>JAGSMP010000018.1:6592500-7792500 GCA_029286625.1 Parnassius orleans
TGTGTGAACTGCACACTGCATTTTGATTTATTTTTAATTAGCGTTTCATAATGAAGCCTCATCCCGTGCCGTTACTTACAACAGGTTTAATTAGTTTAAGCGCAGTTATAGCAATTTAAAGCCGTGGTAGCTCAGGGGCTAAGCATACGTTGTAAATTTCACAGTACGAGAGCAACCCGGGTTCGATCCCCGTCGGCACCAATGAAATTGTTAATTGCAATTTTAAGTGCCGATTTACTACGTGCTCGGCAGTGAAGGAAAACATCGTGAGGAAACCTGCATGTCTGATCTGAGAAATAAGAACAAAATATATTTCAAAGAGATGTAAAGTTTGCCAACACGCATTGGGGCAGCGCCTCGAATATTTTCTTGCCCTAAAACGCTCACAGGAATGAGAGGAGGCCTGTCCCACCAAGGAGACGTATATAGGTTGTAACTTTAACTTTAACTTTTATAGCAATCTTACTTATGAATGTATTTCAACTGCAATAACTGAAGATAACATCGGTATCGTGAGGCTTCTTCAAGCATAACACGGGTACGAGTCAAATAAAAAATATCATACATCAACATTTAGGTGCCAGGAAGCTTTGCACAAGATGGATATCCTTTTAATATAACTTGACCAAAGACCAAATACGTCAACGCATTGGTGGATAGGTTTTTCAATTTACAACTAAATTATAAAAATAATAAACTAGTAGTATAATATTATTTTGTTTTAAGATGCAAATATGCGTTATGGACAAACACTTCAAACGAATCTACTCTTCCAATTCCTATCAAGGATATTGCTCCTGCCTGCTAACGTAGCAAAGCATTTCCATCCAACCATTTCTATTGAATTCCATAATACGTGTTATGTCATGTAGTCTATGATGGCGTTGGATAAACTCGTAACACTGCTCATTCCTTGCACAGAACGCTTTAGTATACTATCGCTTTGTTAACAAGCGATCTTTTTCTTTTAAATAATAATAATAATTTATTTTCTCACCACATTAAATTAACAATATCGATTTTTGACAAAAAAAGGCACAAAGTAATGTGAGAGACTGATGCCTAAACTAGGCGACGAACCTGTATTTCAGGTCATCTGACAAATACAAAAGTATATAATCTTGGAATACATATTTTAATAACAATGATACGTTATAATCCATTTACTTGTAGTAAGTATTATTATAAGTAAATATTTAATATATTTATCTTGATGGAACGTGCGAGCGCGCGTGTGTGTGTGTGTGAATGCGAAAACTACAACATTTACACATGTGTTGTAAAGAGATCTTCCGTATATTTATAGTCCCTTTTCAGTAACCATTCATGGACATTTTTTAGCTTTTATTTTTGGTAGGACGTGGATATCAAGTTCCTTGTTAACTTTATTATACAGGATAACAAGATAACAAAAAAAACTCCTAGAAAAGTAGGTACAATGGTCATAATGAGCACACACCTGGTCTTTGCGTCTCGTGTGAATTTTTTTTGTCATATTTTAATTGAGCATGTTTTTTTAGTACTGTGTATATAATAAACAGTTGCCGGACTGTAAGAACTTTTGAAATTTTATAAAGTTGACTGGTTGGAAATTTAAAGGGAAGAGAGTTACTTACTTTTAAGATTAACCTTTGTGATCTTTCAAGTGGCAGAAGCGATGATTTGGTAGCCCCACCCCAGCACGTAATAAAATATATTATTAAAGATTTGCATAGAGCAAAATAGACAGATTTAATAGTGTTAGAATCTGCTACGCAACGGAGTTTTTTAAATATATATGTTAATTGTGTATGTATATGCTCATGAAAAGTTAGCTTATCATCCAACAGAATACCAAGGTATTTAATTCAATTTACTTTTTGCAGAGGTGTGCATGAACATGTTAGGCGATAAGTAAAAATTGCAAGAATGAGCAGTAATAACATGGTCTGTGCAGGTTGCATATTTATTATTATGTTTAGAGAAGGACAAGTACTTTGTTTTTTCTACGTTGAGGATTAACACATTATCTCGAAGCCATTTGGACACTCTATTTAAGCCAATCTGTGCAAAGTTAAACACATCTGGCCATGAATCACCAGTAAATAGCAGTCCTGTGTCATCTGCAAACGTAACAATTTTTCCGTTCACTAGTTTGAGTTTTCAGAGGTCATTAATGTAAAGAAGAAACAAGGTAGGGCCAAGGATACTTCCTTGGGGAACACCATAGCGGATGGAGAGCTCATCACTAAGGTGCTTATTAATTTTTACGGACTGTGTTCTATCTGTAAGGCAATCCCTGAAAAGCTGCAACGGTACACCCCTTATACCAAGCTTCTCCATTTTATGCAACAATATGGGAACAGAGACCGTGTCAAAAGCTTTGGCTAAATCTAAAAAAAATCCTATTGTTTTCTTTTTTTTGTCAAGGCTAAGTGCAATAAATTCAATTAGTTCATGAACCGCATCAACTGTTGAGTTACCAGAACGAAAACCAAACTGATTTGGGGAAAGTATGGAATTCTTTTCAAGAATGTTTTTCAACTTATTATTCATCACGCGTTATAGTATTTTAGATAATGATCAATTATAATTTATTAACATTTATATATTTTTTTATAATTATCACCATCAAAATCATCATTATTGCCCAGTGCTACAACTACAAGTCTACTGCTGAATATAGGTCTCCCCCAAAGAATCAAAAGACAAAAAAACGTTATTTTCGCTCTTATCGTATTTTGGTAGAATTATTTACGTTTTGTGTCAATTCTTTATATTTGTCCAAAAAACTCATACAAACGGTGGCGGTTCCAATCCCTAAAAATAAATCCTGTGGCCTTTCTAGTCTGACACACTACCGGTCGATTTCTTAAGGCACCATTATAGGTAAAATTTTGGAAAGGCTATGCACTCGAGTATAAGCAACAACATTAAGTTTGGTTTTCGTTCCGGACTTTCAACGGTTCTGCAGTTTTCTGTCTTAAATCGACAGTTTACTACTACATAAACAGAGGTACATCTGTGTATGGTTGCATTTAGACCTTAGTCGTGCCTATGATCTAGTCAACCGGTGGAGTAGATATGTAACCAAGGCCCCGGGGTAAAAATGAGATTGGGGCCCTATTTAAATTAAATTAAATACTTTAAAGGTGCAAAACCACTTCATCTTTAGTTGTTTATCGCCCACTACAAGACATAAAGCAAAGCTTCTTACTACTAAGTATTATGTGTAACGCAGCAGATAATTTTTAATCGTTCTTCTAATAATGTTATAAATGTGAAAGTTTGTTTGTTACGCTTTCACGAAAGCTACTGGATGGATTTAGACGAAATTTTGCACGGATAGAGCTCGAACTCGGTAAGATATATGATACTTCAGGCGAACGACGTCGCGGGTGGAAGCTAGTAAAAAAACAAAGGGCCCAAAAGTTGTCTGGAAGAGATCGCTCTTAGCGATAAGATAGCACCAAAATGCACGTAGCAGCATTAGAGTGCAGTATAATAATGCATACCGCATTCTGATGAAACTGCCTAAATATTGTAGTGCGTCGAGCATGTTTGCCGACGCCAGGGTGCCCGATTACTTCGCGGTTATTAGATCTTGTGTTGCAGTTTTTGGTCCCGCATCAGTGATTCTGAGAACGAGATCTTCAGGGTGAGCTACGAGTGCTCAGAGAATCCCATACTAAAATATTATATAGATGTATAGTCACTGACCTCTATATATACAAGCGTGTATAGAGTGCATCGTGACAATAATTGTACATAGATAGTACCATAGACTTAGAATATACTGGCGTATAAACCGACATAGTGTGCAAGGGAGAAGAAAAGGGGGTTGGTTGGAATCCAAAGAAAAACTCAACAATTTGCAGCAAACATTTACTTGAGAAGTATAAAAGAAAAAGTAGAATAAAAACAATTTTATTAAAAGGAGCCATTTCTACATTATTTGTACCAGTAAGTATAATATTGTTATAATAAGACTTCAAAAATTTAACTTTCAAAACTTTAGATAAAAATAGAGACAGATTTTCCATATTAGATATTTTTCATATAAGTATTACTTTTGATAATAACAAACATTTAATAATTAAATACATTATAGAAGTTTATTTTAACATGCGACTTAAATATGAATGTAAACTTAATATTTTATGTAAGGAAATTTGTAGGAATCAGTTAAATAAGATTGCTCTGTTTAAAGGCCGATATGTTTATATTGTTTCATCTATCCCTGAAAAGTATGAAGTAATAATAAACTTATTATCATTTTAGCTGCATAAATTTTAAAAACATAAAGATGTTAACAGAGTAAAGTGCACCAAGTGTCTGAGGAAGAAAATGGCCACTCATTCAGGGGCTGACCGCGGCAAGTGCAACTTAATCTCGCAGATCTATTGATCCGCGCAGCTATTACTTAACCACGCGTTCCTCTTCACTACGACTAACGTTGTAGGCGATGAACCACGCCATTTAAACCCTCGGCACAATGTCGTCGGCCATCAAGCATGAATCGGATATCGAGCGTTGTGAGTATCAAATACTATGGAATTTATACAATCGCGTCTCATGCGCGGGCATCTAGTGGCGCTTCAGGAGCATTACTAAATATCTATACCTAACTATGCTAAAAGTTTTATCATTGTGACTTGGGAATATAATCCGAAGCTCCGCTCAAACCCTTGGGGAAAATAGCGTGATGCTATGCATTGTGTACTAGTGTGACCGTGAGGCTGTGCGGTTGGTTAAGTAAGGTTATATATTTATTTTGGTTGATAAATAGATACTTAGTTGGTTTTATAATGGCTTAAAGAGGATAATCTCAAGATTTTTTTATCTTTAATGTACTACAGTTTTATAATGTATGGCCGGTGCAAGGAAAAGGGGAGATCTCCCGCCGGGCAAGGTGTTCTGCCCGGGGAGCGGCCAACGCTCCGAGTGGTAGTTCGGAGCTATTCTATATATACTGTTTTTACTTCGAAACTTTGATAGCGCGATTTAGGCTTCGATGTGTTTCGCTTGTGGCGCGACGACAGCGCCGCCACATCACCCCACTGCTCAGACTGGAGGTCGATAGTGCAGTCCGATTGCCGGTAAGTCCTTAATGCCGGTGGGGAATGCATGCTGTGTGCGTAAGGGCAAGTGAAGCCGGTGCGACCGATATCCCGTGTGTAATGCATGCCGTACTACGCACTTGCAAGTGATGCCGGTGAGAACGATGTGCCGGAACAAGTGTCAGAAGTCTGCCTTATAAATCTGCGGTAAGTCGAGATGAAGACAAGTTGGACTGGCTTGTAGGAGCTGAAGACTGCAGAAGACGATTCTTGGGAGTGAATTTTAGGGGTTCTTGAGGATAATGACGAAGGCTTGAAGTTGTAGATTTCGAAGGTTGTTGGTTGCGTGTTAACGTCACGTCGGTTGGTCACCATTGTGACCGGTGCAAGGAAAAGGGGAGATCTCCCGTCGGGCAAGGTGTTCTGCCCGGGGAGCGACCAACGCACCGAGTGGTAGTTCGGAGCTATTCTATAATACTGTTTTTACTTCGGAACTTTGAAAGCGCTATTTAGGCTTCGATGTGTTTCGCTTGTGGCGCGACGACAGCAATGTATAAAAATCTGTCTCTATTTATATGTAAAGTTTTAAAAGTTACATTTTTGAAGTCTTATTATAACAATATTATACATACTAGTACAAATAATGTAGAAATGACACCTTTTAATAAAATTGTTTTTATTCTACTTTTTCTTTTATACTTCTCAAGAAAATATTTGCTGAAAATTGTTGAGGTCTTTGGATTTCAACCAACCCGTCTAATTAACCTTAACCATTTTTTCTAATTATAGAATCCGGAGGGAATCTGTTTGACAAACAGCAAAATAAAATTACTTTTTAGAACGCAAACCGAGGATTTATTTTCTTGTTGTGTGGTCTATCGATTCATTATAAACATTCAAGATAAATATCGACATTAATTTTGTTATAGTTGAGTCAATCCCTAGTGTACATGTAAAATATTTTGTATAAAAATGTATTTACGAAATTCTTGCAAATTATCAACAACATGACTTTTTTCTTTGCAAAATATCAAAATTAACAAAATAATTGAATATATTCCATATTTTAAACAGTATGTAACATACATTTTAACCAAAAATAAACGCGTCATAACATCGACGACGTCTTGAGAATTTACCTGTGATATGTGAAATTATCAGGATTATTTCTATTATTAACGGCACAGTCACTCACGGAACAATTAACCATTTTGGAAAAAAGTTATATACTAAAAATTACCTCTATTACACTCTAAAAAATTACAAAATATCTAGAAGCTATTTCTTGCGTGCCGACTTGTGCCGACCTGTTATTCAAAATCGGTTACAGAGTCATGAGATTTGGTATCCTTTTCTATCTTGCATTTTTGCTATAAGGAATTTTCTTCTCCCTTGCACACTATGTGGTTCTATACACCAGTATATTCTAAGTCTATGGTATCTTACTATCTACGTGACAGAATGACATGCATAGCTTGCTACATATTTATTAATCTGTGGAACAGTCCACGACTCTCGGTAGAGAGTAATTGTGTTCTGTGGTCCACGATCTTTTTCAGAAAATACGTTAGGCCTCTTACTGCCGGATCACAAAATACGGCAATTAGCCATAAAGTGAAACGAAACATTTTTCACTAGTGTAACGTATGAAACGAAACATATGTACCACACGAGTAAATAAACGGAGCAGAGACAAAGCTTCATACAACTGCGCTAGATATGATAGGTACACTCTTTGTCCAATGTAATTGGTAATTAATTTTAATTTATTATTTTTAATGTGGTAGATAAATATCTCATTCATACGAACACCTGAAAAAATTATTGCATTTGTTGAATTGCTTGAGCAAAAATATTGCGAATATTTTGATTTCGAAATAAACATTGCTAGTATTGATAGTGATATAATAAAACATGTGTAAGTTTGTACATGTCATCTGAGTGATTTCTATTATATTATTTATAAAAGGAAACTTTTAACTAAAAGGCACAACAAATAAATGAAAAACAAAAATATGGAAATAAAATATTCAGATTAAGTAGTTTGTAAAATAATGAGAAGCTAGGAAAAATACTCACTAAATAAACATGAATATCAAGTGATAGAAAATATAAGAAACCTTTACGGAGAAGAAACAAATGAGGAATGGACATTTTATAAATAATTAAAAATAAGACAATTTAGTAATTTTTTCCTTAAAACACAGCAAACCAGACTGTGACATACGGCAACTCAGATTTTTACGATGTCAACACTGCTCTTGCTCTGGAGGCTCTGGACGTAGACAGAGAATCCAATAGACGGCGAGGTCGCGTAACCACTATTCTGCCTTTCATTCGCGCATCACAGTGCTGTCATTTTGGCAATGTTACCCATAAAATAGGGAGATTTTGTTTGTGAAGCGTACGTCAGTAATTCTAGGCCACTATATTCACAAGTTATTAGGATAGGATAATTAAAGCAAATGAAACAAATAGGTAATATTAATAGCAAATATTAAAACATATTTATTTGTTAAGAAAATCATAATAATTACACTTATAGGTATTGGTAATTCCAATTTAATTATAATAGTCCTTGAAATAAAACTAATTTAGGTTTCATGATGTATTCTTATTTCAAAATATCTTATATTAATATATATATTTGTCAATATAAGGAACTCTTTATTGATGGGATCGATCGAGTTAAGAGGATTGTGAAGTGCCGATACGCGGTGCGAGTAGGTATTTTCAAAAATGCTATCTGTTTCATACCGCCCGCTCTGCCTCCTTCCGGGCTCCGGGCGTGAACAACACAAATACAACATAAATATTACGCTAATTCTCAAGCACACTGCGATAGCAGCAGCAGGATCGTTCATTCATTCATAGCCTATATGCGGTTTGCGTACATATACGACAAGTTACATTAAAAAAATTGTTTGTGTTACTTTGCAATCAAAATCATTTCAACCATTACATATATTATGTTGTAATTGAGTTTTATTGAAGTCGGTTGTACAAAATTTTTAATTTTACCACTGGTCTAGTAATAATATTAATCCATTAGAAAAAGTTGTTCGTATTACTGTGGAATTTCGATGATTTCAAGGAAAATGCTAAAATTTTCGAGATACAAAGATTTGATTGCTAAAATTTCGATTCCGACTCAGCAAGGCGCATTTTCGAAGTTCAGTGTAAACTCGGTAGGTACGTACTATAACTTCTACTATTCATGATAATATGTATATTTACTAATTAACTAATCTAAATTTAAACAATTAACCGAATTATATGTAAACTAGCTTTTCGCCTGCGACTTCCTCTGCGTTAGTTAGCCGTAAAATATAAATTAAACTATTATCATTCTATTATTTTTCAGTGACTCCGAGATAGACAAAGAATTACCGGACAGTATTGGGCGAGGACGATGTACTCCAGTTGGCGAGGGAATCGAATCTGACAAGGAAAATCAAAAAGAATACAATAATAATAAGTCATGTAATACTTCACCGTCTTCGACTGTGGAGCTAATTATTGAACCAGAGTTAGTCAAGATTGAGTGAGATAAGTTGTGCGGGCGAAGAGTTGTAGAAATAAATCATTTATTTGATTGTATCGCAAATATAGAACACAAACATTTCGATTGCAATTTCATTCATATAAAATTTTGCAAAGAATCAAGATTAGAAAACATAATCTAAAAGTTTCGGAGTGTGGACTCTTTTAGTTATTTAGTTATTATTAATATTAGGGGAAGTTCCGATGGGATTATTGGAGATGACTCTCTAATTGAAGTCAAATGTCCTATTTCTTCTTCTAATATGCCACCTTTGGAGGCCATAACTAAAAAAGATCAAATTTTGTTTGATACGAGAAGTACAAAAAGAAAAAAGAAACCATGATTACTATTATCAGGTCCAGGGACAATTACATATCACTGGCAGGCAATTTTGTTTTTTTGTAGTATGGACACAACTTTTTCATATTTTTTATAATCTTATATAATTTTTTATATAAAATCTTATGTAAATTTAAGTACAACACTTTTGAACAGCAAAAATGCAGCCAAAACTTTACTCATTTTATTTTTAATGTTTATACCAGAACTGATTGACCCTCTAGTTCCTAGAAAAATGGCAGTTCGAGAAGGAGTGTAAGAAAGTAATATGTACTAATAAACAAAATAATAATTTCTTCAAGTTGTTACTTTTTTATTTATTCGCCTATCGTCTTTATTGTAAACACGAAATCTTTTTAACTTAAAGTCCTTATTCAATAATGACTCTAAAATAAATACTAGATAATCGATAAAAACGGTGAATAATCACAGATATTAACTTTTTCATGAGAGGTATTATCTTTGTAGGTTATCGTTATCGATATTACTTTCTCCTCCCTAGGCGATTATAATATCGATAACACCTCCATCATCACTACAATATGCCCCTGGCCCCCGACCCGTATCGTGCGATAGAGAGAGTTGCAAGTCTTAGTTTTTTTTTTGAAATATTGTTTCCAGCGATAACGTTTTTACCCCCTAAACCTTTACGAAATAAGACAATTTTGGTTTCATTAGATTCAGTACACTTTAGTCTAGGTCTGTACGTTTTACTTTTTTAGTAATTAAGTTTGGTTTTATTAAAAAAAAAATAAAAACGCTCTAGGAAGTTAGGAAGTTTGTATGTCAAAAATGTAGATATTTAGATGCTAATAACTTATATCGTACGCAATATTTCTTTAAAATATAAACGTACAGACCTAGTTTTTGTTATATCTACAACATTTCCAAAAATTATGAAAATTGGACTATATTTACTGTGTACTTGGGGTTATCGCTTTTGTATGAAAATTTACTGCTTCACAATCCTCTTAAGTAGATTGCCATCCTTTTCGTTCACAAGAGCTTTGGCCTTAAACTCTTCAAGAAGTTGTTCCAGATTTGCCACTTTTATTTATAGATGCCTTATTTTCTTAAAGCATAAAATATAAGCAAATAACTTTAAAAACAGTGTAATTAAAAATACTAACTTTTATATAAAACTAACAACAAACTTCCTTTTGTACCCACTTAATTTTTAAATTTATATTACCTCTTACACTCACGCGGCGAAGGAAATAGACTAAAGTATGGAAGTAAACGCGACGCGTAGATAAAAGGGACCTCGTCATTTGAAGTAAATTCTTAGTTTAGAAGCGTAATTTAGTAACGAAACTAATTCTAATAAAATTTTGTTGTATAATTGTTATAAATAACATTTAAAAAAATATTGTTCTGAGCACTTTTAACTATGGTTCTGAATAAACGTAGTGATTATATACTCTTTCGTTCTGAGGGTCCTCTAAATATTTATACTCTTGGAGCTTTCACAAGATGACTTTGGACCATAGACTTATAATATACTAGCGTATAGACCACCTGACAGCCCGAAAACGCGTGACCAATTTTGATTTGTCATGTGTGTTAGCTAGTGATGTATATTTTACTTAAAAGGACTATCGAAAATGATTGTTAAGAAAGGCAAAGATTATAAAAATTGTTTAGTGCATGAAGTTGAATAACTTCAAAATTAACTGAATTTTACCATGATATTTCTAAATAATTAAAAATATTCATATAACATGTTCCTGGGAATAAGCTGAACTCTACTGCCTTTTGTTGGATTTTAATTCAAATGTATAAAATCCCAGGTGACTTTACCGAAAATCTAAAAACTCCCAATAATCAGATCAGAATGTTGTATTGAGCTATGATCTTGGAGAAAATATTTATCCGTGGGCAGTTTCCGGAATTTATTTTAACATATTGTTAATATAAATAGTTAGATACTTAACTAAGTATATACCTATTTATATTTTATATATTTTATAAAATGTTTTGATGGGGAAACAAAAACGGGGAACGAAGTACAACATATAATGGCTGCTTTATTTTTCATATAAGTATTACTTGTGATAATTACAAACATTTAATAATTAATAATTAAATAGATTATAGAAGTTTATTTTAACATTCGACTTAAGTATGAATGTAAACTTAATAATTTAAGGAAGGAAACTTGTAGGAATCAGTTAAATATGATTGCTCTGTTTAAAGGCCAATATGAGGCTTCATCATGCTTCATGTTTATATTCTTCATCTGTCCCTGAAAAGTATAAAGTAATAAAACTTATTATCATTTTAGCTGCATGAATTTTAAAAACATAATGATCTTAACACAGTAAAGTGCACTAAGTGTCTGAGGATACAGATACCTCTTCTCTCAATCTCGGTATGTTAGAAAATGGTCACCATTCATGGACTGACCGCGGCGCACTTTAATCGCAGATCTATTGATCTGCGTATTACTTAACCACGAGTTCCTGTTCTCACGAATAAAGCTGTAGGGATAAACCACGCTATTTAAGCCCTCGCGACAATGTCGTCGGCCATCAAGCATGAATCGGCATTGACCGTTGTGAGTATCAAATACTATGGAATTTATAGGTACCACGTCTCATGCGCGGTCGTCTAGTAGCGCTTGAGGAGCATTACTAAATATCTATACCTAACTACGCTAAAAGTTTTATCGTTATGATTGGGAATTAATCCGAAGTCTGAAGCTCCGCTCAACCCTTTGGGAAAAATAGCATGATGCTATGAATATTGTACTAGTGTGACCGTGAGGCTGTGCGGTTGTTGCTTAGGTAATACATTTATTTTGTTGATAAATAGATATTTAGTTGTTAATAACTTATATCGTACGCAATATTTCTTTAAAATATAAACGTACAGACCTAGTTTTTGTTATATCTACAACATTTCCAAAAATTATGAAAATTGGACTATATTTACGGGGGGGGGGAGGGGGGGACGTTATCGCTTTTTGTATGAAAATTTACTGCTTCACAATCCTCTTAAGTAGATTGCCATCCTTTTCGTTCACAAGAGCTTTGGCCTTAAACTCTTCAAGAAGTTGTTCCAGATTTGCCACTTTTATTTTTAGATGCCTTGTTTTCTGACGAAGAGCGTGCACCATTCACAACCTCTTCTCCGACAGATTTTGCTGCTGTTTCAATCTCTTGGTAAGACTTCTTGGCGTACCCAGTGCCTTAAACAGAAAGTTAAAATGTTTTAATCCATTAAACATATTAGCGGCCGTTATTGATCGCAAACAAGAGATTTTCAATTGTGTTCATATTCAATTTGTGTTCATGTCACCTATACCATATTCAGCAAAGCAAACTACAAAATGTAAAAAAAAAGAAGGAAACCAATGGCTCTCAAAAACAACGACAAATAATGTTGTGCGTAATGTCAGCTAATCAGTCAGTGAGTAGTTCAGCTTCTTTTGCATATACAAATTTAGAGGTAAAGATAACATACGCTACTGTTCAGTCTCTGGTTTTAGTGTTTAATCCATTAGCCCACTTGTATGACAGTTAGGTACCACCAGTTTTCGTAAGCGGCACAACACAATCTTTTAAAAACTTAAAACCTACCGCAAATGTGCTTGGTAGTTCCATAACTACATCATCAATCTAATGCCCATTTATAGTTATTTTAACGTCCCCCTGGAAAAATATCACATAATTTCAATATTATTTAGCATTCAATAAAAAAATATAACAGCATGTCCTTACATGATAACTAACTTTATATTAATTCTTATCACTAGTACTAGTGTTTAGTTAGCAAGGCAATGAAAATTAAAGCCGCACCGTATTTGGTTGTTCCATGACTAAATCATTAGGCTCAGGTTGTGTTATATTTTTCGATTTTCTTCTATGTATTCAGTGTAAAAGAAATGATGTCTTTTAAATTCCCTTTTACCCAATCATAGTCCATCATATTATACTTACACACTTTAGTTAACCATCTACTACATAAAAAAACACAGAAGATTTAAAATACGACCATATTTAAGCATACAAACCTTTATTGTATAAAGTGTTAGGACAGCATTACGAAACAATTCAGTTCTTGTCCTTTTTCGAACTAATAAATTCCTTTCAAAGTACCTGGAGCAAAGTCAAGAGTATTTAGTAGGCTCCCAGTTCTTCTTACCGGTTGCTAAAACTCATTTTCTTTTTATTTCCGAATCAATGGGAAACCGACAAATAAAAAAAAACATCAAGATCAATACATTTGAATGACATAATAAGCACAGGTATATTAAAACAATGGTAAATATGTAGTATAATACATTAGGTACCTAGGGTAATTATATACTTTAGCTGGCAACATAGGTTTGAGGTTATAATATCCCTAATAATGATAATATCATTATAATTTATAGAAAAAAATGACCATGAACATCGCTTTAATTAATACTTCCATGTAAATCGTGATTCAGAAAGTTATTTAAATACATATTCATGAAATAGTAGTTTACTTACGCGGGAAATGTAAAGCTTTCAATTTTTCGTTCATTGCGGCTTTTACAGCTCATAACACTGTGCGACACCATTATATGGTATAAAATCAAATAATTTTTTAATTTAAAACGTACAAGTATCTCGGAGCTATTTCTTGCGTGCCAATTGTGCCGACCTGTCATTCAAAATCGGTTACAGAGTCATGAGATTTGGTATCCTTTTCTATCTTGCATTTTGCCATAAGGAATTTTTTCTCGCTTGCACACTATGTTGGTCTATACGCTAGTATATCCTAAGTCTATGCTTTGGACTCCCTCATGTGTATTTCAAAGATTTGACAGATTAAGAGAGTGTCACCCAAAGAGTAACCCCCTACCCCAGCCTACGAATTTGGAGTACATATAAAATAAAAATACTGACAGGCGTATTTTAAATAGCACATCTCAAAAATATTAATTATTTAAATTGCACCCATGTAGTTTATAAATAAAAATAGGTAAAGATTGCTCACCTTATAAGATCGATATAACTTCAAATAATTAGAATCGTATGCTTTTGTAATATGAAAAATATGCATCCTGCTTGTATATAATTGCACCATCGTTAAAAATTCATAAAATGCAATATTAAGTGCAAAAGTAAAAAAACAAATTTGTTAATTGTCAACAAAGAGCGTATAATGACTAGGTTTTGAGGCGGGACTTACTTAGTCACAGAGCACAATTACTCTCTACCGAGAGAAGAATGCCAACTTCATACTAAAAAGGAAACACGTGTTTATTACACGTAGACTACAAGCACCACGTTGGGAGCCCATATAAAACTTTTTTGCGAAATTTCAAACCTTTGTATAATAATTATTTTGAGATTTGCTTTTAAAATACGGCTGTCTGTGTTTTTTATATTCACTTCAAATTTATAGGGTGAGGTATTGTTAGTAATTAAATGTCATGTCTTGATGTTAGTAAAGTATCTTGGCGCCCTTTCAAACATTTACTTTTACTAAGGAAGTCCCTAGTGATTATGTACTCTTTGTCGACATTTAACAAATTTGGTTCTATTAACTTTTGCAGTTAATATTCAATTTAACGCATTTTAACGATGGTGCAATTATATTCAAGCAAGGTGCAGTTTTTCATACTGCAAAAGTACCCAATTCTAATTACTTGAAGTAATATCGACGTTATGATGTGAGTGATTTTTAACTATTTTTATTTCTAAACTACACGGGTGCAGTTTAAATAATTAATAGTTTTGAGATGTGCTATTTAAAATACGTCTGTCAATAAAAAAATATACATATACTCCAAATTGAAGGCTGGGGTAGGGGGTCAAAGAGTATAGTAACTGTCCTATATAGGTGTCACTGCTGTGTCTCGGCTCTGGAGTGAGTGACAGTGACAGATGACAGAACAGATTGAGCTTTGTTTGAGATTATTTTATTTTGTTGTCTGCAAATCACCCACAGAGTACTTTTTTCCAAGCTTATTTGTGAGGTGAAAACTGAAAACGTCTTATTTATATATTCCTACGGACACGGATTTGTTTTTTATTGTGAACAGCGCTGTAATTATTCGAAATGCCGTATGCAAATCAACCATCTGTACATATCACAGAGCTAACCGATGACAATGTAAAGTTTGTGGTTGAAGATACTGAGCTTAGTGTAGCAAACAGTATGCGGCGCGTGTTTATAGCAGAGACTCCAACCATGGCTATAGATTGGGTACAGTTAGAAGCAAATTCAACTGTCCTAAGTGATGAGTTTTTAGCGCATCGTATTGGCTTAATACCCCTCATTTCAGATGACGTTGTGGATAAAATTCGATATTCCAGAGATTGCATGTGCGCCGATTTTTGTACTGAATGCAGTGTGGAGTTCACACTCGATGTGAAATGCACAGATGATCAAACCAGGCACGTGACAACAGCGGACTTAAAATCTAGTGACCCTAGAGTAGTACCAGTCACATCCCGGCACAGAGACGAAGATCAGACAGACTATGGTGAGATTGATGAAATTCTTATTATAAAATTACGTAAAGGGCAAGAATTGAAATTGAGAGCATATGCTAAGAAAGGTTTTGGTAAGGAGCATGCTAAATGGAATCCAACAGCTGGTGTTTCATTTGAATATGATCCAGACAATATGATGAGACACACTTTATATCCTAAGCCAGACGAATGGCCTAAAAGTGAGCATACGGAACTTGATGAAAACCAGTTTGAAGCGGAGTTTAACTGGGAAGCAAAACCTAATAAATTTTTCTATAATGTCGAGTCATCAGGAGCTTTAAAACCAGAGAACATTGTACTAATGGGAGTTGTAGTATTGAAGAATAAATTACTGAATCTGCAAGTGCAATTAGCACAAGAAGCACATAATGATGCTTTAGCAATAAACTAACATTTTAAATAATAATGTTTTATTAGAAATGAAATTATTATTAAGTAAACAATTTTGTTTCTTTTTTCTAAGAATCCATTGTTTTATGACTGCATGATGATCCGATAAACCCTTTTAAGGTTTTATAATCCCAAATATTAAGAAGTAAAATATCTATCATTTCATAATATTTATGACAATTGAAAATCTTTGAATAATTATCTTTAACTTGACATAAGATTAAAGGTGAACATTTAGGATTAAATTTTACTAGTGGCATTTTAATAAACAAATTTTAAACTGCATGTTCAAACTAAGCCATCTTAATTGGTAAGTACTGACTTATTTAACCTTTTTTTATATGAGAGAGAGATTGGAGAAAAGAACAAAACAATTTATTGTTATTTGATATTATATTTATTTTTGAATTGACTTTTAAATATATTTATAACTATATTATATAAGGCACCTACTACTATTTCATTACACCATAGGTTGGACTGGTAAATAATGCTAACTAAAGACTATATTATTAATTACAATGCCGACTGTCATCAGGTCTGCTTAGATATAATATCATCACAATCATTACACCCCCTCACAACTCCACTACTGAACATAGGTCTTCCCCAAGGAACTTCACAAAACACTGCCCTGAGCCACCTGCATCCATCAACTTCCTGCATGCCTTACAAGATTGTTTCTTCATTTAGTGGTGGCGGCCCTACACTTCACTTACTAATAAATTTGTAGTATGTTTATATTTTCTCATTAGAGCTTATTGTAGGTATACCTCTTGTTTATTATTTTTTGTTTACACAATAGACAATATAGAAGCCAAAGTTAAATAAGATTATGGCCTATCAAAAGTCCACAGCTGAACACAGGCTTTCCTCACAGATTACATAGAGAGTTAAGGAGAATATTTTCTAATTTTATAAAAATAGTGTAACTACAGATAAATTAAACTCAGAAACATTTTGGAAGCTATTTTTTGTGGAAATTATTTTAAACATTTTAGTTTCTTGATTGTCAACCTTTGAGCAAATTAAGCAGTATCATAACTAGTATCATAAATAGTTACTTTAGAAATTTCATCCCTTATTTTGCCACATTTAGGGGTGAAATTTTTTCTTAAAATTTCAATAAGTACTAAATATAGCCTATTTATTACATAAATTCTCATCTGACTGTATGTTTTTTTTTTAAGTATGTATGTTACGCGATGTCTTCGTCTACTATTTTAAACTTCTTTATTCTACTATAAAGGTACCTACCTATATAAGGGTGGTTTCATTAAAATTTCTGCAGGGGGCTTTAATTCTTCGATACACTAGGTCTTAGCACAGACCTCAGAGGCTAAATAATAGGGTATAATATATATTAAGTACTATAATTATTATGTATTTTCTCATCTGGTTGGGCTGCATGAATATATAAAAGAAAACAATAAATATATATACATTAAATATAGTAAAATATACATATAAATAAAAAATAAAAACTTTAAAAAATGAAAACATAATATAAATAAATAAAAACGCAACCAGGTGGAAACCCTCGGCAGGGGATACCAAACGGCCGAGGATTAGAGGGATAGGAAAAGAATCCGCGAAATGCGGGCGGTATCGAGGAGCACCGCCTTCTGCATTTGAGCCCGGAGCGGTCCGTAACGGAGTTTCAGTCGCCTCAGATGATCCGAGAGGCTGACCAGGATAAGCCTGTTCGCAGAAACGACTACAGGTATAATTTCGGGCGGCAGATCATCCCACATGTCAGAATATGCATTAGAATAGAATAGAATAGAATAGAATAATTTTATTCAATATAGATTATTACATAATACTTATTGAAAGTCATTTTTTTTATTTACCACTGGTTCGGAAAATACCTCTGTCCTGGGAAGAACCAGCAAGAAACCCAGCGGGACTTTTTTTTAAACATATGTCACTTTACAAAAATTTTGTTTTTTTTGTTTGTACAAATTTTAAATGAGTTTTAATAGAACCAGCATGGTGGCGATCACTTCATTCCCAGGGGTTTTTTTTTCACTTACGTATTCTTTGATATTATAATAACCCTTTTTGTATAATTTTTGTTTAATAAAACATTTAAACTTATTTATTGACAAATTTTGTACATTTTCCGGGATTTTGTTGTAAAAGCGTATACATTGCCCCATAAATGAATTGCTAATTCTGTGGAGTCTAGTAACTGGTATTACAAGCTTATGTTTGTTCCTAGTGTTTAAAGTATGAACATCTTTATTCTTATCAAAGCTATTTATGTTTTTATGTACATACATTACATTTTCATAAATATATTGCGATGCCAAAGTTAATATGTTTATTTCTTTAAATTTTTCTCTAAGGGTCTCATTACAATTTAAGTTATAAATCGCCCGTACGGCTCTCTTTTGCAAAACAAATATAGCTTCGATGTCAGTCGCAAAATTCCATAAGACATCACGCTATGAAAGTAACTAAAATAAACTAATCTAGCTATCTCAACATTGGTGAGACTTCTAATCTTTCTTACAGCATATGCTGCTGAACTTAGTGTGCTTGCTAATTTAGATATATGGGGGCCCCATTGAAGCTTCGCGTCAATAGTAATACCAAGAAAAACAGTGGTATCCACAAGACTCAACTTCTCCCCATTTAAGAGCACATTGATATTTGAATGTTTAAAATGTTATTACATTAGGTATTGTAAATTTAATACATTTTGTCTTATTGCCGTTTAAGAGCAAATTATTGGCGTTAAACCAATATACTAATTTCGACAGAGCATTATTTACATTGTCAAAATTAATTAACTGTCTTTTGAGTTTGAAAATTAAAGAGGTATCATCAGCAAATAATACTATATCGTGATTGTCCCCTACAAGATAAGGTAAGTCATTAATATACACTAAGAACAGGAATGGGCCAAGAATCGAGCCCTGAGGAACGCCCATTGATACTACAGATCCGGAGGAACCTTTACCATTGATAACGACTTTTTGAGTTCTGTTATTTAAATATGAAATAATAAGTCTAAGCGCAATATTTTTGACACCGTAATGTTGTAGTTTCCTGATTAATATCTCATGATGAACACAATCGAAAACCTTGGAAAGATCACAAAAAATACCTAAGGCATCTTGTGAACTCTCCTAGGCATTAAAAATTATTATTAGATCATTGATGTGAAACTTCTTATACTGCAATAATTAATCTGCCTGCTAAGCGCGGCGATTGTATTGTACATTGTAGGGAAATATGCCATATTCAATGGAAGAGGTGGACTTTTACGGGCCGATGAAGAAGAATCAATATGTTTCCATGTAAATAGTAAAGAGCAGAGACAGCCTCTCACAGAATACCAGCGTAAAATAGCAACTTAATGCTGCTGTGTTTCGTTTGCTGAGTGTAGATGTAGAGAACCGGAGACCCTTTTTACTGGAAAAGAGGCATTCCATTTTATTCGCAAACGAGGATAGATGTAGATGTCTATGGACCATCAGGTGGACTGTGTGCTCGCTTGTCAACCTTATCCTATAAAAAAATCGTTAGTGGTTAAAACAGGTGTCTAATTTAAACATCGCTAATAGCTTTAGAATCTATCGCAAGCTATAAACATCAGAGATAATTGTATAAGTGTTTGCGTGTTGATCAATTGGCATGGACATCGTGTCCAACTATTTACCATTGTATCGTATTTTTTACGACGACAAACGTTTAGGGAGTCCCCATACTTATTATCAACGCGGAATCGGCTTCAGCTGGTCAGAAAAACCTTTATGTCTACGAAGTACGGGTGTTGCTAATGGAATTCTCATCGACTCGACCGACCGTCGGCCGACACCAAAACGAGTGGTTTGCCGATTAGCTGATCGCTTCCGTCCGTACACTCTGAAAGTAGCCGAACGCCCTCGTCGACGTGTTCAAGTTTCCGACATTATTCGCTCGCATGATTTCATCTCCGACGGTAGCCGTCGCAACAGCTGATTAGCGTTAAGCGGAGTAGTGTGGTGATACGCGCTCGGCTTAAGCCGATTCCGCGTCGATAAATGTGGGGACTCCCTTACATTAGTCTTTAACTCTAACTTTAGAAAGATATCAAAGAGAATACAGATATGGAAATGAAAAAGCATAATTACAACTATATCGGAAAACCTCTTATCCTCTATGATCAAAGCCTCAGACATCTTTAAAAATTAAAGTTAATAAGATTTGTTATTTAAGTCTCCAAGATTGTCGTAAATTATGACTATTCCTGTTTTTTGAAGCTGAATCTAAGGCTACCTACAATCTTAGGGTACACAGGTCATTTAAATCAACTAGATTGTATTAGTTGTGTGGTCTCCTATGGACCACACAGGGGTCCACGTAGACGTGAAAAGAAAACAGGAGTTCACAAGTTGTAAGTGGAGGTCCACGAAAAATTTTCTGGTTTTCATAAAAAGAACAAAAAGTTTGGCTTGGATTTACCTATCAACGTAGGCAGGTAGCATCATTCACTAGGTAGGTACTCAAAAATATTCGAGACTCAGTTCAAACACAGAATTGAATAGAACAATAGATAATAGTACAAGTGTACACCACTTGTCGAGACTTGCAAAGTGCCGGGATGTTTGTTTAGACCTGCAAAGGGATTAAATGCGACTTGCGCTGTGCTTGCAATCTACATTAGTATAAATACGAATGCCAAGAACAAAACGTTATATCCGCCAAATATTTAGGTGTCACCCTTGACACGAGGCTCACCTTCGGGCCCCATGTCAAAAGAGTAACCCGCAACGCACGCTTCTATCTGAGTAAGCTCAACAGTAGGCTGGGCCGACACAGTAAGATGTCCCTCCGCAACAAGCGAACCCTTTATAAGGTCTGTATACGACCAGTCATGACTTACGCGGGCCCCATATTTGCCCACGCTAATCCCAATTTCCTTAACGAACTTCAAATAGTTCAAAACAATTTTTGTCGTCGGGCTACGAACGCACCCTGGTACGTCCGTAACGCCGACCTCCATCGGGACTTAGAGCTCCCCACAGTCCAGCAATTTCTTAAAACACTCTGAGAACTTCTTCAAAGCCTCAGAGTCTCACTCTAATCATTTCATTCGTGAGGCAGCTTCCTATGCAGCCCCACTTCCCTCTCGCTATCGAGTCCGCAGACCGAGAAACTCTCTCGGACCCCCCCAACAAGCTTTCGGCCGACCTAGACTACCTCTTGGCGGCGCAGGCCAAGCCTTCTTCTAACGTTAATATGCCTTAGTTAGGCGCGTCTCTCAGCGGCGACTCGCCGCCTGCGCCCCCTTTTCCCTAAAGAGGGTCGCGTCCGATTCGGCAGAAAGGCTTCAAAAGCCAATGCCAGTCCCACAGGTGGTGTTTAGTGGGTAGGCACTTCTTCAAAGTGAGTCCCACATAACCACGCAGCCGGCTGCGTGGTATGCTAGGAGCATTCACCACCTCCCTCCCCCGCTTCCGGAGGGTGCCTTTGCATTGGGCGCAAAAAAAAAAACAACGTTACTCATTTGTTTCCGGGATTTTGAACATAAAAGTGTGACTGTGAGTGAATCGATGTCAGTGTTTGCAGTGCCGGAAAAAGTAAGTATCTGCCTATTTGTTTTACATATTTTTATTGTATATTGTAATTTATCAATCATATTATATTTGTTTTACTATTTGAGTGTAGTAGGTAGTTATGTAGTAAAAATTAAATACTAGATATTATTCAAAACTTCTATAAAAGAACAAAAATCCAGGGAAGATTAAACTTTAGGTACCTAGGTACTTTTTTGTTTAAAAATATTTATTTACGGGACGACGGCGATTCATTAAAAGAGCGGTATTTCCGCGGGCATTTTGTTTTTTTTTTTATTGCAATAATTCTATTCTGTTGTGTTATAATAGCCATATTCTGGTAAAATCGCCTCAAAAACAAACATTTTTTTACAGGTCACAACTGATACGGAAAATGACTGAATCTAAGATGAAATGTCAACAGTACAGTGTTGATTATTTGAAATTTGGTTTTCTCCATCGGCAGACAAACGATTGCCTATGTGTCTTTTATGCAACAAAATTCTGAGCCATCTAAGCTCGAAGACCATCTAAGAAGGTGTCATCCTGAAAAAATAGGTAAAGATCTGAAATACTTTCAAACATTGAAGGAAAAATATGAAAAGAGACCTACCGTAAATAGTATGTTTGCTTCAACGTCTCAAAGTAACGATGATGGCTTCAGGGCTCGGAACCGGTTTAAAAAGAGCGGTTAATTTCGATTAATTACCGGTAAATATATCGCTCCTTCAATTACCGGTTAAACAAGTAACCGGTTTTTAACTAACCTAAACGGTAAAGGTTACCGGTTACTTACCGGTTTTGACACCCAAATTAACCGGTTAATTCCGTAAAACGTAAAAGTAATTATGAATGGGATAGGTAGATTCATGTTGTGAGGTGCTTATGCCGTGTCGCCGCATGCGGGCATACTTATGGTCAATTATCTGCCTTTAAGCGACACGTTCTTTCACTCGCGATCAGAGTGTCTAGTGGGAGTTTGGCATTAACGAAAAACGTTAAAGTATTAGAGAAGTATTCGCGCAAAAAGAGCCCGGTGGAAAGGCAGTTATTGTGTTTGGTTTATTCGTTAAGACTGGACTTGTCTCATACGAAGAAAATAATTCATTTTTGTATCGGTTGTTTATTTATGATGTAAATAGAATTTGTTCCATGTTTACGTTTTAACAGTGAGCCACGCGGCAGCTTTTGATGTCACACGGATGGGCCGGCCCGAACCAGGGTAATACCACGACCTCGCAGAATACCATGAATAGTAGCGGAATCAAACAAAAACTACCCTAGGAGTACGTTAACGTACCCCTGGTGACGGAGAATCCCTCGCTGAGCATCCACGCCCAAGTTGCCCTACTCTTCCTGAGCGTGGGTGCCCCCTCCCTTCGTGCCCCGCGTATACGGGGGGGACGAAGCCGACCTTTCTTTTTTTAACCGAGACTCAGGTGTCCTTAAGTGTCGCTTAAAGGCTGATACTTCATATCTCTCATAGACCTACCCGGGGTACAAATTAGAACACTCCCTCTGGAGTTTGCGTATGCGTCAGAAGACATCTGTTTTCAACTCCTCGGCAGTCTTGAAGGTACGGACCTGTCCATTCTATGGCTGCGCGTAGACGGCGACGACTATCCCCGTGTCTACGGGTGCCTCTATAGGTCCCATAGCGGTAATGCCGAAACAGACCGACTCATTGAACACGTCCAAATGGCTACAGATTCTTTGCTACAGCAGAGATCGTTATCCTTGGCAATTTTAACGCCCACCACGTCGAATGGGTCGGTTCACATTTAACCGATCATGCGGGGAGATCTGT
The DNA here is from genome assembly GCA_029286625.1 of Parnassius orleans. Classification (NCBI taxonomy): domain Eukaryota; kingdom Metazoa; phylum Arthropoda; class Insecta; order Lepidoptera; family Papilionidae; genus Parnassius; species Parnassius orleans. The sequence continues at coordinate 6,615,642 of JAGSMP010000018.1, forward strand.
TTATGACTTTGCCTTGGCATATGGTTTTACACAGCTGGTTACTTCGCCTACTCGGATTCCAGATGTGGAGGATTATGCACCTTCCCTATTGGACCTTCTGCTGACCTCTCAACCGGATGGATATCAGGTTTCTGAAGACGCCCCTCTTGACTCCTAGGACCATTGTCTCGTCCGGAGTGTGGTGCCACTCACGCTCCCCTTGCAGTTGCGTTCTACAGACTGCCGCCGTGTTTGGCATTACAGGTCGGCGGATTGGGACGGAATGCGGTCTTTCTTTGCATCCTACCGTTGGGTGCGGGTTTACTTCTCGCTGGATACTCCCAGGGTTGTTGCTGATTCTGTTGCTGATGTGGTACTTCAGGATATGGAACTTTTTATTCCAACTTCTGTGGTGCCCATCGGAGGCAGATCTCAGTAAAATAGCATCACAATATACCGGGCATAGACTGACGCATCAACATCTCGGGATGTAATACCAGCGCTGTTAAAAAGAAGTATAATTCCGCCTCCAGGTCCTTCAAAATAGTCATTCCCAAGGGAAGGTAGTACGCCTTCCTTCGGGAACCCGTGCATTCTGGTCTCTTGCCAAGGCTGTCTAACGGAACTTCTGTCAGCCATCTCTTCCATCTCAGCACAGAGAGGGACTCACTGTGCAAAGGAGAAAGCCGATCTGTTAATCTTCCTCTCGACTCGAACTCGACTCTCGGTGACGGGGAACACACCGCCGACCATCCCGCGGTGTGATTGCTCTATGCCGGATGTGCGGTTTACACAGCGCACGGTTCGCAAAGCAATCCTCTCCTGAAAGTCAACAAGACGAGTGGGACTTATGGAGTCCCACTCATTGTGCTGAACACGTGTGCTCCGAAGTTGGCACCGGTTTTAACGCGTCTTTTCCGGTACTCCTACTCTAAGGTGTAGTTTCTGAACAAGCTGGAACGCCTTCTCAATAACTGTATAAGATTTATTTTCGGGCTTCGTAAGTATGACCATATTTCGCAATACAGATATAAGCTTAATTGGCTTACAATCCGACAGAGGCGTATTTCCAGAATATTACTTGCTCTTTTTTCTATATTAAATGACCCATTTTCGCCTTCTTATCTTAAGAGTAAATTTCACTATCTCTCTCATCTCATGATAGGGTTCTACGCTCTTCTTCTAACAACAAAATATGTATTCCAGTTCACTTCACCGAGTTCTATGGTAACTCCTTTACAGTTCAGGCTACACGCCTTTGGAACTCCTTGCCCGATGACATCAGAAAAGCTCCCAATAAGTTTGCTTTTAAAAGTTGGTGCGTAATCATCTATTAAAGACAACACTTCTTACATGAATCATCCATGTCATTTATATTGTTAGACGTATATATTCATAGTTATTTATATGTACTATTTATATATGTATGTTGATTATGTATATATGTATGTTTATGTATGTATGTATATATTTGTATGTATGTATAATTAGGAGATATTTCTATAGTTTATTTATTGTATTGCGGCGGGTGGAAGGAAAAGGAGATCTCCCGCCGGGCAAGGTGTTCTGCCGGGCGTAACGCTCAGTGGTAGTTCGGAGCTATTGTATATACTGTTTTTAATTCGGAACTTTGATAGCGCGATTAAGCCTTTATGTATTTTGCTTGTGGCGCGACGACAGCGCCGCCACAGTATATATTAGTAAAAGGTATATATAACGTAATTAATTATCATTTATATTTTGTTTTTTCTATATTGCTACACCTACGTCAAATCCTCACCACTCCATGGGTTGACTGGTAGAGAATGCCTCAAGGCATTAAGTCCGCCCTTGTATTCTTTTATATTAAGGAATGCAATAAAGAATAAATAAATAAATAATAACCCTTTTGTATAATTTTTGTTTAATAAAACATTTAAACTTATTTATTGACAAATTTTGTACATTTTCCGGGATTTTGTTGTAAAAGCGTATACATTGCCCCATAAATAAATTGCTAATTCTGTGAGTCTAGTGACTGGTATTACAAGCTTATGTTTGTTCCTAGTGTTTAAAGTATGAACATCTTTATTCTTATCAAAGCTTTTTATGTTTTATGTACATACATTACATTTTCATAAATATATTGCGATGCCAAAGTTAATATGTTTATTTCTTAAAATTGTTCACTAAGGGTCTCATTACAATTTAAGTTATAAATCGCCCGTACGGCTCTCTTTTACAAAACAAATATAGCTTCGATGTCAGTCATAAAATTCCATAAGAATCACGCTATGAAAGTAACTAAAATAAACTAATCTAGCTATCTCAACATTGGTGAGACTTCTAATCTTTCTTACAACATATGCTGCTGAACTAAGTCTGCTTGCTAATTTAGATATATGGGGCCCCATTGAAGCTTCGCGTCAATAGTAATACCAAGAAAACAGTGGTATCCACAAGACTCAACTTCTCCCATTTAAGAGCACATTGATATTTGAATGTTTAACATTAGGTATTGTAAATTTAATACATTTTGTATTATTGCCGTTTAGCAAATTATTGGCGTTAAACCAATATACTTATTTCGATAGAGCATTATTTACATTGTCAAAATTAATTACCTGTCTTTTGAGTTTGAAAATTAAAGAGGTATCATCAGCAAATAATACTATTTCGTGATTGTCCCTACAAGATAAGGTAAGTCATTAATATACACTAAGAACAGGAATGGGCCAAGAATCTAGCCCTGAGGAACGCCCATTGATACTACAGATCCGGAGGAACCTTTACCATTGATAACGACTTTTTGAGTTCTGTTATTTAAATAGTAAAGTAAAGTCTAAGCGCAATATTTTTGACACCGTAATGTTGTAGTTTCCTGATTAATATCTCATGATGAACACAATCGATAACCTTGAAAGATCACAAAAAATACCTAAGGCATCTTGTAAACTCTCCTAGGCATTAAAAATTATTATTAGATCATTGATGAAACGTCTTATACTGCAATAATTAATCTGCCTGCTAAGCGCGGCGATTGTATTGTACATATATGATATGTAGGAAATATGCCATATTCAATGGAAGAGGTGGACTTTACGGGCCGATGAAGAAGAATCAATATGTTTCCATGTAAATAGTAAAGAGCAGAGACAGCCTCTCACAGAATACCAGCGTAAAATAGCAACTTAATGCTGCTGTGTTTCGTTTGCTGAGTGTAGAGAACCGGAGACCCTTTTTACTGGAAAAGAGGCATTACATTTTATTCGCAAACGAGGATAGATGTAGATGTCTATGGCCACAGCAACCACTTACCATCAGGTGGACTGTGTGCTCGCTTGTCAATCTTATCCTATAAAAAATCGTTAGTGGTTAAAACAGTGTCTAATTTAAACATCGCTAATAGCTTTAGAATCTATCGCGCTATAAACATCAGAGATAATTGTATAAGTGTTTGCGTGTTGATCAATTGGCATGGACATCGTGTCCAACTATTTACCATTGTATCGTATTTTTACGACGACAAACGTTTAGGAGTCCCCATATTTATCGACGCGGAATCGGCTTCAGCTGGTCAGAAAACCTTTATGTCTACGAAGTATGGGTGTTGCTTATGGCATTCTCATCGATGGCGTTCGGCCGACACCAAAACGAGTGGTTTGCCGATTAGCTGATCGCTTCCGTCCGTACGGCTCTGAAAGTAGCCGAACGCCCTCGTCGACGTGTTCAAGTTTCCGACATTATTCGCTCGCATGATTTCATCTCCGACGGTAGCCGTCGCAACAGCTGATTAGCGTTAAGCGGAGTAGTGTGGTGATACGCGCTCGGCTTAAGCCGATTCCGCGTCGATAAATGGGGACTCTTTTGGTGGGAATCTTACATTAGTCTTTAACTCTAACTTTAGAAAGATATCAAAGAGAATACAGATATGGAAATGAAAAAGCATAATTACAACTATATCGGAAAACCTCTTATCCTCTATGATCAAAGCCTCAGACATCTTTAAAAATTAAAGTTAAAAAGATTTGTTATTTAAGTCTCCAAGATTGTCGTAAATTATGACTATTCCTGTTTTTGAAGCATTCATTTAAATCAACTAGATTGTATTATGACCTCTGTGTGGTCTCCTATGGACCACACAGGGTCCACGTAGACGTGAATAGAAAACAGGGTTCACAAGTTGTAAGTGGAGGTCCACGAAAAATTTTCTGGTTTTCATAAAAAGAACAAAAAGTTTGGCTTGGATTTACCTATCAACGTAGGCAGGTAGCATCATTCACTAGGTAGGTACTCAAAAATATTCGAGACTCAGTTCAAACACAGAATTGAATAGAACAATAGATAATAGTACAAGTGTACACCACTTGTCGAGACTTGCAAAGTGCCGGGATGTTTGTTTAGACCTGCAAAGGGATTAAATGCGACTTGCGCTGTGCTTGCAATCTACATTATTATAAATACGAATGCCAAGAACAAAACGTTATATCCGCCAAATATTTAGGTGTCACCCTTGACACGAGGCTCACCTTGGGCCCCATGTCAAAAGAGTAACCCGCAACGCACGCTTCTATCTGAGTAAGCTCAACAGTAGGCTGGGCCGACACAGTAAGATGTCCCTCCGCATCAAGCGAACCCTTTATAAGGTCTGTATACGACCAGTCATGACTTACGCGGGCCCCATATTTGCCCACGCTAATCCCAATTTCCTTAACGAAAATAGTTCAAAACAATTTTTGTCGTCTGGCTACGAACGCACCCTGGTACGTCCGTAACGCCGACCTCCATCGGGACTTAGAGCTCCCAACAGTCCAGCAATTTCTTAAAACACTCTGAGAACTTCTTCAAAGCCTCAGAGTCTCACTCTAATCATTTCATCTGTGAGGCTTCCATGCAGCCCCACTCTCGCCATCGAGTCCGCAGACCGAGAAACTCTCTCTCGGACCCCCCCAACAAGCTTTCGGCCGACCTGGACTACCTCTTGGTGGCTCAGGCCAAGCCTTCTTCTAATGTTAATATGCCTTAGTTAGGCGCGTCTCTCAGCGGCCACTCGCCGCCTGCGCCCCCTTTTCCCTAAAAAAGGTCGCGTCCGATTCGACAGAAAGGCTTCAAAAGCCAATTCCACAGGTGGTGTTTAGTGGGTAGGCACTTCTTCAAAGTGAGTCCAACATAACCACGCAGCCGGCTGCGTGGCATGCTAGGAGCATTCACCACCTCCCTCCCCCGCTTCCGGAGGGTGCCTTTGCATTGGGCGCAAAAACGTTACTCATTTGTTTCGGGATTTTGAACATAAAAGTGTGACTGTGAGTGAATCGATGTCAGTGTTTGCAGTGCCGGAAAAGTAAGTATCTGCCTATTTGTTTTACATATTTTTATTGTATATTGTAATTTATCAATCATATTATATTTGTTTTACTATTTGAGTGTAGTAGGTAGTTATGTAGTAAAAATTAAATACTAGATATTATTCAAAACTTCTATAAAAGAACAAAAGCCAGGAAGATTAAACTTTAGGTACCTAGGTACTTTTTGTTTAAAATATTTATTTACGAGACGACGGCGATTCATTAAAGAGCGATGTTTCCGCGGGCATTTTGTTTTTTATTGCAATAATTCTATTCTGTTGTGTTATAATAGCCATATTCTGGTAAAATCGCCTCAAAACAAACATTTTTTACAGGTCACAACTGATACGGAAATGACTGAATCTAAGAAGAAATGTCGACAGTACAGTGTTGATTATTTGAAATTTGGTTTTCCCATCAACGGCAGACAAACGATTGCCTATGTGTCTTTTATGCAACAAAGTTCTGAGAAGGTGTCATCCTGAAAAAATAGGTAAAGATCTGAAATACTTTCAAACATTGAAGGAAAAATATGAAAAGAGACCTACCGTAAATAGTATGTTTGCTTCAACGTCTCAAAGTAACGATGATGGCTTGCGGGCATCTTACAATATTTCGTTGCTTATAGGGAAATCTGGAAAACCGCACACCATCGGAGAAGAGTTAATTTTACTCGCTATTGAAGAGGTTTTAAAAACTGTTCTACACAAACCTTCATTTGACTACTCAAAAGAATTCCTTTAAGTAACAACACTGTACATAGACGTATTGATAAAATGAGCTCTGATATTGAAAGCTTCTTGAGTAATTATCTGCAAACCACTCATTTTTCTATTCAATTGGACGAGTATACTTTGCCTGGTAATGAAGCATTATTATTGGCATATGTTCGATTTGTTATGGACGAAGAAATCCATGAAGAGCTGCTATTCGCAAAAACTTTGAAGTCTGACACTAAAGGCGAATCGATATTTAATGTCCTGAGTGATTTTTTTTACAGAAAAATCAATTCCATTTACAAACATTATTTCGGTGGCAGCAGATGGAGCTACTGCCATGTTCGGGCGATATCGTGGGTTTATAAGACATCTTAAAAGAACAATACCAGGACTAATTGCAATTCACTGTGTCATCCACCGACAACACCTTGTAGCGAAAAATTTGAGTGATAGATTGCACCAATCGCTTCAATTTGTGATTAACGCAGTTAATAAAATAAGAAGCAATGCTTTGAATACCCGTTTATTTGCACTATTGTGCGATGACAATGATGAAGATTTTATAACGACTGCTCTTACATAAGTACGCTGGTTGTCGAAAGGTGCATGCTTATCGAGATTTTACTCACTTTTCGATTCAGTGATAGAGTTTCTAGAAACTAAAGCACCAGATTTAAAAGAAAATCTGATCAAATATAAAGCGGATATTGCGTACTTAACAGATTAGTTCAAAAATTCAATGACGTTAACTTGCAGTTACAAGGGGACAGCCTTAATTTAATAAAAACAAAGGGTGTAATTTCGGCTTTTCTTGGTAAATTGAAATTAATGAAGCAAAATATTAGTCGGCGCGAATTCTCCCAGTTTCCGCACTTGTCACAGATAGAATGTCTTGATGAGGATATTCAGACATACGCTCAACATTTAAATACCCTGTATGATGACTTCAAAAATAGATTTGAAGATATTCTGACGATGGAAATACCACCATGGATCATAACCCCATTTAATGAACCGGAAGAGGCGAATGTGGTATTACAAGAGGAGCTACTTGAGCTCAGCACCAACGAGGAACTGAAGGTGAAATTTAAAAAAGGCTATCAAACATTTTGGCTGCAGGCAGAAATCCCCGAAAAATATCCTGGGCTGTGCGAGAAAATTTTTGATAGCGTTTCCCTCGTCATATCTTGTCGAAAGAAGTTTTAGGGCCGTTACCAACCTGTTAACAAAAAAAAGGAGCAGATTGAACATCACAGAACGGGGAGATTTGAGATTACTTCTTACAAAACTGAAGCCAAATATTGATAATTTGCTGTCAATTCATCAAGTACATCCGCCTCATTAAAAGTATGACTATTTTTTATTGTTGATTTACATTTCAGAGTTCATTGTTGATTTTATGTCAATTGTTAATTGTATGTAATAATAAATGTTTATAATTTTGTATAACCATAAGTATTATTTTAAAAATAAGGACAAAAGAAAATGTGCTACTTTTTTTTCTTCTTAACACCCCCAATTTAGAGTGATATTTTTTAGGAGTTTTGGGAATACAGTAGAAATGTAGCAGCAAGGGGTCTACCGAAAATAGTAAAACTTTGAAAGTGGTCCACGAGAAAAAAAGTTTGGAAAATATTGAACTAGACAATAGTGTTTGTTTACAGTACAACCTTCGAAAGTATTTAGAGTAGATATTTCCCGTGATGATCGGATTGACCTGGAGTACTTCGCCATGATTGTGTCCCTATCTTGAGAAAATAGATTTATAGTATTAAATTAAAAAATTGGAATAAGAGTGTTATGCTACGATGTCTGTTAGATTTTCATAATATATATAACGAGGAGGGAGGTTTCCGCATAAATTCACTTTTATGATTGAATTGGCATTAGTGATAGTGATAAGGATTTTCAAAAGTGTGACTATGTATCAAATATCGATCGACCAGATAGATCGATCGGCGCAAATGGCATCTTTTTACTACAGGCAGAGTCATAGATTATTAATCATTATGTTTACGAAATCTCGGAAGTGCCACGCGCATGTCAAGGATGAACTAGACTTTTAAATCGACTTAAGAATAAGACCTATGTGAACATTTCTTCTATAGTATTTTTGACATTCCTGTCCTCTTTTATGTCATTTATTACTTGAAATTATTTGACTCTAAATAAAATTCCTGTATATTACCATCTCAAATGGAAATAGTTCCATGTTTTTATACGCAATTGATCACAAAATATATAAATATAATAAACTTGCATTAAAAAAACGATATGGTAACTTCGTAATAAGATATTTAAATGTATTTAATGTTAAGGTTAAAAACTAAAATGATGTGTTTTTCAGTGCGACGTTGATAAGGTTCACATCTTGACTTTTGCCGACGTAAAGCAAGCTGCGGAAAGAATAGAAGATGGCATTATACATACACCCCTATGCGTACGAATAAATACAATAATTAGATAAATAATTAGAATAATGTTTTAACATTTTTATTACTTATACATAACTAAACTTTCAGGAAGCTAAAATTAGCAAATGTATGGATTATGAGATTTATTTGAAATGTGAAAACTTACAATATACTGGCAGGTGATTAATATTTTGTTTTTGCTTACAATGCTTAGACGTTGACTGCATGGATAGGTTTTGATGCCTTTCTTTAAATATAAAATATGTGATTAAAATCACTAGCATTTATTTAGTTGTGCGGAACGTGGCATTCGAAACATGTTTGTTGCGCGCCATGAAGAACTTTGTACTTGTGGAGTGATCGTTCCCTCTATCGGAGATTTGGCTATAGGCGCCGCATATCATGGTGAATCGTTGGGTATTCAGGTAATTTATTTAAAATTATTAAGATAATAAGTTGCGTTATTTTTATGCTATATTCTGAGCTCAAAGTCGCTCGTCGAGTTTGTCTGCATAATAGGATTCGAAATAAGGATATATAACTCACATAGCATAGGCAAGCGAAGTGTAGGTCGGCGCCCCGCTAGATAGAGTGACGACCTAGTAAGACATGCAGGGAGTCGATGGTGGCTCAGGACCGTCTTTGGAGCATTCCTTTGGGAAGCCTTTACTCAGCAGTGGACTTCCGAAGGGCTTTTAGTATATCTAATATGTTACGTGCTATCTTCGTCAGTTATTTTGAACCGATTCTAATGATTCTTTTTAAATTAAATAGCTTACACTGAAGTGGCGTGGTCACTTAAAATTTTTGAGAAAAAAATCCAACCCTTAGGTTGCGAAAATAGGGTATTAAACTATTAATGTAACTATTCAGACGTTTCATTCTAGTTGTTGCCTTTAGCTTGTGATATTGCTTAGACCACGGGTTCCTACACTTTTAAGGTAATTGAACACTCACCAAATTTTTTTATTTAATGTAACCCCACATCAAAAAATTACAAATTAAAGACCGTGACATTTAAATAGGAACAAAAACTTTTATTAGAAATATTATAAAAGTGAAACTTTTATCTAAATCCATCTAAGTGAAATATTTTAAATGTAGTCCGGAATGCTCGTTAACTACCTACTTACTGTACTTACATAACAGTAGTGGGTAAATCTCATCACATACCTATTAACTAATTCAAAATAATATTTGTACCTGAAAGTAGAATTATTTAAAAAGCAAAAATAAATAATTTCGCGGAACCCTGGTGACTTTTTGACGAACCCATTTTAGAAATATCTGGCTTAGACCACTGAAAGGGGAAAATAATAAATTTGGACAGATTCCGACTTCAAAGAACAAAAACAATAAAATAATTTCCACATAACAGCTTCTGAAGTCGGGCCTTTAATTATTCTGAAGGTTTTATGTGAAATTATTTAGGTAATTATGTTTCCTCAGTCCTTTAAAGCCGGCTTTTATTTTATTTTATTTCACAAAAATGTACAAAGACGGACACAACGGCTTTTATTTTTTACTAGCTGTTCCCCGCGTGTAATTTAGGGTTTTAATTTTGTTCGCGCAACCCTAATTATTTTTCTAAAATATACTTATATGACATATAAGTAGTTTAATAACTCCTTATAACATCAGCTATCTACCAGTGAAAGTCCCGTCAAAATCGGTCCAACCGTTTCGGAGATTAGCCGGAACAAACAGACAGACAAAAATTTTAATAATTATGTTTTTGTTATAAGCACCGTATAAACTTTCATATGAATTTGGTAAAAAGCTGTTATTTTGATATTACAAACAGACACTTCAATTTTATTTATTTGTATACTTAGATTAAAAGTTTAATTTTTATATTTTACTAACAATCCGCTCCGGCTTCGCAAGGGTAATTTCTGGATCTCGACAACAGCGCCACCTACCGGGTCCAATTGTGAATCGTTTAGATCACAATTGGACTGAAAATTGGATCAGTCAAACACGAACAAAAAATTTCATCAAAATCGGTCGAGTTGTTTTCGAGTTTTTGCGAGACTAACGGACAGCAATTGATTTTTATATATAGTGATAAAGAGACAACTATATTTCGAAATTAGTCGTACTCGTAATATAATATCTTTTTAAAGTTAAATTGTATACTATCCAGGTGACTGTTGTCCTTCCCGATCGAACGCCTCCAGCACTAGCGCAACGTTGTTCTGAACTTAGTGCGGACGTAGTGATTTGCGGTGAAACTCTAGAGGATTCTACTAACTATGCTAAGAAAGTGCACATGGAAACGGGACAGATATTACTTAAGTAAGTCCACTTTGAAAGATCAATAAGAAATATTGTTATATAGAAAAACTTAACGTAATAAGAGCCTAATTTTTTACTAAATAACTTGTTGATCCTTCAAATCATTTCTCACTATAGCTTGTGTGATGTTAAAATTGTGGATGTAGATCTTTTGGCCTCTGACCCAAGCCCGAAGAATTTGTTTTTTGTAATTAAATGTATGAAACACATCGTATGTCTACCTATATTATGTCGTAATCATCTACCATGTCCACAATAAGGCATAGGTTTGTATACGTCAAACGTTGTATGTTTGAGTGAAACATAATAAATTTATTATTATTATTATCTACTCTATGTACAACACACATGTAGTTGTAGTACGTCCTCTTGCTAGAGAGTATTAATGTTCTGTGCATACCTGTTCCTCCGAAAACCGATAAGACTCGACGAATTTTCCTGTTACTGAAATTATTTCAACAAAAATTTGCTGAACGTTCTACTGCAATACGCTTCTCTATACTGCATTAAATCATTTGTTTTACTCATCAAAAACACGAAGAGCTGACCATGTGTCGAATAGATACTAAAATATTTTTACTAAAATCTATTTAACACTGCTCAATACCTGAAAAACGCAAACTTTTTCCTTGATTTGTGACCATATTACTGATCTCAATATCCTGAAATCGCGGTATGCTGCGCGAAATTTTAGGATGCGCGCAGCTCTATGCTTTATATCGAATGTATAAGATAACACTTTTTAAGTTCAAAAGTTTGCGTGAAAAAACATTCAAGTACAATAATTTTTTTCATGAATATGTAACGAAAAAAATTAAGGTAATCCTCCGTTTTCGTGCCAGAAAGCACGTTACCTGACCATTTATTTATTTATGTAATTATTTATTTGGTTAACCAATAAATTAATGTTACACTAATCATCATCTTCATCATCATTACAGCCTATCACAAGTCCACTGCTGAACATAGACCTCCCCCAAGGAATGCCACAAAGCACGGTCCCGAGCCACCTGCATCCATTGACTTCTTGCATGTCTTACCAGGTCGTTAGTCCATCTAGTGGGGGGACGCCCTACACTTCACCTGCCGGTGCAAGACTGCCACTCGAGAACCTTTCTTCCCCATCGGTTACACTAATACTTTTGCTAAATTCTAAAACAGTAGGTAATATAAACTAAGTGCACATTTTATAATAGGTAAACAGCGCATGCACCATAGGAAGAACATGCCGTATCATAATAATGTAAATCCGCTACTTTTTAGGTTTACCCATCTTTATTGAAAATGTGAATTTAAAGTTACACGGTAGTTTGTTTGGTATACCTAATAGGAATGCACGGTATTAGCACAACCTCTCCCGTAGCTCTCCTGATAAAATTAAAAGCTTTTAATGCATTATGCATTAGATCTAAATTCTAACTACGTTAATAGAAGCAGCAGCGCGCGCCACGATTATTCCGATTTATTTGAAATGACAAGTTTCTGAGTTGCGTGATGTCTTCTTACGTGGGGTTGCTGCGATGTTCTTGCGTAACTTACTAGGAACTTATTTTCATTACATGATGTTGCCTCAGCAAAATGTAAAATTTCAATCATTTAAATATCAAATAATAAGTAAATAAAATACTCGCCATGATACAGAGATACATTTTAATGAGGAGTTATATCTTAATATCTAAAATATGCCCAAATTATCCGCAAGATTTTTTATTATTTTTTTAAACAAGAAGCTGTTAGTGTATCATGGACTTTTTGAAAATATTGGTAAGAAGTTTAATTCGTTAGTATATCTATAGTAATTAACGCAGCGTACGTTAAGAAATATAATTTATAATGTTAGAAGGATAAGTAGGATATATTCTGTGCCAACAGTTTGCACGTGTACGAGATATTATTTTACTTCATAGCTGTGGTACTGTACTAGAAAACCGTTGTGCCCCATAGCTTGTGTCCTCGTTGTGCTTCGATTTATATATTGGTCGACCTGCCTATTAAAAATTTAGCAACGATGCGGTCTTTTTTCGGATTATTGCATCAAAGCTATCCACCCGCCAGTGCAAACATCGCAGACGCGCTACAGTAGCGCGGCAGCCGCAATAGCGCCCTGAATGCATTATTGTATTGAGTACGTAGGGCACTATAGGCCTTTTTGGTGTAGTTGGTTCATAGGCTGCAAGAATGAAATGACGCACAATATGCTTTGAAAAGCGTGATCTTGACAGCGTCAGTGCAGCGACCAAATCTCTTTGAACGTTCTCTTTCAATGTCTTCATCGTCTTTAAGGCTATCAGTCACAATATGTCCAAGATATTTAAAACTATAGACCCTTTCTAGTGGTTCGTTATAGAGCTTTATAGGGGGTACAACACTAGGACATTTACTGCCAGCCTTAAATACCATGAACTGCGACTTTTTGGTATTGTATAGCAAACCATGTGAGACAGCGAATTTTTCACAAACACCGAGTAGAGCTCTCAGCGCACTAACTGAGGGTGCCAGCAGAACCATATCGTCCGCGTAGCTGTTATTGTTCACACACACCCTTAGATTATTTCCTCTCTAGATAGAGTAACGGCGGCTCAAAATGTCGAAAAAATATCAGCTAACTGTTAGCCTCTAATGCGCTCCCGCTCCTCAATGTCAATTGTAACGTCAAGAGATACGCACGCACGGCTCATTTTTGTGTTAGATTATTTTGGTGAAAATGACAAGTTGCGCGATCAAAATCTGCAGAAATTACAGGACGTTTTCAAACAACTAACAAAATCTTCTACCATCGCTAAGTAACTCAAAACTAATAGTAATTTACGAAAACAAAACTAATAAATTTATAATTTTATTTACAAAATCAACGCGTCGTTTTTTGGTGTTACCAGTCTTGGATTGCGAATTTCCCCGTATAAATGTCTTAAAAGCTGGTGTATGTTCATTGTTCTATTAGCGCATGGGATGAAGGCGGATTGATTTATGCTTCAAAAGATGTATATTCTATATGTAAGACTTCGGAGAAAGTAATCAGAAAATTTCTTAGACAAAATTTTATAATGACTAGGCCAACTTACACAAAAATTTTATCTTGTATATTAAAACAATTTATTGATGATATAAATACTTATTTTAAAGTTGAAACTGAACACGCGTGTGGTTCTCTTCACCAAGTGAACCTAATAAGACTGGTCGCCGAAAAATATTTGACCATACGCTGTTATCATAAAGCTAAATTAGATAATGTAAAAGTGATGCAACCTCAAAACGCAAATTATTTAAAAACAAATTCAAAGAGAGGCCATTAAATTAGTAATTACAAACATTTAACGGTAAATAATTATAGGTTCAAAATAGAAGAGACTACTGTGTTCCTGGGGGTAACTTTAGATGCAAAGCTTCAATGGGGCACCCATATATCAACTCTTGCTGGCACAACAATGCAGGCCGGAATAATTCTTCTTAAAAGGATCTATTAAACTGTAGAAACGCTATGGGATAAAATATTACGGTAAAGGGTACCTGCGGGATAAATTATTTAACTATGACGCAGGCGAAGCCGCCGGCCAACCTCTAGTATTTTTATAAGTCGACACGATACATTAAATAATAAAACATATTTTGTAAATGCGTAATTGATTTTTATTTGATTATATTTTTCTTTACAAAAAAATTTGATTCTAACTCAACAGACAACTAAACACACAATTGAAAGCACCGTATTAAAATATTATAATTTATGATTTTATTAACATGACATAATTTTACAGTTTTCCCCATTTTATCGGAATAGATTCATTAGATGGTATCTCCAGATACCGCTATCTAACAACCGCTAAGCGTGTGTGCGTGCCTCATGCACACGCGCTTGTAAAACTGGCCTGTTTTTGTTGCATCGCTCATTGCGTGACGCGTTATCTAGAGAGTAAATAATCTAAGCACACACCTTGCCGATATGGCAGCCGACACGCATGCTGCTGAGCTCTCGAATCAGTGCGTCCATATACAGATTGAAGAGCCTCGGCGATGTCAGCCCCCTTGCCTCACCCCGCACTCCATCCTGTACGGCTCGGAATACTCATTCGCCCATCTCACATAGTCCACTTGATTACTATAACAATACTTAAGCAAATCGGTGTAGCCGTCAGGTAAACCTACGCCACAAGATGTCGTACGAGACAAGATCGAAAGCTTTACTCAGATCTAGGAAACAGGCGTAGGTATACCGGTATGCGCCTGTCCGTGTAATATTTGACAGTATGCTTTAAATTCATTATTGTTGTTTCTTTCGATAGACCACGCGTGAAACCGTGCTGGCCATCATGTAGCATACAGTGGTTTTCTAGGATAGAGTTAAGCACACTATTATACAATACTATTATATTCTTTTTAAAAATTAAAAATATAATTTTAAAAAAGAATAAATAATATATTAACTATTATATATTAACTATTAACTACCTACCAGCTTCCTAATCGGAATGTAAGATACATGAGATTGAGATGTGAGAAATTAAATATTCCCTGATTCACCTTTCAAAATTTAGACGTCATTTGTTTTAGCCCAGACGATCCGGATATTATGGCGGGCTTGGGAACCGTGGGTATGGAGATCATCACCCAGTTGCCCGAAGTAGATGCGGTGATCGTGCCAGTTTCCAGCGGCAGCTTGCTCGCCGCCGTGCTCGTCGCCTGTAACAAGCTTAAGTGCTCCTGTCTCGTATATGTATGTTGTTTCTCTGATTACAAATTTGTTAATCTCACTCTGTCAAAATCCACGATCTTTTTCTGCCACCAGGATGGCGCCACCTAGGAAGGAGATTGACAGATTTCATAGCCGGGGAAGTTAATTTGTTAGAAAAGAGTAGAAATTAAGGTTTCTTTCTGAAATATTAGTTAAATTAGGTATATATAAATTAGATTAAAAATGGACTAACCAAACTACGTATAAGTACTTAGATATTTCTGAAAGTAGAAGAATTAAAAATGTGTAAAATACTAAAGAATTACAGCACTGAGGCATTGTTTTGTGTAATACATAAGTAGAAATCGAAAAACTTTTATTTAAAACGCAACTTTTGAATTATGATGACACTGTGATCATCTGCGTAACAAATAAGTTCACCCTAGTCCCAACTGGCGACATCTCGCGATCGCAAGATTATCCAACGAAGGACAATAGAATGGAATAATTTTTATTCGACATATATTACAAAAGAATATTTCTTGAATGTGATTTTATTACTTCTACCTACTACTGGTTCGAAACAAACTCTGGTCTGGAAAGAAGCAGCACAAACTCAGTGGGAATATTTTTAACTTTACATTTTACGGTTAAAAAATATGCAATTATTAAAGAATGTACAGGATTAGAACGTTATATTATTTTATTCCCTCGCTTAGCGGACTCGATTAATGTTTTTCTCATACACATGCAGGTTTCAAATAAAACTGTAAAAAAATTGCTTTAAATAATTCACAGACATTATAGTGTAAACAAGGAATAACTTTTTTTTATATAGAATAAGGGTGACAAACGAGCACACAGTCCACCTGATGGTAAGTGGTTGCTGTGGCCCATAGACATCTACATACTATCCTCAATAAAGAATCAAAATGCAGATGCGTTGTCAGCCGTGAGGACTAAGATAGAATGCCTCATTTCCAGTAAAAAGGGTCTCCGGTTCTCTACACTCACCATACGAAACACAGCAGCATTAAGCTGCTATTTTACGTTGGTATTCTGTGAGAGCGTGGCCCTTCCCCGGTCGAGCCGACCCATTCGTGCTACAACTATACTATTATTATAGCTGCAGCATGGCTCTACCACGTATAAAATTAAAGGGTGTTTTACGAGCGTGCGTGCGTGTGTGTGCACGTTTATTCATAAAAATTATAAAAAAGAAAAAAAAGTTAAAGTTACAGCCTATATACGTCCCACTGCTGGGCACAGGCCTCCCCCCATTTCTGAGAGGGTTTTAGGGCAAGGAATTGTCCCAATGCGTGTTGGCGCACTTCACATGTCTTCGAATTTTTTTTTTCTTATTTCTCAGACATGCAGGTTTCTTCACGATGTTTTCCTTCACTGCCGAGCACATGGTAAATCAGCACTTAAAATTGCAATTAACAATTTTATTGGTGTCGGCGGGGATCGAACCCGGTTTGCTCGCGTACTGTGAAATTTACAGCGAGCGCTAACCATCTGAGCTACCACGGCTCTCATAAAATAAAAATTATTCTCTGTGATGCGTAAATTCTAATTGATAAATAGCTACTTTTTTCTCTCATTAAAGGGGGCGGAATGCTCAAAGGTTCCAAAAATGATGAAGGCGTGTCAAGCCGGACATCCAATAGGAGTGCCTGTAGTTCCAAATCTCGCCGAAGGTCTCAACACATGCATAGTTGGCAGAAATTCCTTCGCAACTATCAAAGGACGACTTGACCGAATGGTAATAAATAGATACTGAAGCTTTGTAATGAATAATAGGTATATTATATTGTCATATGCCACTTGCACTCTCATCGTTGAGCTAACTAAATAATTTAAAATAAAACAACGAACAGTCATTTTTTTCAGTCATTAATATTTTTGTAGAAGTATGACTAGAATACGTTTTTTCTTTGTATCGTGTAAAAGCTTTAAGAGGGCCGCGGGGTTGCAAGAAATTAGAATAATAGGTTTTAACTTTTATATTGCTGTCGCGCTGTGTTCAAACAACCGAGCTAAACAACCGAGAAAGACAACTGCAACTCGAACTAATTAACCTGAAAAAATGCCGAAATCATCATACCTGTTTGGTGTCGGTTCCCTTTTCCAAAGCTTTTTCAAAAACAATTTAAAAAGTGTCTTAAGAGACGCCTATGGGAGATGCCATAAAAATCTTATGCCTTCTGATAAAAGTCATAAGATTTTTATCAGAAATATATATCATCTCGCTTACGCCAGACATTAATAATACTCAGACCAATGATGGGCAGCAGCGTCAAGGTGCGAGATATAGTACTGCAATCGTTAATCCACAACAAATCTTTCTTAGGGGCATCAGTGGCGTAGCTAGGCGTGGGCGAAGTGGGCCTCGCCCACGGCCTCACCTTAAGGGGGCCTCATGAGGCCTTTAAATGCGTTGCCCCAGACTAGATAGACGGAATACGAGATTTGTTAGTAATTAATAGCTATAAGTAGAGTAGGTCGTGTCAAAGCATGTTTGATGGGATAGATCTTGGGAACGAAAGAAAAGGGGCCTCGCTGATGAGACTTTGCACACGTCTATATTAGTCCACGCTACGCCTCTGGGGGGCGTCCATTAATTACGTGAGGTGTTTAGAGGGGGAGGGGGAGGGGGTCGAGCTGAAGCTCACCCAATTTCACGTGGAAGAGTATCGGCAAATATCACGTAATTTTTTCCGCATGAAACAGTGTAAAATTTCGACAAAATTGGGTTAAATTAAGTAAAATGTGGCTAAATCCTACACAATAATACTTATAGCGGTCATGCGAACTCCATAAATTATATAAAAATAACTAAAAGTATTTTTTTTGTAAATAAACCCAACGCAATCTATCATATATTAACGTACAAGTCGCGGCACGTAAGTCTAGCGCTGAACGAAACGTGAAGGGGACAGCTGCGTATGGGTACTGTCGCACACGAATTGAATTGCACGAATGCGACTGGAAAGCCAATCAGCGCGTGCGAACGATACGCACGAGCCAATCAGCGCGTTCGAACGACTCACGCCCGCCCCGCGACCCGCTTACTACCCCATGATACCTTATTTTCGACTTATGTGCAATAACGGTCACCGCTAGACTTTCGTGCCGCTACATATATTTACACTAAAAATACAAATTTTGAAAAATTTCACGTGAGATTTGGGGGGAGGGAGGGGAGAGGGTCGAGCCATATCTCATGACATCTCACCAGGGGGAGGGTGAGGATAGAAAAATCGCCAAAATCACCTCACGTATTTAATCGACAGCAGTGAACTTTACGGGTATATAAATATGGTGTTCATTTTAATATACATATTTTGTTATTAAATACTGCACTCTAGTTAGAAGTTGACGAGGCGTATATTGCGCGTGCAATCATAACGGTGCTAGAGCGCGAGCGGCTGGTGGCGGACGGCGCGGGCGTGTGTTCGCTCGCCGCTGTCATACAAGGTCTGGTGCCAGAACTTCGCGGAAAACGGTGAGAAAAAGCTAGATGTATGAATTATGTATTAGCTAATACTACTAATACAATATGTGCAAGTAAGTTTTAAATACGGTTAATAAATTATGTTGTCTAACTTCTATGCGTGGCAGAGAGAATAGTCACGCTGCAGCTGTAAATAATATGGTTGTAGCACGAATGGGTCGGCTCGACCGGGGAAGAACCACGCTCTCACAGAATACCATCACAAAATGGCAGGATAGTGCTGCTGTTTCTTATAGTGAGTATAGAGAACCGGAGACCCTTTTTACTAGAATCAAGACGATCTACCTTAGTTCTCAGGGGTGCAAACATCTGCATTTTAATTCTTAACGGAGGATAAATGTAGATGTCTATGAGCCACAGCATCCACTTATGTGGACTGTGTGCTTGTTTGTCAACTTTATTTAAAAAAAACTGTCTCGCATTTAAAATGATAGTAATGGAAGATGAACGAGAGAAGCAAAAATGTAAAAAAAAAGAAAATACGTTATTAAGTTTAACCTTTCAGACCTTGACATTTTATTGGACAAACTTAGTCAGAACTAAGGTCAATCCAAAGAGTATAGTAGGTCAGGCCAAAGACAATTTTTTTTTAAATGATGGTAAATATAACTCAGAGTCATTACTATGTTCTTATCCGAAAATAAAAAAAATTATCAACAATTAAAATATCGAATTATTTGTATGAAGGTCAAGCGAGCGCTAGAGTAACGACGATTGCAAGACGATTTGTCGATAAATGAAATATTTTGAAAAATCATCAATTACCGTGTAGGAGCGTGGTTGATTTTGTTTGGTTAAATCAGTGACAGGAGTAATGGAGAAAATAGTATGGTGGCGGCGCGAAGGAACAACGGTATTTTGGAACTTTTTCACCGTGATGTTATTTATCACTCATGTTTAGAGGCGACAGAGGGAAATAAATCAGATGAGCAGCAGCGTCATCCTAATAACGACTAAAAATAAAAAAAATCTGTGATTGCAACCCGCTTGCCAAGCGTGGCAACTATGACAAATATACCCTCTATGAGGCATATAGTGGAGGCCTATGTTCAGCGGGGGTTTTTATAGGCTTTAACGGTGTTTGTTGTAATAGTGATAAGAAAAAAATGTGGGAGGAAAAACAGACGAACATTTTTACTAAATTTAATCTCGGTGGAACGCAGATGCTCCGTGCGATGTTTAGGGTAGCGTTGCAAATGTGGGCGATATTTGTGGCAGTAAAATTTTGTGCTTATTTCCATGGCCCATAGAAGAAAACTGTAAGGAGAGGAAGGGGGTAATTTTATTTTTTGAAAATTAAAATTACCCATTGCTTTAGTATAATTTTATCATGTCACTGATAATAATTCCTTAGAAAATAGTTCTTGAGACTTCAGTCTGAGTTAATAAAAAATTGAAATAAATATTTTTGTATTAAATATTTTATTAGGTATATTCAATCAAGATTGAACCACTGTACATTGTGCCTGTATGTAAAGCCAGTTTGCATAATTTGATATTACCATCCGTTACCGTTACCGTTATCTACAGCCTATTAAAGTCCACTGCTGAACATAGGCCTCCCCCATAAATTGTCTCATAGGTGGGACATTTGTTATAAGTAGTTACCGTATACGCTTGGCAACCGCAGTTTTTTATTTTTAGTCATTATTAAGAAAACGCTGCTGATTTGTTTCCTTTTGTAGCCTCTTAAGACACCCACGGATATGAGGTAGTGGATATTCTTACACCGCCACTACACGCCATCACAGCCACTTTATTATTTCTTCTTTCATCTTTAATATCTGACCTACCCGTTGGTGATAAATTTTGGTTGTATCATCATTACAGTACGGTGTGTGTAATAACTGGAGGAAACATAGACTCCAGCCGTCTAGCTCGCACGATACATCGCGGTCTCAGCGCCTGCGGTCGTTTGCTTCGTTTCGCCGTGCCTCTTGCCGACAATCGGACCGGTCTAGAAAATCTCGCCAAGATTATATCCGACGAGCACGCAGTCATGAAAAGTCTTGTCACTGAGCAGATGTGGGTGCAGAGTGACGTTGGAACTACATGGGTATGTCTTCGAATATGTCACATACTTTAGGTTTGTTGCAATGTAAAATGTTCAATGGGGGTGGTATATAATATGTATATTATGTCTGTGGTGCGGGCCAATATTCGGCATTGCCCAATCGGTAATTTATAGACGCAGTGAGGACCGGGACCAATTGCAGTATAGAGATAGAAGGTATCTTCTTTCCGTAGATAGGTTTACTGTGTGGTATTTTAACTATGCGTTTATCAACCTTTCCGCTTAAATTGGTAAGCATATAGTATACGGCAACTAACTTGGCAAGGTTTTGGCGTAGAGGGGGAAAGTTTGCGCATGTACAACGGGACGTGGACATGTTGCGGGAGGCAAGGATCGACTGGCCATCCAATCGCGCGCTCGGAAGTCGACTGGTCAACCAATCGCGCGCTCGGAACGATGCTATCTCGTTCCCCGCTTGATAACCAAAGAGATCTAAAAAGACTTCTGCGCATCTAATGGATGCCATACACGATCCAGTTTACCGTCAAGTTTGCAGTGCATCCATATAGACCACTCACGTTCAAGTTTGCATGATGCCGCATCAGTTGAAACCATGGCGTCTCACACTTATTTGCTCCGACTACCGTCATGCATACACACGTTCAAGTTTGCATGACGCTGCAAGCTGGATCAAGTCGGCAGAATCGAAATTCAATTTTTGCTTCAAGTAGACTTGTCATGCACACTGATAGCCATACACCGTTAAGTTTACCGGACGCCGCTTCAAGCGCGCTGTAAACTTGATCGTGTATGGCGGGCTTAAGGCCCGCCACATACATTCGGAATCCCGTTTTGCCCACAAAAATTTCGAACGGAAAACTACCGTACGTGTGTGACGGGTCCTTGATTTTACATGGACTTGCTGCGGACGGAATTCCGACCTAACGAATCTTGCCAAGTTAGACGCCGGCAACTATAATATCTAGTTGGCGCATTCTTATAAAGGGTTTGTTTAATTTTAATGCGGGCTGTATTAACGAAAATGAATGTGTTACCCATATTTTTTTTTCTATTACATAAGTATTGATTCTGGCCGAGATTCGAACCCAGATGCAAATTTTCTATTAACGAAGTAGTTACCACACCGACATAATTAAAAAGTATTCAACAATAAGAAAGCAGTATGAAAGGATCAGGCAAATTATTTGGTATCGTCAATTCGGCCCCGTCAACAGGGGAAATCATAGAAACTAGGTGTATTTAACCGTGCACACAATTAAAAATACTAAATGAAACCTAGCAGTTTGTATAAAAATCAAACTGAGTTAGGAATGCATTTGGATGACAATATCTCTAGATAATTTTTTACCGATGGCAGACTTTAATGATTAACATTTAAAAAAAGGGGAATGAAAGTGAAAAAAAAACTATAATTATGGTTTTAGAAAAAGAAAGTAAAACGACATGTAAGATGTCGTATGATGTAAGGTGAGCAAATGGATAAGTTTTTGTATTTAGCAGGTATGGTATGACAAAGTTACAGACCTAAGAGAGAGAATATCTATTGTGGAAAATCAAAATGTGTCAAAAAAGGCACTTATGGTAATTCACAATACTGTGTTAGTCCATACTTAAATGAATGTAGTGAAAGTGGGGTGTGGCAGGAGTATGGGAGTAAAATTACTGCTGTAGAAATACGGTCACTGAGTATATTAGGGCTGACTCATAGAGTGAGAAATAGTGTGCAAGTGTGGTTTTCAAAAAGATATTGTTGTGACCAGGATTAAGAAAGGAATGCTTCGGTAGTTTGGACACGTAGAAAGAATGAATGCGAACAGTGACAAAGCAAATTTATGCTGCAAAGTGAGTGGATGAGTCGGCAAGTGATGCCCCAGACAGAAGTTTAAGTTTGGCGTTATGTTTATGGGCCATGTTAAGAGTACCCATAACCCTTTCACGTACAAAACTGATGTCTAAAAGTTTTTATGTTAATGACTGTTTTAGGTTGTGTCTTGGGGGATATTATAAGCTTATTTCTGGTAAAAATTAATAAAAAAATCAGCAGACTATCCTGTAATAGTTGGGACAAATATGCCCCAGTATGCGTTAACTGGCGACAATTAATGGATTTTATAGAGTTTGTAAATTTAGGTACTATATAGATTTATGGAAAGATAACAACAGCTCTTAGTTAAAAAATTTTTTTAATATGGATATTTATTTATGAAACTCAACAAAACAATTTCTGTTTACACACATTGTTAGTGCAATTCTCAACACCGATCTTAGCACACTGCACACATCTTTTACGTGAAGATTCTTTCTTCATCACGTGGGATGATGAGAATCGCTTGGATTAGTTTCTTTGTCATAAAGGTTGACGGTAAAGCATGCTTCCTTATGGAAAATACCCCGATCATCGTCCTCGCCACAACTTGGCGATATTCTAGCGACGAAAATAAATAACCTTCGATTAGATGTTCTCCATGCAGTTTTTCATATATTATATACGAATTATTTATTGCTATGTCTAGTAAGTCAAAAAAAGCCGAAGGTAATATTTTATTTTAGATTTTCTGTCAATTTCATAGGTTACTTTTTTTTGATCCATTAGATCTACTCCTCCCATATTTTTATTATATTTACAAACAATATCGGGACATGTAATCTCTAAACATTGTGCCGAAGCTACTTGTTTACGTTTCACCTTTTGAGTAGGTATTGGCGACAAGAAATTGGTGAGGAGATGCACCGCTTTATATCGCCTCTCTTCATATCTTTATCTAATGGTAAATGTTTCGGAGTATGTTTCCGCTGAGTGCGGACAGTGCCACAAGATTTTATATTTTGCTTGGCTAAGTTGTATTGCAACAGAGGAGAATTGAAAAAGTTGTCAATGTAAACCCGCATCCTAGTCCAATCAAAGGTTTCATGAAATCTAGTACGACAGTCTCTCCTAGCCCTATTTCTGGTCCCGATCTTTTTTTACCCGTGTATAAGTCGAACTGGAATAAATATCCTGTTTTAGAATCGGCGCGGCACCACATTTTGAAAACTCTCTTCACAGGTTTGCTTTATGATGTTATGCCCTTTGAACTTCACCATGTGTTCATCCATAGACTGGGTAATGGTATTATTCATGGCCGATTGAAAGATGAATTGAAGTGATTCATCACTCTTCGAATTTTATAAGCTGTATCGAAATCTGCCGATGTAGGCGGTGGTTGCTCAGAGTTATTGCAAAAATGTAAATTTCTTCTTATTTCTTCGAATCTCGATAAAGGCATAACTGTGGCTAAATAAGGCACACCATATCAGGTTCAGTAGACCAGTAATTTCTGAGAGTAGGTAACACATGATAACCCATAACATAATTCATACCGATAAAAGCTGTCATTTCATGAAGGTCTGTAGTGAAAACTGAACCATTGTTATGAGCATAACGTAAGGACTCCGGTAATATAATTTCTTCAATCAACGCCTTGATATTCGTAGTTGCGTCAAAAATATCTATGGGTTTCAGAGATTCTGACTGTTGCAGTATGTTTACCTTACCAAAGTCATAATCAGTCTCAGAAAATAGGTCAGGCTGATAAGTGTTCTTCTTCTACTTGAAGTCCGGTACTGCACCACTCAATGGCAAATCAGGAGATTATGAAGGGCCAGGAGTTGGATCTGGATCTGGGGTGGAATCTGGTGCACCTGCAGGCTCAATTCTAACTTCAGATACTCCAGCTTCCATATCCTGGAGAATGAACGCCTGGTCTTCTTCATCCAAGATTAGTGCATCTTCATCACTATTATCAGCCATGAGATACTCCTCTACTTATTTTTCATTTAAATGAAATATTCTAGTACCCCTCCGAGCTTAAAACAATAAAGAATTGTATAAATTAACTATAATTATTGAATATGGAACATAAAACATAATATTCGGAATGTTAGCTGTTGACCTTTCATGCATATTGGGACACCATGTCCCTACTAATATATCTTGTATTTTCATTGCTTTAATAGGTAACATTACAATAAATAATAATAAATTCATAATGATTACTTACCATTCTAACATAATCAAACACGAAAATTATCTAAACTGCAAAAACTATATTTTAATTAACTTTTGAAAATTATTTAAAATTATTTCGAAACTTTCGGATTGGGGCGACTAAATCTAGTCCAGTTTAATCCTCAGAAGACACAAGTTTGCGCGTTTACCGCTAAAAGAACCCCTTTGTCGTATCTCCTCAGTTTCAAGCACTCCCTTGTTGCTTCAGCCAGTATTGGAATCCTCGGTTTCGACATATCGAGTGACGTGCAGTTTCGTGGTCACTTGGAAGAGAAGGCCAAATTGGCCTCAAAAGCTTGGCGTGCTCAGCAGAGCGAGACAGTATTTCATGCCGGCACAACGCCTGCAACTTTACAAGGCGCAGGTTCGGCCTCACATGGAATACTGTTCCCATCTCTGGGCTGGGGCTCCCAGTGCCAACCCCTTCCACTTGACCGCATCCAGCGCAGAGCGGCTCGAATTGTCGACGACCGAGTTCTTTCCGATCGGCTCGATTCATTGGCGCTGCGAAGAGATGTTGCATCTCTGCATTTTCTTTCGCATTTACCACGGAGTGCTCTGAGGAATTGTTCGGATTAATCCCAGCCGCCAATTTCACGAACGCACATCGCGGCAGAACTCCCGATACCATCCACACCATCTGGATGATTGGCGGTCCACCACTGTGCGATTTAGATGTTTTCTTCCTCGCAAAACTTCCTTTGAATAGTTTACCACCAGCGATTTTTCCGGACC
This sequence comes from Parnassius orleans, assembly GCA_029286625.1. Taxonomy (NCBI): domain Eukaryota; kingdom Metazoa; phylum Arthropoda; class Insecta; order Lepidoptera; family Papilionidae; genus Parnassius; species Parnassius orleans. The sequence continues at coordinate 6,641,380 of JAGSMP010000018.1, forward strand.
GATACGACTTAGGGACCTTCAAGAAAAGAGCCTACTCCTTTTAAAGGCCGGCAACGCATCTGCAAATCTTCTGGTTCCCCGTGTGTTGCAGTTGTTCATGGGCGGCGGTAGTCACTTACCATCAGGTGAGCCGCATGCTCGTTTGCCCCTCCTATTAAAAAAAAATTATTTACGAAGCGCGCCAAAACATCCAAAAGTAATAAGGAGATATTTGATTCTTTTTTTAACCGCCGCGCTACTAACCTTAAAAATCTTTTAATTTCATTCAAAAACAATTGATGAGGACTACTGTTGTTTTTAATTATTGGCTATATCAGTAAAAATGTAAATTAAAATTTAGGGATACCGGTGTCCTACGTCAAAGGGATAACTGACGAGCATGTAATACGTGGATGTAAAAGAAGCGAGAGGGTTGTGTCAGGATCATGCCAAATGGAAGTTAGTAGTCTTCGCCGACCCTATTAACTGTAAAGTCATTTAATTTTTCCAGGCTAATGTTGTAGTGGAGACTGCAAATGAAGAACATTCGGAAAATTTCAAGGATCGCATACGTCATTTATATCCATCTGCAAGATTTGCCATCATGGATCTTAATGACAAAAAATGTAAACGTTAATATTTTGGAATCATATTTGTGATAAGTATATTAAATAAAAAAAAATTGTCAATACATAATGTTAACTTATAACCGTTGATATTTTGTGTATACTGTAATATGGATATTTGGAATAATAAAATGAAACCATTAATTTTTGTATTTTTTTTATTTGAAGCCTTATACATTAAGCTACAGGGTCATCACCCTTTGTTGCTCGTGTGTAGATGACTTGTCCATGGTGTTGCACTACCTGCTTTATTAAACCTGTAAAACAAATAAAATAAATGATGTAACTACCTACATTTAAGGTAATTTACAAGGCAATTTCAACCAAGTGAATCAGACTCAATATATCAGTATTTTTACTATCATGGTTTATCCAGAAATAATGATCATCACATATGACATAACATACTACATAAACAAAACATATTTGGCTACATCACTACCTGTAAATTATTTTAACAAATGGATAAACTGTTTTAATTATTTGTATATTTTTAAATAAGTCTTATTTCATGCTGATAAAGCACAAATGTTTACCTAATATGCATTTGGCTTATAAAATATAGCATAATAGTATTTCAGTATAAAAAATATTAATTATGATCTTGGTGAGAACACTAGTAGTCATAAAAGTATTGTATTATTAGCAGCTTGAGCATGAATTTTTAATATTGCAATTGAGTGACAGCGAAAGATAGTTGATATTTACATTCATCAGGGTTGCTGTGTAAATGTGTAATAATATATAATAACCTCCAAGTCTTTTATAATATGTACAAATATATTTAAACCTATCATTATTGTTGACTGTAATAAAATTATGTAAACTCTATCCAATTGAGTCCAGATTGCCATACTCAAAATATGAAAGTAAGAGAATAGAGTGCACCTGAGATTACACATACACTCATTTTACTATAACCCTACCCTGTTCAGATAGCTATAATCTTCATTGAGACTGGTTGCTGTGACCAAATTTTAGTCTGGAGGAAATTGTGTCACCCCACCACTTTTAAACACATCATGTTTTTCCAGTAAAAATTGGCAGAATGTACTAGTAATGTAACAGATAGCAGGTTCCATCACAAAGCCTTTATATTTTAGTAAATAGTGGCAACATGGAGTATAGATAAATAGTGGGTACTTTCATATAATTTGCAACAGTTTGTATCACTACTTTATTTTGTATTAATGAGTGATGAGATTCAAGGACCCTATTAATAGCAGCAAGTATCCATCGTAGACCTCAAAGGTGAAAAAACACCTCTAGATTCCTTTAGAAAGGATACATAAATGTGTATATGGATGACAGTAACTGCTCGCCATCATATATAGAAGACATCAATTAATTACAGGTTTAAGTAGTATAAGGCTAAGAGGGGGCACAAAGCCTACTGACTTATTGGGTTCATTCAGTAGGCAGTAATTGACGCAAGCACAATAAGCATTTTGAAGTACACAATCAATTAAATCTGTCTGAAAACTGTGTTAGCTAGCCCAATAAAAATTAATCCAACACAAAACAAAGTCAATAAAATTTTCTAACACTCAAAACTCATATTGGTTTCTTTCATTTAACATCTTATTTAAGTAAATAAAAAATTTAACAATCAGGAGAGCTATCTATGTATATCATTATCTAACAGAATGATTTATTTGAATAATAAAATGAACATATACCTTTTTCCCTGAGCTCGATCAAAGCTCTCCTGGCGAGTGAGCCTCTGACCTTTAATCTCTCAGAGACAACTGCAGGTGTGATTAATTTGTATTGAGGTACTTCTTTGTACAGCTTTTCATAAGTTGGTTTGTCAAACAACACTTGATTGTTTAGCTTGTCACGAACTTTTCCTTTGGACCACTTCTGCAAATTTCAATATTTTAGGATTATATTACCTAGAAAATATTAATCCACAAATTTATAAGGTAATATTGCCATCAGCCTCAATATATCAGTTAATTTTTAACTTTCATAGACTTCAAGTTATGAGATATAATCATTTGGTAAATTTGTTAACAATAATAAACAACCATTGCTATATTTTGTAATACATTTCAATGATAAAATTTATCGACATTTGCTACAGTTGGAGTAGTTAAAGAAATAAGACCTACATGTGGCAAATATACAAGAAAATCATAGATGTAACTTTAAAATAATGTTAAAAATAATTAATTTCTTAACAAACACATCTTATAAAGTTTAAAATATTTAACTTATGAAAAGAAAAGAGAGTAAGAAATCTCAGAAATGCTTGATCACATAACCTAATTTTTTCATGACAAACAATTATTTACCTTCTTCTTGGCTTTGCCGCCGCCAGATCCTTCTTTCTTCTTTTGTGTTTTCTGAGGCTGCTTGGCCGAAGCCTTCGCGTCCTTCTTGGGCGGCTATAATTAAATAAAACTGTTGACATAGTGTTTCGTAGCCACGAGGTGGTAAAACAATACGTTTAAATGATACACAAAAATTATTTCTTTGAACAAAATCTGGTACATAAAAAAGTAATTAATTACATTAATTAAAACGAGTGAAAGCAATGTTTTCTCTTTGTAAATAGTTTATTTCAATAAATAAACTGCAAAAATGCACGCATACTCACCATGTTGAAAACAGAAAGAAAAGAGAAATGTACAGACAACGTATGTTACCTCACCTCACCAAGTTTATGGTACTCTGTGGTCTATGTCTACTCTACCGTCTACGATCTAGTACATATTTATTTATCTATGATCTAGTCCGTAGACAGAGCCTATATTTCTCTGTGCGCTAGCACTTCTTATTAGTTTGTGGTCTACGATCACGGGTGGTAATCTCTATACGAATATTTCTAGCCTTATGTCTATGGCCCTCAAGAATCGATTTTTTTTATTTTTTTTTTTACAAAGTATAGTTATTTAATAACATCCGACAGTACAAATAAACTTACAAAAGTTTTTCCATGTACCGCCGATTCGTAACTTCGATCATGTTCAATCGGTTCGCGTTGCGACAACTTATTTAATGACGTATATAAATGGTGTGACAAAACAGCAAGATGTTTTTTTTTAACTAGGTGTGTACCAAGCAGAATATATTTAGTATGTTAAATGAAAATTAGTAATTGAGATAATAATGTTATAATTGTATCTATGTATATATTTATTAGTAAAATTTTATTTATGTATATTATATTATGATGTGTGTTAGTGGATATATTTTTATATGTTAGTATAAATTATTAGTAGGTATCGTTAACAATTTGTCGATAAAATACTGTTTAAGCATATATTTAATATTTTTTTCAGTTAGTTCATTTTTTATTGGTTTTGGAATTTGGTTCAAAAGAGCGGAAATTTGATATTGTAATCTAAATTTTTCATACATATTTTTGTATTTTGGGATAATCATATATGGATTGAGGGCTTGTCGAGTAATCTTTGTATAAATACGGCTAATTTTAATTCTTCTTTGCCATAATTTTCAAGTAGCAATAGGTATTTCACTTTGTCGTGTACTGGTAGTATTTTGCAATGATGGAAAAGACCATAAGGATTTTTTATATTTATCTTTTATTTTGAGAGGGTGATACATTTAAGGATGCGTAATTGTAGCTCGTATATTTTTTCAAAGTGGGTTTTATAAGTGCGTCCGTAACTGCTCAACCCGTACAAAACTATTGATTCGCCGAGTGCGTTATATAATAACAGTAACATCTGGTAAGGTACTTTACTCTTGATGAGATAAAATTTTGCTAGGATTGCTAGGATACTGACAGTCATTGAGTAAATTACTAATTTGGGTTGACGTTTCTGCTCACCTACATGACACGATAAGCGGCGCACCGACGCCATTAATTTATTATAATTAATTGTTTGTCTAACATGTGCGACGCCATATTTGTGTATTATTTAAAATTGAATTTATTAAATTTATTAAATTCAATTTAAATTATTTTATATTGTTTGGTCATGTAGAAAGAATGAACGAGGAAAGAGTGACAAAGCAAATTTATGTTGCAGAAGTGAACGGAAGAGTCGGGAAGGGACGCCCTAGACGAAGGTTTATCGACCAAATTGGAGATATATTGAAAATGGGCCAGATTAGGAGTACCCTTAACCGACGAGCGTGTATGCGTAGATATATGGATGTAAAGGAGGCGAGAGAAGTGTGTCAGGATCATGCCAATATACAATATAATGGAAGTCCGTAGTCTCTGCCTACCCCTCCGGGTGACAGGCGTGAGTGTTTATGTTTATGTTTTTAAAATTGAAATAGAATATGTATTCATTCAAGAACTTATATATTAAGCTGCATGTGTGCCACAACAACTTTGAGTGCGATTCGTTATCTCGAATTCACCAGGATCCAGGATGCATATCCCACGTTGTTTACGGAAGATGAGATCACGACTGAGATTCCATTAAAAGTAAGTATACGAAGACGGCGGTCAGAATGCTGCCATTTCCCCAGGGGGGACACTTACGGTGAACGCACGGTAGTTTGTGGTCTACGATCACGGGTGGTATAGTGCGCGCAAGATAACTCTGCGCGCGACTGATGGCGTGCTTAATGTTGCCAGCTTAACTAATATTTTTTTCCTTCGTTTAATCTTATTACTGAATTGTATAATTATATCAAATTACATAAATTACCTAATTGATTACCAAATCTCAATTAAAAACTGTAATGTTCAGCCTAAACTTACAAAGACCTAATAATTTTTTAAACCCCATATTTATTGTTTAAGATCCGCGTAATAAATATATTTCTTGATTCTAACTTTCATAAGTTTGATGCCTCACTACACAAGTTTAACTACGCCACTACAATTTTTTTACACAATTACAGGTACCTATTATATGCGTGTATAAAAAGGACTAATACTAAGATTAATGACTACTGATATTTTGTCTATAATAAATTTTTCCAAAAGGTATTTTGAAACAACTGAAATAGCATTATAATATTTATTATAAAGAACGAAATAAAAAGTCCAGGAAACCTTGTAAATCTTTTATTGAATACCTATTATTATTTATAAATTTGGTGTAACAATGGTCCTGCAGTGGATCAACGCCTTCCATTCGCATATCTTCATCAGAATCCATGCTAGAGTCTTCATCAGATGACTCGGATGTGTCACCTGTAACATTAATTACAAATTCATCCATTTCCATATCCATCAGCCTATCTGATTGGAAATATTTATCTTCTATTTTTCTACATGTTGGCATACGTTGAACCATTCTTCTGTCGTTACTGTTCTAAACGCCTCAGTAATAGCAGCTATTTCGCTAGGAGCTTGAGTGATATTTTCTCTGCAATGCGTCTCTTTACTATTGCCCAAATTTTTCTATGGATTTAAATCGCAGTGGTAAGGCGGCAAACGGAGAACCTCATGTCCATATTCATTTAGCATTTGATCTATTTGTACTGTGGGTCTCCTTTGTATTTTTAATTAATTCGTATAATTGCGCTTTCGTCCAACAGTCTTCAAATGTAATACCATTTCTGTAAGCCATCCTGGAGCTCTGCTTTTGTGCCAATTGTAGGCGCCTTGTTGATCTGTGTGCATCACTACAATGCAATTCGTTGGAAGATTCGGCACAATTTTTCTTTCATCCACCGCATGAAGTTAGCTGAATTCATATCGTCATGATAGTCACTCGATTTGGAGTTAGACCTGAACAGCAGCAGTCCGTTTTCAACAAACCCAGTTTTACCTCCACCATGGGCTATTATCCATCTTGCACCGACGCTATCAGAAGCAAGAATACCAGGCTGTTCCTTCGATTGCCAACATTTTTGAAGGTGGTATGAAGCATGTATATACGTTTCGTCAACATAAATTACCGGTCGATTTTCTTCCTGACGATTCTTGCGCAACCTCAGAATATATTTTGCTCTCAAGCTGCAATATCACTGCGTTCTACCACTTTTCGTTTAGACTGGCACCTTTTGTATTTGTAGCCCATAGTCTTTAAAATACTCTCAACGATGTTCTGCCATATTTAAAACCAATATCTTTCAATTCCAACCAAAGTTTATTTATGGTAGGAATCCTTCTTCACGACGTAAAATGATTGAATTAAATGCCTTATAAGCAACATATCGAAATCGTCTAAATCATAAATTTTTTCCTTCGGTTCCTAGTTTTTCCCGGCGTCACAATTTTAGAAGATGAAGCTTCTGCTATATTACCTCTTGACTTATCTGGGTGACGGTGCGTTCAGAAACACCTAAAACAAAATAAAACAATGCATTATAAATACATGATATTAATGACACGAGGAAATTAAAAAGGAACAAATAGAGAAAATTGGGGAATTTTATTGTAATGGCATCCCTAAAAATTACCTGTTAAATATGCAACGCGGGCTCTAACTTTGGAAAACGGTACTATAGGCCCGTTATTGTCTCGTTCTTCTTCACAAGCACGTTTGACCTTTAAAATAACATCCCTGCCAGCACTTTTAATCACTTTCGGCATAATGATAACGATTAATTACTGCAAAAAAGAATAAAAACAGGACACCTACCACTCTGTTTAGACACTTGCCATAAACAGTAAGATGGCGGCACACGATTAGTTCCAATTTTGGCCGCGCGCAGAGTTATCTTGCGCGCACTCTAATCTCTATACGAATATTTCTAGCCTTATGTCTATGGCCCTCAAGAATCGATACTGACAGTCATTGAGTAAATTACTAATTTGGGTTGACGTTTCTGCCCACCCACGTGACACGGCAAGCGCCGCGCTGACGCCATTATTAAACCATTAATTTATTATAATTAATTGTTTGTCTAACATGTGCGACGCCATATTTGTGTATTATTTAAAATTGAATTTATTAAATTTATTAAATTCAATTTAAATTATTTTATATTGTTTGGTCATGTAGAAAGAATGAACGAGGAAAGAGTGACAAAGCAAATTTATGTTGCAGAAGTGAACGGAAGAGTCGGGAAGGGACGCCCTAGACGAAGGTTTATCGACCAAATTGGAGATATATTGAAAATGGGCCAGATTAGGAGTACCCTTAACCGACGAGCGTGTATGCGTAGATATATGGATGTAAAGGAGGCGAGAGAAGTGTGTCAGGATCATGCCAATATACAATATAATGGAAGTCCGTAGTCTCTGCCTACCCCTCCGGGTGACAGGCGTGAGTGTTTATGTTTATGTTTTTAAAATTGAAATAGAATATGTATTCATTCAAGAACTTATATATTAAGCTGCATGTGTGCCACAACAACTTTGAGTGCGATTCGTTATCTCGAATTCACCAGGATCCAGGATGCATATCCCACGTTGTTTACGGAAGATGAGATCACGACTGAGATTCCATTAAATGTAAGTACACGAAGACGGCGGTCAGAATTTTTCTATTTAATTTTTCATTAATTAATCAATCCTTTAAATAAACAGGTTAAGGTTTAGAATCAAGTCGCCTTAATCCCCCCTATTAAGGCGACTTGATTCTAAACCTTAACCTCGCTTTCGCCTCGCTTTCGCTCGCTTCGCTCGCTCACTCGACCCCGCCATCCCCTTCTAACCTAACCTATCCGAGTCGGGGTGCCCCAAGTCCCGAGCTCACTTCGCTTGCTCTTGCACCAAATAAAACACGAAAATGTTAACTTTTATAATTACTTTAATAAGTAAACATATTTTATTACTTCCACCATTTCTAAAAACGTCGTAAAATAGCAAGCAATCGGTCTCCTGAGGGATAGCGAAGTCGTCGAAAAACAGGAGGCAGATAATAACAATAAGGAGCACATTCACGTAAACTCGGAAGCAACGGGATGACGCTTATGACGCGAGTCGCGAAGTCGAGTATAAACGTAGTGATTATATTTTCTTTGGTCGAGTATATCCGTTACTGATTACTGTCAATGTCAAAAGTTCCGTTTCAGGTATTAATTAGTGATTTATGAATATTTTTAGAAAATTATATTAAATATTTCGACGCAGCTCCGGCAGCTAAAATTGCATGGGGGCACTTCAGATAATCCCCCTTAACCCCCGCACAGTGACAGACTCCTCAAATTCAGGCGACTTGATTCTAAACCCAAATAATAATTTTTACAATGTATAAAGTAATAAATTGTTTTATTGCACTTGATATAACTAGTAGCAGTGATACTAAATGGTATGTGACTGACTTTACTATACTCCTAACAATAGTATTTCATGATTTTTTTATGAAATTATCGTTTCATTTAGCTGTACTAACATGATGGAGCCTGAATAAAGCTAATAAAACGTTGTGAAAAGATGATTTTTTTTTCCTCGGGATCGATTTTCTTTCTGACCCATCATCAAAGGTATCGTTAGTACTATCGTCTGTCTTCGTTTTCGGGAGCGTAACACTAACACCCGGTATATATATATACCGGGTATTTTTGACGAAGAACGAGTATCGCGCAGTAACTGAAATTTATGTTTCAGATAATTTGGATAGTGGTTATCGAATAAAATAGAAAAATTGTGTTAAGTATCCTAATGTGTCTTCGCTGACGAATTGGAAGCCATTTAAGCTGATTGCGGAATGAGGATACATGATCAAACTTGCGAAGACGAAAAATAAAACGGATACAGTAATTGACGAGACGATCCAGCTTATCAAGGAAAACCTCATTAAGATCAGGAAAACATACATCAGCATAGTCAATAAGTTATTAAATAAATTATTATAAAATATAATTTCATAATACTTGACACTAGCAAAAGTACAACAGCACGAGGCCAAGAACATAGAAAGAAATCTTCACGGATATAAAAACAAGAGGAAGCCCAAAGTGGGCGGGGCAGGCGAGTCAGAATTAGTGACAGTAGGGCGTAATTGACTGCACAGAGTACTTTTTATATAGGATTGACTGTTAGTCGCAGGCTCAAATTGTTGCGAGCTGACGGATTGCTGCTTAAGTGATATATACGAAAATATGCTGTTTTGGGCAATATTGGAGTGTAAAATGAAAGTAAAAGATAAATATTTTGAATGGAGGTGTTTCGTACCAAAGGCACGTGTAATTTTTTCCTTTTTTGTATAAAAACTTGACTAAACATGGACAAAATATCAAATTGCCTTTATTACAAGTAATATTCAACCTCATTTCGTTATACTAAGGTTAATAATCTGTAAATATATTTTGAATAAAAATAGCTGCGATAGTGTTGTGACTACGCCGATATTAAAGTTTTCGATAACATTTTATCACAGTCCTGTTCATTCTCTAACATATTAATGAAAATATACGAAATTATAGGGTGATACATAGGTATCTTAATGTACTTTTGTTAGGGTTGTTATGCCAGAGAAGTAAGTAAGTAGTTTAGTTATACTCACGACTTTTGGAAAGAAGCTGAAGTAAAAGTGATCTTAATATCATGATCTACATTAGTATCTGAATTAATTATCGTCTAAAATTTAATATTAAAGTGTGAAAACGATAATTTTAACAAATATGTGTTACTTTAATGACAATAAACAATTGCAAAGTTATTGTTTTTATTATTTTCATTGTTTCCGTTTCATAAATGATAATTTAGCTAACAATCAATAAATTTCCATTAAAGACAATTAATTACGAGTATAAGCCGGCTGTATGAATTACGGGGATATGCGTAAGACATCAAGACAATTTCCAATAAATATTGCAATTCTACTCATTTTATCATATATTTTTTTTCAATTCTGTTTCTTCAGTCAATACATTTTATTTACATGATAATAAACATATACTGAATATCGCTATATGCCAGATCACTTTCAGGGAAAGTAAGTACATCACTAACATCATTCACGTAGCAGTATAAGTTAGGTAGGACAATGTCAACGTTATATCTATTGTCATTGCGTCTATAACAGTGTGAATTTTTTATTGCGACATCTAACGTTAAGAAGCTAAATTTGCTCATTAATTCTAGAAACTTCGTGGTGAAAAGTAATATGATCTCTATTTTTAAGAACATATGGTTCGTACTCAAGTGAATGGTGAGTAACATAATGCCTTTCTCTTTTATTTTTTAATAGCCAATCACGCGAAAATTATTGAAATGGTACACAATTGTCGGTACACATTTCTTTCTTGCGCATGTGAGTTTGGCGACAGTGGTTCTGCTACAAATTATGCGTTTTGCTACTTCCTCTTGTTTTTATGTTCCGTGAAATCTTTGATATGTATATGTACCATTGACCTCTATATATATGGACGGACCATAGACTTAGAATATACTGGTGTATAGAACAACATAGTGTGCAAGGAGAAGAAAATTCCTTATGGCAAAATGCAAGATAGAAAAGGATACCAAATCTCATGACTCTGTAACCGATTTTGAATGACAGGTCGGCACAAGTCGGCACGCAAGAAATAGCTCCTAGATATTTTGTAATTTTTTAGACTGTAATAGTGGTTATTTTTAGTTAGTAACTTTTTTCAAAATGGTTACTTGTTCTGTGAGTGGCTGTGATGTAAATAATAGAAATAATCATGGTAATTGCACATTTTACAGGTAAATTCTCACGACGTCGTCAATGTTATGACGCGTTTATTTTTGGTTAAAATTTATGTTATATAATGTTTAAAATATAGAATGTTTTCAATTATTTTGTTTATTTTGATATTTTTCAAAGAAAAAAGTCACGTTGTTGATAATTTGCATGAATTTGGTAAATACATTTCTATACAAAATATTTTACATGTACGCTGAGATTGACTCAACTATATAAAAATTAATGTCGATATTTATCTTGAATGTTTATAATGAATCGATAGACTTGCCCACACAACAAGAAAATAAATCCTCGGCTTGCGTTCTAAAATTTAATTTAATTTTGCCGTTTGTCAAACAGATGGATAGAATAAAAAAATGGATAAGGTTAATTGGGCGGGTTGGTTGGAATCCAAAGAAGAACTATAATTTTTAGCAAAAATTTTTTTGAGAAATATAAAAGAAAAGCAGAATAAAAACAATTTAATTAAAAGGAGCCATTCCTACATTATTTGTACAAGTGAGTATTATATTGTTACAGTAAAACTTTAAAAATTGTACTTCAAAAACTTTAGTTAAAAATAGAGATAGATTTTAATACGTTATAAAACTGTAGTATATTAAAAATAAAAAATGTAGAGATTTATCAACCAAAAAAATGTATAACCTTACTTAACCACCAGCACCTGACGGTCACACTAGTACAATATTTATAGCATCACCCTATTTTCCCCAATCGGTTGAGCGCAGCTTCGGATTATATTACCAAGTCACAATGATAAAACTTTTAGTGTAGTGAGGTATAAATATTTAGCAATGCTCCTGAAACGCCGCTAGATGTCCGCGCATGAGACGCGCGGTTTAATGTGCCATGATAGTATATACATATAGTATATATAGTAGTATACATTCCATAGTATTTGATACTCACAACGCCCGATTTATACTTGATGCCCGACGACTGTGTTCCGAAGGCATGATAGCGTGGTTCATCGCCTGCGGCGTTAGTCGTAGAGAAGAGGAACTCGTGGTTAATTAACAGCTGCGGGGATCAATAGATCTGCAAGATTTAGCTGAACTTGTCATAGTCAGTCCATGGATGGGTGACTATTTTCTTAACATACTGAGATTGAGAGAATAGACAGTGTATATGAATCCTCAGGAACCAGATACACTTTAATAGCTCCTACGTATTTGCCTAGTATGTATAAGATCATTATGTTTTTAAATTCATGCATCTAAATGATAATAAGTGTATTAGTTTTCAGAGACAGATGAAGGAGAGTAGCCTCATAAACATTGACCTTTAAACAGATTAATCTTATTTAACTGATTCCTACAAGTTTTCTTAATTAAATTATTAAGTTTAAATTCATATTTAAGTCGAATGTTAAAATAAACTTCTATAATGTATTTAATTATTAATTATTAAAAGTAATAGTTATATGAAAAATAAAGCAGTCATTATGTACTCCGTGTCCCCGTTTTTTAATTCAACAGCAAAACATTTTATAAAATATATAAAGCATAAATAGGTATATACTTTATTAAGTATCTACCAATTTATAGTTGATTAACGTTATGTTAAAAAATAAATTCCGGGGAAACTGTCCATGGCAGTAAAGTTTTCTCCAAAGGTCAAAGCCCGAAAATACAACTTTCCGATCTGATTCTTGGGGAAATTATTTAAGTTCATCGGTAGACTTACCTCTTCAGAGATTATTGGGACTATGTACATTTTGAATTAAAATCCAACAAAAGGCAGGTAGGTAGAGCTTATTCCGAGAACATGTTATTTGAATATTTTTAATTATTTTAGAACAATCATGTTAAAAATTCAGTAAAATTTGAAGTTATTCAGTTTCGTGCGGCTATCACCGTGACATAATGAGGCGATTTGATTTTCGCCATTTTGGCGCTGACGGCAGAAGTGAACGTCCACGGAACTAATAATAGAGATAAGACAGTGTGACAAAATATATCGATAAAAATTCTATACCTAGGCCTACCGTCACGTCCATTCTAATTATGTATCATATTAATATGATGCCATACAATAAATAAATGTATCAATTAATATCTGGGCCTTAGACGCAAGCTTTATTCCTCATATAAACCAAGATCGGCGCTGCGTTGGTCTATCTATGTTTTATTCGTAACTACAGAACGGATTTTGTTCCGTGTTTCAAATGAATAAATCCTACGCATACCTGCATTGCGAGGCAAAACAGATTATGTCGGACTTGCACCTACTAAAACCCCATGATGTTCCACCTTCACGACACATTGACAGGGCCACGGAAACGCTTTCAAGCATCCGCGGCCCCACCAACGAGGACCACTCCTTAGTTGAGGACTTCTCTCCCCGACTTCCGAGCCAAGAAAAACGAGCACTTGGAAGCACCAAATGGTACAGTCCCAAAGTCGCGGAGGATAGTCGAGTGGCGCATTACCATACCAACAATCCTCTTCCTTGCGACTCCACCTCACACCTGCAGCGATACAGAGAAAGGACTCTCCTCTAGCTGCAGCTCACTAACACACATCCAAGGGCTCGACAAGCCCACTCAGAGTGGCTACCTTGGGCCAGCCCTTCACTTCGGGCCAGCCATGTGAATCGCCCTACGTTTACCATGGGTTACCAATCCACGACTACTAACCCCCTCTCCCACCACGACAAGGCGGGAACCCGTTCAGGAGGAGTTATTTCACCTAAACTCACGCAAACTCACTAAGGACATTAATAATTTTGCAGTTTCAATATAAATTTATTCCTTGATACAATAAATTGGTCATAATAATTATACAGCTTTAACAAACTTACGTCTTGTAAACACAAAGTCATCATCAGGCGACATTTTTACACTTGGCTATGGCCCTTGAGTCTGGGGAAAATAGGAGAGAAGAAATTAAAACATTAGAAATAATAATCTAATACTTTTATACTTACTGGTACTGGTACTACCAGAAAATATTGTGGGTATACTGCACTTTTTCAAAGTGGTGCGTTTCTCATGTCCAATAAAACAGTCGTCTGTGAAGTGTTTAGAACAAAGATAATCATTTTGTTTCGGACGCCAATTCACAATTTTTGTGTTTTTAGCCATAATTTTAGTCTAGGTTCAGTTGGAAACCTGTTAATTAATAAACATTTGATAATTATCTGTTGTCGGCGACTTTGGTTGTGAACAGATATGGGTAGAAAAGAACATCGATAAGTATTATAGACAAGGAACTCGACAACCCTATTGAATTTTATTGTTTATCAAAACTCAGTAATATAAAGCCAAACATGTTGGTAATTACGATATTAAGATTAGTAACAAATTTTTAAGTACCTATATTATCAAATAGTTTTAATTTGCTTAATATTAGCTGCAAATTCACTTACTTGTGGAATGTTATCCCACTTTCCTTTTGGTAACGAGTTTACATATTACGCACACTCATTATTACTAAAAATAATTCTTATTATGTAACTAAAATCAAACATAATCAAACCACATAAAATACTTTCATTTTTTAGTTTAAAAATTCAAAATACAGAGATACGATTTAAATAATACAACAGACTTTGGCATATTATGTCAATTTTAGTTCCCGGTACGGACAATGAGGGCGCTTCAAATCGGCATAAGCATTTTGTATGGCATAGCCAGTCAGTCGTACTTGTATATATAGAGGTTAGTGATATGTACCTATCTAGTATCGATGCAGCAATTCATAAATTGAGTGGCCGAGAGCAAAAAAGTAGAATCCACTTTAAGTAGACACGAGTAAATCCTAAATTCCTAGCTTTAACTCAGTACCTCAGGCGCAGTTTACTGCGATGGGTCGTGCGTTAACTCAAAATTTCACCATGGCGCAACGAAATGGAACGCGCCGAGTGAGCAGCGAAACCCGCGCCAGCTGCACGCCGCGCTCACAGGTTCTTAGCCAAAGAGTATAGTAACTGTCCTATTCTTAGCACATGCAGCGCACAGCGCGCGGTTTGCGTTGGCTCATTGTTAACTCAGCGAGTAAGTGAGAGAGACAACGAATGAGATCGGGCGGGTTGACACTAAAATAAAACGTAGAAAAGAAAATTACCTATCACACCTTTTACATTTCACGGAGTTGCAGTTTATAAAAATAAAATAAGATTTATTTTATTTTATTTAAACTTTATTGAACCTTACACCATATTAAGCACAGGAACAAAAGGCGGACTTAATGCTAAAAGCATTCTCTGCCAGTTAACCTTAGGGCAGTGACAGAACTACGAAGGCGGTTGCAAGGAAATATACATACACACATACGTATACATATTCCTATGCCATAGCAGAGGAGCTTAAAATAAAAATGACTCAAATATTAACAAAAATAATATAATTGTGTAAAGCGATGACATGGGAAAAAATCTAGGCATTACTTTAAATAACTCTTTAAAGGGACAAAAAATTACAAATTTCTGCATGCCCGGAGCATCTTTTGTGCGACATCCTAAATAAAATTATAGTTACTAAATTTTGCCCAAATAGTACAATAATAATGTTTGTTGGTAGAAGAGGCAGTGTAAACAACAAATAGTCATTAAGATATATTGAACAACTTAATAACTTAAATGTACACAAAATTGTCTTGTTCACACTGCTTTATATACATGGATTGCCACAGGAAAATAATCTAAGACATAAATTAAATATACAAATGAATAATTTAATATGTAACAATAATTTAAATTTGACATATAATTGTGATAATAATGACAAATTTCATGTAATTGACATAAATAACTTAATAAAAAAGTTTTGGACAAAAGATAGGTATTACTTATCCAAATATAATTTAAGACTGGTAGCAAATGTGCTGTCTTATTATTTACTTCTTAACTCAGCCAAGTTTTTGGCTACCAAGACTGCTTTTATTGAGCATGATAATCATTTGACATTTAATTTGGAATCAGTTCCAACTAATTTAAATTAGTAAATGAGACAATAGAGGCAATCTCTAGCAATAATAAGAGTTTAATTAATTTTGAATGCAGCCCACAAATAAGTAATAAAAATTGTTTACACCTGGTGCATCAAAATATACAAGGCATGATGGGCAAAAGAATTGGAAGTTGAATTGTTTTAAATAGTAACAATATACATATCCTTTGTATTACTGAACATTGGCTAAAGATTATAATTTCATGTTTAATTTCAGAAATCACCAGGTAGTCAGTTCCTTCAATAGAGAAAAAGTTTACGTGGTGGCTCCTTAATATTAGCAGATAAATCTTTATTATATAAAGAACGTAAGGATATTGCGAGCCTCTCTGTTGAGCGAACTGTAGAAATGGCTTGTGTCGAGCTCAGGCACCTCATTGTTGTAAGTGTTTACAGACCCCATGTGCTACTTATGACTATTTTGAAAGAATTGTGGAAGAAGTTTTGCTCAAACTTAGTAAACAGAACAAGTCTGTTGTAATATGTGGAGACTTTAACATCAATCTCCTTGAAACTTCTTCCATTAGTATTAAGTTTAGCTCATTGTTTAAATCGTATAATCTTGTTAATTTATTCTTAGAACCAACACGTATTGCTGGGCCTAGTGCAACCTGTATAGATAATATTTTTACAGATATTAAGCCCTTGCATAAATCTATTATTCAAAATTTAAGTTCAGATCACTGTGGACAGTTGGTATCATTGCCTTACATACACAAAAAACAGAAAAATAAGAAAGTTGTGTTTGTTCCAATAAATGACCATCGCTTGGAGGTTTAGAAGTAATATAATAAAAGACTTCCACCACTTTCATTTAAAAATAGTGCTAATTATTTGTATGGTATGTTATTTAAAATTATAACTTGTGAATTTAGTACAATATTTGCTTTTGATAATATATACATCGACTCGACAGTGGTGCGTCCTGTTTCCCAATTTTAGCACCGCGGGCAGCGAGTGTTTAACATTAGTATAGTAGATAAGTGTAACACTGCGCTGCGCCGCAAAATTGCGCCAACTCAGCTTACTGCGCCATATGTGTTACTCACTTCTTCAAAATGTGATGGCGCACCAGCGCAGGATCGGGAAATCGGAAAGGTGTTAAGGTGTTGAGTTGCCCACAGAATGCAGAGGAGTGTTATTGAACACTTGTGGTATTGCACGAATCTTATTTTATTTTTATAAACTGCAACTCCGTGAAATGTAAAAGGAGTGATAGGTAATTTTTCTTTTCTACATTTTATTTTAGTGTTAACCCGCCCGATCTCATTCGTTGTCTCTCTCACTCACTCGCCGAGTGAACAATGAGCCAACGCAAACCGCGCGCTGTTCGCTGCATGTGCTAAGAACCTGTGAGCGCGGCGTGCAGATGGCGCGCGTTTCGCTGCTCACTCGGCGCGTTCCATTTTGTTGCGCCATGGTGCAATTTTGAGTTAACGCCATGACTCCATCGCAGTAAACTGCGCCTCAGTTACTGAGTTAAAGCTAGGAATTTCACTGAGTTACCCGTTTAACCCGGGTAATCTGATAAAATACGTAAAGATTACCAATTATAAATTAAAATTAATAAACGACTTTTATTATTAAAGGATATAAAAGGCGGAATTAATGCCTTAAAGCATCCTCCACCAGTCAACCATTATTTGAGAAACTGTGGCAGGAGCAAGCGCCGCTGTGAGCGAAATTTAGTCTGAAGGACATTAAACCAGTCAATAAAATCTATATATTACTAATATACATACACGTTTATTTGTACATGGTAGAGCCATGCTGCAGCTATATTAATAGTACAGCTGTAGTACGAATGGGTCGGCTCGACCGCGGAAGGACCACATTCTCACAGAATACCAGCGTAAAATAGCAGCTTAATGCTGCTGTGTTTCCTATAGTGAGTGTAGAGAACCGGAGACCCTTTTTACTGCAAAAGAGGCATTCTATCTTAGTCCTCGCGGCTGACAACGTATCTGCATTTTGATTTGCAAACGAGGATAGATGTAGATGTCTATGGGCAAAAACAACCACTTACCATCAGGTGGACTGTGTACTCGTTTGTCACTCTTAAGTCTTAACTATAAAAAAAAACCAAGATAACAGGTATTGCGAGTTTGTCGTCATATTCTATAGTGTTGGAAATGAAACGCTTAAAATTATATAACAAAATAGAAAACAATTTATTTTAACACTATCTCTTGAATATTGCCAACAATCCACATCTGTTTAGACTAGACATTAATTCTTTGTGGATAAAATTTATTCAATAACAAGCTTTTATAACCGTTGCTGAAGCCAGTGTCCGGGACCATCATAAGATCTGGTGTATATTATTGCATTCTCATCTAAGTAACATAAATATGCAAAATTTCAGCTCGATCGGATCGGATATCAGCAAGTGCTTCAAAATTGATTACAAATTATAAACTAGAAAAACATACCAAGAAAGCAAAATAATATAAATTTATGATACAACAGAATCCATTTTTTTGTATTTAATCTTTATTACATTTTGGGCAAATTTACTACAAAAACCGATAATTTACCTTTGCGTTAATTTTAAATAAATAAGGCCTTTATAACACAGGAATATTTACACTCGTGAATCACCGACCCTAGTCACGCCAGACACTCACTGCTAGCTATGCTAGACGCGCTTTCTTAGCCACGCCACTCTCACACTTCAAAGCATGCCAGGTGCACGCTCCCAGCCACGCCACTCTCACACTTCAAAGCATGCCAGGTGCACGCTCCTAGCCACGCCACTCTCACACTTCAAAGCAGGCCAGGTGCACGCTCCTAGCCACGCCACTCTCACACTTCAAAGCATGCCAGGTGCACGCTCCTAGCCACGCCACTCTCACACTTCAAAGCATGCCAGGTGCACGCTCCTAGCCACGCCACTCTCACACTTCAAAGCATGCCAGGTGCACACTCCTAGCCACGCCACTCTCACACTTCAAAGCATGCCAGGTGCACACTCCTAGCCACGCCACTCTCACACTTCAAAGCATGCCAGGTGCACGCTCCTAGCCACGCCACTCTCACACTTCAAAGCATGCCAGGTGCACGCTCCCAGCCACGCCACTCTCACACTTCAAAGCATGCCAGGTGCACGCTCCTAGCCACGCCACTCACGCTTCTAACCATTCCAGGTGGACGCTCCTAGCCACGCCACTCATGCTTCTAAGCGCATGCCTGGTGCATGCTTCTAGCCACGCTACTCACGCTTCTAAGCATGCTAGATGCACGCTTCTAGCCACGCCACTCTCATGATTATATGCATGCTAGATGCATGCTCCTAGCCACGCCACTTTCATGATAGATGCACGCTCTTAGCCACGCCTCTCATTATTATAAGCATGCTACGTGTACGATATTACAAAGTATTTTATTAAAAAGGAAATGTCTGCTAGTAATATAAATAATATTGAATGATTACAACGGTTTCACAAGAAAGAATGTCTGGTCTTATTTGAGTAGCGTCGCGTCGTGTACAGAAACCAGCTTCATAGCATGCCAGTAGGTGAGTTATGGTAGAGTTTTAATACGAGTATTTGAAGTTTTAAGTCTTTGATAAATTAATTTTGTAGTGTATGTACAAAATTAATTAGAATTTAATTAATATTTAATGTTTGTTAGAATCAATTAAAAATAAATAAATGATTGACATCGAAGTCACGTAGTTTGTAAATGTTCTAGTGAGAGAAAGGCCTCAGACTTGAGTAGTTTTAAGTGTAGTGCGTAAATCTAAACATCCTGCTCACATCATGTTGAATTATTACATTTGATATTGTAATGATTCATAATATGCAAGCTCTCCTTCAGTCACGGATGGACGGAAAGATTCAACTCCTTGCCACAACTCCGAGACGCCAAGAACCACGGAGTCAGGGCTCAGATCACTTTCTTTTAATAAACCTGCAAATAAAAATATTTCATCGAGTTTATCATGCCATTAAATCTATTACCATTCGTGATCATCCATCTGGTCACGTGGGTGCTGTCAAAGGTAACTATGGGAAAGGCCAGAAAAATGCTTCACCTCCCATAGATTGCGGTTTTACCAACTCGTATAATATGCTTGATGGAAAGTACCCAGACCGGCGATGGGGAGCAGCATCGAGACGTTCGGTACTGCGGTCGTCAATACGCCTGTCAATCGTGACAATGATCTGTCAACCACTTTTTCTGCGACCAGGGCAGCGTCACTTTACAATGAGGTAAAATATTTGACAGATTCCATAGCGGGGACAATAATTTCTTAGGAAAATGTAAACTTTATTGTTTCTTTCCGTACTATTGGTTATATTTTAAAAACTATAAATATAACTAAAAGTAGAAAAATTAAAAATCAAACCACTGACGCATCGTGTTGTGTATTAATATAATACTCTAGATAATGATAAACTATTATTTAAAACTAATTTTCAATTTACCGACATTGTGTAACAAAAAACATTACCTCAGTCACAACTAGCGACATCTGGTGAGTGGAAGATTATTAGCCCTCATTAAGGTAGAAGATTTTTACGTGGTAGGGCCACGCTGCAGCTATATTATGGTTGTAGCACGAATTGCTCTTGGAATGGGAATCGGTTCAACCGGGGAAGGACTGCGCTCTCACAGAATACTAAAATGTACTTTAAGTCAGCGTAAAATAGCAACTTAATGCTGCTGTGTGTTTCGTATGGTGAGTGTAGAGAACCTGAGACTCTTTTTACTGGAAACGAGGCATTACATCTTAGTCCTCAGGGGTGACAACGCATCTGAATTGTGATTCTTAATCGAAGATAGATATAGATGTCTATGGGCCACAGCATCACTTACGATCAGGTGTTTGTCACCAATCTATAAAAAGAAAGGCATATCCTCCCTACAGCCATAAAGGATCATGTCCAGCAGTGAAATGCACCCAATGTATGTTATGTTGTAATGATGAATAAAGCAAGCATTTCTTTCTGTATTTTTTAAAACAATGGTATGAGCTTATTTTCAATTAATTAAACATACCCAATATAATTCATATTTTAATGAAGTACTAGTCTTCTCATGACGATTCATACATTCATCCATTTAATGTGTGGTGTTCGCGTAAATATAAGGAAACATTATACTACGAGGGGTGATCCAAAAGTAGTGATAATGAAAATAAAACACGGTAATTAAAGTTAAAATAATAATTTATTTTTCTACATAGTCTCCTAACAAATCAATACATTTAGTCCATCTTTTTTCTAAACACAGGATTCCCTTTGAAAAAAATTCTTTGTCTTGACCCTCCCAAAACGCTTCAACAGCGGCCATTACTTCGCTATCGTCTTCGAATTTCTTGCCTCGGAGGCGTTCCTTGAGCCGAGGAAAGAGGTAGAAATCACTAGGAGCTAGATCTGGCGAATAGGCAGGGTGTTCGAGCAGTTCGAATCCCGTTTCTTGAATGGCAGCCATCGCAACTGCGGCTTTGTGAGCCGGTGCGTTGTCTTGGTGAAACAGCACTCCAGCTCGCAGTTTGCCGCGTCTTTTTCCTAATGGCCTCCCGTAATCTTCTTATTTGGTCTGCGTAGTAAGAGCCCGTAATAGTGGCTCCTTTTCCAAATATTCCACCATAATTATGCCTTAAGCGTCCCAAAACAGATGCCATAACCTTTCCCGCCGAACTTGAAAACTTGAATTTCTTTGGCGTCGGTGAGGAGGCTCGCTTCCAAGTCATCGATTGTTGTTTCGTTTCAGGATCAAAATGGTGGATCCAGGTCTCGTCCATAGTCACAAAACGGAACAAAAAATTTTCTTGATCTGCTTGGAACTTTTCGAGATTGACCCTCAAAATGTCAACTCGATTTTTCTTTTGCTCGTCGGTTAACATTCTGGGTACCCAACGCGCAGAGACCTTTTTCATATGCAACTCGTTCGCAAGGATTCTTTGAACGCTGCCATATGAGATCCCTGTGACCTCAGCTACATGCCTGATGGTCACTCTTCGATCTGCCAACACAACATCTTCGACTTTTTCACGTTGTCTTCAGTGAGGGACGTGGATGGGCGTCCTTCGCGATGTTCATCTTCAGTAGATGTTCTGCCCAGTTTAAACTCCTTGGCCCAGCGTGCAACTGTAGAATATGGAGGAGCAGAGTCCCCCAATGTTTCCACTAAGTCACTGTGTATGTCTTTTGAAGACATTTTTTTCAAACAGAGGTACTTGATGACGACTCTAATTTCGTTTTTCTCCATGTTGATGTTATCTCTTTGACAGTTCGTATTCAAATTAATGTATCTCCCGGAAATCGTGATCTATTTATATGATTTTTTTAGGCTGACGTAGTGAGTATACAGGGTATTTTTGAAACGCTCCCGAAAACGAAGACAGACGACAGTACTAACTATATCTTAGATGATGGGTGAAATATAAAATCGATCCTGATGAAAAAAAATTCATCTTTTCACAACGTTTTATTAGCTTTATTCACGCTCCATCGTGTTAGTATAAATCATCGTGTTAAATAAAACGTTAATTTCATTAAAATAAAACATGAAAATACTTAAACATAAAAGCAGCAGTGGAATTACTGAATTACAATCAGCTGACTAGGGGTCAATGTACGCGCGAACGCCGAATTCGCGCGGCCCGTAACTAGCGATGGTACCACAATACATAATAATTTACAACACTTGTCTAAATACCTAACTTATCTACTTAACCTACTATTTTGCCACTGTGCTTGTCTCCACGTAGCCACTTTAATTCAAATTCACAGGTTAAATAAACCAAATAACTGGTTATGAAAAAATGTAATGAAAATGAAAAAAATACTTAAATGAAAAGTTAACAAGGTTAGAGTTATGCGTTTTTATTCATCGTGTAGGTATGTTTATTATTCTGATGTATTCAGTTATGTACCTATTCAGATCAGTTCAGTACCAAGTTATTTAAAAAAAAATAGGTATGAAACAGCTTACCGCTCTAAATCCTCCGTGGTCTTATGAGATGCGGCTCAAATTGTGCTCCATTCATTTCGAGGCAGATGTGGGCTCGGCAGGGCATTATCGTGTGGTCTTCGACACAGTCCGCACGTAGTTTTTCAAAACATCTTTGGCGCATTTCGTCAGCACTATCACACTCACGATTAAAACCCTTTCTTTCACATACCCCCACAGAAAGAAGTCTAACGGGTCAGATCTGGTGAGCGAGGTGGCCAAGCGTGTGGTCCTAGTCTGCCAATCCAGCGATCATCAAATAATTCGGTAAGGCGCTCACGGACGAACCTCACGACATGTGGAGGTGCACCATCATGCTGGAACCATGTACGGCGATATTCATCCAACGATAGGTCGTCTAAAATGTCAACCAACTGTTCATTTATAAAGTTTAGGTATCCCTGTCCGTTAAGTCGCTGTGGCAGAAACACTGGTCCCAGTATGCGATCCTTAAATAAACCTGCCCATACGTTAACCGACCATCGGGTTTGGTGCCCGGTTTGTCGAACAGCGTACGGGTTAACCTCTGAATACGTGTGTATTTCTTCGGTTCCACATGCCGTTTCTGGTAAATGTCGACTCGTCCGTCCAGATAACGTGCTCAATGGAACCAGGTACACGTTGTTGTTGGTCTAATAACCAACGGCAGAAAACTCGTCGGCGGTCGTGATCGCCAGAACTAAAGCTTGCACTTTGTGCACTTTGTATGGCCGCATTCGGTTACGCTTTAACACTTTGTGAACTGAACAGTATGACACATTTGTTCCATCCCGACGTCTTAACAATTTAGCGATACTTCGTGTACCTAGGTTCGGATA
This sequence comes from Parnassius orleans, assembly GCA_029286625.1. Lineage (NCBI taxonomy): Eukaryota > Metazoa > Arthropoda > Insecta > Lepidoptera > Papilionidae > Parnassius > Parnassius orleans. The sequence goes on from JAGSMP010000018.1 coordinate 6,665,216, forward strand.
CCGGCGAACGACATCTAAAATGCGCTCCTCGGAGTGAACAGTCATTTGACTTCCACCTCCTGCCGCTACTGGAGCAATGGGCCGATTTTCCAACACTCGCTGAAATGCTGCTGTTATCAGACGAGTCAGCTGGGTGTCGAGCGGTCGGAATTTCTCTCGGTAAATTCGTAATGCGCGAAGCATTCCGCGAGCTTCTCAAGGCACATTAACATGTTGCCGTATTCACGAGCACTATAAACGTACGCGTTAGGCATTATTAAAACAAAAAGAAACACAAAACGTAACAACAAGAATAACACGTAATAACAAGTAGGTAATACCAAGTAATAACAATAAAATTTAATAAAAAACAATTGAACTGTCGCTTGCGCATGCGTGTCCAAAGTCAACACGGAACTGTCTCAAAACTAAAATCAATAATTAATCCCGCCAAACTGAAGCCTACACTTTGAACATTCCCACAGACCGTCAAATGTTATGACATTGCCAACTTTTATTTTATAAGTTTAGTTTCCATATGATCCCTACGACTACTCTTTCATATGGAATTTAGAAGTTATAGTTGTAATTTTTTAATACAATTAGACAATCAATTGTACCCTGACGAAACAAGCAGTTCGTTACTACAAAATGATATTGAAATTAATAAACGTACTTACTTGGGTTTGGTTATCTTTGATTTTGTACAAGAAAATAGAAATAAAATGGTATTGAATAATTTAATAGTTAAAATCAATTGCAATTATGATCGACAGGTAATTAATCTAAAAATAATTATTTTACTTTACTTTTATTGACTTTCCGTTTTAATCCATCCAATACTTTGATTTGAAAAGAGGTACGTCAAAACTATTAAAAATTACTTGCAAGTTTTATTGTAATTGCCGCCTCTAATTCTTATGTCGCTTGCAAACAAATCTTAGTAGGTAAATTTGGGAATTCCCATATGTTGGCGCTGACGCGAGTTGACACACAGTCGGCCGGGCGGCGGCAGCGCGTGGTACGAAGGGGGCGCGACGGGGGAATGCTCGCCAGTATTACTGTGCGCGCACGCTATTGGTTCCTCATTCTTCCCGCGCTTTGAAAAAGCGATGTTTCCCAATGTACAGTCGCACACACAGCTGTCTTTGCACTACGCGCGGCGATGGTTTTAAAAAGGAAGGAAAGAAAATTATTTATATCTATTGTTTTATGACTGAACTAGTGAACGAAAAGGTAAATAGAAGGTGAATGGGGAAAATTGTGCAGTAAAGTTAAATGTATTGAGGAAGAATACCGAAAAAATTACCATGTGGTCAACCTGGTGACGGAAACATTTATCATTCGCATTGATGATGATGATTCTGATGAGTGATGATGAAGTAGCATCCAGTAACACCAATACACCATCGACATTTGGCTTCCATGTTCCATGTTCCAATGGTATAATGGACAGCGTGTCACCTAACAAAGTTTTCTTGTTACAAACTACTTTATTTTACGATAGAAATAAAAATAATGCTCAAGCAAACATTATCCATTTTGAATTTCAACCTCTTCCAAAGTTCTAAGTAGCTAGTAAAGTACCTATTATGATTCTACAATAAAACCATTAATTACTATTATAATATTATAAAACAACAGCCTAGTACCATGTAGTACTTTAGAACGCGACTGTACCCATGCGCAGACACACCCTCCACTATCGCTCAGCGTTCTTTTTACGTGACGTTGAGTTTGGCTTCGACGCGGATATTGACCCTAGTCAGCTGATTTTATGGTTTATTTATTTTAAATTCCATTGCTGCTTTAATGTTTAAGTATTTTCATGTTTTATTTTAATGAAATTAACGTTTTATTTAACACGATGATTTATACTAACACGATGGAGCGTGAATAAAGCTAATAAAACGTTGTGAAAAGATGATTTTTTTTTCATCAGGATCGATTTTATATTTCACCCATCATCTAAGATATAGTTAGTACTGTCGTCTGTCTTCGTTTTCGGGAGCGTTTCAAAAATACCCTGTATAAGCAAGCAAAAAATATTTTTTTTGGATTTTTATGCGGACCTGAAGTAACCGATTATCATTACTTTTGGATCACCCCTCGTAACTGTCGGCATACTCTATAGTCTTTGCGTTATAGCATGGTGCGGGTGACAGCTCACGCCTATGAAGTTTCGTATTTTTTTTAGATAAACTGTCATACAGATATTTTTGTACTTCATGGATGGGTACCGCCCACTTACGACAGTGATGTGCCACGCTAAACTATGCCATGCCATAACGAACAACCACAGACTATCAAAAATCGGTTTTGAAATAAATCGAATATATAAAAATCACGTAAGTATGTATTGGAATTGGAACTAATCGTTCAACAAATTCTGATTTACGGAAACAAAACTCACATAGACGAATATGCAGTGTTTCCGATACATGGACGATAAATTATTCGTTGGTCAGCTCAGGAAAAATAAATAATTATAAAGCAAATTACGCATTGTGTCAAAAAGACTTTATCATAACTCATGGCGGCCAAAATAGCTACAAAAAACCTATTTTTTATTTTTATTTCATTAGATTTATAAACCAAATTCTCGATTATTTTTACCTTCCGTCCCGATATTTGGCCTATTGGACCTGGCAAAACTAATACACATATAGCAAAAGGCGCTAGCACTCGTACCTTGAAAAGCTGTCGGTGCAGTCTACGCCGTACTGAAAATTACAGATGCTGCCAGCCATTTTATTTGTTTATAGATGATTTTTATTTTCAAATAATTACATAGTATAATCTATACTTTGAAGTGTCTGTTTGTAATATGTTCCGGCTTATAGCTGGCACTGACAGATAGCTGATGTTGTAAGGAGTAACACAGGCTAATTTTATTTTAGAAAAAAAAATTAGGATTCGCGCAAAAATATTAAAACCCATGAAATCCAATCGTAATAAATACCAAGCGGGCGATGACCGGGAAAAGCTATTATGTAACTATTATGTCATAATTTGTATTAAACTTTAACTTAATTTTACATGCATTGTAGTTTTAATTTTTATATCGATAGCTAATCGATAATTTTTGCTTTGCTTTGTGTATCGTTAATCGCCTTTTTTTAAATAGATTTAACAATGTCCCATCTCTAGACACGCCAAAAGTGTAAGCTGTCACCCGCACCATGCTATAACGCAAAGACTATAGCTTATAGCGTTAATCATCTTTACCCCAAAGAACTTTGTTTCCGTACACAGCGCAAAAATGAACATTTTATAATTATATATACAGTCAATAAGAACAAAGATTTTACCCAATTAGATTTAGGAGTATTAGAGTGACATAAGTTCCATTGGTCGAAATATTAAATCTTAGCATACGATTAGATCGGCTAATTAGCACAACCAAAAATTTACCTTAATAAGCATCATTTGGATGAATAAAATCGAATATTATTTCATTCTCGTACAATATTTTTTTAAGATGGGTTAGTGGTGAGCAAGGAACCTCACACTGGTGATGTTACTTAACAATAGTATGTGGGATTTTGGGTATGGGAAATCTGATGTATTTTCCGTTATGAGTCGGTCTCCAGGTTCTCGTGACTTACTCCCCTTTGTGACGGTCTAAATTCAAGAAAGTTATTTAAGAAGTAAGGGTGACAAACGTAGTCCATCTAACGAAAAGTGAATGCTGTGGCATATATCCGTGATAAATAATCAAAATACAGATACGCTAACCTACCACTGAGAACTAAAATGCAATGCCCCGTTACCGATATAAAAGGATCTCCGGTTCTTGTCACTCAGCATAAGAAACTCAGAAGCATTGTGCTGCTATTTTGTGTAAGCGTGGCCCTTCCTTCAAGTTTCTACTAGTAACATAGATGTTCCTAACGATTATTTTTAGTTGTTGCGGTGACGGACTTTACATGTCCTCGAAATGTTTTTATTTCTCAGATGTGTAGACAGGGATCAAACTCGGATCGCTCGTTACGGCGAGCGCTTAGCTACTGAGCTACCAGGGATTCCCCGAAATAGATACGAACCGCTTTTAATTTTGTCCACCAGGCCACGCACCGCAGCGGAGCGCGCAGTGGACACAACTTGCATGAGATCGGCGCCCGTACAGCGCTCCGGCAAAGCTTCGGCCACATTCATCAAATTTACTTCCGGCCTTAATTTGTAACTGCAAAAGAGAGAAATAACGGTATTTGTACCTTTAGAAAACGTTCCTCCACACTAGGATTTGGTTTTGCAACCTAAAGGCGTTTTACTACAGTTATTATTTCAAAAAAAAAAATATTAGTAGGCCATACAAACAATCAATCCGTTCGGAACGTTAATTTGCGGCACCGCAGTGTCGTTTACAAACGCAATGCATAAAAAAAAATACAAAACATTATGTATCTCATAAACTTCTTTTTGTAATAACATATAACAGGTACAGGTTTAAAGTAAACTCTGTTTCAAGAAATAAGATTTGTCATAAATATATTTAATTAGCATAAATTCTATCTATTTAACAGAGAAGTGACGGTATAAGATAATCAATTACTCTATATCGCCCCGTGGGTGCCGTAAGAGGCGACAGAGGGAACTGACACAAGAGATGGGCAGTAGCAACTCAAAATTATAAAAACTGCTGAGCGTGGCATCTATGGCATAATCACCCCTATGAGCATGTTATAGTGAATCCTCTGTTCGGCAGTGAACTTTTATACGCTATTGAATATGTAAATTGTAACTGTTGAGAGAAAATATTAAAGTGAAGGAGAATAATAGTTTACTTGTGAGTTTCTTGCCGCTTCTTCTCAAGTCTCCCGCAGTAGGAACTTGTTGAAGCGATTGCCTAGGTTTTGAATTCAAATAAATATATTTTCACTTCGAATTTGAATGGCAGTTAGTCATGGGACCTTATAATCAAACTTTAGAGATTTTTATAATAAAACTGTTGCTTAGACTTTTAAGACTGGTAAAAAATTAAGACTTCTTTATTTTATTTTTTGATTTTTATTTCTTTAATAAGTAATAATTTGAGCTTAACTAAAGAATGTGGCAAGCGTCGTAAGCACATACTTTACCTGTTTTGTAGTTGATATAAAAGTTTTTCTAGTGAAGTATAGGGAGAATGGTGAATGATTCTACTTAATATTAATAGTTAGTCGATCGTCGTCGTTTATTAATACGAGTGACAGATAAGCACACAATCTACCTGATGGTAAGTGGATGCTGTGGCTACATCTATACTCGATAAAGAATCAAAATGCAGATGCGTTGTCACCCCTGAGGATTAAGATGGAATGCTTTGTTTTCAGCAAAATGGGTTTCCGGTTCTCTCATTCGCACATTGACCATAAGGAACACAACACAAGTAAGTTTGCTGTACAACTTGTATCTCTGTCTCTACCAATTTGTCCTTCCTTGTTTTATAATATGTAGTGTGACTGCCTTGTTGGTATAGTGGTGGTAAACGCGATTGCTGATCATGACGTTCCGGTTTCGAATCTCAGTTATTTGGTGTTCTGTCAAAAAAACTCTCAGTTGCAACCCGGAGTCAGGAAGTTAGCGATGTGACACATCAGTGCCTTGAAAAGTACGTAAAGCCATTGGTTCTGCGCCTGATCTCTCTCCGGTAGTGTCTGATTACCGTTCCATCTGACTATGAAAGTGAGGGAATAAAGAGTCAGGTCTACTCTTGTTTGCACATACACTCGAGCACTATAGTCCTGTCGTGCGCAGATGGCTAGTCTCCGTTGATACTTGTCGCCGTGACTAAAATTCTTTCTCGAAGACATTATTATGCAATGTAAATAACTAACCTCCTACATAGCGCTTTAAGTACCGACGTCTTCTCTTGCGTTCCGGTATACGGCCCTACGTATATAAGTTTGTCCAAACGCCCAGGACGCAGTAACGACTGCTCCAACAGATCCGGACGGTTTGTCGCGCCCATTATGAATACGAAACTAGATGTATCTGCATCTAAAACATAATTCAATTAAAACATATTATAATACACATATTCGTAATGAAGGTATCCAGTAGAACTAGGGTGATCGACATTGCCCAACAGATCAGTAAGCTGGTGGGAATAGGCCGGCCATATTCTTGTAGCGAGAAGAACCGACAACCGATGGGTAGGAAAGGTTCTCGAGTGGCAACCTCGTACCGGGCAATCACTTTATAAATGGCAATCCCGCGGTGGGGGAGGGCGTTGTGGGGGAGAGGGAAAGGAATTATCGTGCGAGGAAATCAAAAGAAGGCATCGTTTTCAAAACAAATTCCTTGCCCTAAAATCCTCTCAGAAATGAGAGGAGGCCTGTGCCCAGCAGTGGGACGTATATAGGCCGTAACCATACTATACTATTATATTAGATTTGATAGACCACAAATCCTCGCAAATGAAAAGTAATTCCTGCTAAGTGTGACCATGGGTGCTGTGCACCGGAAACGCCAGGAATTAAAAAGTTAAAATTAAACGCGATAAAATCCGTAAAATTAGTTTCATTATAAAGTATGAACCCAATATTCGAGGTTATCGCTTCTAAAGCTGAGCCGCGTTATGTTTGTTTTAAATAATGATAGCGTTTGAAACCTAAAATAAGATATTAATATATAAAGCCATCGGCATATAATCGATACTGATACAATTACATAAAACCTCGAAACCAAATGTCGAATGTCATAATGAAAACACCCATTTGTACTCAGCAGAGTTACAAATGGTGCAAGTACGCTGCTTTGCCCCAATGCGTGTTGGTGTACTTGTCTGCTTGTCTTCGAACTATTTAGTTATTCAGACTTGCAAGATTTCTTCAATGTTATCATTCACCACCGAGGACTTGGTAAATCGACACTTAAAGTTTCATTTAACAATTTCATTGGTGCCAGCAAGGATCGTAGGATCGATGTAATTCGGCATTCCAATAAAATGCTTTTTTAATATTTATTTTATTGAACTCTTATCTCTCGAGTAATTTACTAAACTGCAGCAATAAAAGATAAAGACCGGAATTTAAAAAATATATATTTTAAACTTTGGCTGCGGCCGTACCGTGGTAGCTCAGAGGCTAAGCGCTTGCTATAAATATTAAGCGCTAAATTACTCTACTTTTAATAGCACCACTGAAATTGTTAATTGCTATTTTAAGAGGACCCTTCCCGGTCCGTCTATCGTCAACGCGAGCATGGGTGAAACGCTTGTTGTTGATGATTTCCCACTTGCTTGGTGTTCAAGGAAAACATTGTGAGGATACCTGCATGTTTGAGATACAAAAAAAATATTTCAAAGACATGTTGTGGTGATACGAAGTTCGCGAACATACATTCTGGCAGCGCGACGGACAATTTATTGCTAAAACGTCAAAAATGACAACTTATATAACATGTAACAAAAACCCTGTGGTTCCCGTTAGGTGCGTTATCAAAATCAGTATTCAAACACATAGAAATAACTTTAATTTTTTTTATTTAATTTAAAAAAATATTTGCAAATTGTATGTAGTTTTATTACTTCTAATTGCCACGCGCATCGGTAAAGCGGTGTCTCTGAAAAATACACTTACTCCCTGGCCAATGCAGAGGTAATATAACTGCATACAATTTACAAATATAATGTATTTAAATTTAATTAAAAAAAATCTGATCGACTTTCCAAAAGTAAAGTTATTTCTACATGTTTCAATACCGATTCTGAAAACGTACTTAATGGGAACCACAGGGTTTTTATTAGATGTTGTACAGGCTGTAAGTTTAATGAAATGTTTTTGTGAAGAAGTGATGTGTAGGTACCAAGTGTAAGGTACCTTCCCCGCTGGTGACGCCGTCCACTTCGGCCAGCAGCTGGCTGACGACGCGGTCGCTGGCGCCGCCCGAGTCCCCGGCGGCGCCGCGGCGAGGCGCCAGCGCGTCCAGCTCGTCCAAGAACACGATACATGGCGACGAAGCACGCGCCGACTCGAACACTGAAGTCAAACCCCTAATTATGAATACCTGAATTTTTGTTGGCATGTAAAATTATAGTAATAACAATAATTATTTATAATATTTAAAAATCAAAATTAAATTACCTTTTCGGACATTTTCTTCTGACTGACCAATATACATGTTGAGTAACTCTGGCCCTTTCACACTTAGAAAGCTGACATTTAGTTCTGTACTAACAGCTTTCGCTACTAATGTCTTGCCACAGCCAGGTGGTCCGTACAATAATATACCTAAAACATACAATAAGACATTTAAATATTGTTAATCATCTTAAAAAGATGAATATTTTCACCCATTCATTACAACCTATAGTCTAATGCTACCAATTTGTCAAAATTAAACGCTTAATGTGAAAGAGCATTTTTTCTCCATCATGAATTTCCATTATGTAATGTAGTTTCTTAATATAAAGTAAATACCTGATCGTTTAAGTGTTGAATTTTTGAATAGATGTGGGTACTTGATAGGAAATTCAATGGTTTTTAGGAGTTCCTTCTTAAGCTTATCTAAGCCTCCAATATCATCCCAATATACTTTAGGAATTTTTGGGGCATCCAAATGTTGACTTTGTAGACTTCTGATTGATTCTGTAAAAAAAACATTTGAAAACAAACGGTTTAGTTTTGCATTTTAACAGGCAGACAGTAGAACTAGATATCTACAGTTGGCAGAATTTGGCATAATTCCCGCTTGGCGAACTTAACACTTTCACTGTCCGATTTTCAGACACAATAGTAAGACAATAGCAATGATTACATGTAGTATTTCATATGTGGTAGAGAGCCATGCTGCAGCTATATTAATAGTATAGTTGTAGCACGAATGGGTCGGCTCGACCGGGGAAGGACCATGCTCTCACAGAATACCAGCGTAAAATAGCAGCTTAATGCTCCTGTGTTACGTATGGTGAGTTTAGAGAACCGGAGACCCTTTTTACTGTAAACGAGGTATTCTATCTTAGTCCTCACGGCTGACAACGCATCTGCATTTTAATTCGCAAATGAAGATAGATGTAGGTGTCTATGGGCCACAGTAACCACTTACCATCAGGTGGACTGTGTTCTCGTTTGTCACCCTATCCTATAAAAAAAAAACGGGACAGTAAATGGGTTAAATATCAATTGCAGTAATAGATTCCTCACATGTTAGATACTGCTCTGGATATATCTTCATTCTTCATCACGCCTTTCCTGTGTTGGGAGGATTTGCCTTAATCATCAAACTTGGCCGGAGGATTAACAATTGCTGCATCTCCGGGTATATCATGTGATCTCAAAAATTTGCAGTTATTCATCATTGCCATCAATCACAGGTGGCATAGTAATTCTTTTAAGTTGTTTTACAACATATTTAGGTGGTAGATATGGGTGTAGCTAGGTCATAACAACTTGAAAGATGGCTTCGATTATAGCAGGAAGTTGATGAATGCAAACAATCAAGATCATGCATGATTTAAGATGCATGTTGTGTGGCAATTCTTACGGGAGCCCTTTGTTCAGCAGTGGATTTGAAAAGGGCTGTTATGATAATGATGATGGTATCAAGGGTAGTATTTGATTGTATATTATTGCTACACTATCATACCTCATATGGTTTCCGTTACAGCCTATCAAAAGTCCACTGCTGAACATAGGCCTACCTCATAGATTGCTATATAGGCGGATATTTGCCATGGTTGCCAAGCTCAGCAGGCGGGTTGGCAACCGTAAACCGTTTTATTTTTTAGTTTTTATTAGGAAGAATCTGCTGCCTATCTCCTGGTTTGATTCCCTCTGTTGCCTCTTACGACACCCATGGCACAATATAGGGTAGTGTATTTTCTTACACTGCCACTACAGTAGATACTGACCACATAAATTAACATGAAATAATCATAGTTATAGAATAATTATTGTATGATTGCTCTTGACCGACACTCATGATTAAATTTTAATAGTGTGTGAGTTTAAGCTTTAAACTATAGATTACCAGATACTAAGATTACATCTATTATTACCTAATGCTGAATTGAAATCTTCTTCTTGCAAAAGCTGTAAATTAGGATCTTGTGAAAACTGACTGTAGCTATTGTGTTGTTTCAAATATGATTCTCTCATAGCAAAGTGTACAAGGGTATCTAGATCCCCATAGACAAATGTCTCAGTTTTAGATGCAATCTTTTTAAGAACATCCTTTGAATAAAGGCTTAAAGTTGACAAACTGGATGTGTTGTCTAAGTCGATATTAATTTTATTTGACTTTATCTGCTCATCATTCTCATGTAACTTCAGTTGCATTGTAGCAGCAAACCATTGCAGTATTTCAAACCTTTGCTGCACATTCAGTTTAGGAATGTGGAACTTATCAAGAAATATCCTCATAACATTTGGTTTTAAATCCAATTGCTCAGTTATTGCAATAAATATTATAGGATGCTTAGTGTAGTTCTCATATAAATTTGTTATTGAATGAATAAAATATTCTAATACTCTGTGATCTTCATTGTTTTCCAGGTCCACGGCAAACACCTAAAAAATTGTAAAGAAAGATAAAAAACCTAGAAGTATCTTGCACACTGCCATATTGTAAATTAATATGCTAAAATTCACAGTAAAATGTGTACGTTAAAATGCAGGAAGTTCCAACGGCAAACTCAGTATTTCAATAAAACAGTTACAGTAGGGGTTTAAAGTTCAAAATTAATATTATAATTTTTTTTTTCTTAAATTAATGTTATTTATGACGAAATACTACAGGTATTGGATGAGAGGATAGGGCAATCTATAGGTGTGGATGAGAGGATGGGGCAATCTATAGGTGTGGATGAGAGGATGGGGCAATCTATAGGTGTGGCCTATGTTTAGCAGTGCACTTTTGATAAGCTGTAATGAATGAATTAATGAAATAATCTTTTTATTATTATAACCAGTGCTTGACTACACCCCACCTGCGGTGATGCAGCTTATTTAGATAGTAAATGTATCCTTTTAAAACATATTCATGTCCAATTGTAATTTATTTTTTATCTCTGTCACTATGTGAAGGTATTAAAGATTAATTCAATTCAACTATCAGCAGTATAATGCAAGCTCTTCGCTTAGCCTCAAATCATACAAACTATACTTTCATGTCATAGGCCAACTGCACTCCACAGTTGGGGAGAGAGGCCATCGCCTTGTACTCAAAATTACACATTTTTATGTATCACAGAAAAATATTTAAGTATACAAATCCATAGTACATTATAAGAACCTTTTTTTTATAGTATAGGGTGACAAACGAGCACACAGTTCACCTGATGGTAAGTGGATGCTGTGGCCCATAGACATCTACATGTATCCTCAACTGAGAATCAAAATGCAGATACATTGTCACCCCTGAGGACAAGATGGAATGCCTCGTTTCCAGTAAAAAGGGTCTCCGGTTCTGTACACCATACAAAACACAACAGCATTAAGTTGCTATTTTATGCTGGTATTCTGTGAGAGCGTGGTTCTACCCCAGTCGAGCCGACCCATTCGTGCTACAACCATAATGTGGCTGCAGCTCGGCTCTACCACGTCATTAAAACCTTTGTGCATTATTTGATTTGTTAAATATTAACAACACATCTATTTTTAAGTAGGGTAAAAATGTTTATCCTAAGCCTGAAGTTAAGATAAAAATTACCTCAAAATTATCAAGCAAAACAATTGCCGGTGCCGCGGCCTTAGCTTTTTGTATTGTTAAGCTAATTTTACTTTCAGTCTGCTTAGCAGTGGAGCTCTGTAGGGCATTACAGTCAGTTTGGAAAAAATTTACTCCTGGAAATTAAAACATGTATACGGCATACATTAAATGAAAAATATTATTATTATTTTAAATGTAAATATTTTTATGTACATAATATACTAACCATTATATTTTGCTATTGTTTTAACAATCAGATGTCTACCAGAACCAATTGATCCATTCATTAGAAACATGGGAATAATGGGACTGGACAAAGATGATGATAGCTCATCTGTAATTGATTATTGTTCTTTGAGTTTGTGTTGATGGATAAAAATAAAATGGAATAATTTAAATTGCTATTTACTTATTTCTCCAGTCAGAAATGGACTTATCGCCTCTTGTATTTGCTCAAATTTACTTTGTAACCCAGTTGGACATATATGAAAATACTGGCAACACAATTTCTGTGGTTTAAAATATTTACATTTTGGTTTCATGGAATGTATATTCTCGCCTAAAGTTAACTGTGTAACACCTTTAACAATATAAAAAGCTTTTATCACATTGGTCACAGACTTTGAAGATTGATTAGAAGAAACCGAGTCCAAATCACCACAAATTTTGTTACATTTGAAATGCAGCATCCCCAATGATTCAACTAAATCTAAATATTTATAATGGTACTTAGTAGTTATTTGAGGATTCAAGTTTATAACAATTATATCATTTTCACTAACTAACTTTGGTACTTCAAAATGGTTGCTGAGAACCTCCTTAATAAAATCATTTGATAGATCAAAATCATTTACAATGACGCTCACTTCAGCTACTGCTGCTATTTTCGGAGAGTATTCAAAAGCAGGGACTGGATGGAATGAAATTTCTGTATTATCAACATTACTTAGCCAATAGATGAGATAATATTATAAAATTCATTCTCGCTTACTAATGCAATATTGTTATGTATTTGTGAAGAGCCAACAACAGGAACTATTCTTGTATTAGCATAATTCACTGTGGTACAGTCTTTCCATAACTTTTTGTGTATTTCTGATGTCTTCATACAAAGATTGTACTTATAAAGGGTGTCAGAGTTATCATTAACATTCTTATCTTCATAATTCTTTTTTTCTTCTGGGGTGAGTTTTAATGCCACCCACAAAATTTCATTATCTCTATAAAATATATTTTCAACACTAAGTTGTATAAAATTTGCTTGTGAGATAAAAATACATTTGTGTTGATTAACACATAAATAGTTATTTGTCGACTGCTCTTTTGAAAGAAACGGCGGAATGTACGAAGGTATTGTTTTTAATAAAAATTTATTCATTCTTTCCTGAGTTCCAACGCGTTTGAAGAAATAATAATTGGATTTAATTATCAGATAAACAAGGAAGATGTATGGGTTGAACTTTGGATAAATTACTTTTATGCAAAATTTTACCACCCATAATTTAAAAGTAATCTGTTCTTTCATAATATTTAACGAATAAACGATACTTTTCTTATTACAAGTTTAGTTTTTTAAAAAAGTACAACTGTGTTAGGAATTAGATTTTGATTTTTTTTATTTTGATTCGCAGATTTGATGTTGTTGTTTTTATTATTCACTCGAGAGAGTAGGCAAAGGAACTAAGCCATACAGCCTTGTCTTTTTTATTTTGAATATATAGAATGTTAAGGTGTAAAGGCCGGAACCAAGTCTTATTTTTCTTCTTTCCGTCTCTTCAAAATCCATAAAGGCCGAAGCCAAGTCTTATTTTCTTTAATTCTTCATATTTTCAGAAACCGTAAAGGCTAAAGCCAAGTCTTCTATAACTATACTCTTTGACAGTAATCTATGATAGTAACTGTGTAACTGTCATTGTCATTTTTTTTAACTGGCTTTACGGCTCTGTGTTCTAGCCCTTCTGAGCCTAAAGTTACAATGTCTAATTATCCTTCATAGTACACTGCTTCACAATATGTTGATACGTCACATTGTGCAGCCCGTGGGGGATTTTGACGGCAACTTGAGTCAGCAGACAGCTGACAGTTGGCGATGGTATCTCAAGGAGCAGACAGACACCTTATCTTGAGAATCACATCAGCATCAGAGCACTTGTTTCACTGTTTCCACTAATAGTTCACATGCGCAGACACTTAATACACAAAATCGCACCACTTTTACATATCAAAATCCACTTCAAACCATTATAATACAGGAGCAGCAATCCGCCGCCGATCAAGTTCCCGCCAAAACTCCTCGCAGATTTGACAAATGACAATAATTGACACTTTTTGCTGTCATTAAATACTATACGATAAAAACATTTATTTATTTATTAAGATTTTTGGCTTGGATGCTTGTCTTTTAAGCCATGTCTTCATTTATCTCAGTATCGCGTGATAATAGTCCTTTATAGTACTAAATACACTGCTTCACAATATGTTGATGCGTCATATTGCGTAGTTTTTGATAGATTTTGACGGATTTTGAGCCAGCAGACAGTTGGCCTAAGCAGACAGACATCTTATCTTGAGATTTACATCAACATCTGGGCACTTGTTTCACCATTTCCACTAATAGTTCACATGCGCAGACATTTAATACACAAAATCGCACCACTTTCACATATCAAAATCCACTTTAAACCATTATTAAAACAATAACACAGAAGCAGCAAACTACCGCTGGTCAAGTTTCCACCAAATAAAATCGGATTGAGAAGCTTTTTGATGATATAGATTTCAAATATTATTATATTACTAGTGGCGGAGGTCGTATTTATTTCCATAATAAAAAAATAAATAAAACTAAAAACTTAAATTATCACACAGTTCTAGTTCCTGTGATATAGTGACAAGAACCACAAACTAATAAGAAGTACTATTGCAGACAAGCACGCTGGCTGCGTTTTTCGCTGAATAGCCTTAGCCTAATTAGCTTACTCTATGATATGTCTGTAATATTGAAATAACTGTCGAGCTGAGCGGGCTAAATGCATGAAATAACCATTTTTAAAAATTTTGTCCGACTGTCTGTACGGGATCTAATCTTCGGAAAGGTTGAACTGATTGTAATGAAACTTCACGAATAGATAGATATCAATGCTAGGAGGGATCTAAATAAATTTCTTTTTTTTTTAAAGAACAACTGATAAAATAAGTGGTCTTTAATTATCTTAAGTCTAAATAACTGCTGGCTGGTCGCTAGTATACAATATGATCACTACGTTTAAGGATCCCATTCAAAGAGCATGTACCTAATGAGCAAAGAAAGTGTATGGAGTGATTTATGTCAATTTATATACTTTTTGGAAGGAAATAAAAATATAAGACAAGTTTGACAATAAAACAATAAATAGTAGAATAAAATTGTGACTTAATTCGTAATAATTTAAAGGCACAGACAGAAGTTCTATAACACATAAGCACAAATAAGTATAAAATATAAATATAATATAATAAAAAAAATAAAAAATATATTGGACTCATGTATTTAACGTGGGCTTCTTTTAACAATTTAAGAATGCTTTTAATGGCTTGTATGCCAATCGTGATATTTTATTTGATATGGTTAGTGAATACATCAGAAGGGATACGAAGTGAAGAAGGCACTCTTTTGGATTTAATATGTTGGCCAGACGGTAACGCAATACCTGTTATTATTGCATGTGGTTCCATTGTTGCTGTAGTAATTGAGGTATGTATGTAATCATTCTCAGAAATGAAAACATTTCTGCTTTTCCTTCAGTATGGATGTTTTTTGTTTTTATGTTTTTTAAGTGACAAGCGATCTAATATTTCACCTAGGTAATGGTAAGTAGGCTACTGCAGCCAGTGGACACCTGCAAACAACTTTAAGCAAAGAAGGTTACAGATTCGTTGCCACAACTGAGAACTAGGATGCAATGCCTCACAACTTGTCTAGACATAGATAATGTTATAACGGTTCGTCGAGCAGTGAAAAGTCTTGTATAATCATAAACTAATAATTGCGAAGATCGATTGATGAGTCGGGGTTGTTTCTCTGAGAGTTTCGCCATCATTGTTCGAAATTCTTCACAATAGACATCTGCAGTTTTTGATTCACCGGATCTCTGGAATCACCAAACAGCTGCCATTACTTTTTATAGCTGAGTTTTGATTTAGGCAATTTTCCAGTATTTGACTTGAGTTCAGCGTTTGCGTTTTTCGCTTGCGATTGTCGTTGAGTATCCATTTTTTATCATACGTCATAATTCTGCCCGAAATCCCTTTATTTTAACACCTACGAGTCCTCAATGCAAAGCAAGGGTGCACATCAAACAAATAATGAGGCACCCATTTCTCGATTTTTTTATTTTACCAACTTGGTGCAATTGAGTCAATGTTATGGGTAAACTAACTTCAAACTGTCATGCATATTTCTTTGTTTGATATGGATTGGCAACCATAACTTTTAATTCAGTGTTATTTAGCTTAGTGTGGCCTTCCTCTATCTTCAAGTCGAAGTTTCCACTACGAAAGCGATTAAACTCAAATCACACAGTATGTTCGTTAGTCTTTATTGGCTCTCTTACGTTTCAAGCCAGAAAACTGATTTCTTGACAGTAGACTTCTGTAAGAGATGCGTATCACTCAGACGGATTCCAACGATGAACTCTAGTTCAGCCATTTTATTGTGATTACTAGAATTTATTGGGTCTGACTAACCTTGCAGGTTCAATAGACTCTAAAGTTTGGGACCCCCGCTATTTCGACAAATCCGAGAAGGTGTCTCGCTCTTGTCTGGTCTGTCCCGTTCCCGTGTGTATGCTTATATTATTTTTCATGGATTAAAAATTTATATTAACATTTTTGAAGAGCGTTAAGGAGCTATTATAAATTCTAAAATTGGCCCAAGGTATGGTATTTTAAAATTTAACTTTTTTTATAGGATAGGGTGACAAACGAGCACACATTCCACCTGATGGTAAGTGGTTGCTGTGAATCAATAAAGAATCAAAATGCAGATGCGTTATTACCCGTGAGGACTAAGATGGAATGTCTCTTTTCCAGTAAAAAGGTTCTCTACACTCACCATACGACACAGCAGTGTTGAGCTGCTATTTTACGCTGGTTACTGTGAGAGCGTGGTCCTTCCCAGGTCGAGCCGACCCATTCGTGCTACAACTATACTACTAATATAGCTGCAGCATGCCTCTACCACGTATATGAACTATTGAAAGCTATGACGGCTCCGTGGCGCAGTGGCTTAGCAATGAGTTGCAGCGCTAAGGGCTGCGGGTTCGAATCCCGCACGGATCGAGTATTTGTATGGCCTACAAATAATTGTTCTGGGTCTGGATGTTTGTCCTTGTGAAATCTATGTATGTAAACTGCCCCCGCGATACAGGAGAAAATCCTACTGTGGAGGTAACGTTTTTTTTTAAATCTAGAAAAAAAAAGGAAATACTGAAACAACTGGTTACATATGATTTACTGTTTATGATGTATTATATCTTCCAGCTTTACGGTCTATATCAGTTATTTAAAGCGGGTCTACCGAAAAGAGAACACAATGTCACCAACGGGCTGTTTTACTACATTTCGGGATTGATTATCATGATAATTATTTTCCTTGCAATTATGTTTTATTCAGGATTGCAATCGACAATAATTCGAGGTAATTATTATACACATGGCGCATATATTTCGTTTTTGTAGGTATGTTAGAGACTATTTGGTAATAGGCAGTTAAATAAAATATGTCAAAGATAGTATGTCGAAGTCTCTACACAGATACCTACACAAGGCCCACAGTGATAAGGCCACAGCAACATTTAAGCACGACACCCACAGTCAGTTGAACTGACGTACATCCAAAAACTGACCGTGAATGTGAAATCTTAAGTTGAAATTTGAAGCCAGTGAGTGGGGGAAATCAATTTGGCTTCCATCCGTTTGAACTGACCGTGTGTGTCGAGCATTGTTCTGCATGTTTCATTCACTAGAGCCTATCAAAAGACCACTGCTGAACATAAGACTCCTCCATAGATTGCCTCAAAGGGTGGTCTTTGCTATAATTACCACGTTTGGCAGGCGGATTGGTCAATGCAGTATTTTTTTAATTTCCATTTGTTATCAGAAAGATGCTGCTGCCCATCCCCTGTTTTAGTTTCCTCTCTGTTGCCTTTTACGACACCAACGGGATGATATCGGGTAGTGGGTTCTCTTAATATACGGCGATTACACGGCGATATGGATTCTGCACGTATTTATATTTTATTCAAATTAGATCAGGTACACTTCGGATCTTGATCCTCATTTTAATCAGAGCACAATTCTTATTAATTTTATTAGTACCGTAATTAGTCAAGTCGCTCGAAGAACCAAACTATTAAAATAGTGAATGTTTTAAATTCTTTAATGAATGAAAAAATGGATATTTATCTTATCACTAAAATTATATTAAAGTAATAATGAATACCCAAATCGGTGACGGTGAACAGGTCAAAAGTACGAAACGTCTGTACTGCGATCCTCAATCCACCTTCCAGGTGAGACGATTAAGGAAAATCCTCTCTCCTCTCATTAGATATTTACGGGCAGATAAAGGAGAAAAAGGGGAAGAATAACATGAAAACCGTGAACATGCATCTATACTTTTAAGGGTTTGATTCTGCAATGTATTGCCACAACGATGTTATGGCTCCTCTCTCCGAGACATGGCGGTAACCGTTTCTATATGCTAAAACACCCAAACAGCGTGAAAGGAGAGAAACTGTACTGCGATCATCAATTCGCCTGCTGAGTGTAAGGCAAATCCTCCCTACAACGGGAGAGACTCATTTCCAATAGTGGACTTTTACGAGTTGACAAGATTAGGAAGACTGTAATAATACGAATAACTTCTGAAGCACTTCCTCCACTTCTGAACACATACCGCCCAACCTGGTATAGTGATCAATGTTATGCGATAAGATTTTTGATACCTTAGTATGAAGTAGCTGTGCCGGCTACCACAAAGTACTACAGCCGAAAAATAACAGTTAGTGTATGCACAAATCTTGTTTTACTTTATCCACCCATAAAAGTTATGAACCTCTTCCGTTGTAAAAGAATACGCTTGCCAGGCGGATTAACTATTGCAGTACTAGACGTCTCGAGAACTTTTGACACTGCTCCACAGATCATAAAAACAAGCTGCTCCCTTTCGCTAGTCTAAGTACTTTTTAACGTCTGTCATAAACGGATGGTTCTACCTGAACGGGACAGGGAAGGAATATCTTACGCCGCCATCACACGGCAATGCTGACTTCCAAACCCGCCACCGCGAAGTCAGACGTACTCTAACCACTAAACAAGTTGTTTAGGTAGTCAGTTATATAGTTATATATGTAACAGCTTTGTACTGCTCAATTTCATAACGCCGTTATGATATATTATAGGATGTATGTATGTATCTATGTAGGCGTAGTGTACAGGTATTCAATACTCCGCTCCTGAGTTGCTGAGTGTTGTATGTGCTTAACAATTTTCAACGTTAGCCCACCGTCATTCAATTCTCTTTCGCGACCAGTAAGTGGCCTGTTGTTTTGGAAATTCTCTTCTTTATTAAATAAATAAAGTTATTATAAAAGTAATTTGCGTAAACCATCTAGTGGCGGTGTAAGAATATCCAATATCCTTTATCGTCCCGCGGATGTCGTAAGAGACGACAGAGGAATTCAAACCAAAAAATGGACAGCAGGGTCTTCCTGATAACAACAAGAAAATAAAAACTGTGGTTGCTAACTCGCCTGCCAACCGTTTCAACTATGACAAATATCCCCCCTATGATCATGGATATGGCAATCTATAGGGGAGGCCTATGTTCATCATTGGACTTTTGATAAGCTGTAAGTAATGATTATAATGATGAATTTGCTTACAATGTCTCACTGCTTGTCACAGACCTCTTTACTGAATGGGTCTTTGCGGGCAAGGAAGAGACACCCGGATCGCTCCGAACGTGTTGGCGGACTTCAAACGTACTCCAAATATATTTTGTTTTAATTCACATCGTTAGGAAACCTGCATGTCTGAGACATGCAGGTTTCCTAACGATGTGAAGCAGCATTGAAATTTCAGTTAATAATTTCGTCGGTGCCGGCGGTTTTGAATTTTCTTTGGTACTTGAAATTTAAGGATAAGTGCTTATCTCCTGAGCTATCTCGGGTTTAAAGTTATTATAATTCACCTTAATTAAAAACAAGAACGAAGTTAGAAAGGAGGCATAACAGTATGCGTACTTTTTACTTTTCTGTAATATTTCCATTTTGTTTAGCCAAAATAAAAGGCGGGATCACTAAAGCGATGCTAAGATATGCCAGCCATTTGCCATCTAAAGTAGCAATCGACAGGTTGCAGACGAGGTTCCGTTGCTGCGGGCGCGTTGACTACCAAGAATGGTTTTATATTCCTTGGTTCAACACTGGTGACAGCGTAGCCACTGATGCTGTGTAAGCAAAATATTTTTAATTTTTAATTATATTTTTTTTTTACCACTTTTTCTATGTATCTTGTTTTATATTCATTAATTTCTTAAGGACAAACGCCCAGATCAAGAAAAGATTTTGGTGGTTTATGGTATGGAATCGAAACCGTGACCTGCAGCGTTGCATCCGAAGATTGATTTATCCGGCACCCTCATTTCAAATGTCATCCTACTCCATTATTAATATAATATTATAAACGTGAAAGTTTGTGAGGGTGTATGGATGTATGGATGTTTGTTACTCTTCTACGCAAAAACTACTGAATGTATTTTAATAAAAATTTTACAATAATATAGCTCATACATCAGAACAACACATAGGCTATAATTAATAAAGATATTGTGTAAATTGGTCAAAATATAACGATAAGTGTTAAGTATGTCGGAAAAAAATCTGTCATCTGCGAGCTATTTTGGCGTGCGGTGCAAAAACTGTAAGTATAATATCTACGCGGACGAAGTCGCGGGCAAAAGCTAGTTTTTTATATTTAAAATTATGATTAGCCAATTCTAAATTAAAAAAAAACCTTGAGGGGTTAAGTCTTCTATATATGTTTCTATTTACAGATCAAATAGTAAGTTCGTCGCGGACAACGTTCCTTACAGCTGCTGTTCTAAAGATGTTCTCTCACCTTGTATACATCATGGCATCACACAAGTCGGGCTTATTTATAAATACGACCCAACAGTGCGTTGAACTTAATTAACTTAAATGAGTTACTATGCTAATTAGGGAAAATAATAAAACAGACTTGAAAAGAAAATTAAACAATATTTACGTTACATTGATCATGGTGATTATCCTAGTGAGAATATGAAATCAGTCATGGTGTTTTCATTGTTTTTGTTTCATTGTCATTCTTTCTTAAAACGTCTGTAAAATTTTAGTTTATTGAGATATCCGCAAATCTATTCCATTCATTTACATATATAGATACACAGGACAAGAGACAGACAGAGCTAACTGGAAGTCTATTTTTTGTATACCTACTAGTGATGATGTTATTTATAATTAATTACCTTCTTAGTAGTTATATAAGTATTTATTGTCTATATTACTTGATAATGTGAGGAGTCATTGCCTCTTAGCATATTTTTGCGAATTAAAGTCTTTTAGCTACCCAGATCTCTTACAATTTAATCTATACATATAATAAATCTGTAGAAAAATTGTGTGTTCACGATTCACGCAAAAACTACTGGACAGATTTCCATGAAATTTTGTATATAGACAGTAAATGACCGTGTATAACATATAGGCAACTTTTTACCCGCTTACAGGAGAGTAATAAAGGGGTTATATTTTTCCTTTTCTCTTTAAGTTAATTGTCATTATGGCTGGTAATAGTTCCATTAGTCCTTAAGAGGATTTAGCTATACGTATAATAAATCTATAGAAAAGTGTGTGTGTGTGTGTGTGTAAAAATGAAATCCATCGCGCCACCAACCAGTAAAGGCAGAATAACGTCTGTCGGGTCAGCTAGTTAAAAATATATTTTTCAATTAAATGTTAAAGCTGATTTCATCGAAATAAAAATTATAAAATGATTTCCACATAGGTAATAGCTTTCTATATATTCTGTAAATCGGTGCTATGCCATAGTATAATATAGAAGAATTGAAGCACTGACTCCGATGATGTCTCTCCATACCAAATTTATTTGCAACTAGTGATCCACCCCGGCTTTGCAAGAGTGATTTCTGGATCTCGACGACAGTGCCACCTACCGGGTCCAAATGTGAGTCTATACCATCTAGGGACCCAGACAGCATACACAAAAAAATCATCAAAATAGGTCGAGCCATTTTTGAGTTTTAGGAAGACTAACGGACAGCAATTGATTTTTATACCTATATAGAGATATAGAGATGTTGCCAAAGCATCCGCACCAGTTGTTCCGTAATTTGCTAACCTAACTACTGACTGTAAACTTCAAAGTAAGCCCAAAGAGTAAGTATATAAGTAATCACTACGTAGTAAGCCGGTCAAGTCAAAAAGCGAAGAAAAATGGGATTGGCGAGGAAGACAAAATGTTTATTGAAAATGTACTAAGCAAGCAGAATTTAATAAATATTGAAGAAAGTAAATCACTATTACGAGCACAAGAATTTATTTCGAATACAGAAAAGCATAAAAAGCGATTTATCATTGATTATTCTCAAACTGTTAATAAAATATACTCACCAAGATGTTTACTATCTGTTGAACACTGAAGACTATAATAATTAAAATCTCGCAATATATTATTTTTAGCACTGTCAATCTTAAGAGTGCTGATCATCAAACAAATCATCATAATACCATAAGCTCTCATGCCTGTCACCAGAGGGTAGGTAGATATTACGGACTTCCATTTAGCAAAATCGTGACATACCTCTCATTTCTTTCACATTATATAGATTATTTACTTTTTAATATTTTTATAAGCATTTAAAAATTTTCAGAAACAACTCACGATCTGGTCGGAGGGTTGCGAAGAGAAACTGATAAACGAGATGATGTCGGTGTCCTGGCGGTTTAATGCTGTAATGTCCTTGATGATAATAAAGATGGTTGGTTTCTTCGTCAGCTCTTATAAGTCCACTGCTCTCCCATTAAAAGGATTTGTCTAGACTAGACGTATCGAACCTCAAATGAGATGTATATACTATGTATAACTGCCAGAAAGATATGCCGTTTATCGGAAGGCATATCTTTCTGGCAGTTCTGGAATCCGTTTCCATTGCAGCCTATAAAAGTCGGTTGCTGAACATAGGTCTCCCCTATAGATTGCTTCATAGGGGGGATTTTGCCATAGTTGACACGCTTGGCGGGCGGGTTGGCAATCAGTTTTTATAATTATGAGTTATGAGACCAGAAAGATGCTGCTGCCCATCTCCTACATCAGTTTTCCTTTTTTTTTCATAGGATAAGGGTTACAAACGAGCACAAATCGATTACAAATCAAAATGCAGATGCGTTGTCACCCGTGAGGACTAAGATGGAATGCCTCGTTTCCAGTAAAAAGGGTCTCCGGTTCTCTACACTCACCATACGAAACACAGGAGCGTTATGCTGCTATTTTACGCTGGTATTCTGTGAGAGCGTGGTCCTTCCCCGGTCGAGCCGACCCATTCGTGCTACAACTATACAAGTAATATAGCTGCAGCATGGCTCTACCACGTAAAAACCCTCTGTCGCTTCTTACGACACCCACGGGATGACATGAGGTAGTGAATATTATTACACCGCCACTACAGGGTATAGGTAGTTCTGGCAAATCCTTCTTATATTCTTTCTAGCAGTTCCCATAGTCGGCTCTGACGACACTGGCGAGAATGAAACGAGGATTTGATTTCGATTGGGGGGGGGATTTGGTTATTCTCTTACGCCGCCAACATACGGCACAACGCATGGTAGTTATTAATATTTTATCAACCAATAATTTGTTTCATATAGTAAGATATTAACGTAAGAGGTGACAGAGAAACATACCAAGAGATGTGTGGCGGCGCTGTCGTCGCGCCGTAAGCGAAACGCACCGAAGCCTAAATCGCGCTATCAAAGTTCCGAATTAAAGCAGTATAATATATAGAATAGCTCTGAACTACCACTCGGAGCGTTGGCTGCTCTCCGGGCCGGACACCTTGCCCGGCGGGAGACCTCCCCTTTTCCTTCTACGGCCAAAGATAGATAGCAGCGTCTTTTTAATAACAACTAGAAAATAAAAAACCGGTTGTCAAGCCGCCTACCGAGCATGCCAACTATCGCCCTTGAAGCAAACTATGGAAAGGCCCATGTTCAGCGGTAGACTTTGATAACCTGGGATAAATGAATGAATGAAAAAAAGGCAGCAATTTTCCTAGCCAACACGCCACAGATTAAATTTTGTTTTACAGATTCTTCAAGTGATAGCTGTACGGTACTTACACACGGCATATAAAAATGGCTTACACTGTGGCAATCAAATCACGTGCTATGCTTACTTATTACGTTCCGCGACAGACACCAAGGTGCAGCAGACGGCGACCGCCAAAAGAAAAGCTTTAAGGAAGAAAAAGTTAAAACAAACGCGCACCCTGCAATGGGTTACGGGAAGTTCAAGAACGGGTTTGAGAAGATACTCGAGTTCGTCTGCATCGGATATTAATAGTTCTGATGAGTTGTTAAAGCCTGTTTTCGAATAAATTTTTTCAGTACCTAAACAAAAAGTAAGAATATGCTATCATTAAAGTATCAACAAAATGCTTAACTAATTTCGGAGATATCGTGTTCAAAATACACTAAATACTAGGTTGATCAATAAGTTTTTGGAAATGCAATGAAACTCAGGATAAGTATCTATATGTAAATTGTATTTACTTTTCAACGTAATCGCCTTTTAAGCTAATAATACATCTTGAATAGCGTTTTGCAAGTTGGTTAATTCCCTTGGAAAAAAGGCTTGATCCTGGGATTCGAAAAGGCCTCTCCAGCACACATCACCTCATCGTCAACGGCGAATTTTATACCACGCAATTGTTTTTTCAAGTAAGTAAAAAGGTGAAAATCACTCGGAGCTAGGTCCGGAAGAATATGGTGGGTGCTGCATCAACTGAAACCCAACAGTTTGGATGGCAGCGCCTGCAACATCAGATCGATGGGCAAGGACATTATCATGATGAAAAAGCACTCCAGCACGCAATTTTCCTCGACGTTTATTCTTTAATTCTTCGCATAGTTTTTTGATTAATGATGCGTAATAATCTCCGGTTGTTTTCCTCCTTTGCTTAAATAGTCGATCATTATTATACCTTCCGCATCCCAGAAGACAGAGGCCATTATTTTTCCAGCGGACGTAGACACCTTGAATCTCTTGGCTGGCGGGGAAGACGGTCTTTTTCAAACCTTGCTTTGATTTTTCGTCTCCGGGTCCCACGTTTCATCTACGGTTACGAAACAAGTGCAAAAAGAATCTGGATCTTCTTCAATTATTGGTAAATTTAACTTTGAAATGTCAACTCTTTTGGGCGTCTGTTAACATTCGAGGAACCCAGCGCGCGGTCACCTTTTTGAATTTTAAGGTATGAGTTAAAATAAACTGAATTGTACCAAACGAAAGCTTTAGAATCTCAGCTAAACAAAGAATGGTCACACATCTTAACAATTTCTTCGATTTTTTAAAGTTTTCTTGCGTAGAGACCGATGTTGGCCGCCCGGAGCGAGTTTAGTCATTGCAGTCGGTTCCACTGCGTTTAAATTCAGCGCACCTGTATGCCACTGTAGAATAAGACGGAGCATTGTCTGCCAAAGTAGACTGCAGTTCTTCAAAAACACTTTCTGTAGAAAAAAATTTCAGGCAGAAATATTTAATATCGGCACGAAGTTGGAGTTTCTCCATTTTGCATACGAATTAAATTCACAATAAATGTGGAGTTTGAAAAAAATTGAGTATAGTTTTTTCTGACTTTGGCTACTAATGAATTTAAGATTCGAAAAAACTAGAACGCATTTCTATAACTCATTGCTAAGTATCCTATTCCGAAAACTTATTGATCAACCTAGTATTACGCATAACTTCCTCCTTTTTCGAAGGCGTTAAATTTTACGCTACTCACTTATTAAACACAGTACATGTGTAAAAGTTTGGCATTCCTTACGTGTACCTACATCTAAATTTGGGATATGGAAATGCCATACTAACTGAAGTGTTAATTTAGCAGATATGCGCTAACTAGTGTTGCGCGCGATCATTACTTAGGCCTATTAAAAACATTTTTTTTTAAATGTATGTTGTACAGATGGAACCAATCGAGATTTCATTTTAGATATTGACCCAGAATTGGAATTGAATTTTTATCATTCACATATTATTACATAAAGTCCACTGCTTAACATAGGCCTCCCCATAGATATAGGGGGATATTTACTACTGTAGGTGAACCCCGCGCTTGTTTGTGTGCGTTGCAAAAGGCTTGTATGAAGCTGCTATACTTTTGTTCACTCTGGTTTTATTCTTTAATATTATAATGCATATTATACCTTCAGTATTAACATCAATAAACAAAAAAAAATAACAGAACGTAAATGAAACCATTAAACTTTGTTGGATAAAATATATTACCGATAAGAAACAATAAAATGAAATTAGCCGTAAATAATAAATAATAATTAACCATAATTAGAGGTTAAATAACATAAGAAATGCGCCTGGTCCTTATAATTAATATAGAAAAAATAGAAGTATCCTTAGAACGAAAAGAATAGTTAATCATTTAAATAGTTTCATCCACAAAAATATTACGGACCACACATTTAATATTTGAAAATTAATAATTTATTTTTCGTTAAGGAATTTGTTTATTTTATCGGGCTCCGCGAGTTCCTTAATGCGATGAAGATTATCCCACCAGAGCTTCAGTCGATGACGGCGAATCATGTTAAACCACGGAGTCAAAGGTCCTTCGAGGGTCGGTATGAACCTGTAAAAAGTAAATAAGGTAAAGAAACAGCCTTATAGGTAAGAGAAGTCTCATTTCCCGTGGCGTGGGTATCGTAAGTGGCGACTTAGGACATGCTGGAAAAATCTTATAGCTATAATATATATACAGTTGAAAGTGATACACACCTTGCTTAATATACAAGTTTGTATAATTCAATGAATTACGGTCGAATTTCGACCACTAGGCGACCATTAGTTTTAATTAAACCTCATTAAAAAGCCATTTGGAAAACTCCATTTAGAGTTGATATTCAACTTGTAATCATACAAGTAAAATAAATGCGTAATAACGTTACGCCTGTAATGTAAGGCTGTAGGAAAAAAAAACGTGTGCAGTTCACACGCGGTAGAAGTGGCACCTTCAAATTAAATGAAATATTAAAACAAAAACATTTCACAGCAAATGATTTATTTCATTTGATAATTTTCAACCACAAGTGCGGCATAAAATACACATATATAAGATAAAAGTTTATTTTATAGCAAAATAAATGTTACAATCCTTATTTTTAGACATGTAGAGTCTAAATTTTAGTGTATTAAATCAAAATAATATATTCTTTCGACTAAAATTACTTTGTAATAGCGACGTCCACTTCATTCTATAGGTAAAATCATGTTATCGAACTAAAATTGATTGACTCTCAAGGTGGTCCGTAAAATAGACACTAGATGGTCTAAACACGACTAATTTAATATAAATCGGTAAGATATGAAATCGTGCATTGTTAAGAATGGTTTGGATATGATAATATTATCACCCGCGTATATCACACGTCTGAGCCACGCTGCTGGTTACTCTCGGTTCTCATTGGGTGGCTAGACGTCGTTCGCGCGCCGATCCGAGTGTTGAATTATTTTAATTTTTCATTATCTCTAATATGCATCTACTATGCATTCAAATAACGTGCTATAAAGTGCAAAGTTTATCTTCATAAAATTGTTTTGATGATGAAGTAACTTCGTAAGGATTAATATGCCATGCCTAATAATAACGCTCATAAATTACTTTTTAATTTTCAATAAATTTTTGTCACAAAATACCTTATTGTGGCTTATGTATAAGAAAAGGCCTATGGTGTCGCAGATTTTTTTTTAGACGGAGGAAAGATCTATATTTTGCAGAACATAGTATTTACGTATCACTAATCTTACGTATCGCTTTTACTTCCGACTTTCTTGACAAAAATCAATATTTAAGGCTAGCTGAGAGGTGAAGCTTTATGGTAGATATACTATTCCTATACTATTTCTCATTAATCTGGCTATCATATACAAAAATAATTTATGAAATCGGACTGGTATTTCCAGAGATTAGAGTGTTTAAACCAATAAAAAACTTCTTCCGCTTTATTACATTATTATAAATTCTATCTCATTCTCTCTTAGGCCTATCCTATAGATCCTATAGATATTTGTCTCTTTTTAGTGTAGCTTTTTGGTTTCATTGAGTTTCAAATCACAACGATGCTAAAGAAGTTTTCACTTCAAAAATATGGGTTTAGATTGAAAATTGTAGCTAGCTAGCCACCTATCACTTAGATAGGTGGCTAGCTAGCCCAGCGTTTACATAATCGCAAACCCATCAAAAATATGGGTTTAGATTGAAAATTGTGTAATAAGTGATAGGTGGCTAGCTAGCCCAGCGTTTACATAATCGCAAACCAATAGAATATGACTAATATATCATATTAGTCGTATTTTATGACATGCTAGGCAAGTAACACAGTTGGTATATAATTTTTCAAGTACCACAAACGTGGGACCTATAAGTTCCAAACCAACATGGGACAAAATAAATAAATAATAGTTGGCAATTTATGAAATAAATAATATTTAAAAAAAACGGGCGGTTTTGAATTTTTTCCTGCCTGAAAAAAATACAATACGAAAAAGATTTTAAGGCCGGTAATAAAAGTGTCGCGGTGTTTAAAAAGTACGTTCCAAATTCAAATTTTTCCCGAGGCTGGTTTTTAAAGAAAATTACTTTTTACTACATTTTGTGGCGCTAAACTGTGCTCTAAATAACTTTTAGTCCATTTTTATTGAACTACGTCATTTCTTTGACATTTTAAAGCATTGTTATTGCGGTCTCGAAAATAGTAGATAAAGTGATGAAAGCCAGCAAAATTATTGCACAGCTTGAGGACAGTTGCAGCCAATGTTTCGTGGCTCAGAGGCTAAATGTGAGTCGTTCGATAGTCCAAAGGACCTAGAAGCGTTATCAAGAGACCGGTTCTGTCAAGAGAAGGCCTGGTTCTGGAAGAAAGCCATGT
Organism: Parnassius orleans; assembly: GCA_029286625.1. Taxonomy (NCBI): domain Eukaryota; kingdom Metazoa; phylum Arthropoda; class Insecta; order Lepidoptera; family Papilionidae; genus Parnassius; species Parnassius orleans. The sequence continues at coordinate 6,694,096 of JAGSMP010000018.1, forward strand.
ACCTAACCATGAAATGATCGTTTTCTGGTGAGTCAAGCGTTGAGAAATCGCAAATCTTCGTATGTGGAACCTCAAGAATAATCTCGAAGAAGTAAGAAATGAGCAAATTAGTCTATGGACGGTTAGGAGGCGGCTTATCGCTGCCAATATACGCAGTCATCGCTCAGCCCGCGGCCCTGAATTACTCCGTGAGCATCGAGTTCTTCGAGGCTTAACTTCGCTCGAAATAGTGTGTTATAGACTCAGGAAGACTGGAATATTCCTCTCCGATCAAGCCAGGATATCTCTGTACGTTGAAGACCGACGTCGGCGGGTGCTACGAAGACGAGGCTTTGCAGAGGCATGTTTTGAAGAAATTACACCTTATGGTGGGGGCTCTGTTATGTTTTGGCCAGGAATAATTTCTTTGGATCGTACGGATAATCTAATCTTCGCTTGCTGTATAAACGGTTATCTACGTGATAAAATTTGATTTCAGCCGTTAGTGGGTCTTATTGCTTTCACAATGTCAACATTTGTGAAGTTATGTAATAATAAGTAATGACAATAATGGAGGAATCGGCGCATGAGTACCGAAAACTATTCCACCTCAATTTTTTATGCGATTCTGTTCAAATTGTCTTACTGATGAGATAAATGCATGTTGCCATGGGGCAACTCGGTGCCATATTGTTTAAACCGATTTTTTTTCAATTGCAAGGAATTGTTATTTTCAAATGGGATTGCTTTTTTATATTCTTTGATAAAATACAAATAAAAAAAAATCCTATGACTTTTTACGATGAAGTTAATATTTTGTGAGTTTGAATTTTTAAAGGTTTGAAAAATCCCAAATTCGGATACTTTTGACTCATTAAAAAAAAGCGAGAGTAAAAAAAACATTTTTAATATATTTTGAATGAGTCAAGTGTATCCGAATTCGGGATTTTTCAAACCTTTAAAAATTTATAACTCCGAAAATATTAACTTTATCGTGAAAAGTCATAATCTTTTTTATTTGTATTTCATCAAGGAATATAAAAAAATAACAATTCCTTGCAATTGAACAAATTGCAGTAGGACAAATTGAAGAGAACATATTGTATGTAGGAATTGAGTAGGACAATTTGAAGAGAATCGCATAAAAAAATTGAGGTGGAATAGTTTTCGGTACTCATGTGCCGATTCCTCCTGGACTATTAGAACTATACTCAAATTTTAACATTGTAAAGTTTGAGCTAGAGCACGAGATTGTATGTAAATAGACTTATGATTTTGGCTCCCGTAATTATAAATGCCAAATTAAATTTGGAAGTTCTCACCATTATAAAATAATATATACATATTATGTTACATAAAATCGTACGTATTGTTAAAATGATAATGTGTATAGAAAAAAACTAACAACTTTTTTAATTTTCGATTGAAGGTCGCAACTCGACACCATGTAATACATAATATGGTATCAAATACAGACGGAAGAATAAATTAGAATAAGAAGCATTATTTGTAACGGCATCTTTGTAAATAATTACTGAATTATCCGCTCTGCCTTATTTAGCTGTTTTTGTATTATTTTGAGTTTTATCGTTAAGTTGATAAGGACATTGTAAATTGACAGTGTTATAGTTGAGACCTCCTTTAAATATTTAAAATACTTGTGCTAGGAGGCTACTTTAATATAATTATGAACTTATCTTAAATATAAAAATTAATTTTTTTTATGCGCTGCCATACCGTTCATCAGATTGCGCTATAACTTTGTTAACTTCTTGCTGGCACTTGTCAGAAGGTTATAGGCATAGCATACATTACAATAGGTGGCGCGCGTATCGTACCAACAAATTTATTTGAAAGTTATACATCACTCAACTTCAATGAATGTATTGTCATTCCTAATTGATAATAAATTCATAAAAAAATTGTCGAAATATCGCTTTAAAGGAAGTTATATTGTTTATAACCTCCTTTAAAACGATATTTCGACAATTATTTTTCTGTGGCAGCAACGCGCCGGGTATCAGCTAGTTACCAATAATTTATTTATTCTTAAATAATGATAAAAAATCTTATCATAAAATTGTGTGTGTGTGTGTGTGTGTGTTTGTGTGTGTGCGTGTGTGTGTACTCTTTATCAAATAATTTAATTTAGTAAATCCTCAATTTCATAATTTAAGGTTTAAGCCCAATAGTTAATTTCTTTTTACACAGTACGGATGTATTTTGATAGATATCTATTATTATTTTTATTCTATTATATAAGATTTTAACTTGAGTTGCATATTAACGCCTTGCAAACGCAGAATTCACTTTTTTAGTAATTACGACTATATCTTTCTTCTATATAATTTTTTCACTGTTAACAAGTCACACATTTCATACAAGTCGGTGGTTGAAAAAAGGAAAGGTTTAAAATGAATGACTTTCAAAAGTGATCTCTGTGGCCGTTCCACTTCTAGAAATTTAGTTTTCGTTGCTCCACCCCAGACAGGAATGCAGAAAGTAATAATAGATTGGATTAGGGAATTATAAATCTGTTTAAGTAGTTTGTTAGAAGCTACATATCTCAACTGTTTAAAAGCCAACTTAGTTTTCTAATTCGCGCATTTACAAGTTCAATCTGATCAAACCAAGATAGTCGTTGATCTAAAACAACTCCTAAATATTTTGTTTTATTTACTTTATCGATAGATGGGCATAGACAATTACCATTATTCGTATCACATGTATGAATTTTTATGTCAAAATAAGTATCTAGTTGAGTTGATTCTGACCTCTATTACTAATGGCTGATGAGATTAAAGAAAAAATGTACGACATATAGGCCTCATTTGACAGAAAGGGTGTGATTTTTGATTGAAGTTATATACGTGTATATTTTACGTGGTAGAGCTATATTAGTAATATAGTTGTAGTACGAATGGGTCGGCTCGACCGGGGAAGGACCAGGCTCTCACAGAATACCAGCGTAAAATGGCAGCTTGACACTGCTGTGTTTCGTATGGTGAGTGTAGAGAACCGGAGACCCATTTTACTGGAAAAGAGGCATTCCATCTTAGTCCTCACGGTGACGACGCATCTGCATTTTGATTCTTTATTGAGGATAAATGTAGATGTCTATGGGTCACAGCAACCACTTACCATCAGGTGGACTGTGTGCTCGTTTGTCACCCTATCCTATAAAAAAAAAAAACGATACTAAAATATTATCCAAAATAAAATTCCTCAAGTCTATAAAATCATCATGATACCTGCTTACATATAGCACATCTGTGTACAGCCTTATCTTTTTACTGCATTCACAGCGGAACTAAGTCTTCCTAACAAGGCCTCAATATGAGGTCGCCATTGCAGGCGAGAGTCAATTATTGTAATGCCAAGAAAGACTGTGGAATGTACTATCTTAAGTATTTTATCGTTCAACATATTATGAGAAGTAACTCGCCTTACATTTGACAAAGAAAATTTAATGCATTTATTTTTATTGGCATTCAAAAGCAAGTTGTTAGTTGTAAACCAGTGTAATACTTGGGATACAGCATCATTTACATCGTCAAATGAGTTTTTACTTCTATCAATTTTAAACAATAGAGAGGTACCATCATCAACAAATTTTTTTTTTTTTTATAGAATAAGGGCGACAAACGAGCACACAGTCCACTTGATGGTAAGTGGTTGCTGTGGCCCATAGACATCTACATCTATCTTCGTTTGCGAATTTAAATGCAGATGCGTTGTCAGCCGTGAGGACTGAGATAGAATGCCTCTTTTCCAGTAAAAAGGGTCTCCGGTTCTCTACACTCACCATACGAAACACAGCAGCATTAAGCTGCTACTTTACGCTGGTATTCTAATAATTACAATTTTGACCGCTTTGTCCCGTCGATCTCTTGTTAATATTTAAATGTCTTTGAATGTGGCTAATGTTGGCAGAATATTATGTATATTTCGTTAATGTAGAAACGTTACCGAAATTACTTTGCTACGATGGATATGCGGAAACAAGAGGGGAACGTAGGAAACGAGCACACCGCGGCAGTCTTTAGGTGCGTGCGATTAACGGCTTGATCTCGTCTTGCCAAGATTTGCTACAGCGAATTGAAACAAGAATAAAATGTCTCAATCTGCCGATATCCGGAACCAAAAGAACACCCTAAAAAACTGTGGATCATTTACAACATCAATAATATAATAAACAATATGCAAGCTAATGGACTATTGAGGACAAATGATGATATCGACTACAAATTAATTTTATTCAATGCGTACTTGCATAACTAGTACCTAATTACCTAAGTATCAGTGTATTATTAAACTAAACAAACTAGTGGCAAAATTAACAAAATTGTACAACCGACTTCAATATATATAAAATGAGAACATCATTAATGTAGTCGAAGTCAATTAAATAAGCATTATTAAGGGTAACTCAAAAACTACTGGTCAGATCTTGATTAAATTTATATGGGACCACATGAGAAGCACTAGCTTTCAAATGAAAAAAGAATCATCAAAATCGGTTCACCTGGAAAAAAGTTCTGAGGTAACACACATTAAAAAAAGATACAATCGAATTGAGAACCTCCTCCTTTTTTAAAGTCGGTTGAAAATCGAACTTATAATTATTCAGTTCGGGCTTAGGGCAATCCGAGCTGGATTCCCGCCAGCACCAATAAAATTGTGACCGATTTCGATAAAATTTAAATTGGACCACCTGGGAAGTATACCCGTTGAAACAAAAAAAAGAATTTTCCAAATCGGCGAACATACATAAAAAAAAAGATTCCGATGAATTGAGAAGCTTCTCCTCCTTTTTTGAAGTCGGTTGAACTGGGGCGTCGCGGCACATTCTACCCTACTTCGGAAATGAGGAGGCCTATGCCTAGTCGTGGGACGTATAAAAATTGTCACTTCTATATTAGACACCAAACTGAAAGTTGTAAGTGAGAGCTGAGCTAATAGACCGTTTTTGTTTATTTACTTTGACATCGATTGTTATTTTTATGAAGAATTATTAATTAACCCTTTTTTATCACGTTTAGCTAATAAACGTGATAATACAAATTTAAACGTATAAACTTTTTATTCGATTATATAGGTTTGGCGGTTAGTCATTGCAGTCTATTTTTTTTTACGTGGTAGAGCCATGCTGCAGCTATATATCTGGTATAGTTGTATCACGAATGGGTCGGCTCAACCGAGGAAGGACCACGCTCTCAAAGAATACCAGCGTTAAATAGCAGCTTAACGCTGCTGTGTTTCGTATGGTGAGTGTAGAGAACCGGAGAGAGACCCTTTTTACTGGAAACGAGGTATTCCATCTTAGTCCTCACGGGTGACAACGCATCTGCATTTTGATTCGTAATCGAGGATAGATGTAGATGTCTATGGGCCACAGCAACCACTTACCATCAGGTGGACTGTGTGATCGTTTGTCACCCTTATATATGTACAGCTATAAAAAAAATCTCCTGATGTTACCTCGCTTAGAGGCGAAACACGTGTTTTAATATTGACGGTGGTGTGTTTTCAAGAAAGGCAAGACACCATTTTATTTTATTTTCAAGCGGATCTTAGTAAATTAATTTCCACACTTTACTATAACGGAAAGTAACGCTTTATTCTATTAACTATATTATCTCTCTGTATAAAAATCAATTGCTGTCCGTTAAGTCTCGCTAAAACTCAAAAACGGCTCGACCGATTTTGATTTTTTTTGTGTGCGTTTGAATGGGTACTTAGATGGTTTAGATTCACATTTGGACCCGGTAGGTGGCACTGTCGTCGAGATCCAGAAATCACCCGTACAAAAGCCGGGGCGGATCGCTAGTAATATGAGGCGACTAAAGTACGCCATATAATGCCGGAAGGAATAATGACCTCCTATGGATAATCTTACAATTCGCTATTCAAGATTTAAAATACCACGACATTGGTCTTGGACGGGCAGCAACGTCAAAAGTATAAGAAATCTAACCGCCAATTCTCCTATAATTATGGCGTTTATAGCAAAACCTACCCTATGGTCACCCATGCTGGTGAGTTTATTGGTTTTCCAGTGGTATCTACCTGCCGCAAAATTTATCGGTTAACAGATATTTGTGAAAGCTGCAAAAAAGACAAAATAAAATAAAAATGGGAAATGAATACTAGTAATACTCACGAATTAAATTCGTTTTTAGGTACATAACAGTATTCGGATATCTCGTCGGAGTTTGGCTTGACCCTGACGTCACCGTGGAAGAATAAGATGTGGTCGATCTCATGCTCGCCCCATACGCCATCACCAGGGTCGTGGTAATGCACGCGAGTCAGGAACGTGAACAGTTTCGGATCCATCTAATGACAAATAATTAAAGTAAGTGTGAAATGTGCTAGCCAGCTTATTTGCAATGTATAAAAAGTCCGTTCTGTCATCGCCAGTCAGACTACCTTGCGTAGATTATGGAAAACTTTCATGCAACGAGATAGACTCAGGCTGATAGAAAAGATTTACTTTATATACCTACAATGTAATAAATTACCTCTTTTCACATCAAAGGACTGCCGAACTTCTTCGAGATTTCATGGCTCGAAAAATCGTAACATTCCTGCCCACACGCAAAATACGCGTTTAGACGTGGAGTTGCGGAAAAAAGCCCGTCGTAAGCTAAACTAAACTAAAACGTGGAAGAGCTATGCTGCAGCTATATTAATTGTATTATTGTAGCACGAATGGGTCGGCTCGTCCGGGGAAGGACCACGCTCTCATAGAATACCAGCTTAAGGATGCTGTGATGCTTCGTATGGTGAGTGTAGAGAACCGGAGATCCTTTTTACTGGAAAAGAGGCGTTCCATCTTAGTTCTCACAGCTGACAACGCATCTGCATTTTGATTCGCAAACGAGGATAGATGTAGATGTCTATGGGCCACAGCAACCACTTACCATCAGGTGGACTGTGTGCTCGCTTGTCACCCTTATCCTTTTAAAAAAAAACTAATTACCTTCTTTTGACTAAACAATAAATCTTTGTATAGGTATAATAATATCATACTTGATTTAGGGGGATGCCCAGCTCGTAGTTCATTCTGCGTCTAGCAGCTGTGATAATATCTTCAGGTTTTTCATCTATGTACAGCGGATGACTGCAGCAAGCGTTTGTGTAATAGTCAGGATATGTGACCTGAAAATAATATAACTTATAAATATAAATAACATAAATAAAATTGAGGTATCTGTCTATAATATCGAAATAACAGCATGAGCTCAGGGTGTTATTTGCATGCCATTGTGACGTAATAATCATTATTAAAAATTTAGACTGTCTGCCTGTGGGTCAGTGAGCGGGTCAATCTTCGACTGAAACGATTGCAACCATACTTCACGAATAAGAAAAGAGCTATATGTTATCCGTCCGAAAATCTTGTATTTTTGTGAAATTGAAAAATTGATGAAATCAACGGTCTTTGATAATTATCTTAAATCAAAACAAGGCCGTATAAATAGATCCCACCCAGGCAAAGCCGGGGCGGGGCGCTAGTATTGAAATAAAAGTGATGGAATATTTTAGTAAAGTTTCAATTTTGCGGTTGCGGCAGCCAAATGCTTAGTCACTGCGCTATCGAAGTGTAATTGTAAAGTAAAAACGCCCCCACGATATAGGAGATATTTTTAGTACCCCCAAATTTTATAAGGCTACATACAAACATACAAAAAATCTGGGGACGTAAGATAGATAAATGATTTTTGAGTCTGCACATTATCGTAGTTTATAAGCAGATGAGAGATCTGGACATTATAGGTTAATAAATAATACTTTTAGAAAACTAAAAAAACACGCTTTTGTAGATAACCGAATAGAAAATAATTTTCAATAAGTTTAAAATAAGAAAATGGTTATTTACATTAAAAAATCATTTTATTGTAAAAAAGCGTGGGGTGCTTTTTCAGATATTTTTATGATGACGCTAATTTTACAAATATCCACAAAAATATTTACAACAAATGACATCAATTGTCACCGGTCCTTGATATGTGTGCGAAGTTTCAAATCAATCCGACGTTTTGAAGGGGATGAAAATCACATTCAAAAATTCCGTTACATAGATACATACCAAGCTAATAAAAGTGTGTTAAAATATTAATTACTAGAAGACTTATACCGATCATCGAGGTGTAGGGCGGCACCCTTCTAGATGGAGTGATAACCTGGTAAGGCTTGAAGAAAGTCAGTGGATGCACGTGCTCAGGACAGTGGTTCGTGGCATCCTTTAGGCGATATTGTGTTTCAGCAGTGGACTTGTGAAGGGCTGTAATAATGATGATGATGATCAGATAACAGTTTCTAGAACAAGGTTCTTTTTTTTTACTAAAAAATCGACAGAAAAAACTACACATAATTTATTTTAATCAACTTAATAAAAACAGCAGATAATATAAAAAAAAAAACTTTTCTCGTTTAAAACAAAACATAAATAATGAACTTTTCCTCGATGGAAGTAATGGAAAATGAAGGAAAGTTTATAAAGAATATTAAAACAAAACATACCTTCTGACTTGCTCTCCTTTGCAGGAGCATGTCCCCTCTTTTGTTAAAGAGAAATACACTGAAAGCGCGATGTAGCAGGACACTGCCATCGTCTGCAACCTTGTGACACTCCCGTTTTGTTGCGGTGCCAATAAAATTGTCCTTTTCATCCACTAGCAGGCATATATCTTTATCTAAGGCTTCTGACTAAACATTAAAAACATCAATGAAGTTAATTTAATGCGCTAAATGTAATATTCTAACGTTAATACTAACAGATTAATAACAGATAAACATTATATACAGGGTTATTTTGCAATAACCGCCCAAAATTGCAGAGAAGGAATATAGGCAAATTGTGAAGAAAAATTAATTAAATTCAGTGCGTAGCATTATTTTACTACGCACGCACACATTCGTAAGGGTCGATCGGTCGGCAAAAACTTCGTGAATTGAATCGCAACAGAGGAGCGCGCGTACGTGTAGTTAATGCCTATAAATCACATTCAATTTGGGATAATTTCAAATAAAAGAAAAAGCCTTATTTACTTGTATTTTCAAAAACTGCAATAACAGTATATCATTATTTATATATTTGAACTTAAGTTTAAAATTTGCTACTCTGATAAATAACCCAGAATATATTGATGCAATAATTTAATGTTATTTCATTATCATTTTTGTCCTACACTAAAATCAATCCACAGCTGACTAGGTTCATTGATCTCGATATTTTAGCCACATTCTCAGGCCATGATTGCCTTAATATTTTAGCCAAGGAGTCTGCATTTCACCATTCGTTGCTCCTGGTACTTCCAAAATACGGCTTCCAGTAGCTGCCTGTCGGTATCACAGAGGTTTGATACTGTAGCCCCTAGCTGCAGTTTTATATAATATACAGCCGCGGATCTTGAAGAGCGTATTATTACAAATGCCGGTCTCTTGTCAGGATTGGAAGAATCCGCCTTGCTTTAATTTTTTTGACTGTGAACTCAAGAGGTTAAAGGCGAGATTCTGCGCTCGTTCTCTTATTGCCGGATTTTATTTTCACTGCATTTTAGTTCGCCTTCGTGTTCAAAACTCCGTATTAGGGTGAGACTTCGATCTCAGTATGTCTTCTTTATTTGATGCAACTTTGCGCATGTTACCAGCAGCGGAAGGTGGATGCTTTTCTGGGAGAAGCCACTCCACTAGGGCCTTCAAGCGCACATTCATCATGTTGCCGACTAGGCACATAAGAGCTGGTCAACTCATAATTTTTTTTGTACTACGCCACAAGGAGATGGTGGGGAGTTCAGTTAAATCTTTAGGCAGTACCTCTATTTCACTAAGCAATCAAGTCTCAGCCTGCAATTTGGCAGTTTCATCACTAACTGACAACTTATATAGCACCTCCACGGCAGCTTAAATTGAAGTGCCTGCATCATTTAAGCCGTATTGAAACGTGCTTTTCAGATTCCTTGACTTGGCCGCTACCGTCAGTATGACTTCGACATCGTTAAAGTCCGTTTGTTGAGAGTTAAATGCCGAACGGTCATACTACATTAGGCAGCCCCAGGGTGGCACGTTTCTCATTGGCAGCGCGAGCCTTCCCTTTTACTTGCCTCTTAGTCATATTAAGCGGCTCCGCGCCCTGGCCCTGGCATTACGAACTCCATAGATTTACAATTTAAAGGGATCATTTCTTTTGTTTTTTCTAAAGTTGACTCTTTCACAAAAGCATCATTGTCACCGGATGCGCCATGGGCGCGGAGTCCAGTCTTAGAAGCCCTCACCTATAGGCTTGCATCTGATTCCGATCTATCCTGTTTTTCCATCCACATCAACTGTTTTTAGATATTTTGACTTTTCTATGTTTTATCCCAGGAGAGTGGAGAAAATGACAGTCCATGCGAGCAGTGCCTCCTTTGTACGAATAAGGTAATGCGTAGCTAGTCGAATGTGTCAGCCAGTACCCCGTCGGAGGGTAACGCTAACGACTAAACATTTAACTATGCAGTTCCTCACGCCACGCAACTGCGTGGCAAGTTAAGCGCGGCAAGCAACTCAAGCGCGGCAGGCCGTGAGGAACTCCTCGCGGCCTAACGCACTTGAGTTTTGGTAGGTTTTTATAGAGGTAATCATCCTCGCGGTTCCAGGCTATTAAGGTATGAGCCTTCAGCCCTTAACGCATCTCGAAACGTGATCCACGAAGCGCCAGCTGGATTTCGAGGTTGTAGCCCCAACAGCAACCACATACCCTCCGGGGACTGTAAGTTTATTTGTCACTTCTTTTTTATAGAATAAGGATGACAAATGAAAACAGAGTTCACCTGATAGTGAGTGAATGCTGTGGACCTAGACATCTATATTTATCCTTGAATAAGAATCAAAATGCAGATGTGTTGTGTGAGGACTAAGATGGAATGCCTCCTTACAAGTAAAAAGGGTCTCCAATTTTCTACACTTACCATATGAAACACAGCAGCATTATTCTGCTGTTTCACGCTGGTATTCTATGAGAGTGTTGTACTTCCCCAGTCGAGCTGACCTATTTGTGCTGCTACCATAATATAGCTGCAGCATAGCTCTACCACATTTAGTTATGAAAAATATAAAGATTTGTGATCATTTCTTAAGCTTAGTATACCTGAATTGGTTCCACTCCATAATTGACGTCCTGTTGTGGTTTTGCTGGTTCAGAAGATAGAAACCTTTTTTCATAACGTAATGTGCTCCATAGCCTTCGTGATACACTTCTGACAAGCATCTTCAGTCAACATATGTAACAGAATGATAATGTTAAAGCAAAATGTTAAAAATAAGAACTTCCTTAATAAATTATATTTTCATAACAACATAAAAGTAACAATACACATTGAGCAAGATGTTAGAATACATTAGCATTGGTAATGTAAAAAGTGTGTTACAATGGATTATGTAAGCATAGCACTGAGAATTATTTAATTTATTCTACATAAATAAATCTGTGGCTTGTGATAATCTATAAAAGGTTATCTTTTAAAAGAATTATTAACTATAATTTCATTAAATATTATTTTAATGTAGTCAGGTAAAATCCTATCAGGTACAGAGATTATCATAGTATCCTACTTCGGAGTCTAGATCTCGGATATTTTATTTAGCCATGAAGTTATAGTCACTTGCCGTTATTGGCCTGCAAATATAACCAAAGATAGAATAGGCTCAAAAGATATCATTTTTATTCACACAAATAATTTCTTATATATTTATGAAATTATAATATTTAGAATTAGATTAAACTTTATTATTTATATTTTTAGTTTAATTTCATTTTTTGATTTCATAATGACATATGAATGCTTCAGTCCCCAACAATTGTGATTATTCTAATTACATATAATTTCCCAGGTGAGCTAGGTGCCTGTGCTTAGTTACGCAGGCGAACGGGCTGCACTTCCCGCAGCGCTGAGCAGAAGCAGAATCAAAATAGTGTTGATTCGCACGGTTTTTCCTCAAAATCAATTTTGCCTCAATAGGTCACAAAACTTTAAAAATCATTTTAAAAAGGGGGTTTCGGCACTTAATTCTTTAGGGAGGTTCCACCCTCCTCCCCTCCCCGCCCACTGGCGACCATATATTCATGCCGCAGATTACTATTTGCCTCAATAGGTCACAAAACTTTAAAAATCATTTTAAAAAGGGGGTTTCGGCACTTAATTCTTTTAGGGAGGTTCCCACCCTCCTCCCCTCCCCGCCCACTGGCGACCATATATTCATGCCGCAGATTACTAAAGAAATACCCATTGGACCTGCACCTAGTCCCTCTCCAGTAGTGTCAGATTACTGTCCCATTGGACTATGGTGTGAGGGAATGGAGAGTGCACCTGTTTGTGCACACACTAGGGCCCTATAATCCTGTCCAGTGCAGATGGCTAGTCTCCATGGCGGCCATGATCGAAATTCGGTCTGGAGGACATTATTGTTATTGGCCATAGTTGTCACACTGGGCCGGCAGGTTGGCAACAGCAGTTTTTTAAAATATTTTAGTTGTTTTTAGGAAGATGCTGCTGTCCATCTCTCAGTTTATTTCCCTCTGCCGCCTCTTACAAAATCTACAGGACAATATGGAGTTGTGGATATTCTTACACCGCCACTACATGGTCATAAATAACATTAATAAATATCAAATATTATATTGTACTTAATTCATTAGTTGACTATTATATAAATCATAAAATAAGCATCTCAGCAGTTTCAAAATGTAAAGGAAAATATCAATCATATTAAGGAATATAAATAATTATTCTATATCATTAGGAAGTTGTTCATAAATTTAATTAAATAATTAAAAAATTTAGTAAGTAATTATATGTCAAATCTGTATAATAAGGTTAGTAATTTCTCGTTACTCAGTAATATGGTAAAAACTTTCTCTTTATGCTCCTTATTAATAAGATAAATTACTTATGCGGATGAAATGTTAATAAGCTTACATGTTTATGATAGATCACATAATTTTGTATAGGTATAATTTTAGTTTCAAAGATTGAATTGTAGATTTATATTTAGTTTACAATAAGTCGCAAAAAAGAATGAAACCTACATTTACTACAGTACCTTTTATATTTTTGAAGGAATGACTCTTGATAAGTAAGCACTACATGCAGTACGGGTTCGTAAACTATACAAAAGTATACGATCTCGTTAAGACAATTTATTGTCAACAGATGATAACGATGTTAACAGCCGAAGCTGGAAAAAGAAAAACGAAACTTGACAAAAATGCAAAATGAAAATAAATTGTTTAATGTCAATGTCATAATTCACGTCAATGTCATTGTCATTCTCAATTCTTTTACTTTTTTTAAAGTAATAAAAGTATATATATACACACCATACAGCCTAGTTTGGTGTGTATTGTGTTTACAAGATTCTCACAATATGGTGAATCGTCATATTGTGAGGTCTTTAACCCCCGACGAAAACAGAGGCGTGTTATATGTTTATAGTGTGTATCTGTGTATCTGTCTGTGGCATCATACTCCTGAACGGATGAACCGATTTTGATTAAGTTTTTTTTCGTTTAAAAGGTGTCTTAATCGCAAGTTTCCTTAGCTATATTTCTAGAAAATTTATTCAGCCGTTTGAACATCATCAGCTCTTTTTGTTTCGGGAGTTTTTAAAAAAAATTATTTAAGTTTTTGGCAGATTTTAATCGATCTGTTAGGATCGGGATCGGGATCAGGATCTTCAGTCCTTTAAAAAAAAGCATGGGTGAGTGTCGTGGAACATTCGGTTGGAACGAAGTTCCTTTCATAGTATATTATTATTGATAAACGTATTATATTATTGATTAACAAATACAAATAAATGAATAACTAGCATCTATTAAAATTAAGCGTCAATTAAAATAAAATAATATTTCTTTCATGGCAAGATAAGAAAAAGTACGAGGGAGATGGATATTATTCCATCTCTGCCAAGGCCGTCTACACTACGTCAGAAGGGGTCGTAACGGAAAAATCTTACATTTTTCTCGCCTAGACCCCATCCGCCAAATTCGTACCGTCCGATAAGGAACTTCGTTCCAAAACACTTTACTGCTGCAAAACTAATTTAATTTAATTACACATCGGAATTTTATAAGTAATAATAATAATAATAATTTATTGAAACACACGAAAGAAAACGTACAAAAATCACAATTTTACAATTTGATTACCTTTAAGTACAGAATATGAAATGTTTAAACAGTGATATTTGACTCCTGTGCTAGGATAGCCTGTGTTACAGTTACAGGAGTCAATGCTCTTCTTTTTTTCTTGCTTATATTGTACATAATATATTACAGTGTGCAATAATTGTGTGCGCTCTCTTACATTGTGTGTGTGTGTGTTGAGTTGTCGTGAATATAACCTAATTTTTATACACCCGAGAGGTCAACGCTTAATGTTGGCGCTTGGCAAACTTTGTACGAGTCCGTACCGTGGGACATGTCTCTCTCCTTCGCTGAGCCGTTGGCAAAGACGGTACAACTTACCTATGATATCTGAGAACTACAGATTTATAGTATAATTGTCTCATGGTTAGTTTACCCTGCAGTGTTGATACAAAGCGTGTGAGGGATATTTAATGTGGAGAAAACATAGCACTTTAGAATGGCTCTTTGAGCCCTTTCCAGTCCCAACATATGACTTTTGGCTGCACCTCCCCATACTGCAACACAATATGTTATGACAGATTGGCAAAGAGCCTTGTACACATATAAGAGGAGGTAGCTATCTGCAATTTATCTTAAGTTCTTAAAAATCTAGATGAGCTTTCACAGTATTCATACATTCCTACAGCCTCATACAGTTTCATTCGTTGTACTCTGGGGTTACGCGGGTGACCCTCTGGATATTTTAAGGCAGTGATGGTTCTGCTGTTGTGCTGATTGGAGATGATTGGTAATCTTTTTTGAATACCACTCTCTATAAGTCTGTTTGGAAAATAAGTCCTTCAGTTACCATCGTCCTATTTTTAATCGTTATAGCAGTCAAACCGCTAACTCATTTCATCATCATCATCATCATCTTCATTACAGCACTTCACAAGTCCACTGCTGAACATAGGCCTCCCTCAACAAATGCCACAAAGCACGGCCCTGAGCCACCTGCATCCATCGACTTCCTGCACATCTTAACAAGTCGTCACTCCATCTAGTGGGGGGCCGCCCTACACTTCGCCTACCGGTACGAGACTGCCACTCGAGAACTTTGCTTCCCCATCGGTTGTCGGTTCTTCGAGCTATATGGCCGGCCCATTGCCACTTCAGCTTAATCCGTTGTGCTATGTCGTTTACTCTGGTTCTACTGCGGATAACCTCATTTCTAAGTTTATCACGCAAAGAAACCCCGAGTATAGCCATCTCCATAACTCGCTGAGCGACCTTAAACTTCATCATACGGCCAGCAGTGAAGGACCACGTCTCAGATCCATGTCATCACTGGCAACATGCACTGGTTGTACAATCTTGTTTTGATGTTTTGAGGTATGCCTGACGAAAAGATGTGTCATAATCCCCCATGAACTCACTTAATATGCTCATATAACAAGAAGGCCTCTTCTAAATACATGTATTGTGACGGGTAACTACAGAACGGAACGAATTAAGAATCAAAATGCAGATGCGTCGTTACCCCTGAGGACTAAGATGCCTCGTCTCCAGTAAAAAGGGTCTCCGGTTCTTTACACTTACCGTACGAAACACAGCAGCATTAAGCTACTATTTTACGCTGGTATTCGTTGAGAGCGTGGTCCTTTCCCGCTCCAGCCGACCTATTCGTGCAACAACCATAATATAGCTGCAGCGTGGCTCCACCACGTTTAAAACCATTTGCTGCTGATTTGCTGTTAAGGACCAGTTTATCTTGTCTTAAAGTGTGTCAAAAGTGGATTGAATCGATTAGGTGTTGTAATTGTATGCCTAGTGACCTTGTTTTGTTTGTCGCGTTCCTACTATAGTTCCTCGATCCTTTGCCATCTATTTTAGTATAATACTCTGCCGTGCGCGGCTTAAGAGAATAGCTACGTGGTGCCAGAACTCATTAGCCCATTTAGTCCCGTGCGTTTCGTAAGGGATGACTGTAGGTGATGGCAGAAAAATCTAATGGCTTCCTAAAGGCGGTGGTAAACCATCTCGTGTACGGCAGACGTACAATATCCAGCCCAACGACGGGCAGCAGCGTCTAATTAGCGTGACAATCAATGAAATTTTTCTATACAACCAGAGAGCTCATGTTGAGCATTGAACTTCAACAGGCTGATGAAGATGATGAAGACGTTGGACACGGACGACCCGTCGATATGTGACAGGTATACATACGTGACATGTTTGGTTCTAGAATTTCATTTAATTTGAGAAGTTCCTCGTCTGTCTCTCAAGAAAGATGATGGTCACTGTTTGGTGGTCTAGCGACGGTGTGATTCATCCCAGCTTCTTACCAAACGGGATGAGCATTACTGCAGATGTGTAGGTGCTGTGTGCACGTCTCCAACCAGGTTTGATCAATTGCTCGTCCCCGCTGCTCCTGCACGATAACTTGCGACCTCATACTGCACAACAGACGGTCTCCAAGATATAAGAGCTGGGGTTGGAAGCTCTCCGTCATCCGCAGTACGCCTACAGACTTCTACTTATTCCAGAATTTGGATAACTTTTTGGCGGGAAAAAATTCAATACTCGAGAGGTAGTACAAAATGCCTTTGTAGAATTAATTGCCTCCCCCGTCCAGCTGATTTCTTCAAGAAGGGCATCAATAAACTGCCACTGTGTTGGTAAAGATGTATAAAGGTGATTACTTTGAATAATTCTAGTATATATAGAGGTCAATGGAATAATTGAAATAAAAAAATATAGAAAAAAATTACGTTAACTTATTTCATAAAATACTGCAATTTCATACGTAAAGACCTAATATAAGAAATTGAATTCGCGACAATAATGTGCCTTTTTATTTTTATTCTAGCTGGTTAGGTAGATGTTGATTTTGCCCTTTTCTACGACCCTTAAGTCTTATAAAAATCCTTAAATTCGCAAAAAAAAACTATCCTATATAGCAAAATTTCATTGTAATCAGTTCAGTAGTTGAGGAGTTCATCGCGGACAAACAATGTGACACGTAATTTTTTATATTAAGATATCAGCTCTGAACTGGTAAAAGTAACTGATGTGGCCCTTTGTGGCATTTGAAATTCCTTGGGATCCATAAATTAAGTGATCTGATCACAAAATGCCAACATTTCTTTACTATTACTATTTACCTCCGTAAAATATGTTTGTGTTATTGATTTATTTCACGAAACACTTTCTGAAGAAATTCCTTAACTATTGGTGAAAATCGATTAAGTTGATTTACAGTTTTAAGCAAAAGCAATAAAAATGTTTTAAACAAGTACACACACTATTCTACCGACTTCAAAAAGGAGGAGATGAGTACCTCCGACTGTATTCGACTGTATGTTTTTTTTATGTGTTACCTCATAACTTTTTTCTGGGTGAACCGATTCGATGATTCTTTTTTATTTGAAAGCTGGTGCTTCTCATGTGGTCCCATATAAATTTGATCAAGATCTGACTAATAGTTTTTTAGTTATTCTTAATAATTTTTATTGAAGTCGGTTGTACAAAATTTTTAATTTTAAATTATTTATGATATTATGTTATATTTCGGTAAAGAAATATAAGCTAAAAGGTAAGCTACCTTTTAGCATAAGCAATTTTTATGTGAATAAATAAATTTTCTCTTAACATTGATGACCGCTCTGATGCAAATCTATAACAACATATCGTATCATGCTGTAAATAACACACGTAACTTATTTTACAGACTAATTTTACATTTCAAGCTCCCGTGTCTGTAATCTGTAACGCAGGAAGTTTTCGATCCCTCAGTGTTTAAAATAACTTTGACTGACGAAGATCGAAAGTGCATCTTGATTTGATAAGAATTTTAAGATTTCTCTTATTTAGACTGTGAAAGTTTTTCTTTAAATATAAGTTTTATTTCGATTATGTTTATAAATAATTAATATGACTACAGTTAAACTGGGTATAAGAGTGAGACCTTTTACGGAGAAGTTAGTAAATCATTGGGTATTTCTATTTGTTATATTATTAGACTTGTTTCATTTAAAAAGTTTTATCATCTTGTAGGGAACTTAAATCTGAAAAAGATCGAGTTGCAGTTGTGTGTGTGAGCGATGAACATACAGTTACAATAACAAACATAAAAGTAAGTTATGCTTATGTTTATTTTTTATTAGTTTTTAACATTCGTAAAATACTTAGTTTGCCGACACTTCAACCTTCAAAATTATTTAAGGCGTGTAGGGTATTAGAAGTCACAAAGGAAAATATATACAAACATACACACACATACGTGGTAGAGTTACGTTCCAGCGTATTAAGGCTGCAGCACGAATAGGTCAGCTTGACCGGGGAAGGACCACGCTTACACGGAATATCAGCGTGAAATAGCAGTATAAAATAATACTGCTGTGTTTCATTTGGTGTTATTTGTAACGAAGCATTTCATTTTAGTACTCAGAGGTGAAAGGCCGAAAAATCCATTGTCATCTGGTAACCTGTATGCTTGCATGTTTTGTATAAAATCACAATACTAATAATAAAATACAATACATCCATATAGATTACTTAAATTACTTAAACCTTCGTTTGGGGTCAAGTGAAGTTGCAGCCTATAATGTCGTACTGATGTGCAGAGGCTTCCTCTCATTTCTAAGTGTCTAAGGGTCAGCCCACACCGAGACGCGGCGCGCACTTTTATAGATAGTGATACAAAATATAACTTTATTTACTACACAAAAAGATACATATTTTATTGAGATAATTCTAAAATGCCTCGCGGTGTCACGCTACGCCGCGCTGCGCCTCGAGATGCCTCGCGGCGTAGCGTGACGCATCGCGACGCAGCTCTGCTTCGTCGATAGGCGCAGGCGCAGCATACAAAAGCGGTGCGCTGCCAGCGACTTCACGATGCGCCTCGCGGCGGCGCGCTGCGCGGTGCGAAACCACTAGCCTCTTCAAGCATCGTCGCGTCGCGTCGCGTCGCGTTGCGTCGCGACGCGTTTCGGTGTGAACTGAGTGTGTAAGAGTACTGTACAACTCACTTCTTCTGGGGTAGTCTAGTAAAAATGTAAATATTTTAGTTCTGAATAGTTTAGCGTGACTGCAACTTTGTCCAGGTAAACGCATCTGGCGCGGGAGACAGTCGTGAGCGTCTACGTCGATACTTTGCTGACTATACCTTCAACAGCGCTTGTTGCGTTACACAGCCACACTATGCGTCTCAAGAAAGGGTATTTGTATTGTAAACTATATTTTAAAATTAAGTAGGATTAAGGGATCTTAGTTTTGCAGACCTCTTGCCTTTTAACAAATGGTAAAATTAAAAATTTTGTACAACCGACTTCAATATAGATAAAATGAGAACATCATCAATGCAGTCGAAGTCAATTAAATACGTCGTATTATTAAGAATAACTCAAAAAATACTGGTCAGACCTTGATCAAATTTATATGGGACTACATGAGAAGCACCAGCTTTCAAATAAAAAAAATATCCAAATCAGTTCACCTAGAAAAAAGTTCTGAGGTAACACACATAAAAAAATATAGTCGAATTGAGAACCTACTCGTTTTTTTAAGTCGGTTGAAAAAAAGAAAATACTAAAAATAATTTGATTAATATATCTGACACTCGTCAGGTTTAGAATAGGACTTGATTGGGGAAATCTTCAAAGACATAATAGCTTAACGTTATTAATTTAAAATTAACACGAGCTAACATAGAGGTGCTCACTTTTATTTCATGGGGAAATGCCTATGCATGCCTCGCAGGGACAAGGACGGGTTATGTCAGAATCACACCGACTAAAACTATATGGTGTTTTACCTTCACCGCACATAGGGCTGGGAACATTTTCGCACATATCTGCGGCCTCATTAGTGCCAGCTCTTCGGTAGAGGACAAAGAATAAAATAATTTTCACATATTAGTTTCAGTCGATGCTAAGACATAGGCAATGGATAGAAGAATTAAAAAATTTAAACCTCGACTTCAGAAGCTACTATTATGTGGAAATTATTTAGTTCCTTTTAGTTAATTAAAGTTGGCTTTTACTTTTTATTTAAAAAAAATTGACCCTTTTAAGTGGGCTAAAGAATATAATATGCTCAAAGTAACAACTAATGCCTTTCAAATAGTTACATTAAAAATTTTCATCCTCTATTTATAACCTGTAGGTGTGAAATTTTTGTCTAACATTTTACGGGACTACTCCTGATGACCTTAGCATAGATGATTATGACCTTAGCAATAAAAAAAGAATCACTAAAATCGGTTTACAATAGACGAAGATATCGCGTAACACATTTATACAAAAAACCCAGCTGTATTGAGAACCTCTTCCTTTTTTGAGGTTGGATAAAAAGCGTCTGCGTGTTATATGTTTGTCGCATCAAAATGTATGCACTACAGTTATCCACTACAAGATCTTACATAGCTCCGTGGGGTCTAAATCATCGAACAAGAATTTCGATAAAAAATGCATAGGCACTGAAAGTTCTGCGCTTGCGCTGATTTTTTCTCACAGACGGGTCCTGTCTGCACGCTCTCACTTGATGAGTAAAAAACAGTTAATGCTAAATAATACACCACCATTTGTTTACCCAGTGTCTTTGAAAAGATAGGGAAAAACGACGAAGAATTCGCATCCTATTGCACAATAATGGTTTGAACTAATGAAAAAGTGTTTATAATGTAATGGGGAATACTTTGAAAAACAGTAATATTGTTCTTTATTTTGTTTCATTGGCTATATTATGAGGTTTTATGAAGAATGTTGAGAATATTTCTTTTTTATAATTCTTAGATATTCGAAACCATCGGTCAAGAAGTGTTGACAAGTATGTCACAGGGTGTATCTGCTTGTGTGCTCGCGTACGGACAAAGCGCTACAGGCAAAACTTACACTATGATGGGGACAGAGTCTAAGTCTGGCTTGATACCGAGGCTTTGTCGGGCACTTGGAGATGAAAATCCGTCCGACATTAAAGTCAGGTGAGTATGAAAACATACTCGTACAAACAATGATGCATCAATTTATTTCACCACGTGTTCATTATTAAACGTAACCCACAGACTTATTCTATTATTCTGAAATTTTAAAGAAATTACAATAGTATTTTGAAAGTAGACGGGCTTTTGTTTTCCCTACTTTCATTAAATAACTTAATTAGTTGGTATTGTAAATAGAACGTTTCCTGTCGTTTTTTTGAATAATTTGAAAATATTGTACTAAGTTGTCAAAGGCAATTTTATAATGGTATTTTGTAGTTAGATTGCATTCATCCGATTTCCGAATCACTGTTTCCTTTCTTATAAAAGTTTTTTTAATAAGATAAGGGTGACAAGCGAGCACACAGTCCACCTGATGGTAAGTGGTTGCTGTGGCTCATAGACATCTACATCTATCCTCGTTTGCGAATCAAAATGCAGATGCGTTGTCAGGCGTGAGGACTAAGATGGAATTCTGATTTGATTAATGAAATCTTTTCCAGTAAAAAGGGTCTCCGGTTCTCAACATTCACTATACGAAACACAGCATTTTACGCTGGTATTCTGTGAGAGCGTAGTCCTTCCCCGGTAGAGCCGACCAATTCGTGCCACAATTATACTTACAATCAATATAGCTGCAGCATGGCTCTACCACGTATAAAAAGTGATAATTTAAGTAAATATTATGAGCAAAACGTCTGTGTCTTGATATTCCAAACAGTAAATTGTTTTTACAACATTATGCATTCCGTGTGGAGAAGTCATGGATATGTTTGCAGTACACGCGATAGCTGCGATCTATCTACATTGCCGTTTATTGGTAATTTTATGGAGTTGGTAATGGTTTTATTCAACACGTAACATAGCTTTCCAATGAGAACCTACTAAGATAGTTTTACATTTACATTTTTTATCCTCGAATTTATAGCCTTACTATATTAATGTTGAATATAATATGATTATAATCTTTACATTATTTAATTACGTAAATTTAAGTATCAGATCATATCATAATCATGAACTCTCATGCCTGTCACCCAAAATGGTAGGCAGAGATTACGGTTCTTTCAATTGGCACGATCATGATACACTTTTCTCACTTCTTTCACATCCATATCTATACACATACGTGCTGGTCTATCGAAGTACTCTAAACTTCGGCCATCTTCAATATATTGCCAAATAATCGCGGTTGGCAAACATCGGCCTAGGGTGTCCCTGCAATTTCTAACCCTATCATTCAGTTAGGGGAGACATAATTCTTAATGATCGCTTTTCTGCAGCATTATTGTTTATATTTTGCTTCTTCTGCCACACCCTACTTACAATACTATACAATTAGGTTGAGACTACACAGCATTGTGAATTGCCATACGTGTCTTTTACAAGGCAGAATCTGACTTCCCACAACAGAATGAAGAGCATCATTTACTCTGTGACCTTCATTCACTCTTCCTTCCACATCCTATAACTCTTTCTAGATTTAAGTACCTATGTGTTTTCATATTTATATAACGATTTACATTTATTGCGGTTTTATAGTTTGAAATTGTCTGTTGTTTTTCTAAGAAATTATACCGATTTAAATGTATTCCTTAAAACATTGAAGATCATATTTAAATTATAGATTAAAAAAATTGCCGCATAATCATTACTTCTCTTGACGATTGATTGACGATTCTGATGATTAGGTTTTATCGAGATTGCCTTATGTGAATATGCGCCAAACATATTATGGACTTTCAATTGCGTCAGAAACTTTGTCCGTTCAAAAATCGGAAGCTTCGTGTTTATTCCATACTAGCTGTTCCCCGCGACTTTGCCCGCGTGGAATTTATTACGATTGGATTTAGTGGGTTCAAATTTTTTTTTTTGCGCGAAACCCTAATTCCTTTTCCAAAATAGCCTAAGTTACTCCTTGTAACATTAGCTATTTGCCAGTGAAAGTCCCGTCAAAATCGGTCCAGCCGTTTCGGAGATTTATAAATTGTGCATAAAACTTTATTCGAGGTATTTTGAGTTAAGTCGGGAGTCAGATCATATTATTATGAAATTTTGTAAGAATCCAGAGAAATTCTGTCTCTCAACCCTGTGAATTTACCAGCCTATTCTCTTACTACTACAACAGAAAAAAACCTATTTCTGCCGCCTAGCAGTGGTGCATCCATAGACGTGTTGAGGTTTGAATCCGGAACTATAACTATAGGCTGCGAGGCATTAATTAATTCATCTTAATCCTCAAAGGTCGACGGCTCTGTAACGGCTAAGCATTTAACTACGGCGCTGCGGGATGCGTGTTTGAGTCCAGCACGTAACAATTATTTGTATGACCTACAAATATTTTTCCAGGTCTCGGTCCATGAGCAATTTATCTATGTATAATACTTATATATCTCCACGATAATACTTTGTAAAAGATTGTTTTCTTTTATAATTTCAAATATTTAATTACACCTGCCACTTATTCTCACCACAACCAAGATTGACTGGTAGAGAATCGGGCATCTACTAAGCTCAGAGGAACGTTGCTCGCCGTCACTGATCAGGGTATTTTTTATGCAGCATTTACCTTTTTTTATAGCATAGGGTGACAAACGAGCACACAGTCCACCTGATGGTAAGTGGTTGCTGTGACCCATAGACATCTACATCTATCCTTGATTACGAATAAAATGCAGATGCGTTTTCACCCGTGAGGACTAAGATGGAATGCCTCTTTTCCAGTAAAAAGGGTCTCCGGTTCTCTACACTCACCATACGAAACACAGCAGTGTTAAGCTGCTATTTTACGCTGGTATACTGCGAGAGCGTGGTCCTTCCCCGGTCGAGCCGACCCATTCGTACTACAACTATACTACTAATATAACTGCAGCATGGCTCTACCACGTATAAAAACCTTGAGATTAGAGATTTTTCTTGCCTTTCCCACAGTCGCCTTTTAGATGCCAGTTATTTTAATATTACAGACACTTCAGTTTTATGAGTAGGATATACTATATCCGATATAGAGTTAACACACATGTAAGAGGTAATGTTGGAATTTTTTTTTCATTGTTATTAACTTTTTCTGTTAAAAATATGCCTACAATTTTTCCAATATAAAGAGAAATAAGTTGAGAAAATTATGATAAATAGCAATATCAACCCAGGCGTTAAGTACCCAAACCGGCGACTGGCAGCACCGTCAAAGATATGAAACGTCTGGTTTGGTGGCCAATCGTGATGATTAAGGTTAGTCTTCTTTCAAACGGGTGAATGCTATATGGAATATACAGTACGCGCGTCACTACGCGCCATACGAGGTGTAAAGTATAACCGTCGTATGCAAAAGACCTGTCCTACTCGTAACTACGACCGCAGATAAGAATTCTAGATGAAGAAGTTTGATTTCTGGCATGGAAAACTTCGTAGCCTATTGATGAAATTGGCGTCAAACAAGTGGTAAAATTAAAAATCTTGTACAAATGACTTCAATATAAATAAAATGAGAACATCATGAATGTAGTCGAAGACAATTAAATACGCATTATTAAGGATTACTCAAAAACTACTGGTCAGATCTTGATCAAGTTTATATGGGATCACATGAAAAGCACCAGCTTTCAAATAAAAAAGAATCATCAAAATCGGTTTACCTGGAAAAAAGTTCTGAAGTAACACACATAAAAAAATACAGTCGAATTGAGAGCCTTCTCCTTTTTTTGAAGTCGGTAGAAAATAGGTTATTTGAAAACGTTCATTTGCAGTTTCTTCAGTACCAATTTAATATTAAGTCGGGTAAAAAGTTTCTTCGTATTTTATATACAAATTCAAGACATTTTTTTTTCAAAGCTTAATTACATTTAATTATAATATATATATGCCATTTTGTTCGATAACTTGTTGCCATCTTGTAGGTAGTGACATAATCCCGTTGCTGTAGAAATCTTGGGATTTTTGGTTAAAAAATGCGACAAGTAGTTTGAAGAGAGGCTTTCTTGATGTTAACCTAAGATTACCCAAAGAATTCTGAAGAGACCGAAACAGGTGAAAATCTGAGGGTGCAGGGTCAGGACTACATCGGGTGTTTGTGAAACGCTCCCGAAAACGAAGACAGAAAGTCGATCCCGAGGAAAAAACAATCATCTTTTCACAACGTTTTATTAGCTTTATTCACGCTCCATCATGTTAGTACAGCTAAATGAAACGATAATTTCATAAAAAAATCATGAAAATACGTAAACAAAACTAGCAGTGGAATTACAATCAGCTGAAGGGGTCAATGACCGCGCGGACGCCGAATTCGCGATACCTAATAATTTACAACACTTGTCTAAATACCTAACTTATCTATGTAACCTACTATTTTGCCACTGTGTTTGTCTCCACCTAGCCACTTTAATTCGAATTCACAGGTTAAATAAACCAAATATCTGGTTTGATTCTCCGCTAATGAAAAATTTACTTAAATGAAATGTTAACAAGGTTAGAGTCATGCTTTTTTATCCATCGTGTAGGTATGTTTATTATTCTGATGTATTCAGTTATGTACCTATTCAGATCAGTTCAGTACTAAGTTATTTAAAAAATTGGTATGAAACAGCTTACCGATCTAAATCCTCCGTGGTCTTATGAGATGCGGCTCAAATTGTGACCCATTCATTTCGAGGCAGATTTGGGCTCGGCGTTGCGTCTCCTCATGCAGGCGGGGCATCATCGTGGGGTCTTCGACATAGTCCGCACGTAGTTGCTGTTTCATACCTAATTTAAAAAAAAATAGGTATGAAACAGCTTACCGATCTAAATCCTCCGTGGTCTTATGAGATGCGGCTCAAATTGTGACCCATTCATTTCGAGGCAGATTTGGGCTCGGCGTTGCGTCTCCTCATGCAGGCGGGGCATCATCGTGGGGTCTTCGACATAGTCCGCACGTAGTTTGTCGAAAACATCCACGATCCTTTGGCCAGCCACGAAAAGAACCAGTCCTCTTATTACCAGCAGCAACAACCAGTCGCGGATGGAGTTCCTTTAGGAATTTCACCGCACGTGGACTCCACGGACCGATAGTCTCTACAGCAAATGGCACAAAAATGTAGTCATCTCTCAGAGACTCATATTTGCGCCACTTACTTAGTTAAGCTGCCTCTGATGCCGCCCCGGCTCTAAACAAGGTACCCCTGAGATGAGAGGCCGCCAATGTGTCTACGCAAGTAGCATCCCATACTAGGGCTTTACCTCTCTCCCAAGGGACCAATGTCATACCGTCGGGTCTCCTGCCATCGTCTCTAAATATTCCACAAGGCTCTAAAACCGAGGGAACATTTATACAGACAAGAGCCCTTCGGATGACATCGTTCAAAGAACCATGCCGTGAAAACCTACCAGCACTTTTCTTGCATGAAAGTCCGTGGAGCCCAAACTTGTCGACGCTGCTACCACAGGGGCACTGATGGGGTTGACAAATCGCCGCTCCTAGTCGGATTATTTCTTTTATTAATGTCCTATATCTATTGATATTAAAACCAGTCAGATACAAACAGTACAACCAAAGAGCTTTTTCTTCAATTTTATACAAACCAAATACGAAGGGCCACAGCAAACACTTACCATCAGGTGAACTGTGTGCTTGTTTGTCACCCTAATTCTATAAAAAAAAAAAAAAACGAAGAAACTTTTCCCCGACCTATTACTTTTTCTTTCGAATTATAGGAACCTAAAACGAAATTACGAATAATAATATCTTATAATATAATGAACGACATAACGCGAGAAAGTGGGCTCTAAATATATAAATTATTTTATCTTAATAATTTATAACTTTTCGTTTACATAATTAATAGAATCTGATGTTACATTATGAAAATTCATTGCATTTAAAATGAAAAAAAAACCGATATTTGCGTACAAAAATAAAATAATGTATTTAATTAACTTTTAGTTAACATTGAAATATTTAGTTAATTATTTATGTATAAATGAAATTATAACTGAATAAAACATGCATTTTAAATAAAGTGATAAGACTTAAATACTAAATAATAAGATCGCAGTTGAATTTAAATGCGATTTTTTTTCCTAACATAAATAACCAGCTAGAATAGGTTGTAAGTTTGACAACAAGAAATACCATGCGTTGTATTTCAATTAGCAAACATTTTATATAACGTGGTGGCAGTGCAAAAACACGTTTATACAGAATAAAAAGTACATTTAATTTTATGCTAAAGTAATTGTAAGCTTTACATTAGAATAATTATTACTTAATGTCTCTTTCCTTTTCTACATAGTATAAAACAAAGTCACTTCCCGCCGTCTGTATGCTTAGATCTTTTAAACTACTCAACGGATTTTTATGCGGTTTTCATGAATTTTGAATCAAGAGGAAGGTTTATAATACATGCATGTTATAACAGACCTGTCTCACTTCGCGCTTTAGGCATGAAAATATACCTTCGCTGCGCGGCTGCCTACAAGAGGCTAATTTAGTGAGGTTGTCACGTGCGCGCTCAAGCTGACGCGCGCCTTACGTTAACAAAAAAATATTTTTCTCTTATAAGTATTTAGGCACTTTTGATATTTATTTTTGAGTTTTTATTCAAGTATGGCCTCTCAAAAAGCCGAAAGGTACTGCGGCTGCATAAATAACAATAAGACTGTCGACTGTTCATTCTTCTAGATTATTAGGTTACTAGTTACTGACGCCATAGTTACAGATTTATTATTTGATTAGCGACCTGACCACAGCTTCGCAGTTTTCGATTTTTTCGCCTATAATGCCAATGACCTTAAAAAATCCTTTAGTGTAAGTAGACCTTCTAGTACAAGTGACTGCCTACTAATTCAAGATCAGCATATACTGGTTATTAGTTTAACACTTGGTCCATAAAAGAAAGTGATTGAAAATAGCAGCACTTCTCATTGCCACTCTTTCATTAATAATACCGTCGCGTGTCGCATGTTTGTAAATAGCAAAAATGTGAAACAGACAAGTGACAGCTCAGTGGCGCAGTGGCTTAGCAATGAGTTGCAGCGCTAAGGGCCGCGGGTTCGAATCCCGCACGGAACATAGAATAGAATAGAATAGAATATTTTTTTATTCAATATAGATTACATGTGTAATTCTTATTGAAAATCATTTTTTACTTTACCACTGGTTCGAAAAAAAAACCTCAGTCTTGGGAAGAACCAGCAAGAAACCCAGCGGGACTTTTTTTTAAAAGTAAATTTTACATTAATGGTTGTACAAACTATTTAAGTACAAAATTTATTTTAGAAACTACTTGGAAGCGACCACCTCATTCCCAGGGGTTATCAACCATGTATTCATTTATACTATAATAACCCTTTTTATACAGTTTCAGCTTAAGAAAACATTTAAACTTGGTAATAGAGAGAGCCTGTACACTTTCCGGGACCTTGTTGTAATAGCGTATACATTGCCCCAAGAATGAATTACTGACTTTGTGGAGTCGAGAAACTGGTATCACTAGCTTGTGTTTGTTTCTAGTGTTTACAGAATGTATATCACTGTTTTTACTAAAACTACCTTTGTTTTTGTGAACATACATTAAATTTTCGTAAATATACTGAGAGGCTAAAGTTAATATATTTATTTCTATAAATTTATCTCTAAGAGACCCTCTCGGTTTTAGGTTGTAAATAGCTCTAATGGCCCTCTTCTGTAAAACAAAAATAGTTTCTGAATCAGCCGCATTTCCCCATAGCAAAATCCCATAAGACATTATGCTATGGAAATAACTGAAATAAACTGATCTAGCTGTCTCGACATTAGTGAGACCTCTAATCTTTTTTACAGCATAGGCTGCAGAACTTAGTCTGCTTGCTAGTTTGGATATATGGGGGCCTCACTGAAGCTTTGCGTCGAGAGTGATGCCAAGAAAAAAAGTGGATTCAACAGGGCTCAGTTCTTCCCCATTTAAAAACACATTGGTACCCTGATTTTTAACATTCGTTGTTGTAAATTAAATACATTTAGTTTTATTTCCGTTCAAATGTAGATAATTAACGTTAAAACATTGCACTAATTTTGATATAGCATTATTCACTTCGTCACATTTAAATGATTGACGTTTAAGTTTAAAAATCTAGGAAGTATCATCAGCAAATAATACTATATCATGATTATCCCCTACAAGGGAAGGTAAGTGATTAATATATACTAGAAATAGGAATGGGCCGAAAATCGAGCCCTGAGGGACACCCAGTACAGGTGACCCGGAAGAACTTTTACCATTGATAATAACTTTCTGCATTCTATTACTTAAATATGAAATAATAATTTTAAGCGCTGTGTTCTTGACACCATAGTACTGTAGCTTCCTGATTAATGTCTCATGGTGAACACAGTCGAAGGCCTTGGAAAGGTCACAAAAAATACCCAAAGCATCCTCCGAATTGTGAATTGAAAAAGTTGTCGAGCGACCCCTTGTAAAACCGAATTTATTTTTATGTAGCAATTTATTAATATTAAAGAAACTTAAGATCTGATCTAAAATTATTTTTTCAAAAATTTTACTAAATGTTGGTAGTACAGAAATCGGTCTAAAATTGGCGGTGTCTAATGTACTACCAGATTTAAATAAAGGTATGACTTTACTATGTTTCATTAAATCAGGAAACACACCAGATTCGACGCTTACATTTAATATAGTGGCTAGATAAGGTGCTATTATATCTATTATAGATAAAATAACTTTAACGGAAATCCCCCATAAGTCTGCCGTTTTCTTAACATCAATAGTTTTAAAATATTTAACGATTTAATCACTAGGCTATTTTAACTAAGGTTATATCCGAGGCAACGCAAAAATAGGCACAAGAGCGAATGCAAAAATAGACACAAGAGAGAACGGCAAGCTGGCAAGGGGCCAGCAGCTGGCCGACTTCACGGAGAAGGAGGGACTCTTTCTGATGAACTCTTTCTTCGTTTTCGAAGACGTTTTCAAGCTACTGGACTGGAAAGGATCAATGGCGAGTACATCACCCACCTTCGATTTGCCGATGATATAGTCCTTATGGCAGAATCGCTGGAGGACATAAGCACTATGCTCAATGACCTCAATAGTGCCTCCCAACGGATAGGTCTTAAGATGAACATGGACAAAACAAAGATCATGTATAACGTCCATGTCACACCTATACCGGTAGTTGTTGGGAGCATTAAGCTCGAAGTTGTTGACGAGTATGTTTACCTGAGACAAATAGTCCGACTAGGTAAGTCCAACTTCGACCGAGAGGTCAATCGACGGATTCAACTCGGATGGGCAGCGTTCGGGAAATTACGACACATCTTCTCGTCAGGTATACCTCAAAACTTGAAAACGAGACTGTACAACCAGTGCGTGTTGCCAGTGATGACTTATGGAACTGAGACGTGGTCCTTTACTGCTGGCCGTATGAGGAAGTTCAAGGTCGCTCAGCGAGCTATGGAGAGGGCTACGCTCAGGGTTTCTCTGTGTGATAAACTTAGAAATGAGGATATCCGCAGTAGAACCAGAGTGACCGACATAGCCCAACGGATTTGTAAGCTTAAATAGCAATGGGCCGGCCATATAGCTCGAAGAACGGACAACCGATGGGGAAAAAAGGTTCTCGAGTGGCAGTCTCGTACCGGTAGGCGAAGTGTAGGGCGACCCCCCACTAGATCGAGTGACGACCTGGTAAGACATGCAGGAAGTCGATGGGTGCAGGTGGCTCAGGACCGTGCTTTGTGGTATTCCTTGGGGGAGGCCTATGTAGAGCAGTGGACTTGTGAAGGGCTGTAATGATAACGATGACGTATCCGAGGCGTGCAAAGTATTATGAACATTAGCGACAATGTCACTAGGTTTAAACTTGTAATTTTGCTATCAGAGAGTGATCCTTCTGTTCTTGTACTGTTATTTATTCTGTAGTTATATATTATATAATTCTTCTGTCCGTGTGTGTGACTGAACTCCTCCTAAACGGCTGGACCGATTTTGATTAAATTTTGTGTGTGTGATTAAGTTGATTAGAGAATGGTTTAGATTCACAATTGGATGCGATAGGAGGCGTTTTTATCGAGATCCAGAAATCAACCGTGTGAAGCCGGGCGGAACGCTAGTTTTTTTTAAATAAAATTGAAGTTACAAACAAACTAACAGTTCAACCAAGTGGACATCTGCAATCTGCAATCAATTTTAAAACAAAGAAGGCTACAAATGCATTGTCACATCTGAGGACTAAAATATTTTTTTTATAGGATAAGAATGCTTGTACAGTCCGTACGGATAAAGAATGGGATTATAAATGGCGGCTCATCGAGCCCGTACCGTCAACATGCACAGCACCAATAGCCAAAACCCACTAATAACGGTATATCGTTATAGCGTTATAGTATTCGGTTAATTGGATTTTTTTTATTAATCGGAAAATATTTCAAAAGTATTGTATAAGTACGCAAGTAATACATTAATTTTAAAATAATATTTATAGTTAGCGACCCGCTCTGGCTTCGCCTGGTTAAGGTGAAGTTGTTAAGCATTAATAGTAATGTGGCGTTATTTTTACTTAAGATAATCATTAAAGACCATTTATTTTATCTTATCAATAATTCTATTTTAATAAATTCTCTAAATTTTTCGGATAAAATTTAGTCTAGATCACTCCTGGTATTACTCTCTCTTTGTTCGTGAAATTTTATTACAATCGGTTCAGCCATTCCGAAGATTAGCTCAGACAGACAGACAAACGATTTTTTTTTAAATTGTTACTCATGTCTCAATAGCATGTAAATATTTAATACAGAAATATTAACAAACAAAATTAACAATAATTATGAAGAAAACTCTCAGAACGCATCGTAGCACACAAATTAGCGAAACCGGACTGATTTTTTTTTGTAGTTTATGAAAAGTTGGACTGAAGTTATAGAACGTACGAAAGACGCATATCGCTACGTATTTTTTTGCAGTGTTTACCGGCGGGTGTGAGTATACATAGTGACAGTGTGCGAGCGAGAGGTGAATAGAGACGATACCATTTTCAATCCCATTCTTTAACTGCACGGGTAGTTATTATATGGCTCTCAGACCATTCAGACCATTTTTACGTGGTATAACCATGCTGCAGCTATATTACGGTTGTAGCACAAATGCGTCGGCTCGACCGGGGTAGGACTGCGTTCTCACAGAATACCAGCCTGAAATAACAAATTAATGCTGTAGCTTAATGCTGCTGTGTTTCGTATGGTGAATGTAGAGAACCGAAAACCCTTTTACTGCAAACGAGCCATCGGTATTCCTCAGGGGTGACAACGCATCTGCATTTTGTTTCTTAATCAAGGATAGATGTAGGTGACCATTAGGTAGACTGTGTGTTTCTTTTGTCATACTTATTCTATAAAAAAATATCGGAACACATTAGTGCACGCACTGTTGCTTGGAGGCAGAAATAGGTAAAAGTCTTCTAAACAGGAATAGAGTCCTATCACGTAGTAGGTGGTTACCGCCTATTTAAGCACATAGTTACAATACCAACTGATGTCTTTCTTATAACAGTAATTATAAGTTTTCTACCGACTTCAAAAAGGAGAGAGATCCTCAATTCGACTGTATGTTTATGTGTGTTACCTCATAACTTTTTTGTAGGTGAACCGATTCCGATGATGCTTTTTTTATTTAAAAGCTGGTGCATCTTATGTGATCCCATATAAATTTGATCAAGGTCTGGCCAATAGTTTTCGAGTTATCCTTAATAGTTTATATTGAAGTCGGTTGTACAAATTTTTAATTTTACCACTTGTATAATATTTAAATTCTATGCAACACAGAAACCAATAAAGTATAAAAGTAAAACAGTAAAGTTACAGCTTATATACGTACCACTCACTGGTGGGTACTGGCATGAGAGGGATGTGGGGCGATTAGTCTGCCGCGCTGCTCCATCATTTTCCATGTAGTGGCGGTGTAAAAATCCACTACCCCATATCATGCCGTGGGTATCATAAGGTGCGACAGAAGGAAACAAATCAGGAGATGGGCAGCAGCGTCTTCCTAATACGGACTAAAAATAAAAAAAATTGCGGTTGCCAACCAGCTTGCCAAGCGTGGCAACTATGGCAAATATACCTCCTATGAGGCAATCTATGGGGGAGGCCAATGTTAAGCAGTGAACTTTAATAGGCTCCATCAGAAAAATCTTATGACTTCCGATAGATTGTGGCTAAATAAATAAAAATAGATTGTGAGTAGTTTACCGACAACGGCCGGCACCCAAAGATGCGTTTGGTACTGCGATCGTCAAGCCGCCTGCCAGGCGTGACGATTAAGGTTAATTCTCCCTACAACCGGAAAGATCCATGACCAGCAGTGGGCTTTTACGGGCTGACGAGGAGATTAAGTTATTATTTCGATGTGGTTTTTTCTGTTCGTTACTTTCTGCTTGCAAGGAGAATGTTGAAAATCTCAGTCACCTTTAACCATGGCTTCTGTAAAGCATTTGAAATATCGGGAATTCAAAGTTAAAATTAAATGCAATAAAATACGTTTTTTAAATTAGTTTTATCAATATACAAGTATTTGCATAAATTGAATGAATTGAAAATTGAAGTGAACGGCAGAGTCGCCCTAGACGAAGGTTTATCGACCAAATTGGCGATATATTGGAAATGGGCCAGATTAGGAGTACCCTTAACCGACGAGCGTGTATGCGTAGATATATGGATGTAAAGGAGGCGAGAGAGGTGTGCCAGGATCGTGCCAAGTGGAAGTCCGTAGTCTCTGCCTACCCCTCTGGGTGACAGGCGTGAGTGTTTATGTTATGTGTATGCATAAATTGAATGAATTGAAAATTGAATAGAAAAAAAAGAACGAATAAATAATTTGAAAATTTAAGTGAATGAGAAACCTTAAATTTCTTTATTCGTTTGCGATATACGGGTTACAATTGGTCTTAATATTATAATATAGGAAAAATATCTTTGAACTTCGACTTATTTTTGTTAACATCAAATACATATCTGGAGCACTTTGAAAATAACACATTCTGAAACGAAAAACTTCGTTCAATTTGTTCAAGTCTAACATTTTCTATTAAGAACTACATTTTTTATTGTTAGCTTCGTGCGATTAAGGCGGAATCAAGTAATAAACAGAACATCAACTTCTAGCCAAGGTCATGAGGTCACGCGAACCTTTTGCCACCTGCTTTATCTTTACCAATATCTTCTCACATATAACCGCAGGCAGATCGAGTATACAAAAGCTATAATTGCTAGGCAATGGCTACAGAATTACACATTTAAAGCAGAACATTTGCTATGGTCAAATAAAAGAGCCGTGGTAGTTCAGGGCTAAGCGCTCGCTGTAAATTTCAAGTACCCGAGCAACCCGGGTTTGATCTCCGCCAGCACCAGTGAAATAGTTAATTGCAATTTTAAGGGCTGATTTACCATTGGCCATTGGCGGTGAAGGAAAACATCACAGTTTCACAGTACTCGAGTAGAATTATTCTTTCCCAGGATTTAAGGAGATAATTAGTTCCTTGGTGGTTTTTCTCTGGCCGAGACGACCCATTCGTGCTGCTACCATAATATTATAGCTGCAGCTACAACGTCAAAAATGATTTTGGCTTTGGATTCAAAACGATTCAAAACTTGTCGACAGATTTCCATAAAATTTGGTATAGAGATAGTAAAAGTAACCCTGAGTATATTAACCCAGAGCAAAAGGCTATTTTATCCGACTACGGGTGTGCAAAAGGAGGTTTATGTTTTTCCTTTCTATAAATAATAATTTTCCATCAGTAATAAGCGGAATAATGTAGAACTTTTAAAATTGTGACTTTTTGAATAACGCCATCTATTGACAATGAAATATGTGTTATACTTTTCCTTTAGTTAATAATCTATAAATTAATTAATTCATAGAAATTAATCTACTGGCGGTGCCGTGTGGTGGTGGCGTAAAAGGCGACAGAGGGAAACTGAAACAGGAGATGGGCAGCAGCGTCTTCCTGATAATACCTCCATACTAAAAAAAATCTGCGGTGCCAACCTACCTGCCAATCGTGGCAATAATGGCTCTATAAGATAATCTATGGGGCTTATGTTCAGCTCTGCCTCGTCGTGCCGTGGTCGTAAGAGCGACTACTGATCGTGTGGTCCCAGATTTGAATCTCAGGTCAGGCCAAAATCAGATATTGGGTTGTTATGTCAAGAGATTCTCAGTAGTAGCCTGATGTTAGAAAGTTGGCGGCGTTTCACCTTCACCGGAAAGCATGTAATGCCTTTGTTCCTACGTCTGATCTCTCTTCGGTCGTGTCAAATTGCATGTAAGTAAGTAGTTAGTAAGTGTGAATAGATAGAGGGTGCACCTACGCTTGCGCACACACACTCGTGCACTATACTCATGTCCTGCGCAGATGGTTAAACTTCTTATGGCTGCCGTGATCGAAATTTTGTCTAGAGGACATTATTATTATTATTGTGCTTAGCAGTGGATTTGTGATGAGTCATAAGTTATAAAGAATGAATGAATGTACGAATTATTTATCTGCTTGCGATAATTTCAAACTCTTTTTTTCGCATGGTGCATGTCTCCTTTGTCTTTAAAAGATGTTAATCTCATGTGCAGTTGTTACGTATTGTGTTTATTACTTATTTTTTAATGTAGTTAAAGTTAAACTATGGTTAGATTTTACCTTATCGATTTATTTATTTATAAGTAGAATATAAATGGACAAGTAGGTAATTTTTATAATTTAAATTATGCAATTTGACAGGTATTCATGTGAAACAGATGATCTGTTTTTTATTTATTATAAGGATGCGGTTATTATATAATATAAATACGAAATGCATATGTTAATAATGACAATGAGAACTATAATCAAATAATCAACATTCCAAAAACTTCATAACTATGTTATTTTTAAAGAAACGAACAACAGAATGATAATGGCGTGGTTTAGTTGGCAACTACAATAATTATATCAAGACAAGAAATCAAGCAAAGCCGCACGTTTTCATTATTTTTTTATAGATTAGTTGCTACTCTCAAGCGCTGACATACTTCCCGCAGTCAAAGGATAAAGTACCTTTGACTACTTCTTCCATAAGAAGAGGAAACAAGGGCGTAAAGCAGACAAGAAAGAACTTTCTACGAACATCTCTTTGTTATATGTTTGCAACACAAAACCGCCAGGGCCCCGCTTAAACTTACCTGCCCAATAAGCCAAGACATAGGGGAAGCAAGATTCTCATGCATTAAACATATTATTTGTTGCGAAACAGTTCGTTATGCTAGCTGAAATGTGAATTAATATAGAAGAAAACAAAGAAACAAGATTTTTCGAGAAATTTTTTGGAGTCCTGGACCATTTTATAGCGCCTAACAATAAAAAGGCACATTTAAATGTGGTTGTATCATATTTGCCTCATATCCTTTTCAATTTTGTATAAAATGCGCAGACCAATTTACATATTGACAGAGACAAAAGAGAAAATTGTACTGAATAATTAATATAGAAATTCTAAGAAAATGTCTCAGTTGTTCAGATAACATGCTTTGCTGATGACTGCTGTTTATAACTAGAAGATATCGCCGTGACCGAAAACGAAGAGAAGTACAGAGAATTAGCTAAGAGAGCTGTAGCAGAAACAATTCGTTTCCAAAAGGACATTTTATCACGAAATTAACTGAACACAACCTACAGTGCAATTATAGTTACAAAAAAGGATGACTTTTAAATTTATTATGTCGCCGACGGTACCCTATAAACTATGGCATAGGGCGCAACGTAGTTTGTTATTATTACTTCTTAGTAGGGCTTCAGGCTTTCTCGGATTACACCCGCCCATCGGTTCTCTAGCGCTCGGCTGTACCGCCCGCCTGTAACTTGCCATTGAAATTCTGAAATAGTGAATGCAATTTTTAAAGTTCAATTTTTAAATTTTAAAAAATGTTTTAAAGGGGTAAGTTTTGTTGCCTTTACGTTATTACTGAAAGACATTTTTTAATTTTGTTATTATAAATAGTTTTTCCTTTTTCGATTTATTTATTTATTATAAGTACCTACTAAATATAATAGGTATGTTACCAATTTTTGGGATAATATAATATAATTAAGCTGTCGATGAAACACGTAAACCTTATTTCTACGAGAAGTAAAATATAAAATATATTTAACGTTTTTACCATTATATAAACTTATTGTTATGGATTCTTGCAGAATTATTAGATTTTGCTTAATTCTGAATGAAGCTCTATATGTAAAGCTAAAATATATAAGCATATCAATTTTGACAAATTAATTGATACCATACCTTGTCTTCCCGCCATTTGCATTCATCATAGAAAATATCCTTTTCAAACGTTACCCTGTTTAAACAAAAGATAAAATGCCATAATAGACTTTAAACGTGAAATGCTAACCAAAGAAAGCCAATTAGTCTTATTGAATTGTTTCACAAAAAATCAATGAAAAGCTTTAACTTTTTGATAGTTTCAGCATATACTTCTCAAGAAAACTTTGCAATTGTGAAAACAGTATTTTAAAATTCCTTAAGTTTGTCTAAAAACTATAGTGAAGGGAAATAAAGTAAAATGGTGGTAAAAAAAGGTTACTTGTAAAACCTAACTATCGAATTTAAATTAAAAAGGGAAGGAAGTAGAATTTCGGGTACTTTACAGCACCCATGGTCACGGGGGATGGGATAAAATCCGTAAAATTAGTTCTATTCCATATCCGCGTAAATATAAGAAATCATTACGATTTTAATATTTTTTTTATTAATTAAAAATTTGAAGAATAAACCTACCTCTTAGGGTGGAGAAATAGGGATGAAGTTTTAAATGTAACTGTTTAGACAACATTCGAGCTTGTGATATTCCTAAGTCTAATACTTCTACGAGCAATTCTTACTACGTTCATCGATCGGATTACAGTGAAACTTTGGTGAGTTGTGCGTGCGCCCGCGAATTTTATGCGTGGTAGAGCCATGCTGCAGCTATATTTTGTATGTTGTAGCACAAATGGGTCGGCTCGATTGGGGTAGGACCTTGCTCTCACAGATACCAGCGTAAAATAGCGGCTTAATGCTACTGTGTTTCGTATGGTGAGTGTAGGAAACCGGAGACTCTTTCTACAGGAGACGAGGCATTCCATCTTGGTCCTCAGGGGCGACAATGCATCTGCATTTTGATCGAGGATGGGTGTAGATGTCTATGGGCCACAGTATCCACTTACCATCATGTGGACCTCGTGCTCGTTTGTCATTCTTATTCCATAAAAAAATATTTTGACAAAAGGGACAACGCATGTCGGACCAGGCACAGCATATAAGAAACCATTATATTACTAAAAATTCTATATTAGAATTTCAAATACACGGTAAGCGTAGTAATTTATATATACTCTTTGTAATATGAACACTTCGTAGCGTAGTCGTGAAACTTTAACCGCCTATTAATTACTTTTTACACAAAATTATAAACAAGGTGAAAATACGAGAAGTTAAATAGTTCGAACTTCATTAAATAGTCGTTTGTGAATCATTATTCAGCTATAATATAGCAACCGTAATTACCACAACGTGGCATGTTAATGTTGATTGTCATTTTACAAATTTTTAAAAGTTTAATACCAAATTGATACTATATAATAATTATAATATATAGACCGCTCCGTGGCGCAGTGGCTTACGTTTGAGTTGTAACCTTAAATGCTGCGGGTTTGAATTCTGCACGGAAAAAGTATAATTTGTATTACCTACAAATAATTCCACTGGGTCTGGTCAATTTATGTACTTAGGTAATTTGCATCACGTGCCTTTTTAAAACTATGTTGTTCGTTTAATAAATTTTGCTGATTATAAATTTTATCCAAATCTTAGTGACTATATTTTGACACAATTGATACTGGTGTTGAGTTAATTAAATATATCTTCAATGCATAGGAGAATTCACAGGGTATATTCTGTAATCTATCCAAACCCTTCGATCGTGTTCACCTAGGAACATTAATCAGGAAACTTCAACCTTACGGTGTAACAAGTGATGATCATAAAGTAATTATTTCATATTTAAGTAACAAAACACAAAAAGGAGTTTTAAAGGTATTGTTAATACCACCATTTTTCTTGGAATCATACTAGACGCGAAGCTTTAATGGAGCCCCCATATATGTATCAAAACTATCAAGCAGACTTAGTTGTGCAGCCTGTAAAAAGATTAGAAATCTTACCAGTGTTGAAACAGCTAGACTAGTTTACTTTAGCTATTTCCATAGCATAATGTCGTATAGTATTTTGCTATGGGGACACGGTGCTGACACTGAAATTATATTTGTTTTACAGAAGAGGTCATAAGAGCAATCTATGATTTAAAACTGAAAGAGTCGCTGAGACAAAATTTAAGGTTTAAAAGGTGTAAGGTTTGTAAAAATTTAAAAATTTAATTTAATATATCAACTTTAGCCTCAATACATTTATGAAAATCAATACATTCATGAATAAGTGGTAAATTTAAAATTTTGTACAAACGACTTCAATATGAATGTATTTTATTGTTAATTTTAAAAACCCTCAGTTTAATTTTAATTTCCATACTGATGAATTTCCATCCATCTTGTGTTGAGTTTTTGCTCTGCACCCATTTTTTATAGGATAGGGTGACAAACGAGCACACAGTCCACCTGATGGTAAATGGATGATGTGACCCATAGACACCTACAGATGTAGGCTGCAGTTTGATTCTTTATCCGTCTCGATAGATATATAAACTGCAGATGAGTTGTTACCCTTGAGGATTAATGTGCTATTATTTAAATGGAAATATGGTTGCAGCGCGAATAGTTTAACTTGACCGGGAAAGTATTACGCTCTCATTGAATACCAGAATAAAATATGCGTATAATGCGTATGCGTTTCGTATAGTGAGTGACAAGTACCGGAGACCTATTTTACTGGTAACGAGGCATTCTCTCTTAGTCCTCAGGGGTGACAACGCATCTGCCTTTTGATTCTTAATCAAGCATCTATGCCACCAGGCGGACGTGCTCGTTTTTCGCTATTATGTCAATAAAAAATGTAAAGAGGCCACTTTCGTTCATCAATATTATCATCATCAACACAGGCCTTCATAAATCTATTATATAGCCCTCCCCCAAGAAATGCCACAAAACAAGTGGTTATGTTGTTTTTACCGTCACATGGATTTTTTTTATATATAACTAGCGATCCGCCGCGGTTTTGCACGAATGATTTTTGGATCTCGACAACAGCGCCAAAAATGTTAATCTAAACCATTCAAACACACACAAAAGATTTCATCAAAATCGATCAAGCCGTTTTCGAGTTTTAGCGAGACTAACGGACAGCAATTAATTTTTGTATATGTATAGAGATATGTCCAATAAAACGTGAGGAGAGTTGGTTTTTTAAAGAAAAGTTTTCGTAATGGTGTGTATAAAACTGGAGAATCGTTTTATTGTGACTATAACGACGGAGGTTAGTATAGAGGACTCGCACCACCATTGCCCGCCCACCCACACATTATAGTCTGCATCCGCTTTGAATTGAAATATAATTTGTCGGTTACTATTGCTATTTATTTAATGTTTTATTTAATGCGTTAATGTTTTATAACTCCGTTTAGTATATAATATACTAATATACTATTGCTATAAAACTTATCGCAACATCGGGGGTCATTTGACACTTTTTTTAGCCGACTTCAAAAATAGGAGGAAGTTCTCAATTCGACTGTATGTTATTTTTTACATTCTATATGTTACGCGATATTTTTGTTTATTGTTAATCGATTTTAATTACGGAATAAAACTAATTATAAGGATTTTATCGCGTTTAATTTTAACTTTTTTAATTCCCGACGTTTCGGGTACTTTACAGCACCCATGGTCACGGGGGATGGGATAAAATCCGTAAAATTGGTTTTATTCCATGTGTAGTATTCGCGTAAATATATGAAGTCATTACGATTTTAATATTTTTTTTTAATTAAAAATTTGAAGAATAAACCTACCTCTTAGGGTGGAGAAATAGGGATGAAGTTTTAAATGTAACTGTTTAGACAAAATTCGAGCTTGTGATATTACTAAGTCCACTACTTCTACGAGCAATTCTTACTACGTTCATCGATCGGATTACAATGAAACTTTGGTGAGTTGTGCGTGCGGCCGCGAATTTTATACGTGGTAGAGCCATGCTGCAGCTATATTATGGTTGTAGCACAAATGGGTTGGCTCGATTGGGGTAGGACCTTGCTCTCACAGATACCAGCGTATAGCGGCTTAGTGCTGCTGTGTTTCGTATGGTGAGTGTAGGGAACCGGAGACTCTTTCTACAGGAGACGAGGCATTCCATCTTGGTCCTCAGGGGCGACAATGCATCTGCATTTTGATCGAGGATGGGTGTACATGTCTATGGGCCACAGTATCCACTTGCCATCAGATGGACTGTGTGCTCGTTTGTCATTCTTATTCTATAAAAAAATATTTTGACAAAAGGGACAACGCATGTCGGACCAGGCACAGCATACAAGAAACCATTATATTACTAAAATTATATATTAGAATTTCAAATACACGGTAAGCGTAGTAATTTATCTATACTCTTTGTAATATGAACACTTCGTAGCGTAGTCGTGAAACTTTAACCGCCTATTAATTACTTTTTACACAAAATTATAAACAAGGTGAAAATACGAGAAGTTAAATAGTTCGAACTTCATTAAATAGTCGTTTGTGAATCATTATTCAGCTATAATATAGCAACCGTAATTACCACAACGTGGCATGTTAATGTTGATTGTCATTTTACAAATTTTTAAAAGTTTAATACCAAATTGATAGTACATAATTATTATAATATATAGACCGCTCCGTGGCGCAGTGGCTTACGTTTGAGTTGTAACCTTAAATGCTGCGGGTTTGAATTCTGCAC
The DNA here is from genome assembly GCA_029286625.1 of Parnassius orleans. Lineage (NCBI taxonomy): Eukaryota > Metazoa > Arthropoda > Insecta > Lepidoptera > Papilionidae > Parnassius > Parnassius orleans. The sequence goes on from JAGSMP010000018.1 coordinate 6,736,093, forward strand.
GGAAAAAGTATAATTTGTATTACCTACAAATAATTCCACTGGGTCTAGTCAATTTATGTACTTAGGTAATTTGCATCACGTGCCTTTTTAAAACTATGTTGTTCGTTTAATAAATTATGCTGATTATAAATTTTATCCAAATCTTAGTGACTATATTTAGACACAATTGATACTGGTGTTGAGTTAATTAAATATATCTTCAATGCATAGGAGAATTCACAGGGTATATTCTGTAATCTATCCAAACCATTCGATCGTGTTCACCTAGGAACATTAATCAGGAAACTTCAACCTTACGGTGTAAGAAGTGATGATCATAAAGTAATTATTTCATATTTAAGAAACAAAACACAAAAAGGAGTTTTAAAGGTATTGTTAATACCACCATTTTTCTTGGAATCATACTAGATGCGAAGCTTTAATGGAGCCCCCATATATGTATCAAAATTAGCAAGCAGACTTAGTTCTACAGCCTGTAAAAAGATTAGAAATCTTACCAGTGTTGAAATAGCTAGACTAGTTTACTTTAGCTATTTCCATAGCATAATGTCGTATAGTATTTTGCTATGGGGACACGGGGCTGACACTGAAATTATATTTGTTTTACAGAAGAGGGTCATAAGAGCAATCTATGATTTAAAACTGAATGAGTCGCTCAGACAAAACTTAGCCTCTCAATACATTTATGAAAATCAATACATTTATGAATAAATAGTAAATTTAAAATTTTGTACAAACGACTTCAATATGAATGTATTTTATTGTTAATGTTTAATTTTAATTTCCATACTGATGAATTTCCATCCATCTTGTGTTGAGTTTTTTGCTCTGCACCCATTTTTTTATAGTATAGGGTGACAAACGAGCACACAGTCCACCTGATAGTAAGTGGTTGCTGTGACCCATAGACATCTACATATATCCTCAATAAAGAATCAAAATGCAGATGCGTTGTCACCCCTGAGGACTAAGATGGAAAGCCTCTTTTCCAGTAAAAAGGGTATCCGGTTCTCTACACTCACCATACGAAACACAACAGCATTAAGCTGCTATTTTACGCTGGTATTCTGTGAGAGCGTGGTCCTTCCCCGGTCGAGCCGACCCATTCGTGCTACAACTATACTACTAATATAGTTGCAACATGGCTCTACCACGTATAAACCCATTGATTTTCGTTATCATAACCTCATCACGTCACTTTATTGTTGCATCACATGCCCAAATAATAAGTTGCCAATTTATAACTTATCATAACAACGGTAGAGATCATAAATTCTTCACGAAATTTACTTACATCACGTAAGCAAGCTGTACTAGTTTAGTTTTCTGCCCTCGTCAACTAAGATACCTATAGTCCAGACCTTCTCCGCTATATCTAAAAATCGTTTTACGTTTGTTCATTTTCCAGATGTACCATGCAAATCAAATACTAGAACACTCTTAAAATTTCTTCTCTTCTTAATCTTCTTCTCATATCTTCTCTTCAATACCAATCTCTATTCTCATTCTTTTTCTGTTAATGCAGCATATAAATGCGATTATGGAATTCACTTCCCTCTAGGGTTCGTGACACTAAAATGGTGTCTTTATATAAGAATTGTTAAAGAACACCATCTTTCACTCCATAATTATTAAATAGTAATGTGTATGTATGTATATATGTAAAGTACTATATATATATGTATATGTGTATGTATATGTATATATATATATATATATATATATATATAAGAGCGAGGCCGTTTAGTGCGTTGTGGTCCGGCGCAGCGGCTATTCAATGCCCCTTGCGGCGTTATTTTAGGAATGGGTGACGAGTGTACAGCGGTGTGTGCGTCAGCGTACACAACATGGCAAACGAACGGCAATTAAAAAAAATTATGACGAACGCACTGCTATAATACAAGTCTCACTACCTCGTTGGTCTAGTGGTCGTAAACGCGACTGCTGATCTTGAGGTCTCGGGTATCAATCCCGGGTCGGGTCAAAAAATCACTTATCGAGTTTTTCTGTCAAGAAATTCTAGGTAGCTGCCCGGAGTCAGGAATTTGGCGATGTTACACCCCCCAAAGCACGTAAAGCCGTTGGTCCTGCGTCTGATCTCATTCGCCGTGTCGGCTTACCGTCCCATCGGACTATGAGAGCGAGGGAATAGAGAGTGCACCTGTGCTTGCGCATAAACTTGGGCACTATAATCCTATCCTGCGCAGATGGCTAGTCTCCGTTGAGGCTGGTCGCCTTGACCGAAATTCGGTCTGGAGGACATTATTTTTACAACAGTCAACAGCGAGTTCACTCGGTCTATGAGAAAAACAACTCCAAATGTGGCTTATATCAATAACAAGGTCATAAAATGGTGGACGTCAAATTCAAGGTCACAGACGTCAACGCCACTCTACGCAACTGACATTGCTAAGAAACATGACGATGTTTACATAGACGTATGATCTGTGTTTCCGTTGCCTAACGCTTCAGAATGAAGCAATACATTTAATTCAATTAAACTAATTTATACTTCCTAAAAACTTTAAACCCTCTCAGAAATTAGAGGAGGCCTGTACCCAGCTGTGGGACGTATATAGGCTGTAACTTTAACTAAACTTTATACATCCTAAAATATTTATAATATGTAGTAGTTATTGGTTGTTTAAAAAAATACGCAAGATTGGTTTCTATAGCACTTAAATTTTAGCTAAAACTATAAGGTCGGTTTATATACCAATTCAAGAAATTTTTTTTTTCAAAGTTTAATTACATTTAATTATAATATATATGTGCCATTGTGTTCGATAACTTGTTGCCATCTTGTAGGTAGTGACATAATCGCGTTGCTGTAGAAATCTTGGGAATTTTGATCAAAAAAAAAATGCGACATGTAGTTTTGACAGTCCTCTCTTGATGTTAACCTAACACTTCCCAAAAAATTCTGAAGAGACCGAAACAGGTGAAAATTTGAAGGTTCAAGGTTCAACACTTCCCAACCAAGCTCTCTCAATTTTTGCTGAGTGGCCAAAGATGTGTGTGGTCTGGCGTTATCATGATGAAAGACGAGTGGTCTTTTCTGTTGATCAATTCCGGCCGTTTTTTCTCAATTTCTTGCTTGGGTCTCATTAGTTGTTGGCAGTAGAGATCCGAATCAATGGATTTGTCCGGCGTGGCGGTAAAAGCTCATAATAAGCGATGCCCTTCCAATCCTATTATACACACAGTATTACCTTATTGCGTGATAATCCGGGTTTCGCTACAGTCTGTGCAACTTGACTACCCTCTGACCATGATCTTTTTCGCACGTTCTTGTCGTAGGTGATCCACTTTTCATCACCAGTGATCAATCTTTTCAAAAATGGTTCGGTTTCATTACGTTTCAATATAGAATCACAAATTAGTACACGATTCATTAGGTTTCTTTCAGTGCGCTCGTGTGGTACCCAAATATCGAGCTTTTTTGTATAGCCAGACTTTTTCAAATGGGTCAAAACTGTTTTGTGGTCAATCCTCAATTCTTCGGCTATGTCGTAACTACTAATATTCCAATATTGCTCCTCTTTTTCAAAAATGGCATCGACTTTATCCGTATAAGGGCGACCAGAGCGAGCTGCATCTTGGACATCAAAATTCCCGGACTGAAAACGCTTGAACCAACTTTGTTCTACTCTTACTGACACTGCATTAAGTCCATAAACGTCAATACAATTTTTTTTCGCCTCTTGAGTCGCTTTTTCCCTGTTTTGTAATAAAACTTCAGAATGTATCGAATTTCTTCGTTAGATTCACTCATTTTGGCGGACTGAAAAACAATTGAAAAATGGCGGGAAAGTGTTTTTACTTTTGTCCTATGTATTGAAATTAAAACCAGCCACATACAAACAATACAACCAAAGAGATTTTTCTTCAATTTTATACCAACAAAATACGAAGAAACTTTTACCCCGACCTATTATTTGAGTAACTAAGTTACTAGATTTCGAGTTGTGTATTGCCTCTTGCCTTGTGGCCCAAATTTTATTGGAACCTTTCTTTGATCATATTGATGAGAAATGGGAACCGTAAAATAGTTTAGGGATAATTCTCATGAATGTAGTGGGGACAGACACCATTAGATTTATAAAAACAATATGCGTTTTGATGTTTATATTAGGCATATACAAAGCGCTACTAGACAAATTTAAACTTCAGAAAAATAGAAAAATCTTCAGTAATGCTTTTCACGTATTACTCATGTGCTGGACGATAAAGGACATCATCGTGGGGAAATCGACGTCTGAGAAATATCTTACGTTACAATAATATTTTGAAGGTCTCTGAGGTGTTTAGTCTGGTGGTTGTAGAGCAAGGAAAACCTTAACCAACCTTCACATAAATGGGACATTAGGCTGTTTGCCAATTATGCATTACCAATTAAGCATTACAATTATTATGTTATAAATTATGCATTACTATAATTATTATGTTTAGAAAAAATAATGGCTTAATATATTAGCTTTATGTAGGTAAACTTATGCTACAAACGTTGGCTTATCAATTAACTTGTTGGTGTGATATGTTATAGTCATCTAGAAATGTTTTTAGGTGTCTCGGGTTAGTGGTAAATAAAAAAATTGGCTTTCAATAAGTTTTATGTAATAATCTATATTAATTAAAAATTATTCTATTCTATTCTAATAAAAAATAAAACTATGGCAAATATACCTCTAGTGGATTTTTGATAGGCTGTAAAGACATATTATATAAATATGAGAAAAAAAAACATCTAAACTACAATACATCAACCTCTATACATCATGTATAGATGGTTCTTTAATATTTCATTTCCATTAGCGGAAACCTTGTAGTTTCATATTTATAGTTTTCTTCTTCTTTATCGGCCCAAGAATTTGTGTTATTTGCCAGACGTCTCGCACCTTTGTCGCTGCTGCCCGTCGCTGGTCTGGATATTTTATGTCTGATGTAAACGAGATGGTTAAACCGCCATCTATCGGAAGCTTTCAGATTTTTCTGGCATTTTCCATAGTCGACACCCACGGTATGTTATTGGGTAGTGGATTCCCTTGATCCGCCACTACACGACCATTATTTTTCAATATATTATTATTTTAGGTAATGTAGATTTATTTTCAGCTATCTAGAGATTTACAACGAGCGAGTACATGATTTGCTCGCTGGCGAGACCGTGCCGGCAATTGATACCTTCAGCTCTTTACCAAGGCGTAAGGGCAACGCTCGCAAAGATCTGCGTGTGAGAGAACACCCTTCTAGTGGGCCATACGTGCAAAGTAAGTTGATTTCTGGTGTTTGAATTCAGATCAGCAGTAATCCAACATATACTGGCTTGCTTTGCTTCTTGGCAAAAGAAAAAGGTGGAGGGTTGTGTACGTATAAAACGCACCGCCAGACCTAAGATGACCTTATGATGGAAGATATCGTCGTGGCCGATATCACCTAAAAGTATCATATCATATTGTTACGAGCTTGGGGTTCGAGACAATTAAAACTGCCGAGTGAATTACTAAAATTGACACTTTAATTACTAATTACAGCTTTAAACCACACTAATAACAAAACACAATTTTACTACAGATCGCTTTAGTTCGCAGTTGTATCGCTTCGAAGTCTTCGCTTGTATCGCCAATTCAATACTGACCCGGTCGTGGTCTATACCGGCCTTATATAGCGCCTCAGATACTTTCCAGAACCTTCTACTGTAGAAACATCTAGAATGTTCGAGTACATATCGGTCCCGAAATTTCTAGAAGGATCTTGACTCTCCTAGTTCTGCTACTCGATACTAGAGGGCGCTAGTGGTAACTAGTGTTGCCATGTACAAGACATTAATAGTGGCGCGCAACACTGCCCCCTCCTAAGACATGCTCGTCCCGAGCATTATTATTATGAGTCCCCAAGGAACTGACTTATAAGTTGGGAACTGACAACCGTGCGAGAGGCTCCAGTGTCTATGGTCAGTTTAGACGGCGTTCCGTTGACCTCGCTTTTGATGATTAGGCTGTTCCCATCATGGGTTTGTGAGATCGAAATCCTTGGGGCTCTTTAACATCAGCCAGCACCCGCCCCGCAGTCCTGGCTTTACTCGTTCCCTACTGCTGCTGGGCGGTGCTGTTAGCCGCACTACCCGAGATCGATCACCTCCCCTTTCTACAGTTCGCTTAGGGCAGCTGGATCGAAGATGGCCCCTTTCCCCACAGCCGTAGCACCTAGGGCTGTATCCTTTATTGCAGTCGCGAACTGCAGCTGCTGCAACCTCCCTGACGCGATGGGATCGATGATCCTGCCGTACGGCTTCCACCTCCAGTGCATGGGCTAACGCGTCCTTAAGCGTCTCGTGGTGCCCGAGCCTCACAGCAGCTCTGACTTCAAGGTCGCGGATGCCGTCGATGAATGTCTGCACCAGGTTCCCTACAATGAGCGCAGGTACAGACTGGTATGCTTTTCGAACCAGCTTTTCCACCTCAAGGGCCCACTGCTGCAGGTTTTCGTTGCTGCGTTGCACGCGATCTTTGAGCTGCGCACGAAAGACGTGTTCCAGGTGAGCGTCGCCATATCTCGCCTCCAATGCCTCAAGGAGCTGCTCGTAAGTCACTTCCTTACCGAGAGCTTCCAGAACAGTTAAGGCCTGGTCGCGCAGGCCTAGGGTGAGAGCAGTCATGGCCTGACTTTTATTCCAGCCGTTCGCCTTCATGACAGCCTCGAACTGGATTTTGTAGGCCGACCAGGAAGAAGTCCCGTCGAACGGCGGCACTTTGAATCCACGTAGCGAAGGTGTTGTAGCTACCACGGGAGCTGTAATTCCATCCCCAATTTTTAGGTCGTCCAGCGTTTTCTTCACGTCAGCCATCACGTTGTCAACCCGATTGTTCACTTGGTTGATTCGGGTTTCAGCTTCCGACAGGCGGTTGTCATGTTGAGCAACCCTATCCTTCACCTCCCTTATCTCTTTCCCGATTCCCGACAATTAAAACTGCCGAGTGAATTACTAAAATTGACACTTTAATTACTAATTACAGCTTTAAACCACACTAATAACAAAACACAATTTTACTACAGATCGCTTTACTTCGCAGTTGTATCGCTTCGAAGTCTTCGCTTGTATCGCCAAATCAATACTGACCCGGTCGTGGTCTATACCGGCCTTATATAGCGCCTCAGATACTTTCCAGAACCTTTTACTGTAGAAACATATAGAATGTTCAAGTACATATCGGTCCCGAAATTGCTAGAAACAAATCTACTATACATCTACTATATACACACAATAACAAATATACTACTATTCTAGATACAAATTTCTAGAAGGATCTTGACTCTCCTAGTTCTGCTACTCGATACTAGAGGGCGCTAGTGGTAACTAGTGTTGCCATGTGCAAGACATTAATAGTGGCGTGCAACAATATTATTATAAGATCGCGTAATATGTGATAAAAACCGCGTAATTAAACTCGCAGGCAATTTTTATGAAAAATTCCATTGACTTCAACTATGATAAGAAACGAGTTAATAATTAGCCCGATGGTAAGTGGCTAACACCCAACGTTGTGAGAAATGCGACGTAATTTCTCTCATTCTGTAATTATACTCGTTCTCCTAACCTACATAGAAATAGGCAAGAGGGTGAACCAGATGGATTCGAAGTAAGTCGAATATATCTGCAATATCTAGAATTTGCATTTGTAGAGTGTCGGAGAATTTGAAGTAGCAGTTTTTCTCAGCAGTTCCGGTTTATCTGCCTAAAGACTCAACATTTATACTTATTAAACTGACCTGAAATGAACGATCGAAATAAAAGGATTTCTTTATTACTCTATTTAATATTATAAAAACAGACCTACGTCGCGTGTCTGTACGCGATGTCGAGGCTCTGCTGTCTATAGTGGAGGAGGGCACACGTCGCCGTCGCACAGCTACTACCCGGCGCAACCCGGCGTCGTCCCGCTCACACGCCTTACTGGAGCTGTGTACTCCACGCGGTACGCTTCATCTCGCCGATTTAGCTGGAAGGTAATATTTTATTTCAGTTTGCCATAGTTTTAACTTCTATGACTATAAAGAATCTATCGATAGTTTAAAAAAAATTAAAAATGGGAGTTATAGCTTCGAGTAAATATCATTTTTGTTATTTTTTTTCCCTATATTGCTATCTTACCACTCCATGGGTGCACTGATAGAGAATGCAAGGCATTAAGTCCACCCTTTGTATTATTTTGTAATAGGGAATGCAATACATAATAAGGAAATAATCTGCAGAACGTGTTTAGTTGTTTAACCTGTCTAAAAGCGTAACAAGAACATACAGATATATACAAAGGTATATCCCACGCTACTATTTATCCATCCATCCATTACAGCCTATAAAAGTCCACTGCTGAACTTAGGCCTCTCCCATAGATTATTATCGTGAGGATAATCTATGGTAGAGGATTTTGTCATAGTTGCTACGCTTATCAGGCGGGTTGGCAACGCAGTTGACGCAGTTTTTTATTATTTTGAGTTGTTGTCATCAGAAAGATGCTGCAGCCCATCTTCTGTTGTAATTTTCCTCTGTCGCCTCTTACGGCACCCACGAGACGAAATGGCGTGGTGAATATTTTTACACCGCCCCTACATGGTAACTACTGTTTATACTACTATTTATAATCATCGTTAATTTTTGTCTTTTTTCTTCACTAATTGTGGCATTGGCTACATGGCCTCAAAGTCACAAAACAAAACACAATAAAGTATTGTCGAATTTATCGACATGCAAGGAACGAGATGAAAAAATGAATTCTCTTGCGCTTTTCTTCAAATACTTATTTTGTTGAGGAGACATCTAGTGGAGGTAATGTTTAAAAAAAAAGAGAAAAAAAGATAAGGGGATCCTTGTCCACCTACTACGTGGTAGAGCCATGTTGCAGCTATGTTAATTAGTAGCATAGTTGTAGCACGAATGGGTCGGCTCGACCGGGGAAGGACAGAATACCAGCGTAAAAAAACAGTTTAACACTACTGTGTATGGTGAGTGTAGAGAATCGGAGACCCTTTTTACTGTAGAAGAGGCATTCTGTCTTAGTCCTCACGGCTGACAACGAATCTGCATTTTATTCGCAAACTAGATGTGGATATTTATGGGCCACAGCAACCACTTACCATCAGATGGACTGTGTGCTCGTTTATCACCCTTATTCTATAAAAAAACTAATTTTTTTGTCTGGGGTGGGTTTCAAAGGGGATATACCCTGTTGAGCACTGCTAGACAGTGTTAATATTTATTCTCTTGTGGAGTTGGAGATACGAATTTTTTTAATGAATTTGTCACGCCCTAGATCTTGAAAAGACCCTAGATAAAAAATTATTATTATTATTTTACTATTTTATTTTAAAAAGTCACTTGGTATGTTTTTGTTCCTTTCATTTTATTGATAAACAAAGTATACTCAAAGATTGACGTACTTACAAAAAACTGTTATATCTTGTAAAAATATGATACATAGTAAAAACGTATTACTACAGTGAAAAGGCAAGTTGGGAGGGTTGTGGCGGAGGAAGACAGAAGGAAGGCGCAAACATCAACAAATCATTAGTGGCGCTTAGTAACGTTATTTCAGCATTGGGTAAGTGAAGAATGAAAATGATTTTTTGACATTAGTAAAAATATTGGTAATGCCTTATATGAATTAAAATTAAAATGATTAAATTACTTAATAAATATAGATGTTTTGTTAATTCAACTCAATTAAAATGTGATGAGAGAGTGAGGGAAATGTAGGTAAGATGTAAAGTAGACGACGCGCGCTTTGGAAGCTCTACATTTCTATAGAAAGTATATTTTTTTTATTTTATGCAAGTAGGTACTTACTTAATTTTTTTTCGTTTAAAAACTTCCCCGCGCGCACCTTTGTAACCTTGCGCTTCTAGGCACGTGCCTAGTTTGCCTTAATGATAATCCGCCACTGCTACAAATTATCACAAAGACGCATTATAAATTATTAAAAATTCGATTCAATTAAATTCGGCCAGTCTTAAACTTCAGCATCACATTGAGTGGCAAGTTGTGCGTGCGCAAGGACACATGCATTTTAAAAAGGAAGAAATTGACTCTACTCCTACGTCCGATATTTAAAAAATAAAATATTTTGACGTTTTACTAGAGTACGATAATGAATTATTGACATTATTACACAACATTCCTTACACGTTACAAGGAAGCCACACGATACGTTTCAGCCGCAATTGTTTTCCTTTTTTCTCTAGATATACATGATGCGTCGTCATTTTTATTTATAATTAAAATAATACAATTTTATATAAAGTCGTCTAAAAATATCAAAGAAGTATGTAATATTTTAAAAAACTTATCATTAATTACTGTAAAGATAATATACCTATTTTTTCATATTCTTACATTGTCATCCGATTCTGAGCTATGTTCAATATTTAAAGTCTCTAGCTCATCGGGAAGTTAGTTTAAAATCAATTACTAAATTCAACCCGAACCATATCTACTCTTTGCCCGAACAGACATACACAAAAGCACAGATTAGATTAATATTTACTACGTAAACGAAAGCAAGTTATTAAAAACGTGGTTAAAAACACGGCAGCATGGTGTCGTGTCGCGCCATACATGGTATCATCATACTATGATCTTACTATTACATCTGGATATTTTTGGTTCACCAATTTCTCATATGATTATTTCGCTCTTTCACGGAAGCCCAAGCTGGTGGCGCTGAAAGTATCAAGGTATTCAAGTCTTAAAAGCCTATAAAAGATAATAAACTAAATATCTCTTGTATAAAAATGATCGTACAAATTCAGCCAAACAATTTTAAAATCTAGTATTTTTGGTTTCAGTAACAGGGGGAAGTGGTCGCAGCAAATTCGTTCCATATAGGGACTCGGCACTGACGTGGCTTTTGAAAGACTGTTTCACTGGAGGAGCAAATATCTTTATTATAGCCAGTAAGTTATTTACCTAATTGTGTTTAAAATCGCGGCGTTTTTTGGTTCGGTTGTGAATCGTATACTATTATAATAAACCCCACCTGTAAAGGTTTTAGGTAAAAAGTTCCAGGTTTCAGCAATTTTAATAGGTAGTCGGTTAAATGGAAAAAAATTAAAGCGTTTTTATTTTTCTCAAATATTTTTTTTATAAATATACAAAGAACCCTGCACTGAAAGGGAGAGAAAATATGATCACATTATTGTAATTGACAGACAAGGTTAATAAAATAAGTCAACATATACATTCTTTTATTATAATGACGGCGTTAAACTTTAAGAAAAGAATAGGTTACAATTAAGCTAATGACAATGATTTCACATAGCCTGTGGTGACATGTTATGTGAGAGCCATGGTAGCTCAGGGGCTAAGCGCTCGCTGTAAATTTCACAGTATGCGAGCAACCCGGGTTCGATCCCACCGGCACCAATGAAATTTTTATTGCAATTTTAAGTGCTGATTTACCACGTGCTCGGCGGTGAAGTAAAACACCGTGAGGAAACGGGTCTGAGAAATAAGAAAAAAAATATTTCGAATGAATGAATGAATAAATTTCTTTATTTTGCAAATATGGGTGATACAGAATGTGGTGACAAATATATAGTATAGATTCCACCATATTTTACCAGAAGGCATGCAAAAAATATGAAATAATATTTTTTTTTTAATTAATTTACGTAGATATATGTCATTTACTTTACGTAGATTAACAATTATGTCGCTTCAAATTACATGTAAGTCTAATAAGTCAATTGGTACATTATTATCACTATTATTTAATTATTATAATTATCGAAATTAATTACATTTATAATAATAGAATTTATATATAAATATCCATGTGACAAACGTATAAATTTTAATATAACATTTTGTCCATTAAAAATTCATTAATATTATAGTACACTTAATCTGCTAAAAAGTTTCGTAGTCTTGTCTTAAATAATGAAGTGTTGAGATCCCTCCAACACTTGGGTAAATTGTTGTAAATAGTCGGGCCCATACAGCAGGCACTGCAGGTATTATTAGTGCTGTTTTTGAAAACATGTGAAGTTCGCCAACACGCATTGGGGCAGAGCGGCAGACGTTGCCTTGGCCTAAAACCCTTTCAGAAATAAGAGGAGGCCTGTGCCCAGCAGTGGGACGCATATAGGATGTAACTTTACTTTTTTACTTTGTGGTGACATAATCTTGTGTCCAAATATTATAGTAACGAGCATGTGGTAAATCAGCAATTAAAATTGCAACTACATTGGTGCCGGCAGGATCGAATGACTTGCTCCGCTAAAACTACCGACAAATCCCTGTACCGAAAGTACCGGGAATTCTCGAGAATTTACTATGTTTAAATAATGATAATTTGGTTTTTTTTTTATAAACAAAATATAACATACATATACAAACCTCTGTAGAGGTTCTATGTTGACGTAAACATCAGCACATTATTTTAAAAGAACATAATGATTCTCTGATAATTTGTCACTCTTACCGTGTTGAAACACCTCTGTTTAAGTGAATCCATAGCCACAAATCATCACTTATGTGTTGTAAAAGACGACAGAGACAACTCTCTCTTGACCCAAGAGATAGGCAGCAGTATCTTTTTGAACTATCAAAATTAAATAACAATTGGTAAAATTAAAAAAAATAGTACAACCGACTTCAATATAAATTATTAAGGATAACTCAAAAACTACTGGTCAGACCTTGATCCACATGAGAAGTACCAGCTTTCAAATAAAAAAAGAATCATCAAAATCGTTTCAAGTAGAAAAAAGTTATACATAAAAAATAAAGAAAAAAAAATACACTTGAATTCGAGTACCACCTCTTTTTTGAAGTCGGTTAAAAATACTGTCGTATACTCGTAGCTAATGTTGTATAATAACCCGCTAGCCAAGAATGCCTCTTATAGTAAATATGTCCTATGAATACAAATGGATGCCCCCCCCCTCAACACGGCGCTCTCGCTATTCCTAGCTATGGTGACGACCACCTACACACTGGCAACTCGTTTTATCCCTACGGATTGTTTGTGCAAATCAACTTACTTAGTGGCAGGACACCTTGCCTGCCTAGGAGTCCCTCTGTGAAGAACCAACCTCTCACCTATTTCTGCCACCAAGCTGCTGTATTCCGGTCTGAAGGATAGCCAGGAGAGCCAGTACAATCACAGGCTGTAAGGCATTCCATCTTAGTCCTCAGTAGTGACAACGCATCTGTAGCGTTCTCTGTTTGAAGTTGGCTAGTGTGGTATCCATGGCTGCATTAGCCACTTACCATTAAGTGGGCTGTTAGTTTGCTTGTCACTTCAGTTTTATAAAGAAAAACAAAAATGAACCTTATAGCTAGATTTTGAGTCCGCTTCGTTACAGTCCAGGGCTCTTACTCCATTCACTAGTTGCCGCCAGGTCACTAATAATCGCGGAAACAGTGATAGGCTGCATATATAAGATACAGAGAAGTAATTTTTTGAGAGATTGTATGAATGAAGATCGCAAAGCGAGGAGACAACACACTACCTTGTAACTTGCAACTCCGGCTCGTAATTCACACTAAGATGAAAACTTATCTTCGTTGCGAATACGCTATCCTCGGTTTTAAAGATAAATTTGAAATCAGCCGGCTACTGAATGAAATATGATTATAGATATGCACATACATACATACCAGCTAAAAATATTAGTCTTCATTTGGACCCCGCTGCAGTATGATAGTAAATATCTCGAGGTATCATGATATTAAATAATAAATAGGGGGGAATTTAAGTTAAATTAGTCGGTATTATGCCTCTATTGAATAAAAGTTAGGACGCTAATGAAGAGTCAAATATTTTCAGTAACATTTAATTTGTTAAAAGGAGTACGTGAATTGAATACCTAGAAACCTCTATATATAATTAATCAGAAAGGGATAGTATTTAATGATCGCATATAACGTTATTTTGTAATTGACAGACAAGGTTAAAAAATAGTACGTAAACACTATCATTAATCTTTGCAACGTCCCGCCGGCGTCAAATTATTACAATGAAACGATACAGTAACTACTGGCATTGATTCACTATAGCATACAGTGATAACTCGAATAATTATCGAAAACGGAACGGTCATATCTATACCGTTCATCCGATTACGATGAAAATTTAACGTCGAATATTTATTACAATCAAGAAGTTGCAAATCAAGTCGGCTGCAGCCAAACTAAATTACAAAATAATTTTGAAAAATCACTTTTCAATAAATACCATCGTTCCTACGAATATGTATTAGGGTGTTTAGGAATGGTAAAATCTTTTAATTACTATGCAACGATAACAAAATATGTAAAGATTTTTTTTTAGTTGTGTACATCTAGTCTATAATGAATTCTTAGACAATTATGAGCTTAAATATTTCCAATACTACATTGAAAATCTTAGTTTAATAGTCTTTAATATGATATTCACTATGATATTACTAGTAATTAAACAATATGAAATTAAAGTATCTGCAACGTTGACTTAATATACGATATAGTATAAATTAGTATATAATATATTTTTTGTAGTTGATTTTTCACAAATATTTTTAGTTTCGAATTTTGTTCAAAATATTAAAAACTATAATACCAAATATAATAACTATATATTTAAGTATGATCATTTAATAAAAGTATACACAGATTAATAACTCTGTAATGAGCCTCTGATGATCTATATTCCGTCTTGGATTGGGATGCCCAATTTTAGGCGATCGCTGGTTTGCCGAAGTTAATCGCCATTAGTTGAAGGCTATGTGATATTTTTAATATTTTGTATAGTTGGTGTTCGTGGTGGATAGGACACCACTGCACAGCAAAATTTCCTGTACTACAATGTAATACAATAGATATACTATGAATTTGTTATAAAGTCTCCAAGATTATTGTTGTTTGCAAAAAATCTCACAATATAATATGTATGTTTATTTGAAGCGATCGTTTAGAAAAGTAGCAAATGTCAATGTATTTTATTTATGTTCCAGCTGTGTCACCAAGTGTTGCGTGTTACGGTGAATCAGCTTCTACCCTGCGTTGGGCAGCTCAAGCTCGTCGCTTGCAGGCTCCAAAGATTACACCTGTGACAGGCGTGGTCTCTAAAAGTGCTCTTCAAGCACAGCTCAATCACTTACTATCTGAACTAGAAAAACACCACATAAGATATGTAATACACAATTTATATGTAACATATTATTTTAACTTTCATTTTAAGTCGGTCACGTTCTCATGTGGTAATAATGTTAAGTAACGAAACTATTATGTGTAGTATTCGAGAGTAAAAATGACAAAGTACAAGTTTATGTAATTATACATATTATAATAAATGTGGTTGTGATTTTTTTGCAGATACCTGAAAGTGGAAAAATAATCTATGACGACAGGCATTGGATGTTAGAAGTAAAAGATAAAAGTATCGAATTTGGTTTATCAAATACACCGACGAAAATAGGCAACATAATGAACAATATGTTGCATCCAAAACCTGAAATTGTAAATTTAGAGTCAACGAATTTGTCAGTGGCCAGTGGAAGTTCGCAGGTTATTAATGTTATAGATAAAAATACAAAAATAGTTGATGAAATTAGAAAAGAAGTTGATAAATTAATTGGTCCTACTTTAGAAAGAACTAGAAGTGGCAGTGTTTTGGAAGTCACGACACCATTAAAACACAAAAAGAGACAATATGGTTCGCAAGAAGTGCTGCCTATTGGGAAGCCTTTGCATGGTGGAAATATTGAATCTTTTTCTTATATATCGCAAAATGCAAATGAAAAGGATTATGAAAAAGGTACCATTGCAACTATAAGTCACCCCATGCCAATTTTGTATAAAAACCAAAGAGCAGATATTGTTGCCTCTGTAACTGAAAGATTGTATTCGAAATTTAAAAAAGAAGGCACGGTTAACAAAATTGACTCTATGGTTGATAAAAAAATCATGCAGCCTTTAAGCGAGTTGAAGATTTGCGCTAATGCTCGCCAGCGTTTTACGGAATTAAGTCAAAAAGCGATAAGGAACAAGAAAAGACTAGGTATACCAGCCCACACACAAACAAGGAAGACAGTGATACGAGTTAAAGATCAAGGAATCGATGTCCAAACGGATATAGAACCGTTTA
This sequence comes from Parnassius orleans, assembly GCA_029286625.1. Classification (NCBI taxonomy): domain Eukaryota; kingdom Metazoa; phylum Arthropoda; class Insecta; order Lepidoptera; family Papilionidae; genus Parnassius; species Parnassius orleans. The sequence goes on from JAGSMP010000018.1 coordinate 6,752,220, forward strand.
TTAAACAAAAAGATAATATAGTAGTGCTATATCGAGACGTTAGTACTGAAACAACTCCTATGACACCCAGGTACAAAGAGGTCGCAGTAGGTGATGGTTTTTTAAGTTATCATGATAAATCCACAACGACGGAATTTAAGAGAATATTTAAGAAAAGTACTAGTGTAATGACCGATGTTAAATCAGAAAGAACTATTTTCACCCAAACTCAAGTGATTCCTACTCCAAGAAGAGAAAAGTCTCTTATAAACTCAAAACCACATTACCAAACTGATCACAAACAAAAATGTGTAGAAAATTCGTTAGTCTCTCCGATTATTAATATAAGAATATCACCTATGTATTCGTTGGATTCTGATTCACTGAGTTCTAGTGAAAGTTCAGAAATTGGGTGTGACGAAAATAGGAGTTTAAAAACTCATGATCTCTTTACAAACCATAATGGTAATAACACTTCAACAGAACATCAACAAAGAATTTTAGAACTACCTAAAGAAGAAAACTCTGAAAAAAATAAAGAGATAACTGCATTACCAGAATTCGTCAATAAAATTAATAAAGATTTCTCAGATGATGAAGCTTATCCATTACCCCGTGTTACTGCAGATCCTACAAAAAAAGTTGATTCTGATGATATAAAAAATATGATTTTGGGACGCAACAAAAACGAATATCCATATAATGTAGTTTTATCTCCAATAAAGAATAAACAACGGATAGATAGAACCATAAAATTTAAAGACATGGGAACTAAAGAGGACGCAAAAACAAGTGATATGTATTCAGATAACAAAGATTCTATAAATGAATATAGCTGTAAAAATTATTATTCAGACGTCTTTTCAGACTATTCAGATTCATCCAAATTAGAGACAGCCTCCTTTGTTTGGAGCACGGGAAATCTAAATAAATATGACATAATACCAATCCATCCAGGCAAATCTTGCAACCCTTTGCTGAAAAATAATTCAAACTATAAAAATGCTAAGACCAAAGATTTTCATTGCATGGAAAACGACGTTACTTTGGACTTTGACTCCAACAGTTCATCGACAGATTGTTGTAAAAGTAATAGAAATATTCCTTTCATAAAGGAATATAATACATCTTGTAAACGTGAAATGAAAACAACGACAAATGAAAGTGATTGTTACGAATGTATCGAAAATAAAATGGAACAGACTTGTAAAAACTTAGAAAAAGTGGCTAGTCGGTATGAAGATTATTTGGCGAATTATTGTAGAGATAACCAAAACGCCCACATACGAAGTCCCACTGAATATTTACAATACTTAGTACAATTAAGAAGGAAAGTTGTGAAAGAATCTCTTAGTACATGTAGTACAGGAACAATATCGTCCGATTAGAAGGTTTTTTCTGTATTAGTATGTTTTTTTTTAACTATAATATATAAGTTAATAGTCATGTTTATTTTCTCTTTTATATTACAATTGTGTGTGTATGAAATGATGAATTATCATCATTATCATTTTTGTATGAATTTTTAGTATCTATTTTGATTTTCATAAAAGTGCTTAGAAGTGTTATGTGTTTTATTTGTTGGAACATAATATTAATTAATTTCTATTTTTTAATAAAGTTTGTACTTGTAAAGTAGTTCCGTGTATCTTCACTTGTCCTTTCATTTAATAAATAAAATATGATAAAAATAAATAAAACGCATAGATAACTCTTTATCGTACACCAAAACAAAAAATATTTTAAGTATCACAATGGGCGATCTTATCGCCAAAAACTATTTTTTCTAGACAGCCTTTGGATAAACAGGATCGCAAAAAGCAGAAAATTGTGTAGTGTGGTGATGCAAAAACAGAATATTTATAATATATAGAAATAAATAACACATAAATACATAAAAATACGAATATATACTTATAAAATGCACGAACTCAAATATTAAAATAGTGGTTGTATACATGCTTCTGAAAAACAGATAAAGACTGATTGATATGGAGCAGCTGCAAAGAGGTTAAATAAGACACAATAAAATAAAATAGAAAGTAAACATACCTAACTAAATAAAATTCAATTATCATGTACCTAAGCAAGTTTCGAATTATGTATAGTAAATGTATTTCTGTCTTTATACAGGGTTATTTTGCAATATATGCCCAAATTTGCAGAGGAGGTTTAGAATAGATAATATAGGCGAATTCTAAAAAAAAATTAATAAAAAAAATATTTTGGGGGATGAAGCTGTTCGTACTGCTGTCACATATGGGCTGGTTCTGCAAAATGCCACCTGACAGCGTTGGACTCAGTGGACAGACGTGCTAAGAGGCTCATTGCTAACCTTGATTTGGTTGAAACCAATCTTGTCAGCCTCGAGCACAGGTGCAGAGAAGCCAGCCTCTCGGTATTCTATAGGATACATTTTGGTAAGTGTGCGCAGGAATTACACGCTTTAATTCCTCCCTCTCCTTTCCACCATTGGACAATGAGGCGATCGGCGGGTCTTCACCCCTTTGATATCGATATTCCACGCATTTGAACCAAACGGTTTACTTCGTCTTTTGTAATGTGTACAGCAAAGGAGTGGAATAATTTTCCGGCGTCTATCTTTCCGTCCGAATACAATCAGGGCGTCTTCAAAGCAAGAGTGAATAGGCTTTTGTTACGCTAAGACAGTGCGATTTACTATTTAAGCCTACATCACCACTTACCACTAGGTGGGATTGTGGTCAAGCATTAGCTTATAATAAGTTTAAAAAAAACTCAAGCATTCTGTCCTTTTTATCTTTTAAATCCAGATTGCGTGCGATCTTTCTCCGGCGTGTCGGACTGCCATCCCATCGTGATGGTTGTAAGTGAATAGAGAGTGCATTTGTGCTTGCCCACACATTCGAGAAATATAATCCTGTCCTGCGCAGATGGCTAGTCTCCGTTGAGACTGACCGTCGTGACTGTAATTCGGTATAGAGGACTTTACTTTGTTATAATCTAGTCTAGTCTGATAGATATCCTTATCGTTGGGGTTATAGCAATATTTGGCTAGTTTGCGTGTAAAATTGACAATAGAGTCCGAAATTTTGATTTTCACGAAAAGTGCAGTTCTCAGACTGGCTTGTGACGAGAGAAGTGTCATGTGTCTCATGAGTCAGGGACGATTAAGGGGAACATATTGTTTTTAATGATTTATTTCTGTTATAACTTAGAATTTTAGAATTAAAGTGACTTACATAAAAAGGGAATGTCTTTTCCTAAATTGTAAAAGTAAAGGAGATAGAAATTTTGTGTATTTTTATATGCCCATGCTAAATAGGGTAACCTTTTATTCACATTGCAAGTAAATTTTAAAGCATTGTGAATGTTGTTTTCAAGCAAGATAAATATTATATTTGTCTAAACATTGCTCGTACTTGACCGATTTAAATAGCCGCTCGGTAAGCTACTTGTAGGATTATGCGGTAATACTCGTTTATGTCAATCCCTTTCGCATATTTCTTTAATTAAAACTGTTATTGATATTATCTAGTTAAACCTTAACAAAGTGTGAAAAATAGGGATCGCTTTAAGGTTATTTAACATTTATAATGATATTTTGGATGTTTTACTTACGACCTTAACTGACTGTATTTTGGAACGGACGGTCGTTTGTTGCACTGCGTTGTCTTTATACATCAGTTGTTGTTGAAACTGGCTCGTGTGAGTAAAAATTTAAATCGCGCGAAATTATTGCTGTCTGCGGTTAGTGAGGTGAAGTGAAAAAAGTTAAAAATGAATTTATTAATTTTAAAACTGTTGACAAAGGAATTTATAGCTTTATTTGTAACAATATTAATCTTGGTTTATTTATGGTTTAAATATCAGTATTTGTATTGGATTAAAAGGGGTGTTTTTGGACCCCAACCATTGGTACCTTTTGGTAACGTGAGGAATGTGATTACACGGAAGACGCAGTTTTTTCAACCTTACTGTGATAATTATTTTAAATATAAACATTTGCCGTATATCGGCATGTATTGCTTTCATCGGCCAGTGTTGAGTATACATGATCTAGATATAATAAAACATATACTAATTAAGGATTTCGATAATTTTCAATCGCATGGTATATTTTCTGGGGGCGTTGGTGACCCACTAGCGGGTCATTTGTTCAACCAGCATGGGGACACTTGGAAAAGTTTACGATTGAAGGTGTCGCCTTCCTTTTCTAACAACAAGTTTAAAACCATGTACCCGTTGGTCGAGAAAATAGCAGACGAAGCTTTAGCTTACGCAGACCTACTGCATTCTAACGGGGAAGCGATAAATTTTTCTAAGTTCTACGAAAAGTATACGATGGAGATTATCGGTAGTGTTGGGTTTGGAGTTGAATGCAACAGCTTCAAAAATGAGAAATCCGAGTTCTGTGTCCGTGGACAGGAATACTTCGATCCGCAGTCATTGTATTGGTAAGTTAATATCGTTCTTGACTAAATGCTTCGATACTTCTATGATTTATAATACGTGCGATTGTTGTCACTTCTATCTTTTTCATTTTCTATGGGTTTGGAGCCGTGGTGGCTCACTAGACTATTGAGCATAGATAATAATATAACAGGAATGCTGGACGCTCGCATTAAATTATATAGTACCCTAGCACCACTGAAATTATTAATCACATTTTTAATTGATTTGCCACGTGCTAGATGGTGAAGGAATTCATGAGGAAATCTTATTATGAGAAATAAAAAATATTTCGAGGGAAAGAAGTCCGCTAAAATACAGGTTCTGACTGTAGGTTTATTTATTTATACTTAATTCAATCATGAAATATGTATTCCAGTCAATCTTTGAAATCGACAGAAAAACTCAATTTTTTTATTGCCTTAGCGTTATTAATAATAATAAAGTCTACTAAGACAGTGCGATTTTCGATTAGCGATTTACTATCGAAGGTTTCATCATCGCTTATCACTAGAAGGTATTACAAGGTGGCATTTGCTTATGATAAAAAAAAAACATAAAATATGCATTCTATACCAGTCAATATTTGTAATCGACAGAAAAGCTCAAAAGTACATTTTTTTTATTTATTATAAGCCAGTGCCACCTACCACCTGGTAGTAAGCGATGATGAAACTTTAGGTAGTAAATCGCACTGTCTTAGCGTAACAATAGCCTCTTTAGCGTGGCTAAGAGTTTGTTGCGGCGCGGCGCGGCGGGTCGTATGTAGGATATATTATGACAAAATATTTATAAATTATAACATATGGTCTACGAGTAATCATTCTGGACTAGTATGTTCGTCTGTGCGCAATTTGTGAATGTAAAACAGCTTCACTATACAGGTGCAATTACAAGTAAACCCACAGTTTAAAGTTTTTACTCGTACATTTTCCGATTAATTACTTCAAAGTTACTGTTCTCGCTATATCTCCGTGCCCTTGAGAAAATCTGAAAATATCATGAATATTGTTAATAATGGTTGACCCGTTGCTGAGCTTGACCCGTTTTTAAAAACTTACGGCTGTACATTCGCCTTACATAGCTTAGCTATTGAGAAATTATTAATAATATGACACGAATTATTCCAAAAACTACAATAGCCGACATTGTATAATTTTCGTAGTGCTATCCATCATATCATGCCTATACGATATTAACATGGCCCTTACTTTTCTGCTACACCTACTCGTAACGCGTTAAACTGAATTTTAATAAAAATCATTATCTGAATCTTAATCTGAATAAGGGTGACAAACGAGCAAACAGTCCACCTGATGGAAGTGGATGCTGTGGCCCATAGGCATCTGTATTTATCCTTGATTAAGAATCAAAATGCAGATGTCGCCACCCTGAGGACTAAGATGGAATGCCTGCTCAGTAAAAAGGGTCTCCGGTCTCTCTACATTCACCATACTAAACACAGCAGTCCGCTGCTATTTTACAATGGTATTATGTGAGAGCGTGCCTACCTGGTTGAGCCGACCCATTCGTACTACAACTAATAAGCGTAGCTCTACCACGTATAAAATCCATTGCCGGCGACCGCAGTTTTTTATTATTTTAAGTTCTTATGAGGAAGATGCTGTCGTCTCTTACGACACCCACGGAATGATATGGGTAGTGGATATTAAGTGGATATAAATAAAATTGAAATGTTTGAGCGAGAAAAACCCAATAACTGATTTTGAATTCGGGCTGACCCGGGATTAGAACCTAGGATCTCATGATCAGCAACCGCGTTTACCACCTCTAGATCAACAAGGCGTGGGGATATTTAGGCGTTTAGATATCAAGCTATGTTTTTGCACAATGAGTGTTCCGTGGTAAGAATATGAATTTTGTTGAACTTATAATTTTATTCAGACATTTTTAAGGAAAGCAGTGGTAACTCACGGGATAAGCGTTCGCATTAACATTTAAGCGTACTTGTGCAACCGTGTAGAGGTGGTGTGAGAATATCCATATCATCCCGTGGGTGTCGTAAGAGGCGACAGAGGAAAACAAATCAGGAGATGGGTAGCAGCGTCCTCCTAATAACGACTAAAAATAAAAAACTGCGGTTGCCAATCCGCTTGCCAAGCGGTGGCAACTATGGCAAAATAAGGGGGATCCCTATGAGGCAATCTTTGGGGGAGGCCTATGTTCAGCAGTGGACTTTAATAGGCCGTAACGGTAACGGTACTTGAGCAAACGAAGTTCGATGCGCGCAGGTACCAATGGCATTGTTGAAAACATCATGACGAAACCTGCATGTTGTCTGAGAAATACAAGTAAAATATTTGAGGATATTATGAAGTCCGCAAACTCGCGCTGGAGCAGCGCAGCACAGCGGTGTCAGAAATGAGAGGAGGCCTGAAGCTGTAAGAGCCGCATAGGCTGATGATTTGACATCATAATATTATGTAAGCTGTATCTTTACTTTTATAATATTGCAATGCTATGATATAATTAAAACATTTTTTAATTATATCATAGCATTGCAATAACAAACTGTATGGTTAGTTGCCGTACAGCTGTTACGTTTCCCTAACACCTCATTTCGAGATCGTGGGATCTATTAATGTGGCATCATTTAGATTTTTTAAGATTTATTCATTTGTTTTGTAAATTTTTCGATTTCACACGAAAAAATTAAAACTTGGAGTTTTTTTTTGGCATTTCGCTATTTATTTACGTAACGAATTACCTTTCAAAATTTTAGATACTTCTCCATCCTTTTATTCTAGTTCAATGGAATACATCTTTGTTGAAGTTAATGTCAAGAGTGTTAAAGTGTTCCTTGGAGTCACTTCTCCGTTTTGGAAGAAAATTTGTCGCTATTTTGTTCTGCTTACACACATTATACCTATTGTCATGGGAGACTTTAACACCGACCTCTTAGTGGCTTCTCTCAAATCAAACAAATTGAAGTTGATCGTGGCGTCGCATAATTTCACTATTCTGCCATTAAATGCTACACATCATAATACTGACTCTGCAGACACATGTCTGCAGTCATATTTCTTGTTGAATTTAGAATATGTTAAAAATATTCAAAAATATTTAAAGGAGTGTGCTCCAAAGCCAAGTCTTTGCATTTGAGCAACAAAATTAAGACGGCTTCAAATAAAATTAAAATGACGTGGAGTATAATTAATAGTGAAACTGGTAAGGTCAACTCTCGCAATTCAAACTACCGGTTGAGTTTTAACAACAAATTAACGGAGTCAGATCAGGATGTTGCAATGGTTTTTGAGAAGTATTTTACGGATATTCCGATCTTAACCACTATGTCACTGAATTCTTCTCCTGCCGTCGCCGAATCATTGTTAAACAAAATGTAAATGCGTGTACAAAGACATTTACATTTCATAAAATATCATCAAAGATATTGTAAAATATTTTAAAACTATTGATGTTAAGAAAACTGCGGATCTGTGGGGCATTTCCGTTAAAGTTATTGCGTCTATAATCGATATAATCGCGCCTCAACTAGCTATTATTTTTAATACTAGTATCGAATATGGTGTGTTTCCTGATTTGATGAAGCATAGTAAAGTAATAACTTTATTTAAATCTGTAGTACATTAGACCCGCCAATTTTAGACCCATTTCTGTACTGCCAACACTAAGTAAAATTTTTGAAAAATTATTCTTGATCAAATGTTAATTTTTTTTAATGTTAATAATTTACTTCATAAAAATCAATTCGGTTTCACAAGGGGTCGCTCGACAACTGATGCTGGTGTTGAGCTGATTAAATATATTTTCAATGCATGGGAGAATTCACAGGATGCTTTGGGTATATTCTGTGACCTATCCAAAGCCTTCGATTGTGTTCACCATGAAACATTAATCAGGAAACTACAACACTACGGTGTAAGAAGTAATGCTCTTAAATTAATTGTTTCATATTTAAGTAACAGAACTCAAAATGTTGTCATTAATAGTATGAGCTCTTCCGGGTTGATAGTACAAATGGGCGTGCCTCAAGGCTCAATTCTCGGCCCCTTCCTGTTTCTTGTATATATTAATGACTTACCTTACATAGTAGGGTATAACCATAATATAGTATTATTTGCTGATGACACTTCATTAATTTTCAAATTAAAACGACAATTGTTAAAATATGACGAAGTAAATAATGCTATATCTAAATTAGTAAATTGGTTTAATGTTAATAACTTGCATTTAAATAGCACTAAAACGAAATGTATGAAGTTCGTGACCCAAATGTCAGACAATTAAATACTAATGTAATTTTAAATGGGAGGAACTGAGTCTTGTCGATACCACCATTTTCTTGAATAACACTAGACGCGAAGCTCAATGGAGCCCCATATATCAAAGTTAGCAAGCAGACTTAGTTCTGCAGCATATGCTGTAAAAAGATTAGAAATCTTACCAGTGTGGAAACAGCTAGACTTGTTTACTTTAGCTATTTCCATAGCATAATGTCCTATGGTATTTTGCTATGGGGACACGCAACTGACACTGAAATTATATTTGTTTTACAGAAGGGCCATAAGAGCAATCTATAATTTAAAACCTAAAGAGTCGCTCAGACAAAATTTAAGGAAATTAATATATTAACTTTGGCCTCTCAATACATTTATGAAAATGTAATGTACGTACACAAAAATAAAAGTAGTTATACAAAATAAGTGATATTCATTCTGTAAATACTAGGAACAAACACAAGCTAGTAGTACCAGTTACTCGACTCACCGAGTCAGTAATTCATTCTTGGCGATGTATACGCTTTTACAACAAAATCCCAGAAAATATACAAAATTCGACCTGCTCAAAATTCAAAAACTTTATTAAACATAGTTTGTATAAAAGGGTTATTATAATGTTAAGGAATTTATGGATGATAATAACCCTGGGAATGAGGTGTTCGCTGCCAGGCTGTTTCTAATTTGTTTTGTGGTTAATTGTGTAATATACATGATTGTAAGCTGTTATTTAAAAAAAGTCCCGCTGGGTTTCTTGCTGGTTCTTCCCAGGACAGAGGTTTTTTTCGAACCAGTGGTAATTAGACAAAGAGTGACTTTCAATAAGTATTATTTATAATCTATATTGAATAAAAAGTTTCTGTTTCTGTTTCTGTTTCTGTTTCATGGATCGACCGTATATCCGTCTCTTCTGTTGAGCATGTTGCCAACTACGGCTGATTTTCTGCTTCTGGTTTTTCACGGCATGATTTGCTCTTTCTTTCATACAAATTAAAGTCTCCCAAGCCTACATCAGTGTCTGTCTCTATTCGTAGTTTTGCTAGACAGGATGTTGAAAAGCTTAAGCGCGATGCTGATGAAATTGACTGGTCTTCTGTGTTTGCTGCATCTACAGTTGATGATAAAGTCAATATCCTGAACGGCAATATGCTAAAACTCTTTGATAAACATGCTCCCAAGCGTGTTGTCAGACTTAAGGGCCCTCCAGTTCCATGGATAACAGCAGGGGTAAGAATAGCCATGGCAAAGCGTGACGGAGCATTCCGTGCCTTTAAGAGGACGCGCACAGACAAAAAGTGGGTGGCATATAAAATTGCGAGAAATCGGTGCAATCAGATGGTGAGAGCTGCTAAACGCCGTTATATCCATGAACAAGTGCTTTATTCATCTTTAGCTGATATATGGAAGTTTCTTAATACTCTTGGATTTGGGAAAACACACCTTGCCCTTTTTTTCTCCAGATGATTTCAACAGTCATTTTTTGTCTATTCAAACTGTTTCTAATAGTACTAGAGCAAATGCTATTTCATCCATATCTTCCATGCTTCCTTATTTTCATGACTCTTTAACTTTTGCTCCTGTTAATGAAGACGAGATACGCAAAACACTTCTGTCCATTAAATCTAAAGCTGTTGGTTGTGATAATGTGAGTTGAACAATGGTTATATACGTAATTGATTCTGTTTTGTCCGTGTTAACTCATATCATTAACTTTTCGTTGAAATTGGTGCTTTCCACACACTCTGGCGTAAAGCCTTTGTCATTCCTCTTACAAAATCCACCGAGTGCAGCCTTATTTCTCATTTTAGACCAATTTCTATCCTGCCATTTTTATCTAAAGTTTTAGAAGCTGTTGCTCATAAACAAATTTCTACTTTTATTTTCAAAAACAAGATTCTTTCATCGTATCAGTCTGGATTTCGCCCTGGGCATAGCACTACAACCGCCCTTCTCAAGGTCACTGAAGATATTCGAGAGTGTATGGAAAATTCCAAATTAACAGTTCTTATTTTAATTGATTTTTCTAACGCTTTTAATAGTGTCGACCACTCTATCTTGCTAGCTCTACTCTCTCACTTGAATACCTCGTCTTCAACCCAGGATTGGTTCTCATCATATCTTCGAGGGCGCCAACAGACCGTGCGATCTGGCCATAATGTCTCCAATTGGAGTGATGTATTAACCGGTATCCCTCAAGGCGTTATTCTCTCACCTCTTCTGTTTTCAATTTTTATCAATCTTATCACATTAAACCTCAAGTGCTCTTTCATCTGTATGCCGATGATCTACAACTATATGCACAAGCGGAACCATCTAATATTAATAATTCAATAGCATTACTAAACGAAGATTTACATTATATCTTTGAATGGTCCACTGTGTTTGGAATTAATGTGGATCCTTCTAAAAGTCAAGCGATCATTTTAGGTAGCTCTAGATACTTATCCAAATTAGATATCTCCACTTTGCCGTTTATTTCGTACAACAACAATGCTATCCCATACTCTCCACATGTTAAGAATCTCGGTCTGTACGTTGATAGCTATCTTTCATGGAACAAGCAGATCCAGGAGGTAAACCACAAAGTTACTGCAACATTGCGATCTCTTTTAAGCCTGAAATTTTCTTCCTACCGCTACAAAAGTTTTGCTTGTTTAATCTCTTATTCTGCCGATAATAGACTATGTAGATGTGTGTTGAGAAAGACTTATCTCAACAGCATCTTAACGATGGATCGTCTCCTCAATAACCACATCAGATACATTTATGGTCTTCGTAAATATGGCAATGTATCATCTTTTCGTACTCAGCTTAACTGGCTGCCTATCCGTCAGCGCAGATATGTTAGAATACTCTGCACTCTTTTGAACGACCCTTGTGCACCGTACTGGTTATATGTCCCTCTTTCGCTCTTACGGCTATAAGACTCTGGAACGAAATACCTCTTGACATTAAAGCTTCCAACAAGTTTCTTTTAAAACAAAGTTCGTGAACATTTTAGTAAAGCATTGCAAGTGTGAATTAACGCTTCTTAACTTCGTTACCTTTTTTCCATTATTACTTTACTTTAGCTGCACTACCTCCCACATGTTTATCTCTGCTTAGCCTAATAGTTGACTGGGAGAGAATCCCTTAAGGCATTAAGTCCGCCATATGTACGATTTTTCTTTTGTGCATAAAAGTTTAAATAAATAAATAAAATATAGCCTAGATCACTCCTGGCACTGTTCTTCTTATCTGTTCGTAAAGTTTCATCACAGTCGGTTCATTTCGAATATTAGTCCGTACATACAGACAGACAAACAGACAACAATTTTACAAATACTTATTCATGTCTTAATGACATGCAAGTAGCCCCTTGAGCTCAATAAAATGCAGTTATTTAGATATTACGGACAAACACTTCAATTTTATTTATATCCACTACCCCATATGATTCCGTGGGTGTCGTAAGAGACGACAGCATCTTCCTCATAAGAACTCAAAATAATAAAAAACTGCGGTCGCCAATCCGCCTGCGAAGCGCGGTGGTCAAAGCAAATCTTTCATACAAGTTCTCTAAAGCTACGCTGCAGTTATATTAGTTGTAGCACGAATGGGTCCGCTCGACCGGAGTAGGAACACGCTCTCACATAATACCATTGTAAAATAGCAGCTTAGGACTGCTGTTTTTAGTATGGTGAGTGTAGAGACCCGGAGACCCTTTTTACTGGAAACGAGGCATTCCATCTTAGTCCTCAGGGGTGGCAACGCATCTGCATTTTGATTCTTAATCGAGGATAAATATAGATGCCGATTTTTACCGATGAAAATCCGATTACAAACATTGTCTGGTATAGAATGCATACTTTATGTTTTTTATGTCTTCTGGTGGTAAGCGATGATGAAACCTTCGATAGTAAATAGCTCATCGAAAAACGCAATACTCGTCTTAGTGTCATCTATACATATAATAAATCTGTAGAAAAGTCGTGTCTGTAGTTCTAATATATTCTTGAAAAAACAAGTCCAGGGGACTAATCAAAGGGATGAAGCCAAATTGGTGGTTTTTAGAATTTTTGTCTGTCTGTCTGTCTGTCTGTGTATTCCGGATTCACGCAAAAACTACTGAACCGATTTACATGAAAATTTGTATGTAGGTAGTTAGTAACCCGGGGCAACTTATAGGTTACTTTTTATCCGATTACGGAACTTCGAAAAAAAAGGGTTAAGTATTTTCTTTCCTTTAGATGTTAATTTTCTATTATATCTTAGTTTTGGGCGGTATGACGGGTTTCAAATAAATAAAGCATAAACATATTTATAAATAAAGATTAAAATATAGTTATCATTCATCATCAAATGACAAAAGTAGTATATTTTGTCTTCAGTTACATAGTTATTAATTAAATAATATAAATAACTTACAAAAAATTAACTAATTAGATTTTTAAAATTATTTAAAATTCTAACGTTTAGTTTTGTAGTTATTTTTTTATTTTATTTTAAAAGTATAATAATTTCAATAGATAAAAGTGACGTCTATCAAAAATATGAAAACTGATAAGGTTTTTCTTAGAGTATTTATAATAGCTTGCTTATAAATACTCTAAGAGGTTTTTATATTGTTCGCTTCTATCGCTGATATTACTAGATAGTATAGTTTTGGATTTCATTATTTCATCTAATAATAGTACTTACTTCTAAATAAACTAAAGTGGTTAGTCACTGATAAAATTAAATAATAGAATGCTACTGAATATACGAGGTAAATAATTGAAAATTCGTTCGTGGTATCGTTGGATGTGTAATTACCTAGGTAGATGTGGTCAAAAATCATGCAAAAGCTTAGTTTCAGTTTCTATGAATTGTATTTAAACAAATACGAGGGCCGTGTATTTCGCCATGAGAATTCATCATGGCACCCGAGCAAAACGTGTACGATTCCCTCGAGGATAAATCTGTTGATTGATGTAACATGTATGTTAGCTGCTACTTTTTTTACTTTTGATGGGGCAATATATGCAGTTTTTATTTCATCCATATTTTCGGGTATGTTACTTTTTTGTTTTCACTCTACCGTAAATATTAAAGGTTGCAACGATGAGTAGAACTCATTAGAATAGAATAGAATAGAATAGAATATTTTTTTATTCAATATAGATTACATGTGTAATTCTTATTGAAAGTCATTTTTTACTTTACCACTGGTTCGAAAAAAAAACCTCTGTCCTGGGAAGAACCAGCAAGAAACCCAGCGGGACCTTTTTTTTAAAAGTAAATTTTACATTAATGGTTGTACAAACTATTTAAGTACAAAATTTATTTTAGAAACTGCTTTGGTAGCGACCACCTCATTCCCCAGGGGTTATTATCAATCATATATTCATTTATACTATAATAACCCTTTTTATACAGTTTCAGCTTAACAAAACATTTAAACTTGGTAATAGAGAGAGCCTGTACACTTTCCGGGACCTTGTTGTAATAGCGTATACATTGCCCCAAGAATGAATTACTGACTCTGTGGAGTCGAGAAACTGGTATCACTAGCTTGTGCTTTTTCCTAGTGTTTACAGAATGTATATCACTTTTTTTACTAAAACTACCTTTGTTTTTAAATTATCGTCAGCCTATCAAAAATCCACTGAAATGAACATAAGCCTCTTCCATAAATTGTCAAGTAGCTGAATATTTGCTATAGTTGCCATGCTTGGTAGGCGGGTTGGCAACCGCAGCTATTATTATTTTGATCTGTTGTCAGGAAGGTGATGCTGCCCATCTCCTGTTTGTTTTCCTATGTCGCCTCTTACGATGGGACGGTATAAGGTGGCGGATTTTCTTTCACCGCTACAACAAGGCGAACATTTTTCTACTCCCATGAGTTTAGTGCTTCCCACGTTCACTGTGAATAAAATTTATAAGGAATAAAACTAATTTTAAGGATTTTATCGCGTTTAATTTTATCTTTTTTAATTCCCGATGTTTTGGGCACTTTACAGCACCCATGGTCACGGGAGGAGCGGGAGGACTGAGGTGTTTGACGACCTGATGTCATAGTTAAAATAGAATAGAGTAAGAATAGAATAGAATAAATGCAGTAGTATGCTTGGGTTTGAATTTAATTTTAATTATGGAGTCCTTAGCAGATGGTAGCACTCAGCCATCTTCCCTATTAAAATTAGGATATTTTTAATTTCAATAGCCTCGCGAATCATCATTGGTAGGAATCGGTGTTCTATTGCAAGGATTTGTTGTCTATCAGATCCGATATAATGGTTGGGACGATACTAAACATGTTGACATACTTTAGACTGCCCTGAGCTTCGGTGCTTCACATCAACGATATGTTCTTTTATTCGGGTTTTTATGGAACTTTCATCAAAGATACGTAAAAAAACCCCACGTAAAAAAAAGTTAAAATGAATCGTGATAAAATCCGTAACATTAGTTTTGTTCCATGTGTAGTATTTATTATTATAGAACTGCATTTATGAAATTTTTAAGTCTACTCGAAGTAAAAAAAATATCTACATCTATTCTACATCATTATGGTGCCAATCAATATTAAATAGGAGCAATGATATGAATAAAATATCTCAAATAAACATTATACCGTAAATTGATAGAAGACCATGAACTCATCATTATTTTGTTAAAACTAAATTAACTTTAATTATGAATGAATTTAAAGAGTAAAATATAAATAATAATAACAAATTTTGATTCCAAGACAATTTACCTTTCTTATGGATACATCGGAAGACACGCCCGATATAAAAATAGTAGGTGTTTCTAGACATATATATTCACGTGTTCCTGTAGCATATTATATCTATGTCAAATACCAATCATCTACGTCTAATAGTCTTTTAGAATTCAAAAAAAAATCTTTGACAGACATAGAGACACAGACACCGAGGTGACTCTAAAAGTGATCGAATTTTTCTAAATTCGCCACGGAACAGCATTTAATGATGTTCCTAAATTCATGCTCACGCGAGCAAAGCCGCTGGTAAAAAGCTGGTTAATAATAAGTCTTTACCTTTGAAATTGTCGTTCTGTAGTACTGGCCATTTCAAATCAAAATAATTTTTGTTTGGCTAAGAGATCTAATTACTAATTAATTTTATTTTAAAAACATGAAATTCTTTTTTCAAAATTAGTCATTTGTTTAATGATTAGCGTTATGTTTTCATCGCATTTGAATCTTTTTCATCATCATGGATACGTTAAAAATTCGAGTAATTATGGAATATGAGTACCGCCCTGGCAGCAACGCGGCAAAAGGGGCACGCAACATCGACGACGTTTACGGAGTAAAGCGAATATTACAAACGAACGCACCACCTGTTATTGGTTTGCCCACTTCCATTCTGAAAATTTCGATCTGAAAAGTTAAACCCGTGGTCGTTCGAAAACTTTGGTCGACAATGACGAATTAAAGGCGATTGTGGAAGCTGATGATACTCAATCTAGGGCTGAATTAGCAGCGGCTTTCGACGTTAGCATCAAAACAATATTGGTCCATTTGCGTCAAATGGGAAAGGTAAAAAAGCTTGACAAATGGGTGCCCCACGACCTCAATGATCACCTTCGATCGAGACGTGCCTTGCACTGCTCAAGAATTTTGAACCGCATTCTTACCTGCGACAAAAATGGATTCTGTTTGATAATCGCAAGCGCTCAGCAAGTTGGTTGGATCCTGATTCAGCACACAAACATTGCCCAAAAAAATATGTATAGATCACTCCAGATCCACTGTTTAATAAAACGTGCCATGTAGATTGTCGACGCAGTTCCCAACTACGTTTCTATATTATACGTTTTAGAAGCTTAACGTTACCCCCTTTACGTTACCCCTGACTAATAGTAGTAAAAATCAGCCGTTATTATAAAAATAAACTTCTAAAGAAAAGAAAACATATCCGTACTTTTTCTGCACTGCCGTAGTCGGATAAAATTAGCTTGCACACCAAATTATATGGCAGTGATGGCATGACTGTGTCTCTAAAATTTATTCTACATCTCTTCTTTCTTCTCTCTTTCTTCTTTCTTTTAGCAAATTAATGGAATTTTATTTGCTCAATTACAACATTCCTGGGGACATTCCTGCGCTCCGCAGGAATATGCGCCGCGTATCTAATGTGAAAAATAATGTAAAAATTAATAAATATATTTTGTAAGAAATTACGTTACATTTTTATTGTGTAATATATTAGATACTGTTTTTATTTATTGGATACAAAAAAAAACTATGTTACAGGACATTGACACGCGCAGTGGCTTTTTTCGCACCGGACTTATTCAACAAATTAAAAATCAGACGCATTAATCCAGAAATCATCGATTTTTTCCACAATTTGGTTAAACAAACTGTTAATTATCGTCGGAACAACAATTACAAGCGAAACGATTTTCTCCAGACGCTTATTGAATTAAAAAACGACGACTCGATTGATAACGAAGGTATGTACTGTGTAAAGGTAATTAAATTGTAAAAATAAGTAAATTTTGTTGAGTGAATCCATCACAACATTTCGTCCCGTGGGTGTTGTAAGTGGTGACGGAAGAGTATTATATACTCTTTCGTGTAAATAAAAGTGATTATTCACTACGTTTTAGTGCTGACTATGGGAAATACGAGAAAAAATCAATGGCTTCCGGTAGATACCGGTATAGCATCTCGTTTACACCATACTAAAGTATCCTAGTGGTAGTGGACTTCTTAGCTGGTTTATATATACTGCTGGTACATCGGAACTTTGATAGCGCGATATACTTATATGTTTCGCTTGTGGCGCGACGACAGCGCCGCCACAGCATTTCGTTTACACCGTACTAAAATATTAAGACCGGCGCGGCGACGGCAGCGGCGTTAAATTTACGAGGCTTCTGGTACTGCGGGGGTCAATTCACTTGCCAAGCGTTACGATGTGGTTACGATTACCGTAAATCCTCCCTTTAACAGAAGAAGCCTATATCTACCTAGGACGGAAGTGTTATATTGTTTAATTTGAAATGATAATACATTCATTGAAATTTGAAGTTTAATGACATATAACTTTCAAATAAATTTGTCGGTACGATACGCACGTCACCTACTGTAAGTTAATTGTACTACGAGTACTATGCGTATAACCTTCGCACAAGTGCAAGCAAGTTGACAAAGATTTTCAGCAATCTGATGAACAGTATGGCGGCGCATGAAATACGAACACGCTCCTGTAAGACTGCATTACGCAGTAAGCCTGGGATGTAAACACCAGCATGCTTAAAAAGAAGTATAACTTCGCCTCCAGGTTCTTCAAAAGAGTTATTGCCAAGGCAAAGTATGAGCACATAGGTAGAATTGGCAAGAAATTAGTTCGCCTTCCTTCGGGAACCCGTGAATTCTCGTCTTTGCCAAGGCTGTTCAAGGGAATTTTTGTAAGCCATCATTACCATCTCTGCACAGGAAGCACGACTCACTGGCCCACGCCGCAAAAGAGAAAGTCGACCTTTTAGGCTCCCTTTTTGCGTCCAAGTCAACTCTCGATGACAGGGGAACACACCGCCGACCATAACGCAGTGTGAGTGCTCTATGCCTGATGTGCGATTCACACAGTGCTCAGTACGCAATGCACTGCTCTTTCTGGACATCCACAAGTCGAGAGGGCCTGACAGAATCCCGCCAATTGTGCTGAGGACGTGCACTCCAGAGTTGGCACTGGTTCTAATGCGTCTTTTCCGGTACTCCAACTCCCTAGGCGTTGTCCCGAATTCATGGAAAACAGCTTTCGTGCACCCGATCCCTAAAAAAGGTAACCGCTCTAATCCGTCCAACTAAATTCCTATCGCCATCACCTCCTTGTTCTCGAAAATAATGGAGTCCATTATTAACTGCCAGCTCATGCGGTACCTTAAGGAGCACCAGCTGATTATTGACCGCCAGTACAGTTTCCGTCGGGGTCGCTCAGTGATCTTCTTGTTTACCTAACACATAGATGAGCGCAGGCGATCGAGTCCAAGGGGGAGGCATTGGCCGTTAGTTTGGACATAGCGAAGGCCTTCGATCGGGTCTGGTACAAAGCGCTTCTTTCGAAGTTTCCTTCCTATGGGCTTCCCGAGAAATCATGCAATTGGATCACCAGTTTTCTGGCTGATCGGAGCATCAAGGTTGTAGTAGACGGTGCATGCTCCGATTACGAGCCTATTAACGCTGGTGTTCCACAAAGCTGCGTGCTATCACCAACGTTGTTTCTTCTGCATATAAATGATATGTTGCAAACCGGTAACATTCATTGCTATGTGGATGATAGCACTGGTGATGCTCTATACACCGGCCGTGCCAATATTTCTCGGGAAAACGTCGCCGAGTACCGAGACAACCTCGTGTTTCTGAAGTCGAGTCACATGAGTAAATAAACCGTACAGATGCAAAACTTCTAAGGAGCTGTCAAAATTTTTACCTATTTTGGTAGAGTTGGCACAGGAGGATAAAATTAAATAAACAAAACGTTTGTCAGCTTTTATTACATACTTAAGATAGAATATTTTTTTAGAAACAACGTATTCTAAATATTTTATTTTATAATTTTTGTTCTTTAACAATTTCTTGTGCCTTTTAATTAAATGATAAATTATGAATCTAATGTAAAGTTCTTTTAATAATCTATTGGAAAGCACTCGCATTGCATAACAAATATACAATCTTGCACACGTTTTAATATTCCATTACCAATGTTTCTTTCGAGATCAAAATATTCGCAAAATTTTTGCTCAAGCAATTCATACATTCATTTTAGATACATTCTTACATTGGCTGGAACTCAAACAAGCACCGTCATTCGTCAGCAAGTTGAGTGTTGGAAAAGTATTTCCAAATAAATGTTTTATAGGTCTTTTTTAGAAAACTTAGTACAGGATTTTTCGAAGTGATCCTCACAGAGTCTATATTGTTGCCTTTTTTATAATCAAAATGTTTTGAAAGGAGATCTTCTCGTCCTACAGCTTTTAACCACTCTTGCCGTCTGAAATTATAATAATAATAACAAAAACATGAACCTACGTATTTAATTTATAAACGTAATTATTCAATTATAAACATTATAAAAATAATTATTGAATCACTTAGAGGTAGGTAGGTCACTTATAGGTGAGTTATCTATCTATCACATTTCTCTATTCTATAAAATAAGTTAAATAGTCCAGTTTAATCCTCTGAAGACACAAGTTTGCGCGTTTACCGCAAAAAAGAACCCCTTAGTTGTATCTCCTCAGTTTCAAGGCACTCCCCTTGTTGCCTCAGCTAGTATCGGAATCCTCGGCATCGACATATCGAGTGACGTGCAGTTTCGTGGTCACTTGGAAGAGAAGGTCAAATTGGCCTCTAAACAGCTTGGCGTGCTCAGCAGAGCGGAACAGTATTTCATGCCGGCACACCGCCTGCAACTTTCAAGGCGCAGGTTCAGCCTCACATGGAATACTGTTCCCATCTCTGGGTTGGGGCTCCCCAGTGCCAGCTCCTTCCACTTGACCGCATCCAGCGCAGAGTGGCTCGAATTGTCAACGACCGAGTCCTTTCCGATCGGCTCGATTCACTGGTGCTGCGAAGAGATGTTGCATCCCTTTGCATTTTCTTTCGTATCTACCACGGGGAGTGCTCTGAGGAAATGTTCGGATTAATCCCAGCCGCCAAATTTCACCAACGCATATCGCGGCAAAATTCCCGATACCATTCACACCATCTGGATGCTTGGCGGTCCACCACTGTACGTTTCACTAGGAGTTTTCTTCCGCGTACGACCACTCTGTGGAATAGCTTACCACCGGCGATTTTTACGGACCGATACGACTTAGGGACCTTCAAGAAAAGAGCTTACTCCTTTCTAAAAGGCCGGCAACGCACCTGCAATTCCCCTGGTGTTGCAGTTGTTCATGGGCGGCGGTATTCACTTACCATCAGGTGAGCCGTATGATCGTTTGCTCCCTCTCCTATAAAAAAAAAACAAACATTAATTTTTATATATTAGATATCTTGGACTCTCAAAGTGTTTCTAATACTTCATTTGGTGTGCCTGTTGATTAGTCAATGAACTACTGTACCATATGTGTAATAAATATAATACACATATGACTGTACTGAACTCCATTATAAGACCGCCTGTTGTTCATAAATTTGGAATTGTATTTCTACTCCCATTTTTTATTTGGTGCACAATAAATAATAAACAAATAAAATAGACTTACGCGTCAAACGTTTTACCGACTTAAAGAAAGTGAGAGTAAATAAAAATGACTTAATACGTAAAAATAAATTTTTAGGGCGTGGATGTTTCATTATATTCACATTCACCAGCCGGTAAAAGTGTATTGCTAAACATGAGCATCAAGCGTTGTTAAGAGGATTTGCCTAGATCGTTACCTGTTAGCCTGAAGTTAGGGCTAAGTGAATGTGCCTTGGAGGGAGGCCTTTATACAGCTGTTATGCTTGTTAACAAAAATACATCCTTGTAGCCGCAAGAAAATCTATCGATTCATTTTGTTAAAATTGCAATAATCGATTATGTAACATCACCATTACCCACACGGCCTATAAAAGTCCACTACTGAACATAGGCCTGCCCCATAGATTGGCTCATAAAGGGAGTATCTGCCATATTTGCCACGCTAGGCAGGCAGGATGGCAACCGCAGATTTTTATTTTTAGTTGTTATTAGGAAGACACTGCTGCCCACTTCCTGGTTTATTTCCCTCTGTCGCCTCTTACGAAAAGAAAACGACGATATGGGGTAGTAGATATTCATACACCGCTACTACACATAATGGGATAATTAAATCCAGATACTGATCGGTAGAGAAGAATATAAGGTGATTCATACTACAATCACTAATTCTCTTGCTTCCCTAGAGCTGGCCTTTGTAGTACCTATTGGAGTGTATATGGGTTTATTATATTATCATTATCATTAGACTGCGACAACCCTTGCTGGATAAACGCTTCTTCTAAGGCGCGTCATTTTGAACAATCTTCGGCTTTACGCATCCGGTTACTACCTTGCTCAAATCGTCTCTCCATGTAGCTAAAGTACGCCCTAGATTACGTTTTCCTAAGAGGGGTCCACACTTCGGGAAACTTCTATTTCAAGGGTTGTCACTACTGCGAAAAATGTGACCAGCTTTTTGCCACTTCAGTTTGTAAGTAAATACGAGAAGATACTGTGGCAAAGAACCTTTGTCACTAATATTCTAAGTCAACCGTAAACACTGAATGTACTCTCAGGCATTCGCAAAGCGACTTTGAGTTAAAGACGACCTTTCATCGTATGTGATAACAGGCAGCGTTCTGGTCGAATACTTTCATCTTCGGGCTTGGTGGTATGGGCACAGAATAAATAATAGTACTACGTACAGAACTTGCACTCCTTTGATATTGACTGCTTGCCGACGTTTTAATAGCCTACATAATTATTATTAATCAGATAAATCGCGCACGCAAGCTAAATAAAACTTTATCACTGCGCGCGAGTGTCCGTATTACTTTGCATCTTTTCTCCTTCCTACGTCACAACGGACTTTCCGTGGTTATTAAGGGCTGTTAATAAAGAGTAAAAAAATACATTGCGTAATGGTAAGTTACTTAGGTAAAGTACCTTTTCTGACTATGATCGACCATATTTCCGCTACTATGTGAGTTCTGTGATGCCCAACGCATGCAACTTGCAAGGCCGTTCGTCGGGAATCGCGATGCTTGGCTCGTAATGCCGCGTCTCCACCAAAGAAAAGTTACCAACTTTTGTGTTGTCAACACGTGTTGGTGACAAATGTTTCTGTAATTACCTTAATTTGTTGGCAACAAAACTTGTAAACAATGTCGAGCACCGTGTTTCCATTTTCGGCGGCAACATCAAAGGAATACGCTTGTTGCAACCATTTGTTCCCTCTGTGGAGACGCTTGTTGGAAACATTTGTTGGCAACATGTCTGTCACGTGGACGAACGAGTTAATCGACATGGGGACGAACGAGTTAATCGATGTGTGTAATCAAAATTATATTATTATTTATAGGTAGATCTAGATAATTAGGTACTTAGTTACTGACGCCATAGTTACAGATTTATTATTTAATTTTTCGATTTTTTCGTGTATAATGCCAATGACCTTAAAAATTTGTTCAGTGTAAGTAGACCTCCCAGTACTAGTGACTGCCTACTAATGCAAGATCAGCATACACTGGTTTGTAGTTTAATACTTCTCATTGCCACTCTCATTAATAATGAAGTCGCGTGTCGCATGTTTGTAAATAGCAAAAAATGTGAAACAGACAAGTGACGGCTCCGTGGCGCAGTGGTTTAGTAATGAGGTGCAGCGCTAAGGGCCGCGGGTTCGAATCCCGGACGGAACAAGTATTTGTATGGCCTACAAATAATTGTTCTGGGTCTGTTCTATGTATGTAAACTGTCCCTGCGATACAGGAGAAAATCCTAGTGTGGAGGTAACGTTTTTTAAAAAGAGAGGAAGAGAGACAACTAATGAAATTAAAAATTTTGCCTATAACCGACTTCAATATTAATACGCATTATTAAGGATAACTCCAAAACTACTGGTGTTTTTTTTTGCATAAAATTATAAATACTGCGGCTACCTGCATAATATCGTCACTTGAAAGACATATTGTTGCCAACAAAACTTTGTGGTGGAGACAGCAAGTTGTCAACTAAAATGTTTCTCAAATTGTTGGCGACATGTTTCAATTCGGTGCGGAAACATCGGAAACAAAAGTTGGTAACTTTTGTTGAGTTGCAAACAGTTGGAAACATAAATGTTGTCAACATTTTCGGTGGATACGCGGCTTAAGAAATAGGTAGAGAGAGTAAACAACAAATAAACCCGAAATAGGATTCCTAACAGAAATGTGATCGTATTCTACTTAATTAAAAATCTTCTAAACAAAGTTTTAATTTCAGTATTTTGTATTATTATAACTTAAAATATTTTAATTACAAAAGATAAGTATACTTAGGTATGTAAGTAGGTACTTGGGTAGTGAAGTAAATTTCAACTAAGTTTTGTAATAAAGTACTTAGGTAGTACTTCTGTAGTTAAATTATTATCTAATTCTTTTTTCAATATAAGTACCTATCTAACAAAAAAATGAAATAAATTCACCTTTCATTATCCTTCGGTAACTTAAAAAATGATATATCTGAATCCTTTTGTTTGCTCATTAAGCATCCATCCCCGCAACAATTATAGTAGGAACGACGTTTTGTCAATATAATTTATGAAATAGATAGGTAATATACATATTATTCTTAAATTACATTAAAACTTTTTCAACTAAGTATTTTATCCTACAATTAAATATACTAAACACTAAACAAAAACTATTTTGACAAGTATTTCAAAAAGTATTTACAAAAAACTATTTACGTAAACAGCGTTAAAAACTTTAACATTCGATCGCCTAGAACGCGCTAGCCCCGACTGAGTTCTAACTCGGGGGCGCCTCGCGATTGTAGGTAATTATTTCACGCAGGTAGCAAGAGTGACAGAGGCCTGGTATGGGTGACAAAAAGACCTGACGATGTTCCTTAAATCCTAGCCAGCTGAATCCAATCCTCCTGTAGATAAAGTATAATATTCTGGTTATCCTAAAAATATGTACATTTTTTTTAATCGCTTCCTTCTGTTTTAGGCATAAGTAAAATACAGAAAGGTATATTTTCGATGAATGACGTTGCTGCTAACACGATGCTGTACATGTTTGCTGGTTATGAGACCTCAGCGACCACTGGCCAGTTAGCGGCCTACGAGCTGGCCCTCAATCCTCTCGTACAACAAAAGGCCAGGGATGAGATAAAAAGAGTATTGGCGAAATATGACGGAAAGTGCACCTTTGAAGCACAGAGTGAAATGGTTTACATGAATATGGTCTTAGATGGTAAGCTCATTATCATTATCATTAGAGCCTTTTACAAGTCCATTGCTAGACATAGGCCTTGATGGATCCGTGGCGCAGTGTCTTAGCAATGAGTTGCAATGCTACGGGCCGCGGGTACGATTCCCGCACGGAACAAGTATTTGTATGGCCTACAAATAACTGTTCCGGGTCTGGATTGGACTGGGTTTTAAAGAGCAAAAAAATACAAAAAAACGACCTGTATCCATCGACTTCCTGCATCCCTTACAAAGTCGTCACTCCATCTAGTAGAGGGCCGCCCTACATTTCCGTTACCGATGCGAGGCTACCATTTGAGAACGATGGTAAGTCCCATATTTTAAAATAAGTAACAATTCTAATGCAAAAAATATACCACCATTAAATTTAGCAACATTATTATATTTGCTTTTTTTTTTGTCATCAAGCTAATCTATCGATTAAAGAAAGAGCTCCATATAATTGCAATTAGTTTACCCTTGGCGGTCCATCACAGTGTGATTTACTAGAAGTTTTCTTCCGTACGACTTCTTTGTGTAATCGGCTACCGCCTGAGATTTTTCCGGACCGATAGGATATAGGGACCTGAAGGAAAATAACCTACTCCTTTTTAAAAGGCCTGTAATGTACCTGTAATTGCCCTGGTATTGCGTTGTTGATGGGCGGTGGTAGTCACTTAACTGCAGGTAAATAAATATATAATAAATTTAAAAAACTTCTAAAACAAAACATAAAATCTCGGATCCGTAGCGGTTAAGCGTTTGGTTGCGCCCTATAGATGCGCGGGTTCAAATCCAACACTCAACAAGTTATAAACATCGTTGCAATTTGCGTTTTCAGTAGTACACAATTCTTTTACTATATTTTTTATAATTTTTAATAATTTTGCAGTTCGAGACGTCTTCTGCCATTGACACTGCTTCTTGGTCCTTGGTCTGGGTATTTTGGGCGCTTTATATATTATATTTTTTGTTAAAAACTTTTTTAGACATGGACAATATTATTTATTATTATAAATAAATAAAAACAAGACTTAAAACTCGAATTATCATATTATACTACTCCCTGTGGTATAGTACCGAGAACATTGGCTAGATTTTCTTGCTGAATTGCTATACTCAGCCTTTAAGCCTTCTTATTAACAGCGGCGACGAGAAATTGCGGATAAAGTTCCTTTAGAAACTTCACCGCATGAGGACGGTGGACCTCAGGGCCCGATAACTTCTACAGCAAATGACACAACACATCCATCAGAGGCGCGTACTGAATCCGGTTCTGAATGACGTAGCCCCGTGTTGAAAGGTTGCTGAAGTGTCTATGCACGTAGCATCCTACACTGGGGCTTCTCTCCCAAAAGAGACTTATACAACTAATAAAACTAAATTAATAAAACTTATAAATCAATAAAGTCTAATAAAACTATAACATTTTGTTTTCGCAGAAACAATGAGGAAGTATCCTCCGATGCGCGCGTTGTTTCGAAGGTGTACGAAGGAGTACAGAATGCCTAATAGCGATGTTGTCATTGAAGAAGGAACATTAGTGTTCATTCCCATACAAGCTATACAAATGGATCCAGACATATTCCCGGACCCAGAGACATTCGATCCTGAGAGATTCGTACCTGAGAAAAAGGCTAAGATGCATTCATGTCATTGGATGCCTTTCGGTGAAGGTCCGCGTAAGTGTTTAGGTAAGTTATTTTGAAATAAATATTACAATAATTATTAATTAAATTTATTTTGTAAGAAAACACCATCTAGTACAAAAAACCTATAACAGACATATTAAAGGAAACTAAAGCTTAGCAAATAGCTTAATAAAATGTTAATTTAACATGCCGAACATAAAACATTAGTTAAAGTTACAGCCTTCAAATTACAATGACCCTCTACTGAGCAGTAACCTCTGTTAACCACAGACCTCTCTAATTTCTGAAAAGGGCTATGAAATAATAAGGCCATCACGTTGTTCCTGGGCTTGCAAGCGGATGTCTTCAAAATATTTTTTCTTCACACATGCAGGTTCCCACACGATATTTTCCTTCACCACCATTCACTTGGTAAATCAGAACGTTTAACTGCAATTAACAATTTCATTGCTTACGGCGGGGATCAGTTCGCGTACTGTGAAATTTACAACGAGCGCTCAGCTCCTGAGCCACTAAGGCATAATACAATTATTTAATTGGCATATTAAATAAATATGATATGAAGATTGTATTCCTTACTTCAAGAATACGACATTAGCCCAATGGTAAAGAATAGAGACTGTGGTACTTAAAGCTAATGAGTTCGAATCGACCACTCTACTATTACTGTCGTGTGGAAGACGGGAGTTTAAGCAGTGTTATTAGTATTGTAATATTATCTAGTAAAGCTAGAATATTTTAAATAACTTACTTATCTTATACTATTGAGTTGTAAATAAAATTTATAATTGTATTATAAATTTTATTTTTGCCCTATAATAACGATACTTGACCAATTTCAATGTTTTACAATTTTCATTAAAAGGAATTTAAATAAAGATAACAATTACAACATCTATTTATCATATTTAAAAGAAAACATGAAGGTTTCTTTAATATTTACGGATTTTATTTGTGATAATTAGAATACATCAAGCTTAATATGTTTATCTTACGAATTTAAACTTCTGCTCGATTAGATCTTTATCTTAGGTGATTTTGGACAGTCTGTACCGTTAACTTATTTAAGCTATAAAATGTTCAAAATGTTTTTAGAAAATCTCCCAAGTGAGAAGACCTGATGATCCAATAAGTTTAACCGTGAAATCAACTAGTTGAAAGAAAGGCCCATGTCCAAGAGAGAACAGTTTGCGGGCACACAGAAGTGTGCCATCTGGTGCACTGTATGCTCCTTTTTTACCCTAAACCATAATCAATTGGAATACTTTTAAGGAGTTCTAGAAAAATATTTGTATATTTAAGAAAATATTGTGTATTGATGTCATAACTTTTATACTCATCATCTTATGTGTATCTTTATAACTAAGTACCAAAAACTGAAGGTATTAGACTCAAATGATTTTAAATTTGATTTCTCAAAAACGTCTGGAACCGATATTAATGATTCTTTTTTTTATTAAAATATTAAATAGGTTAATAGTATATAGAAATATAAATCAATAATACCTTCTGAAGTCAGTCTTTAATTCTTTGATACACTATGTCTTAGCACAGACTTGAAAATTTATTAGGTTGAAATTAGGTTTTGTTTTTAAATGCAGTTTCACTTTTTAAAAGTTTAATCGTTAAATTCGTATGATTTATTTATTTTTATTCGTCCGATATATTGTTAATATATTAAATTTAAAAAATATACATAATAAAAAAAAGTAATATATATACTCTAATACTTATTCGTGTGATTAGGCTATTTGCGCATATTAAAAGATTACATACAACCAAAGAGATTTAAATATATGTCAGTGACAGTAAGGTAAGGTGGGGCGGGTGTGGTCGCCCTAAAGCCGTGTACATTTTAATGAAATAAATCATAGACTTAGAATATACTGGCGTAAGTATATTCTAAGTCTATTATATAAATAATATTGAAAGAATTGAACTTTTAATTTAAAAAATTATAGAGCGAATAAGTATTTATACGATTATCGTATAATTAGCAACAACGTTATTAAATAACACAAATCTAATTTAATGAAAAATCTACCAAGTTTTATGACACTACTAAAATAGCAAATTCAAAATATTATATGACGTAGTATTAATAATGTTGTTGTTAGCTACCGAATTCGAATAACTAATATCCAACTCGTTTCATTGGAAACGAAATTATTTTGCATATTACATTAATACTTCGTGTTATAATTGACGTAATATTTTAGGTCTCCGTCAAGGGTACGTCCAATCGAAGCTTGCACTTGTGAAGCTGTTGCACAAGTATGAGTTGTCGTTAGATGACCGCTCTCCGGTGCCTATGAAGATCAAGGCCTCTTCGCTGGCGTGCTCCGCTGACGGCGGAGTGTGGATCAAGCTTAGCAAACTTGAGGTCTAGATATGGGCTAACACTACTGACTTTAACGTGTTTAATTTAAATGCGCTTAAAAGTAACAATGTAGTTATAGTATTAACTGTAATAAATTATTGTGATATTAAACTTGTTAATGGTTTGAAGGGACGAAAGAAAGAAATAAATGTAAATAAATTTATTGGTGTGTGTGTTTTTATATTCCATTTTGTTACGTCAATTATATTGCACAACACAAACGCCTGTGCTGTGAAGGTATTGTCCGACTACTTAAAAATCCCTGGTTTTTTACATACATCAGACATCAGTTAATTACATCAGACTCCATTTGCCGGTCTCACCGTCTCGGTCCAACGGGCACTGACAGGCCCCGTGCTATCCTTGTGAAATTCCGCGACATTGCGATGAAAGACAAAGTATGGCTGGCAAAGAAGAATCTTAAGGGCACTGGAATCACCTTGTCGGAATTCCTCACACAAAGTCGACATGTTTTGTTCCAAGAGGCGCGCAAACGGTTCGGAGTTTCAAAGTGCTGGACGAAGGATGGCACCATATTGGTATTAGGCCCAGACCAGACACGGCACCGTGTCCGCTCCAGACTGGACCTGGATGTTATCCCATGCTCCGAGTTGGTGGTGCAGGCCTCATCTGCTGTGGCGGTTGCAAGTGCGGTAAAGGATACCAGGTCTACTCAAATGAAATCTAAAAGAGTTGCTAAGAAATAAATTTTTCGTGTATCTACTCTTGTGTATCTGGTTCGAATATGCCTGTATGTTTAATGAGAATTTACAGTTAAGTTTTATTTGTCTTATTTTTATGTAGCATAATCAATTAATATTTAACTTTAATTTACCGAATTCTTAAATTTTTTTTAATGTTTATGTATGCCATATCATGATTATCATAAGACATTTTGTTAACGTCATTTGTGTAATGCACAGAACACAATTACTCTCTACCAAGAGAAGAACGCCAACTTCATACTAAAAAACGGAAACACGTGTTTATGAGTGTACACTAAAAGCGCTACGGTGGGCGCCCATATAAAACTTTTTTAGCGGGAATTTCAAACCTATGTATTCTATAACTTTGAAATTTTTATTTAAGGCATATTCGAGTAATTTTGGTTCAAGCATCACAAACCTATGGGGTAAATTCCCATACATTTGAGAGGTTGCACCAAAATTACTCGAATATACTTTAGATTAGTATGTGAGATAAAATAAAACTATAAATAAGTATAGTTATGTAATTTTATTTTCTGGAAGACAGATTGTTTTATAAATTATGCATTATTTTTAATATTTTTTATTGCTTTTGCAAATAATATTTCCACGCTTGTTACTGATATATAACACATGTTATTGTCAGAGAGTTATTCTTCACAGAACATTAACGTAAATTTAAATCAGCAAAATTCTCATGGTGAAAACTTAACTCAGCCCAAATACTTGATCTGAAACAGATACAATTCGAGTCAATATAGTAATATCCCTATAAATAATGGTCAATAAATTCAAAATGTTTATAGACTTACCACCATAGCTTACCACACTATTGTCATAAGTTTTTCTTTTCCTATTATAGGAAACCTGCAGAAAGTGATCAGATGATTTTGTGTTTTTTATTTGCACAACACTCAACTTACTTTCGATGATGATCACACATCGTGCATAAAATTTTGAAATAATGAATTCATTTATAGTCAATATCTTATGCAGAGTTAACATCTCACAAAAAATCTTTACTGTATATTCACGACGATATTATGACTGTGTATTCGCCTACAAACGAAAATGAAGTATTCTGAGCCCATAATAACTGAATTTAAGCAAAAATCAAAAATAATTATTAAAATCTAAACCTATGAAATAAATTTGAATAAATTTCAGAAAATATTTTCAATATGAAAGACGTTGACAAAAAATTTTTTTTTTCTTCTATTAATTCATGGCTTCTTTTGATAGAATTCTGCTAATATTTAATAATTTAATTTTAATCAATTAATAGGTAAATTAATTGTGCAAATCTCAGAGTAATATGTATGTAATTATACTTTAAAGAGCAAACCAAAAAAAGTAACCCAGAATTAACATTTTTAGTTTCTTCCGATATAATATGAATTTTTGTATCTAATTTTTAAAATGGCAATCTAAAACAACATGAAGGAAAGAAACAGCGATATTTTTTTCTCGCTTTATTTTTACTAGCCCAACATAAACATTGACAAAATCATGATTGTGTGCAGATTTTTCAGCTTTCATACCAAGTTGCATCACCTTGGTGTAATGTAATCGTGCAATTACAACCACAGATTGTAAAGTATAATTCTCAACCATAGAGTTCATAAATCACTATTTAAAACTTGTCTTTGTTATTGCGTTTCGTTTATGCAATGAAAATGATACCATAATAGCGCTATTCAACGTAACGTTATTTATAACTAGTTTTTATTTATAGCGATATGCTTAATTTTTTGTTATTTAATGTTATACATACTTATTATGGTTTTAATATATTACCAATAATACATTATTCTTAAAATTGACTAAATGCTGTTTAAGTTTTCACTTTTTTCGTTTTTCTTAACGATTTGTTTTTTTTTTTGTCAATTTTTTTGTTACTTTGTGTTAGTTGCTTTGAAACATTACCACATATGTTTTTTTTTACTGATGTAAATCTCTTTCAGACTGCTGGCAGGTTGGGGTTCCGTATATTTATTTTTCATACCTTTTGTTATTTAATAGTTTATTATACAAGGTGGTCCAAACAGTGAGGTTATAAATTTTTTTTTTGATTCCTCACACCTAGGGGTATCCGAAAATACCCTATGTATGTTCCGCGATTTTTTGTAGTTTTCGAGTTATGATTTTTTTTATCCTTTTTTTTGAAAATGTTCAACTCTAAACAGCCTAACATTAAAAAAAATGTAGTTGTGAGATTTTTTCCAAGTTTTTTTGTTTGTAGCATGATCCTTATGAGTTGCCCTATTATGCATAAAATAATTAGCTTTCTAACATTCACCGAAGATACAATAATTTTAATCGAAACTTAAAAAAATTCTGTCAGGAGAGTGGGGCTTGAATTTTCAACATTAAATGAAAAATAGTAATAAATGATTTCATACTTTCTAATTAATTTTAAAAACTTGGCAGTACCTTAATCTTTCATAATAACATAAAAAAATGACACTTAATCACTTAATAGGCCAGTTTTCTGTTACAGACTTGAAGTTACTCAGGCAGGAAACTACCTGAATAGTTAATTTGATTTAAAAATCTTTTATCATTTCTAGGGCTAAACTAAGATAGTAAATGCTTCAGGTTAGCAAAAACTACTTATTGTTAAACGTGACATTTATTAAGGTATCATTTTACTACAAACTACATGTTTTTTATTTCACTCAAACTAAATGATAGCACATTCAGTCACGCCACTCTAACGAATCCCAACTTTTAGTTTCACGTTCACGTGCTCTATCGGTACGTACCTCTAGTATTGCGTACAATGACAACCTACAATAAAAATACAAATAATTTTTTCCAGAGGATATCACGCGTTTCATATTCAGCGTGTTCAACAACAACGACGCAGACTATCCAAGGCGTGTTGCTTTCTGCCAAATAATGCTGGAAAGATCTGCGGAAGACCCGGAATTTTTTAACAAGATACTCTGGACGGTTGAATCCCGGTTTGAAAGGACTGGCGTCTTTAACATTCACAATTATCATAGCTGGGCCATTGAAAACCCAAAAAAAGCAAGACAGTCAAATTTTCAGAACAGATTTAGTATCAACATGTGGTCAGGAGTCATAAATGGAGAAATGGATGGGCCCTTTGAATTGTCGGCTAGATTGAACGGGTCCCAGTACCTGAACTTTCTACAAAATAACCTAAATGGTTTATTGTTTGAAGTTAATTTACAAACGAGGAGGGATATGATATTTCAAAATGACGGTGCTCCTTGCCATTTTGAAAGACAAGTGAGGGAGCACCTCAACAAAACTTTCCCAGGAAGGTAGATTGGGCGTGCAGGGCCAATCGAATGGCCTGCACGCTCACCAGATTTAAACCATATAGATTTTTTTTTGGGGATTCTACAAAGAGATGGTGTATGCTAGAGAAATTAATTCGGAAAATGAATTAAGGGGAAAATTGAAACAGTGCGCAGAAAAAATCAAAGAATATACGAATGCTTTTCGAAGACTAAAAGCAAATTTTTTAAGACGATGTAGACTGTGTATCGAAGTTAATGGCCGCCATTTCGAAAATTTACTTTAAATAAATTTATCTTATATTATTTACTAGTTATGTGTATTAGTATGAATCTTGAAATCATTTGTCCAGTTCCCGGCAAACATCTTGAACAATAAGCGTAGTGGGGGAAGGTTTGCGCACGCATTTTTGTATGTAAAACCGACTCTGCGCAGTCAAGGTCAATGTTCAAGAAGTTTGCCAGAACATTGTCAATAAATTTTAAACAATAAGTAAAGACACTGGATGTTATTTTTGCTAACCTGAAGCATTTACTATCTTAGTTTAGCCCTAGAAATGATAAAAAGATTTTTTAAATCAAATTAACTATTCAGGTAGTTTCCTGCCTGAGTAACTTCAGAAGTCTGTAACAGAAAAACTGGCCTATTAAGTGATTAAGTGTCATTTTTTTATGTTATTATGAAAGATTAAGGTACTGCCAAGTTTTTAAAATTAATTAGAAAGTATGAAATCATTTATTACTATTTTTCATTTAATGTTGAAAATTCAAGCCCCACTCTCCTGACAGAAATTTTTTAAGTTTCGATTAAAATTATTGTATCTTCGGTGAATGTTAGGAAGCTAATTATTTTATGCATAATAGGGCAACTCATAAGGATCATGCTACAAACAAAAAAACTTGGAAAAAATCTCACAATTACATTTTTTTTAATGTTAGGCTGTTTAGGGTGAACATTTTCAAAAAAAGGATAAAAAAAATCATAACTCGAAAACTACAAAAAATCGCGGAACATACATAGGGTATTTTCGGATACCCCTAGGTGTGAGGAATCAAAAAAAAATTTTATAACCTCACTGTTTGGACCAACCTGTATATATTTTAATGATGATTTCTGTGATTTTTTGTCTTTGCCATCAAGTGATGTTACATCTAGTGAGTTTAGCTTTCACAGTACAGTGTCTTCTATTCCGTTAAATGATGCCCTTAATTCGTACTTCTCAGATTCTCTGAAATTTTTTAATGTAATTCACTTTAATGCACAAAGTATTATAGCCCACTATCCTGATATGCTTGCGTCTTTTGAGTCCCGTAACATTCACGCTATTCTCGTCTCCGAATCTTGGTTGAAGCCATGTTTACCATTCACTTCATACTCATTACCGGGATTTCATCTCATTCGCAACGACCGTATTGGTAAGGGAGGTGGAGGGGTGGCGATTTACCTTCGTTCTTACATTCCCTTTACTGTTGTAAGTTTGTCCACTCAGCCTCCTCCTTCTAATGCGGTCGAGCATTTGTTTATTGAAGTTACTCTGTCTCATACGAAAATTCTTCTAGACGTTTGTTACAGTCCGTCTCTCCACATTGATTACTTCTCCTCCTTTGAATGTTTATTAGAAAATTTGTCCCCGTCCTATAGTCACACCATAATTATGGGTGATTTTAATACATGTTTACTTAAAAGAGACAATCGGTGTAAGAAGCTACAATCGATTACGCAGGCGTGTAACTTACATATATTACTGCTTTCTGCTACACATAAGCTTCCTGATTGTACCCCATCTTTAATTAACTAGGCTTTTTTTATTTCCCTATTTTTTTATTGCAATGAAATGCTAGCATGTCTGTGCAATAAAAATATTTATGTATCCGCTAAACTAACGTGCTGAAAATATTAATTACTATATACGAGTCTAACCTAGAGGTTAGACATATATATAGGTTAGACATAATATATTTACATATATATGTTACTGGTCTGGGCTCAGAATTAATGATTTTGTATTAAGGTAATGGTTTTTTTTTATGTTAAACAATCCCACACAATGATAAATCTCGATCTTTACTTAACCTACACTTAGTTTAACAAAAGCCTATTAACTTTTGCCTAATTTTATCCAGATTTGTGTCATCATCCTTGAGAAAAAATTAAAACACCGACATCTCGCATAATGCTAGTGTAAAAGATCCGGATCGCGGTTAATTCTTCCGGGCTTATAAAGAAGGAGAAAGAAGAATTATACAGGGGTCAATTACACGTAAAGGTTTCAAAAGCTTAATATTTTTTTGCATAGGTCAATTTGTTAGTTTTCCGTGTATCTTGATGTTTTGTTTAGTTTGTAAAGTAAGAACCAGAAACTCTATAAAGTGCCTTTCAAAATCAGGTTAATCTCTTATTCGAGAATAAATGTAGTCTATGAAATGAGTTCAGGCGGATTGAGAGTGTTCGTTTGTCACCCTAATTCTATAAAAAAATGAGATCTCTTGATCGGTTGAAGATTTATGAGATTATATGAGATTAATATATTTATGTTTAACAAATTTAACAATTGTGGGTAATAGTTTATTTTCCGTTAGTTTATTTTCCATTACAACGGTAACGAAAATCCACGACAGGAGAATAATATAGGCTAGACGATATAAAGTAATTTGCAACATTTATCTATGATTTTGACAGTGCGTGTCGTAAGAGGCGACAGATGGAACCAAACCAGGCGATGGGCGAACCAGGAGAAGCGTCTTCCTAAATCTAAAAATGATAAAAACTGTGGATGCCAACCCGTCTTATAGCAAATATAACAAATGATGCAAACTATTGGGAATAGAATAGAATAATTTTTTTATTCAATATAGATCACATGTGTAATTCTTATTGAAAGTCATTTTTTACTTTACCACTGGTTCGAAAAAAAACCTCTGTCCTGGGAAAAACCAGCAAGAAACCCAGCGGGACTTTTTCAGCTTAACAAAACATTTAAACTTGGCAATAGAGAGAGCCTGTACACTTTCCGGGACCTTGTTGTAATAGCGTATACATTGCCCCAAGAATGAATTACTGACTCTGTGGAGTCGAGAAACTGGTATCACTAGCTTGTGTTTGTTCCTAGTGTTTACAGAATGTATATCATTTTTTACTAAAACTACCTTTGTTTTGTGAACATACATTAAATTTTGCAAATATACTGAGAGGCCAAAGTTAATATATTTATTTCTTTAAATTTATCTCTAAGAGACTCTCTCGGTTTTAGGTTGTAAATAGCTCTAATGGCCCTCTTCTGTAAAACAAAAATAGAGGGAGGCCTATAGTTAGCCAGTAGATTTAGTTGTGGACTTTTGATAGGCTGTAAGGGTTATTCCGTTTATCCACCCTAAAAATCCACCCTAGGGTGGATAGTCGGAAACGCGTGTTCGTTTATCCACCCCAGACGGGGTGGATAATCGGAATTCGTATATTATTTTTCTTCCGATTTTCTCCCTCGGCTGTGTACAGTCGTTTATAAAAACATGATAGGAACTGGCCTAAGATTACTTAGTAGACAATAGCATACTTATAAAAATTCATACTTCTTGTTTAAAGGTCAAAACTGAAATACTTTTAATTGTTCAATTTCATATCATTCGATGTGACATAATTTACGTCATTGAATAATGATGATAATATGGCGTTTGTGAATTACTATGAAATCTCCGCTAGGAGTAAAAGTATTCTGTGCTATAAAAAGACACGGCTCAAGGACGAAAATTATGTGGCTGCTTGGAATTCATTCGGATTGTCCCTCCCACAAAACAATATCAAATGAAATTAAAGACAAACATCAAAATTTAGTAAAGTTTTTGGGTTGTTTGCAAAAAACGCTAAGTTTTTTTGCTAACACATCTGTTGTAACCTTAGATTATTTACAAATAATCTAAGGTTGTAACAAAGAAATTTAGAAAACCATTGCAAATGTACAAAGAGACGAATTTATACAGGACATGCAATTACGTCTACTCAATAATGAAATTAGTGTTGGTAATTTCCTGGACATATTGCAGAAATTATAAATTTCTCATTATTATTTAAAACGAAGAAGTTTAATTTGGTTTAAATGCAATACGCAATATGATTTTTCTTTAAGTTTGTGGTTATTAAAAATTAATCAATAATATATTAAAGTATGAATATATTTTCTGTTGAACTGTACTTGGTGTGGAAAGGCGAAACAACAATCAAAAAGTGAATTCCGACTATCCACCCCGTCTAGGGTGGATAAACGAACATGCCTTTCCGAGTATCAACCCTAGGGTGGATTTATTAGGGTGGATAAACGGAATAACCCGGCTGTAACGGTATCAATGATTTAAATATGTTCAAATATCCGATAATATTCTATTACACATTTATTTTGAATAAACTAAGCTTTGACCTATGTCAATTTTATCCAACCCTATTAGGACACAAATGTTCCAAGCGTCGGGAACTAAAAATAAATTTAAATTAAACGCGATGATATTATTAATTTTGATACTTTGTTAAAGAAAGTTAAAAATCTTTTTCATGAATTCGGATGTCGGAAGATGCAATTAAATATTTGCATAATTTTTGCACGAACTTTAAGGTCAGTGTGTTCTTAGAAATACATCCGGAGTGATCTCTGCCAGCCCCAGCTTAGGATGTACACATATTTTAATAGAACGGTGGCCGTGACAGCGTCTTGAGAAATTGTCGACTATGAAATTGATATTCGACTTGTGATTGCAACACACGCTCTTGAACTTTAAATGAATCAACATTGACCTAGAGAAATGTTACAGAAAAATGTATAATAAATTAAGTTTAGGTTACGAATATTATCTACTAGTGATGACTCTATAAAGTTATGTTTTGTAATTGTAACTTAGAAATATGATATTGTCTTATACTAGATGGTGGGACTTTTTTCCTGGCTTGGCTCCGTCTGGATAGGTACCACCCTTGTACATATTTCTGTCACTGTGGTCCGGTCGAGGGTACAGAGAATCAGTGTAATTCAAGTCTGTGGGGCATTCCATCTTAGTCCTCTGAGTTGACAACACATCTGTAGTTTTCTTTGTTTGAAGTTGGTTGCAGGTGTCCATGAACTGCAGAACCGCTAACAATCAGGTGCACTGTGAGTTCTGTGCGTTGATATATGAGTCAATCAAGCAGGACATCTTATATATCCATATAAAATCATGGCAAACGTAGAAAGACCACATAGTGAATTTCGTGTCGTGACTATCATACTATTCGACCACAACACATTTTTGGCAATGAAGAAAAGCCATGACGCGTTCTGAGCTCTAGTAGATGCAACCACATCATGATGGACCTTGTAACTTGTCGGCTCGGCTTCGGTACTATACCGTTTTGAAAACATCGGTACACACTGACTGACCATTTGAGGCAGATTTCCGCCATACATTCTGGCAGATCTTATTAAGGTGTTATAAAAGTGGCAGGATTTAGCAGATTTGGGATTATTTAACAAAAACGAAGTTTTTTTCACACTTTTCATTGAGAAAAAAGATAGAAAACAAACAAATTATGACAACAGCGTTGACAAAATAGGAGTACGAAACTAAAATGTGTGTATCTATTTGAAGTTGAGTTTTTAATTTTAATAAGTAGCTACAGTATAGAAATAGCATCATATAAAATATAAGCATTTATGTTTCAAAAAGAAAGCGATGGAAATAAAGGATTTGATGCAAATGAACAACATAAATGTTGATAGTGTGCCCAATCAAGCCCACAGAAAAAGGCAAATAAAATGATTTCACTATACATATCAAAAGATCCCGGCATGGAAATTGGTTCTATCAGTTAGGAAACAAGGAATGCCTATTCGACAGACTTTATGCTCCCTTAAAAAAATTGACAGGTGACGCGATATTCATACATTAAGTTCTCTGTTACGCCTTAGCACAAACTTTATATAAACCGAAGCCTTAGCGAGCGATCTCTGATGTTTTAAGTAGTTTTATAATAATTATGCATAGAGCAACGCCAGCCACCGGCAGACCGGAGGGGAGTAGCCACACGCAGGCGTTCCACTCTGTCAAAGTATAAGTCCACGCGATCCTATGCGTAAAAAAATAGTTGCAGCCACGCTTCTTACTAGTTCAGTTTTTTGCTGTGAAAAGAAATCTGTCACGCCAAATTTACAAATAGATGGCATTACCTTTCATATATCTTTACTTTACTAGCATTACCTTTCATAGATCGCTACCAAGCTATTTTTCTAATTTGTTTTGTGTTGTTAATTGTGTATCATACATGATTGTAAGCTGTTATTTAAAAAAAAAGTCCCGCTGGGTTTCTTGATGGTTCTTCCCAGGACAGAGGTTTTTTTCGAACCAGTGGTATTTAAACAAAAGAGTGACTTACTAAGTATTATTTATAATCTATATTGAATAAAAAAGTTTCTGTTTCTGTTTCTATATAATTAATTTCTAATCACATTATTGCTATTTAATTCTTTTTAAACTTAAAAAATACTATAATAACGGTTTTATTGTTTCGGATTTCTTTATCAACACAGGCCGCTCTCCCTCATACAATATGCGGATCGGTCTGTATCTAAGTGGATGATGTGGCCTATAGACATCTACATTTATCCTCGATTAAATATAAAAATGCAGATACGTTGTCATCACTGAGGACTAAGATGAAATGCCCCGTTTCTAGTAAAAAGGGTCTCCAGTTCTCTATACTCACCATACGAAACACAGCAGTATTACGCTGGTATTACGACCCATTAGTGCTGCAACCATAATATAGCTGTAGCTTGGGTCTACCACGTAAAATCTATGTGTGTGTGACATTGTTAGTTTATTGTTTTAATTGTTATGTGTGAGTTTCGTAGTGACAGACGATTGTTTTTGTGTGTGCAGATTTCCCCCGCAACAAATTAGTTCTGTGTTGGGAAAAAACGCTATGGCTACTCCCCTCCGGTCCGGCGGTGGCCCGCTTCTGATGTTCAAAGTAGATAAACTTTGTTCTTTTAAACTACGTAATTTGGTCAAATATTTTTAAAGTAATGACGATATAAAATTGTGCGGTCCGGAACGCGCAGGGCGGTCGGGCGTAATGCGGGCGAGGTGGGGGAAAACATCGCTCATCGCCGCGTGAGCAAATGTACCTCTTCACGTTTAAACTGCTGAACCGATTTAGATGAAATTTGGTATCGAGATAGTTTAAGTCCCGGTGAAGGAAATAGGATAGCTTTGATCACGGAAATTATCCCTAAAGAGGGTAATGGAATTTACTATGAAAGTGCGATTATTGATGGATCACCTATAGTTTAAAGTATAATATCTACGCGGACGAAGTCGCCGGTAAAAGCTAGTCTTTAATATTTGCGAGTAGTTTTGTGTACTTTCATTCTCATTTGTTGCGAAATGCGAAATATCGCTTAACCCGTTTTCAAGGTGACATTACCTACGTAATCTTCGTGATTTTTAATTGTTATTAAAATAAAACATTTTTGTAATAAATAACATGTAAATCCAACCCTACAACAAGCCTATTTTACTGTTTGAATAACTCTATTTTCAAATAGATCCACCTTTTTTTTAAATATAAGCCCACAAGTGGTGTGTGGGAGTCTACCGACATTTCGACTTTTCATTCTTTTAAGATTTTGTAAAAAAAATGTATGAAATGTATGAAATGGCTTGAAATAGTATTTTATATTTTACTCTATTAGTGCAAGATCCCAGGGCCATCAGACGTCACTTATTTTCTGACAAACGAAATGTGTATGATTGATTAGTGGTAGTATGTACTATGATCGCATGCCTACCTGCTAGTTGGGCCAGAGGGCCATTTTCCAGGCATCAGCTAATCAAGGTACGTAAAATCATTACTCACCTCACGTTAATTCTCCCAGCTGATTTTTAGTTGACCTCTTGAATCGGTCTGTCTTCTTGTAAAACGTTTTAAAATAGTTGTCTGGCTAACATATATAAAATGGAGCTCAGAGTCTAAGTGAAATTGAGAGCTTTAAAGCGTCTGCAAAGTGAAACTGCCGACGGAAATTGTCTGGGAGTATTAATGACTGATTTTTAACGATATTATCCAACATTTACGTAAAAATCAGCTGGGAGAATTAACGTGAGGTGAGTAATGTTTTTACTGTAAAATGTCCCTCTAGCCAAGCTAGCAGGTAGGCATGCGATCATAGTACATACT
The DNA here is from genome assembly GCA_029286625.1 of Parnassius orleans. Taxonomy (NCBI): domain Eukaryota; kingdom Metazoa; phylum Arthropoda; class Insecta; order Lepidoptera; family Papilionidae; genus Parnassius; species Parnassius orleans. The sequence goes on from JAGSMP010000018.1 coordinate 6,792,994, forward strand.
AACACTACTCAATCATACACATTTCGTTCGTCAGAAAATAAGTGACGTCTGGTGGCCTTAGGATCTTGGACTATATTATAAAACACTTTAAATGAAACACAATAACAAACCGGAAATATGTTTTATTTTTTAAATATAGGTACCCAACTTCTTTATACAAAAATTGAGTACCTTAATATTTAAGCGAGTTTATGTTGATGTTTTACAAAAACCACAATGCGTCTAATATATCACTTTAAGTGTAATATATTTAAAGAAGATTGATGAAGGATATCATCATCATCTTAGTTTTTATTTTTTAGTGCTGAGCACATGGTAAACAACCATCATCATCATCTTCGTGGCGCAGTGGCCACGGTTCAGTGACCAATGAGTTGCAGCGCTAAGGGCCGCTAGTTTGAATCCCGCACGGAACAATTATTTCTATGGCCTACAAATAATTGTTCCCGGTCTAGATGTGTGTCCTTGTGAAATTTATGTATGTGAACTGCCCCCACGATAGAGATAATCTCCTTGTGTGGAGGTTAAGTTCTTTTTTAACTAAATAAATTAAAAAAATTACATCACAAGTCCACTGCATATAGGCTTAAACATAGACTTTCCTATTGTTTGTCACAAAGTATGGTCATAAGCCACTTCCATCCATCGACAACCTGATGTTTCTTTACGTTGTCGCCCCATCTAGTGGAGGTTCGCCCAATACTATACAAGGTTACCACTCAAGAATATTGATTAGATGGTTCCCACGCTGCATCTATATTATGGTTGCGCTACGAATGAGTCGCCGCGATCGGGAAAGAACCACGCTCGAACATCAACGAACGAAAATAGCAGCTTAATTCTGCTGTGTTTCGTATTGTTGCGCGCCACTATTAATGTCTTTTACATGGCAACACTAGCCACTAGCGCCCTCTAGTATCGAGTAGCAGAACTAGGAGAGTCAAGATCTTTCTAGAAATTTCGGGACCGATATGTACTCGAACATTCTAGATGTTTCCACAGTAGAAGGTTCTGGAAAGTATCGGAGGCGCTATATAAGGCCGGTATAGACCACGACGGAGGCAGTATTGAATTGGCGATACAAGCGAATACTTCGAAGCGATACAACTGCGAACTTAAGCGATCTGTAGTAAAATTGTGTTTTGTTATTAGTGTGGTTTAAAGTTGTAATTAGTGTTGTATAATTAAAGTGTCAATTTTGTAATTCAATCGGCAGTTTTAATTGTCTCGAACCCCAAGCTCGTAACAATTGGTGTCAGAAGTGGGATCAGATCATGCCGATTTTACCAAAGGACGACACGGAGGGTATCCGTACCGAAGTCAACGCCAGCAAGAGACGGACCAGAGACGATTTGGTAATGCAACGCCGCAAACGTCGGGGCCAGCTGCCGACCACGGAGGCCGGCCGTCAGCAGCTCCTGCATCTGCAGCACCTGACTTAGGTGCTCTGATGATGATGCTGCAGGAGCAGGCTCGCCGACAGGAGGAACAGGCCCGCCGACAGGAGGAACAGGCCCGCCGACAGGAGGAACAGGCCCGCCGACAGGAGGAACAGGCCCGTCGGTTGGAAGAGCAGCTGCAGCGTGGACAGGAGGAACAGGCCGCCAACAGGAAGAGCAGATGCTCCTCATGAAGGACCTTCACGCTACCTTCGGGAAAGAGATAAGGGAGGTGAAGGATAGGGTTGCTCAACATGACAACCGCCTGTCGGAAGCTGAAACCCGAATCGACCAAGTGAACAATCGGGTTGACAACGTGATTGCTGACGTGAAGAAAACGCTGGACGACCTCAAACATGGGGATGGAGTTACAGCCCCCGTGGTAGCTACAATACCTTCGCTACGTGGATTCAAAGTGCCGCCGTTCGACGGGACTTCTTCCTGGTCGGCGTACAGAATCCAGTTCGAGGCTGTCGCGAAGGCGAACGGCTGGAATAAAAGTCAGGCCATGACTGCTCTCACCCTAGGCTTGCGACCAGGCCTTAACTGTTCTGGAAGCTCTCGGTAAGGAAGTGACTTACGAGCAGCTCCTTGAGGCGTTGGAGGCGAGATATGGCGACGCTCACCTGGAACACGTCTTTCGTGCGCAGCTCAAAGATCGCGTGCAACGCAGCAACGAAAACCTGCAGCAGTGGGCCCTTGAGGTGGAAAAGCTGGTTCGAAAAGCATACCAGTCTGTACCTGCGCTCATTGTAGGAACCTGGTGCAGACATTCATCGACGGCATCCGCGACCTTGAAGTCAGAGCTGCTGTGGGCTCGGGCACCACGAGACGCTTAAGGACGCGTTAGCCCATGCACTGGAGGTGGAAGCCGTACGGCAGGATCATCGATCCCATCGCGTCAGGAGGTTGCAGCAGCTGCAGTTCGCGACTGCAATAAAGGATACAGCCCTAGGTGCTACGGCTGTGGGAAAGGGCCATCTTCGATCCAGCTGCCTAAGCGAACTGTAGAAAGGGGAGGTGATCGATCTCGAGAGGGTAGTGCGGCTAACAGCACCGCCCAGCAGCAGGAAACGAGTAAAAGCCAGGACTGTGGGGCGGGTGCTGGCTGATGTTAAAGAGCCCCAAGTTTCGATCTCACAAACCCATGATGGGAACAGCCTAATCATCAAAGGCGAGGTCAACGGAACGCCGTGTAAACTGACCATAGACACTGGAGCCTCGCACGGTTGTCAGTTCCCAACTTATAAGTCAGTTCCTGGGGACTCCGCATACAACCGAGAGCGCATTAATTTGGTAACAGCCACCGGTCAGCGCATACCGTCCGTGGAGAGAAGGAGATGGAGTTGAAGCTAGGCAACATGATCTACCTGCATAATGTCATCGTGGCTGATATAATGGACGACTGCATCCTGGGCCTAGACTTCATGAGGAAGAATTGTTGTGAGATCGATGTTAAGCAAGGTGTTTTGAAATGTGGACATGAGGAACTTTTCGTGGAAGGGCGATACCGGGAATGTGTACAGCCTTAAGAAGATTGTTCTGCCGCCGAGATCGGAAACGATTGTGCCGGTTAGTCTTCCTCGGAATCCTGGGCAAGCTCATCGTTGTGTACTCGTGGAAAGGGTGGACAATGACCTTCCGTGAAAGTGGCTCGAACCTTGGTCAGAACCACCGACATCTCAAGAGTACGTGTGCTGAACCTTTGTGATCAGGAACAGATTATGGAAAAGGCACACTGGTTGGTACTTGTGAGGAAGTGGATTGGTTGCGTAGGTGCCAATATCCATCGACTGGGACCCCAGCAAGGATGCACAAACGAGGGTGACCACACTTTTAGAAGACTGTCGCAGCGTTCTCTCCTGAATGAAGTGGTCAAGGCGAAGAAGTTGTTACTCAAATACGCCGATGTTTTCTCGTCAAACGATGCTGACATAGGAAAGACTGGCTTAGTTCAACACAAAATAAACACAGGAGAAGAATTGCCTATCCGTCAGCGCCCAAGAAGATTGCCGGTAGCACGTGAAAAGAAGTGGAAACCATGATTGAGGAATGGTGAAGGATGGTGTTATTGAACCTTCATCTAGTCCATGGTGTTCACCTGTGGTGCTGGTAAAGAAGAAGGATGGCAGCATGCGGTTTTGTGTTGACTACCGCCGTCTGAACGACGTTACAAAGAAGGACAGCTATCCCTTGCCAAGAATTGATGACACGCTGGACATGCTTACAGGCGTAAAGTGGTTTAGCACACTGACCTGAAAAGTGGCTACTGGCAGGTTGAAATTGACCCTAAGGACAAGGAGAAAACTGCATTCTCGACAGGAAAGGGTCTGTGGCAATTTAAAGTTATGCCGTTTGATTGTGCAATGCTCCAGCAACGTTTGAAAGGTTGATGGAGCTTGTACTTACCGGGTTAATTGGCGATGCCTGTCTGGTCTACTTGGATGACATCATCATCGTAGGCCGTACGTTTGAGAACACCTTCAAAACCTGGAACGCGTGCTCATGAAGATTCAGAGTGCCAACCTCAAGTTGAGTCCGAAGAAATGTTCACTATTCAAACGGCAAGTTAGCCTTTTGGGGTATGTAGTGTCGGAAGAAGGTATCCGCACGGATCCGGAGAAAATTGCCGCTGTCAAGGATTGGCCGGTCCCAAAAGACAAGACGCAGGTTAGAGCATTTTGGGATTGTGCTCTATTATCGGCGATTTGTGAAGAACTTTGCAGATATAGCCAAACCTCTGCACAAGCTAACCGAGGTGAAGCGACATTTCTGCTGGGATGAAAGTTGCGATATCGCATTCCAGGAGCTCAAGGACCATCTGTGTAAAACACCTATTTTGGGGTACCCTGCGGGCAAGGAATTTATAGTTGACACAGACGCAAGTGATATAGGACTTGGCGGTGTGTTGCCTCAACGGAATGGTGATCAAGAGGTTGTGATAGTGTACTTCAGCAAGTCGTTGTCAAAGCCGGAAAGGAACTATTGTGTCTAGGCGAAATTGCTTGCTGTGGTAAAGTCGTTGCAGCATTTTAGCAAATATCTTCTGGGGCGGAAATTTCACTTATGAACTGACCATGCTGCACTGAAATGGCTATTGCAGTTCAAAAATCCAGAAGGACAAGTTGCGAGATGGATTGAACTACTGCAGGAATACGACTTTGTGATCGAATATCGCAGCGGGAAATCTCATGGCAATGCAGATGCATTGTCAAGAAGACCTTGCCCTGAAGATTGCAAGCATTGTACTAGGCAAGAGGGTAAGGAAGTGGTATCTGTGAGGATGCTCAGGACAGACCAGCTCAGCAATGAGTGGAAGGACAGCCTACAACATGCACAGCAGGAAGATTCAGACATCAAGCCGATTCTGGAATGGATGAAGGCCAGTGCTCCTAAGCCGAAGTGGAGCGACGTCTCAGCGATGAGTTCGACCACGAAAAGCTATTGGGCCCAATGGGACAGCTTGCTGATTCAGGATGGAGTCCTGTGCCGTAAATGGGAAAATGGCCGGGTAGACAGTTGTCATTTGCAAATGGTTGTCCCTAAAGCTAAAGTACCGGATGTTCTACAGCTGTACCATAATGGTTGTTCAGGAGGTCACCTGGGAGTTAAACGAACTCTACTGAAGATCCGAGAACGGTTTTACTGGGTCCACTGTCGTAACGATGTCGAGGACTGGTGTCGCAAATGTGCAAGTTGTGCGGCTGTAAAGGGACCTCAAACTCGTAGTAGAGGTGCATTGAAATTGTACAATGTTGGTGCACCATGGTAGAGGATAGCCCTTGACGTTGCGGGGCCGTTTCCGGAAAGTGAAAGTGGTAACAAGTATTTCATGGTTATGATGGATTACTTCACTAAGTGGCCAGAATTCTTCGCCATTCCAAATCAAGAAGCTTCAACAGTTGCAGATAAACTAGTTCATGAAGCCATATATCGTTTTGGAGTACCTTTGGAGATTCACAGCGATCAAGGAAGGAAGGTGGAGTTTCAAATATTCCAGGAAACTTGCCGAGTTATGGGTACTCATAAAACAAGAACAACTTCTTACCATCCACAATCTGATGGAATGGTAGAACGATTTAATCAGATATTGGAGAGGTACTAGCAAAAGTTGTGGAAAATAAACAACGAGACTGGGACAAGCACATACAACCGTTTTTGTTGTATATCGAAGCGCTGTTCACGAAAGTACATCAGTGACACCAGTTTTCGCAAACTTTGGGAGAGAATTACGGCTGCCTGCAGACCTGATCATCGGAATACCACCTGATGCCCCACGCAGTATAACCGATTATGCAAATGACTTGTGGAACAAAATGAATGACATTTATGAGCACGTCAGACAATCAGGACAGCAAACGTCTGAAAAGATGAAAACACGGTATGACCGCAAAATGAACAACAAAGGGTTTGACGAAGGTTCACTAGTGTGGTTACACAATCCAGTTCGCAGCAAGGGAAATCTCCAAGCTTCAAGCTAAATGGGACGGACCGTACCGATTGTGACAAGGATCAATGACGTAACCTACCGGATACAGAAAGGTGCAAGAGGTACCCTAAGATCGTCCATGTGGATCGACTGGCGCGTTATAGGCCAATGCTCGGGACGAGCATGTCTTAGAGGGGCAGTGTTGCGCGCCACTATTAATGTCTTTACATGGCAACACTCAGCCACCAGCCCCTCAGTATCGAGTAGCAGAACTAGGAGAGTCAAGATCTTCTAGAAATTTCGGGACCGATATGTACTCGAACATTCTAGATGTTTCCACAGTAGAAGGTTCTGGAAAGTATCGGAGGCGCTATATAAGGCCGGTATAGACCACGACGGAGGCAGTATTGAATTGGCGATAAAGCGAATACTTCAGCGATACAACCGCGAACTTAAGCGATCTGTAGTAAAATTGTGTTTTGTTATTAGTGTGGTTTAAAGTTGTAATTAGTGTTGTATAATTAAAGTGTCAATTTTGGTAATTCAATCGGCAGTTTTTAATTGTCTCGAACCCCAAGCTCGTAACAGTATGTTGAGTGTACAGAACCAAAGATCCTTTTTACTGGAAACGGAACATTCCATCTTTTTGAATTCATTTTGATAGATGTAGATATGCATTTTGATGGATGTCCTCAGCTCAGATACACTGAAAGTCTTACAGCAAAAACAAGAAGTCATTTTTTACATGCTAGATACTATGCTAAAACAAGCAGTTATGACTATTGCTGGCATTCTTATGGCAAAAATTTTCTTCGTAAAAAGAGGGTGCACACCATATTCTCATTAAAAACGACAAACATTTGGACGAGCTTCGGAACCGCTCATGAATTAAGAAGAATATTCCTATGTCGTTTTTATCACTATACTACCTGCAGGTTAAATTTTTTAGCATATATACTTATCATAATATTAGCATTTAATGTACTACTAACCGAATTTTGTTACTAACAGTGTGTGCAACAAACTTAATATGATATGTGTGTAACATATCATATTAAGTGTGTGCAACAAACACACTGCACCTTCGATCTACAATACACATATGTAATTCTTATACACTTCAAAAAATACAATTTTATAACGCTGTTACGCCATTATTACCTAGCGCTGAACAAAGAACTTGTTTAATTTCTTCTGATATTTCCTCTTTGTGTTATTTTATATTAGAGCTTGTGGTTCGTATAGCATTATTCTTAAATAATAGGTTTTAAAGTTTGCTCTTGTTGTAACAAATAATCTATACAAATAAATAAAATTGAAGTGTCTGTTTGTAATGTCAAAATAACAGCTTTTTTATTAAATACATATGAAAGTATACACGATACTTATAACTAAAACACAATTTTTAAAATTTTTGTCTGTCTTTCTATTTGTTCGGCTAATCTCCAAAATGGCTGGACGGATTTTGACTGGACTTTCACTGGCAGGTAGCTGATGTTATAAGGAATAACTTAGGCTACTTTTATTTTAGAAAAATAATTAGGGTTCCGCGCAAAAAAATTAAAAACCCATGAAATCCAATCGTAGTAAATTAAACGCGAGCAAAGTCGTGTGGGAACAGCTAGTAGTAAAATAAATACAATAAATCTTACTACCGAATTGGATAATTATCACTAGTCAATCAACAAGTTCAAAAACGTGTTAATTCTTGTTCCCGCTCTTAAAAATATGTGCGATAGCTCATTCGATTCGTAATGATGTCTAGAAAAATGTATCTCGACGATTTATTAGCACATAAAAAATTGCAATTGGTATTAACAAAATAAGATGAAAAAAAGATATTTAGTTTTTCTTTAATAACTCAAAAACTATTAGTTTTATGGTTTTCGAGACAAATTAGAACTGTATAGAACAAGAACTTTTGAAAAAAATCTTACTTAATTATTTAAACAATTGAAATATAAAAAACGATTAGAAACGATTAAAAAATGTATTTCATATTTTAAAAAAAAAATCATCATTTTGTCATGACAATAAAATGGTAATTTTTTTTAAATATTAAACTTGTCTATTTGTTTATAAACAATTTCTTAAAAAATGACATGAATTTTTTTCCTGCGTTTATTAATGCCATTGTTCGATGCAAAAATAGCAACATAATTACACTTTTTGTGCATTAAAAAAAATTATAACAAACAAAATATAAAACTTTAATAAACTTTTATCACGTGATCTTGTTAAGTATGTATATAAGAAGGACTCCAAGAAGTAAAATAATTATAGGTTAATAATTTAAACTTTTATGTCGACTTTTGTAAAAACAGAGATTGGAAAAAAATTTGTTAATTAACAATCGTATAACTTTTTGAAAAATCGACATAATTTTTTTTTCTAACGGGGCTGGATTAACTTAAGTGTTCTTATGATACCATAATTTTTTTAAATTTTAAAATTAATATTTAATACTATAAAAAAATATTTTATGTGATATACTGTCTCCAGTGGGGATGCGCTTTATCCGTAACGGTCGCGCGGAGTCCTATTTTCGGAATTAAATAAAAATAATAAAGAATGGAGATAGAATTCCGGGAGTCGCGACTTTTTTATTGGAAATTTTCTCCTCTTTAAGGATCTTGTTTCAAAAGTTCTTAAATATTAATAGTTTTTGAGTTATTAAAGAAAAACTAAATATCTTTTTTTTCATTAACAATTGCAATTTTTTATGTGCTAATAAATCGTTGAGATACATTTTCTAGACGTCATTATGAATCGAATGAGCTATGGCACATATTTTTAAGAGCGGGAACAAGAATTAACACGTTTTTGAACTTGTTGACTAGACTACATGTGTCAAAATAGTATCAATGTGATGCGCGTCTTGCTCACAAATTTTTAGACAGTTCTGGCAAAAAGCTTATAATTATGTGTCAGAATATTCGTAGCATCGGACATAACCTACCACAAGTTGAAATACTCTTGGCTTGTTTGAAGCTTGATGTTAATATTATTGTTTTAACAGAGTGTTGGCGGAATTAATAATTTACCGCCACTAAATGATTATACCACACATGGTACTAAAAATAATAAGTCACAAAATGAAGGAGTTGTGGTTTATATTAAAAATTATATTATGGCAACTGTAGTTGAGCCCCCCGCTTTTGAAGGCAACTGTCTGATTTTTAAGATCGGAAACGAAACTGCAATTATTGCTATCTATCAACTTTCATTAGGAAATTCTCAACGCTATATTAAATTGTACTGATGTTAATATCGCTACAAATATGCTAATAAAGGAGCTACAAAGAGCTATAGACATACATACTGCAATGAAGACTGTCCCCTCTCGCAAGAGAATAAAGGTTCCCTGGCTTAGTCAAGTGCTACTAAGGTGCATTAGACATATAGACGAACTACATCGTGATGTCATAAGTCATCCTGATAATATAAATCTTACGATTATTTATAAATGTTATAGAAATTTCTGTAATGAATTATTTAAAAAAATTAGGGCAGATTTTGATAACAATGAATTATATAAAGCCGGGAATGATAATAAAATAAAGTGGAAAATCGTTAAAAATATAGCTGTGGGCGACGCAGCATTATGTTAAGTTTTATATTTTTATTTTATGTTTGTATTTTAAATTATAAATTTATTTATATTTTTATTTTCTTAATATTTATGTAGACAAAATTTATTTTGTTTTGTATATGGCAATGTATGAGTAACGGACGCGCGACCGGTATAAAAATTCAAAAATTTGGGAGGTAGTGTGTAGTCGATGCTGTAGGCGTGCGTGCGTTCTGTTATCGAGTTTGAAGATTTCTTGTTGTCCGATTGTTTTTGTGCATTTGTACAAATAAACGGAGTTTACGAACAAACTCAGCATTATTTCACTGCGAGTTCACCCAGAAAGTCACAATAGCTAAACTAAATAGTAATGTTACGTCTTTAAACACTTATCTTCTTAGGTTAAAAGCCAGTCCTGTAGAATCATTAACTATATTAATAATTATTTTGCCAATATTGTAAAGAAACTGGCAGACGAAATTTCAATAATTTACGTAAGGAATGAGTCAACAACAGCGGACTCGAATTTAATAAATCAGTCTTAATCTTTGGGCTTGAGACCCACCGATCCACTTAAAGTCGAGTGTTTACTGAGTAATCTTAAACATAATTCTGCACCAGGCTACGATGGAATTTCTTTCTAATCAGGTGCTTAAATCTACTAAGCACCTGATAATTCCCTCTATTGTGCACATTTGTAACCAGAGTCTTGAATCAGGTGTTTCCTGATCAGTTCAAGGTTGCTTTGAGAACTCCTATATACAAAGGTGGAGACAGAGACAGCACTATCTAAAGTTTTAGAACGTCTATTAAATAATCGTTTAAAGTCATATTTTTCTAAATATAACTTAATTTCTGAAAATCAATTTGGTTTTGTAAATGGAAAATCTACTAAAGATGCAGTTTTATCTCTAACAGAGTACATTGTAAACCATGTTGACAGTAATAATAAATGTATAGGAATATTCTTGGACTTCGCAAAGGCGTTCGATACTGTCTCTGGGCCGATACTGTTAGCTAAATGGAAAAACTAGGTATCGGGGGTATATCTCTGAAGTTGTTCATAAGTTAGCTATCAAATAGAATGCAACTTGTAAGAATTGGAAGCTTAACGAGTGAAAAAACTAATATTAATTATGGCGTACCTCATGGTAGCATACTTGGCCCTACTTTGTTCCTCATATATGTGAATGATCTAAATGGGCTTAAAATTCACGGTTGTAAAATTGTTGCCTATGCTGTTGAAACTGTTTTACTGTTTCATGCAACCTCCTGGCATGAAAGCATTGATTTAGCTCAGATAGGTCTCGAAGAAGTTATGACATGGCTTAGAATGAATTTACTAACCTTGAACATTGATAACACGAAGTATCTTACTTTTATGAAATCTTCGATATGTCAACATGAACTTGACTCTATTCTCTCAAAGCACATATGTTTGGTAACTCTTCATCACTTATATGCAACTGTCAGACCTTAGAGAGAGTGAAATCCATTAGATACTTAGGTGTTACTGTTGATTTCCTCCTAAATTGGCAAGAGCATATTAACAAATTAAAAAGTAACATTAGAAAACTTATTTAAACGTTTAAGGCATATTCCAATGGAACTACTCAAAATATACTCTCTGCCATTTGTTATTGTCATACTGTATTACTGCTTGGGGAGGCACTTACAAAACTTATATTTTGCGCATTGAAAGATCTCAAAGAGCTATGCTGAAAGTTATGCTTTCTAAGCCTTTTAAGTTTCCCACAAGCAAGTTGTTCTCGGAATTAAATGTGCTTACAGTTCGACAGCTATTTATTTTAAAATCTGTTCTTAAAACACATAAGAACTATAACTGTATCTTAAATTTATTTCAAAAATTAAGAAGAAAAGATCTAATTATACTACCAGACAAATTTTACTCGTCTTTTTGGGACCTTACCTTTATAAAAAAATTTGCAATATTATAACGATATATACGCTTACGCGTTTTAAATCTAAGCAAGCTCTAAGTTTTTAATGTCTTTATCTTATGAGGAAACTGAAAAATTAATAAATATAGATAGGCAAAACACAAACTGTTAAGCAAAATAACACACACTCACTCCTTCCTTCCCACACGCACACACACACATACATACACACACGTAATTACACACTCACAAACACAGACACTCAGTTCAGTCTTACACTTAGTTTAAACTTGTAATATTGGTTAGGATTAATAAATCATTTGCATATTATAAAACATTTAACTTATTATATCCTTTTGCTTTTTAAGGAAATGTAGTATTATTTGAGTCACTACTCAGTACTCACTAGTTGATACAATTATTTTTATGTGGAATCTACAATAACTTCTTGTAAAAGTTTGCTATAATATTTGAATATCAATAAGTGTGTGAAATATTTATAACATATCGCTCCTGCCTTACTCATGTACCACACCACTAATCTTTTAGTTCATATAGCCATAATATTATTGAGACATTTGTCGGATTTTTTACTTAACTAATTATCTTACGTTTACCCACTTTATTTCGATTCTTGATTACGGTAAAAAGATTACCTAGCATGGTTGCTAAAGATACCCAAATTATAGTATTGAGTTGGATTAAGTTTTGTCAATATAAATTTTTTAAGGTTTTGTTTTATGTAAAGTGTTTTTGGGATCAGCATATATTTATTATTATTATTATTCACTTACTATCAGGTGAACTGTGTGCTCGTATGTCACTATTATTCTATATACTTTATTCTATATAAAAAAGCCTGCCTTATACCTGTCCGACTGCTAAGCGCGGCCTATGCTTAGCATTTGGACCTCCTATTTTTAAAAGGGACTATGTTATTTTATTTAATTTTGTTCATAAATTTTTTGTAATAAAAAAGTGTACGAATACACCTAGTTTTGTGATAAAAATATCAAGATCGTTGGTTTGCCCTTCATTTGATGCTGAAGCTTTCTTGCAACATACTGCACAGCAATTGCCTCACTCGCTTTCCACGACTCCTACAGAAATAAAATAAAGGTAGTGGTATAATTTTGCAAACGGTATCCTTTGCCCCTAAGTAAGTGTAAGTGAACGGTCACAGGCTGACGATGAATGATTAACAAATGTTATACAAAAAATGTGAGATTGCAAGGGATAAGTTTCAAAGATAAAATTCAGTAAAATCCAATCTTTTTTTTTTTGGTTAACAATGTCTTGCATCTTTATAGGAACATTAAAAATCATCTTTCATCCTTTTGTTGTTGATAAGAAAATAAAATAAAATATTACCGCATTTCATGGTTCTGCTCAAAATAAAATTAAGTTTAATCTTGCTTTTCTTTTCTTTGACTTTGTGTCTCTATTTTATCGTCAACTTGTGAATTGGCTTGAGAGCTTTCAGAATGTAATATTTGTACGGTGTTTTCTGGTTGTTCTTCGTTGCCTTTACTTCAACTTGCCCATCAATTTGGTGGTTCTTTAGTTCAACCATAAATTTCCTTTCTAAAAAATGTTTCATATCGGATGCTATTTTCATTATTGATACGTATGATTTTTCATGTTCAGATGAGGAGGTAGTAGGTCTAGAAATAAATTCTTGTAAGATTATATTTAATCTCTTTATTAAATTATTTTTTGTCTCTGCAAAAATCCCTTGATCGTCTTGCAAGTCTATAGACAAATATTCATGAGAAGCTTCAGCTGACATCTGTGTTTGTGGTTGAGGACCAGAAGTTATTCGTTCTTGACCAAACTGTCGTGTTATCGCTGATTCAGCCACTTCTCCTGAGCTTGACGAAGAAAGACTTAGAACAGGACATTGGGTGGAATCGACTGAATCCAGAATTTCATACAAAAGTTTCACAATAAATTGTTTATCTTTAGGCATGATTTTATAAGCTGCTAATCGCTTTAATTTATACTGTTCATCTGGAACTAAAGATATTTTAGATTCATTGGGTAGTTTATCAGAAATATATAATAAGTCTCCTTCAGGTCTTCCTGCAGTCATGTGTGAATCAAAAGTGGAAACCCTTTGGTTATGATACTGTTTCTTAAAATGAACTTTAGTAGTGCTATGCAAAATTTTATCTTTGATCTGCACATCGGGAGAAACTGTGCGAACATGACTCTCGTACCGTTCCTGTAACACATTTAGTACGACAAGGATTAAATTTTTAATCTTTTTATCTTGTGCTCTGTTAATACAAAAGATTATTCTTAGAGAGCAAAGTTTACTGAAACTTTGCTCTCTAAGAATAATCTGTCAACCTAAGGGGAAGGTTAATGCTACTGGCTTCAATTTGACACGATCCTGACAGACCTCTCTTGCTTTTTTCACATACATATATCTACGCATACATGCTCGTCGGTTAAGTATGCTCTTAATTTGGCCCGTATTCAAAATATCGACAATTTGGTTGATATTCTTTCATATGTCTACTGAATGATGTATATTATATTTATTTTTATTTTTGGTCTATTTTAATTAGGTATTTAATACATTACCAGCATCTTGTCAATGTCCCCTTGCAAGTGAACCGTGACGCGGACCAGATGGAAGTCGACGGCGAGCAGCACCCGCACGAGCGCGAGCGCTGCGGACAGCAGCCAGCAGGCGGTGTGCAACCACGCGGATGCCACTGTCAGTCGCGTCGCCTGGTACACCACGGATACGTCTGTACGCCAGTGTTGCCACATTTACTGTGTATGTACATCTGAGAAAATAACATTATGTTTTATTAGAAAGAAAACCTTTCTTTTCAGTGTAGAGATATTCTGTTAGTAAAAACCTGTAACTTAGTTTTTAATTGCAGTTTCTTCAACTTAAAAGCAAGAGTATTATGCTAAGACAGTATAATTAACCATCTTAGGCTACATCACCACTTAAAACCAGGTGGGATTGTAATCAAGCATCCTCTGTAAAGGTCCGAAGGCCTTAATTAAATACAATTAAGTTTACCATTATACTGTCATTCGCTCTGATTCATTATTGCTTTTAAAACGACCGCGTGATATCGATTGCAATATTTAAGTAAACGGATTCCTTTACAATTCTTTGATCTTGAGTGTAAGAAAGTAGGTTAGTCATAAAAAGACTAATGTGTATAAATAAAATAACCTGGTGGTGAAATAACCTGGAAATAACACGATTATTAAGTGTGACGTGCGAAGGGTCCTAGCGAATAATAGGAAAATCAAAACTTATCTCGACTGGAAAAAAAACTTTCTGGTAATTTGCACATACTATTACAATCCAAACACAAGAATTGCTACGCATTACCTAGATCCTCTGCTCACTTGGCTACGCGAAAATGTTAGCTTATAATATAAAATAAGTATTATTTTGAATAGCGAAGTCAACTCAGTTTTTTTTGTATCAATCATTACTGGCACAAATGTAAATGTTAATTAAAGCTTTATACATCTCAGATGTTATACAAACTGCAATTATATGTGGTAGAGCCATGCTGCAGCTATATTAATAGTATAGTTTTAGCACGAATGGGCGGCTCGACCGGGAAAGGACCACGCTCTCACAGAATACCAGCGTAAAATAGCAGCTTAATTCTGCTGTGTTTCGTATGGTGAGTGTAGAGAACCGGAGACCCTTTTTACTGGAAAAGAGGCATTCTATCTTAGTCCTCACGGCTGACAACGCATCTGCATTTAAATTCGTAAACGAAGATAGATGTAGATGTCTATGGGCCACAGCAACCACTTACCATCAGGTGGACTGTGTGCTCGTTTGTCACCCTTATTCTATAGAAGAAAAAAACTGAGATGCAACGTGAAGTTCGTCAACTCACATTGGAGCGAAGCGGCGCACTCTTCCCACTTCAAACCCTCTCAGAAATAAGATAAAGCTTGTGCCCAGCCGTGGGACGTATGGAGGCTGTTACTTCACTTTATGTTAGTAGTTTAACACACGTGGTACTTCCTGTTATCTCGCCGAGCTTGATGCAGAGTTCTTGGAGGCCGGAATGCGTGACAGCCGATGAGTAGACACAGAGGCCGCCCATCAGCAGGGAAAATATGAACACAGGAGGCAAGACGCGCCATGGTCTCTGCAGACTGTGAATGGAATTTAACTATATAAAATATTGCGTTTCTGAGTATTATCAGTGCGAGGGTTAATATATATGGCCCTCAAAGTTTGAGGAAAGCCGCCTCAAAACTCTAGACATAAAACGCATATAGCGCAAAGAAAGACCGAAGCCCACCTACACGTCCACTTACAACTAGTCTGACCAACTCTACTGTCATGCATGCCAGAGGGTATTTGAGACCAAGTTCGGTCTAGCGAGCCATCAGACCACACGATAGGCAAAATCTGTAGTTCCCTAGGGTCATCGAAATCGATGGGTAGGACTATATATATAGTATACATATATATGACCCTACATATAACCTTATTGAATCTTAGCATAGCAATGTAATAATGACCTCTGCCAAGTCATTCATAAATTACATGATCACTAGCAGACGCATATCTACGATTATAATAGTTAATATTAATTAAAACTCGAACTCGAACGGCTACGACGTGAGGCTGTTCCCTCGTCGGATGAAAATACTACGACAGGAGATGCGGTTCTACGAGTTGCAGAGCAACCCGCACACGTAGATGCCGCCGTAGATCTTCTTGTGGTTGACTCAGACGACGATGGAATAGTCGCCCAGGAATATGAGCAAATGAGGAGCATATTGGAAGAGGCGATTTAGGGTAATGCGTAGTACGTCTCTCGAGATTCGACCGCGACTTCCCCGCATTCCCCTTAGCAAGCGCAAATGGGGCTGTCGTGAGGGCTCTAATCACAATACTGGTGACCTATTTGGAAGCCAGCCGGGACCTTTGCGAGACGGACTCAATTCTTTTTGGCCCTGCACTGGCAGTATGCTGCACATTGCTCCCACGGCTGGATGTACTACTACACAAAGTAGCGCTATCCCAGCCTGAGAAAAAGAATTGAGGACCGTATCGCAAAGGCAAGAGCCCTTATCGGCAGACTTACAAGCTTCAGGTCGGGCAATAACAAGCCAAGAATTGTGCGCACCATCAGGAGGGTGTTTGATGGGATAAATATCAGTTTGTTCCAGCAGGATATAATGCAAAAACTAACGGAGCGCATAGACGACCTGAAGCAAAGAATCGCTGCTTGGGGGAAGCGGATTCGTCGATATATCGAGAGGTCGCCAGTCTCGTCCAGAATCGTCTCTTCCAGAGTGATCAGAAGAGGCTCTATAAATCACTGGAGCAATCAGACTGACACTGTCGCATTCTGGCGCGGCCTGTGGTCGGAGCCCGTAAACCACAGCTAGGGCCCTTGGACGGAAGTTGTGGCGAGTCAGTGTGCGAATAGTACACCCATGGACCCCGTCATCATAACTCCGGACGATGTAGCTGAGGAGGTCCAAAGGGCTCCAAATTGGAAAAGTCCGGGGCTCGACGGGCTGCATCACTATTGGCTGCCATTCACTGACATCATTATTGGCTGAAATTACGTAATTTATATTAATTATCGGATAGGCTGTAATCGTGTAGCTGTGTCATTGTACAATACATATAATACGCATTGGGGCAACGCTGCGGACATTTCCTTGCCCTAAAACCCTCTCAGAAATAGGCTGTAACTTTGACTTTAACTTTAAGAGCGACAAACGAGCACTCAGTTCGCCGGAGGATAAGTGTATCCTGTGATATTACTAGTATCAATAAGGACGTTGTGTGTACCAGTGTGGTGATACGAAATACAGCAGTATTATGCTGTTATGTTAAGTTAATGTTAGATGCGTTTTAGCGTTCTGAACATGTTGCGTTGGCCTTGGTTGGAAGTGTAGTCTAGTGTACTATGGAATGATATTTTCGTGAATTATTTAAGAAAATGGTTCGTCATGGATGGGCTTAATTTATAAAAAGGTCTGGCCAGTTAATGTCCGGCTGCTTAGCAGAGCACATCAGGAACATGGTAGTCCACACCAGTCCGAAAATGCGGACACGAGCGGCACATACGTTGCAGGTAGTAGCGCGCTTTGTCAACCCACTGTGCTGAGGAAGTCCACTGGCAGCACTTGAAGAACATTTAAGCAGCTCGTCACACACACATCAATAGCCAACTGCCTCATAATTTTTTTTTGTAAATGTGTCAGTATTTCTTCGAAATAGACATATCTTCATTATTTTCTCAACGCTGAGCAAGTGATTAGGTTTTTTTGAATACTAAAGTGACAAACTAACTTACCACCACCACCACCACTTCTTGGTGGTTAGTGGCTACTGCGGTCCTTGGACACCAGCAGCCAACTGCAAATAAGGAAGGCTGCAGATGCGTTGTCACTTCTGAGGGCTAAGATGGAATACTTTACAACCTGTAATTATAACCGTCAATCCGGAACCCAACAATGCACAGACATTTGACGGTAGAAATAGGAAGGAGGATACATTGAAGTAATATGTAATCATGCACTATGTACTAGAACAGACACAGCAAACAAAATCTGTGCATAGTGCAGGGCCCGTGCTCGGAGGCACATAATACCTTTTTATGGCACAAACTAAGTAAGTTTGATCGTGTGGGCTCTAACGCGTGTTACAAACAACCAAGTTTCGGCGTCTCTTGTAGTACCTAGTACATATTACTTCAATGGGGGGATGGTACCTTCTACCTACCCAGATGGACTCCTAGGAATTAAAGGAGTAATACCACCTAATGAGAATGGGAACTCCTCTCATCCTCCTTACTCTCCAGATATTGGTTCGTTAGATTTTACTTTTTCGCTTTTGTAAGCGCAATGAGGGTGAGGTTTCAGCGGCGGTTAAAGAATTTAATTTATTAAATTCAAAGATAATATCCGCAGTGCGAAGTTGATACTTAGTCTAACTTTCAGCCATTTTTTCATCAGGGATGAACTCGTAGATAAGATTGTGGCGCAGTGAAGTTAGTGACAGCAGCTTTGGGAACAAAACGCACTTTTCGTCAAATAAATACATCAACATGTGAAAGCAAAATGTGCAGAATGATCCGAATACAAACGCCATAAAGAAGAGTAGCAAATGAGCGCCTGCAAAAAAGAAAATAATGGTTTCAAACACAAAGTATAGCGCCTATTAATGATCATTTTATCTAACATATAAAAAATTATATTTTTTTGTTTGTTTGTATTTTATGCACTGCCATACCGATCATTAGATTGCGGTAAAACTTTGTAAACTTATTGCTTACACTTACGTGAAGGTTATAGGCATAGTTGGACCCGGTAGATGGCGCTGTTTTAGAATCCAGATACAACTCGTGCGAAGCCTGGGCATATCACTAGTATGTAATAAAATAGACAGAGCCCAGGTAGCTCAAGCAAGGGCTGAGCATTCGCCTTGTTTTGAACTTTATTCACGATACGTGAACGACATAGGTTTGACCCCGGCACCAATAACATTTCTTTCATTCTGTACGTGGTAGAGTCATCAGGTTGGTTGTAGCATGAGTGGGTCGGCTCGACCGGGGAAGAACCACGCTCTCACAAAATACTAGCGTAAAATAGTAGCTTAATGCTGCTGTGTTTTGTATAGTGTATGTAGAGAACCGGATACACTTTTTACTCGAAACAAGGCATTCCATCTTAGTCCTCGGTGGTGACAAGGCATCTGCATTTTGATTCTTAATCGAGGATAGATGTAGATGTCTATGGGCCACAGCAACCACTTACCATCAGGTGAACTGTGTGCTATTTTGTCACCATTATGCTATACGAAATGTTTTTCTAATTTTTAATTGCAATTTTAAGTGCTGATTTTATTACGTGCTTGGCGGTGAAGGAAAACATCGTGAGGAAATCTGCATGACTGATAAATAAATATATTTCGAAGACGTGTGAAATCGCTTTAATCCTTGCTAACGCTCATCGCGGGAAAATCTCTCTGTTTAACTTTAAGACAATGGTAAGTTTATATTTGAACATTAACTGAAGCAAGGAATAAATTATATAATTACTACGTAGCTGAAGTTTGAAACATTAATAATATGTATAATGGTATTACACATCATATTATTATATTATTTATTTATTATTTTTTCTTTAAAAAAAAAACGTTCAAACGTATCGAAACAGTGTTCATACATTTTGTTGATTATCTTTATCTCTATATACAACATGTAACAAAACGCTGTAGTTCGCGTTAAGTGTTATCAGAATCAGTATTCAAACGCAATAACAGTCACCGCTAGACTTTCGTGCCGCTACGAATATTATTATTTATTTTGTGCTCAGGCGGAGTGAAATAATGTGATAAATATGCTTTAAGCCCGCACAAAACGAGAGCAATACTCACATAATTATACTTATACCTACTAGTTTAAGACAATAAAACTAATTATTAAATAAATATTTTATACTAGCGATCCGCCCCGGCTTCGCACGGGTGATTTCTGGATCTTAACAACAGCGCCACCTACCATCAGAATCAATATTCAAACGTATAGAAATTTACATTTTTTTTCAAAAAACACCAACCATTAAAAAATTTAATTTATTTGAAATAAATTTTATTTGCAAATTGTATGTGGTGTAGCAGCCAGGCTAATGAACCCAAAACGGTAATAAATAACGTTACCCTGGTGCTACCATAACGCAGAAGGTGAAGGTCTGAACAAAACATTTATTTACAAATTACCCCCGGCTAATAAGATACTGCGGACTGCATATCGATGCGAGATAATTTGACGTTCTAATATGGAAACAAGAAACAGCCGCAAATATCATCAGCCCCGCATTGTCTTCACACGCCGGCTATCTTCATGAATCCGTCGACCATTTTCGAGCCGTTTCTTCAACGCCGTAGCTTCGCCTCTTCTTGCTGTTCCGGAGATGTGTCCCACGCCGCCGCCGCTCGCCGATTACGCGCGCGTGTTTTTTTTTTTTTTTTTTTGCGCCCAATGGGCACACCTCCAGGGAGGAGGTGAATGTTTTAGCATACCACGCAGCCGGCTGCGTGGTTATGTGGGACCCACTTTGAAGAAGTGCCACCACTAAACACCACCTTGGGAACGACGCCAGCCCGAAGGCTTTATTGTCGCATCTGAGACGACCTCCTCGAGGGAGGCGCAACCGTCCGGGGACAGAAGCGCGGATCAGATCCAACACAGCCGCAAAGTGCGACGGTGCTGGAGAAATGAGAGGGAATCGCATGTGCGAGAACTGACTGTTGCCGCACGCACGGGCGCGGCACTAGCGGGTGGCTTAGAGGCACTCACTTCACCAGTACAGTGCGGGAAGCAAACACAACCGCACGGGCGGCTGGCGGAGACGGAGGCTCCACTGTCGTCCGAACCCATATTCATGGGCACGGAAACACGGCGACGGCGAGACAGCTAACACAACCGCACGGGCGCGCTGTGCTAGCCGAGCGGGAGGGCAAACTCGACCGTGCAAGGACGGGAGTGGAGGGCACCCAACCGTACAGGGACGGAGAGCGGTCAGCCAACGCAACCGCACGGGGCGGCGGCGCCAGCTGAGGGGACGGACGGGACTGACGTTCTATTCTAAGAAACTGTGCCAACCGAGGGAGAAGACCCACGGACGGTGCTCGGTCAGCGGCGGACCCCGCAAGCGCACGACCGCTCGGGAGCGACGGCGCAAGCGGAATGTTGGCGCGCGCGTCGGACTGCATCACTTATATAGTCCCGTCCAGCAACGCAGCTACGAGAAGCGGTCCACGAGTCTTACGCCGGCAAATGGAGCGCGACATATAATAGTTGTATAATATTTTATTGATTAATTTTATTGGTCAAAATGTATAAATTTTAATTAATAAATAAAAGATATTACTATTGGTTAACTAAGGATGTAGCCGGGAATATAAATATAGGCAGGGTTCACTAAATAAATACCTTCATTCGCCTACACATAGTAAGGCATATCAAGAAAATAGTTTCATTTCTCCGCTCCTAGACCACTCGGAGTCTGTTAATAGTGGACCCATTCACCACTATTACATTGGTGAAAGTTACGAACACCGATAAGCAAGATCCCTGCAAGAATAGTAGGAAAAATATCAAGGAGGACTTTATATAAAATCAGTGTAATCAAGACGTCATTAGAGCGAGAAGCGAAGAAATCCACGTATACATCAAACCCGGCCAAGGAACAAGAAATCGCCGGTATATCTCTATCGTTGAGAATACCACCGTTTTGAGAGATAAACCTCGACTTTGGTTCGTCAGTTTTGAAGCCGCAACGAATGATTTAAAGAAGAGTCGCGCAACTAGCACAGATGGTAATCGCCCAACTTGAGAAACAAGACATCGAACATATTTCGGACCTACACAACCCACCGGCATCCGACCAGTATAATTCGCTGAAGGATCGTCTGATCTCTGCATATGAAGAATCCGACAGTCGCCAGCCACAGAAACTTCTATCAGAAATAGAACTTGGAGACTGAAGCCCACACAACTCCTACGCAGAATGCGTACTTTGAGCGCGAGATAAAGTCCCAGATTCTACGCTACGGCTAATGGGTAAACCACCTACCCCACATGTTCGATCGGTACTAGCAGTGAGTGAAACATTCAGCACACAGACGAAGCTCGACGAACTGGCTCTCCTGGCGGACAAGATGATCGAAAACAGCAGTAGCTCACATATCGATGATCGAAACTTCAACCAAGGCCAATGATACCCAGTTTTTCTCGAAAAATTCGAAGTTATCACCGAAGTCGCTGCGCTCAAAGCTTCCCAGCATCAAACCTGTTACCAGCAACAGTACAACCAGCGCAATCAGCAACACCGAAGATCACTTTTTCGTCGCAACCGCCTGCAAGTAGAAGTCGAACAAGCTCAAGAACAAGATCCCTTACCGCTACTATCATCGACGTTTCGGTTCCGAGGCAAGAAAATGCACAACACCGTGTACATTCAAAAATGCTCGACGAACTGGCTCTCCTGGCGGACAAGATGATCGGCAGCAGTCACACATATCGATGATCGAAGGCACTTCAACCAAGGCCAATGATAGCCAGTTTCTCTCGAAAAATTCGGAAGTTATCACTGAAGTCGCCGCGCTCAAAGCTTCCCAGCATCAAACCTGTTACCAGCAACAGTACAACCAGCGCAATCAGCAACACCGAAGATCACTTTTTTGTCGCAACCGCTCTGCAAGTAGAAGTCGAACAAGCTCAAGAACAAGATCCCCTTACTGCTACTATCATCGACGTTTCGGTTCCGAGGCAAGAAAATGCACAACACCGTGTACATTCAAAAATGCTCGACGAACTGGCTCTCCTGGCGGACAAGATGATCGAAAACAGCAGTAGCTCACACATATCGATGATCGAAGGCACTTCAACCAAGGCCAATGATACCCAGTTTCTTCTCGAAAAAATTCGGAAGTTATCACTCGAAGTCGCCGCGCTCAAAGCTCCCCAGCATCAAACCTGTTAACAGCAACAGTACAACCAGCGCAATCAGCAACACCGAAGATCACTTTTTCGTCGGAACCGCTCTGCAAGTAGAAGTCGAACAAGCTCAAGAACAAGATCCCCTTACTGCTACTATCATCGACGTTTCGGTTCCGAGGCAAGAAAATGCACAACACCGTGTACATTCAAAATGAAAATATGAAGTCGGAAAACTAACTAATACGCTTGATGCGACGGGATCCAGCGTAACAGAAAAGTCCTACCGTCTTTTGTCACCGATAAAAGCAAGCTTACCTTCCTTATCGACACCGAGCGAATATCTCAGTTTTACCGCCGAGTCAAAGACAGAAGATGAAGCCACTGGATTTTCAACTCTACGCAGCAAACTATACGGTGATTCCTACATACAGAAAAAACAATGGAACTAGATTTAAACCTACGCCGACCATTCAAATGGAGATTTATCGTCGCTAAAGTCAGCAAACCAATCATCGGTGCTGATTTTCAACATCACCAGTTGATCGTCGACATCAAAAATAGAAGAATCATCGACGGAAAACCAATCTTACATCTCAGTCTTTCGTCCAAGCAACCAATCAGCCCACAATAAGAAGCATAGACGTTCAACAATCGTATCACAAGATCCTTGAAGAATATCCTGGAATCACAAGAATAACTTCAATGAAATTAACACCGAAGCACGACGTTGAGCATTTCATCGAAACCAATGGACCACCACTTCATTGCCGTGCACGTCCAATCGCACCACCGATACGAGCAAGTTCGAAAGGAATTGAAAACATGATCGAGCAAGGAATATGCCGTCCAAGCAAAAGCCCTTGGTCATCACCACTCTCGTTGTACCTGAAGAAGAATGGAGAATTACGAGTTTGTGGAGATTACAGAAGACTGAATTTATTACCACCCTGACCGCTACCCAATACTGCGAGTCAAGGATTTCATCATCAACTGCCGTGACAAGACTATATTCTCCACCATCGATCTCAACCGAGCTTACCAACAAACAAAAGTACGCGATGAAGACATAGAGAAGACAGCAATAATTACTCCAATGGGATTATTCGAATTTCCAAGAATGACTCCAGGACTGAAGAACGCTGGTCAAACCTTTCAAAGATTCATACACGAAGTACTTCATGGACTGGATTTTGTTTTCGCATTCATAGATGATCTCCTTGTTGCAAGCCCTGATAAAGAAAGGCACGAAACCCATCTACGCACTGTGCTACAGCGATTAGAAGACAATGGAATCACAATCAACCCTTCGAAATGCATATTTGGACAACAAGAAGTTCAATTTCTTGGTTTCACCGTCAGCAAGGAAGGAATCAAACCGCCTACTGAAAAAGAGCAATCATCGATTATGCGAAACCTCAAACAATCGAAGAACTAAGGCGTTTTCTTGGGATGATTAATTTTTACAGAGAACACATTCCTAAAGCCGCTGAAATCCAAGCACCACTTCACGCTTACCTTCACAATACGAAGAAAAAAGATAAAACGTCAATCGTATGGAACGATGAAGCCACGAAGGCATTCGAAGCTTGTAAAGTTGCGATCCAAAATGCAGCTTTGCTCGCTCACCCATCACACGAAGCAACCCTTCATATCTTCAGCGACGCGTCCGATCTCAGCAGGAGCTGTACTCAACAATACACCAATGGGTGGCAACCACTTGGCTATTTTTCGAAGAAATTCTCCGATACTCAACGTAACTACAGTACATTCGACCGAGAGTTACTCGCTATCTACATGGCTATCAAGCACTTCAAAAAAACGTTCGAGGGTCGAAACCTGATCGTTTTTACCGACCACAAGCCATTAACATATGTATCAGAAGAAACCATCATCATCGGAAACACCACGACGAGCAAGACAACTCATTTTCATAAGCGAATTCACGACCGACATACGTCACATCAGTGGAAAGGACAACATAGTCGCCGACGCACTCAGTCGCATACCAATCGACAGTGTAACGTGCCCTACATCAATCGACTATCACAAGATCGCCGAAGCACAAGACAGAGATAGCGACAACATCAAACATCTATCGAAGCAGAGTAACTTGACCATCAAGCAAGTTACAATGCCAATGACGCATCTACCTATCTACTGCGAAGCCTCAACTTCAACCATGCGACCATACCTACCAGAAGAATGTCGTCGCGAAGTCTTCAATGCACTGCACAACATCAGTCATCCAGGTGTTAGAGCAACCAGAAAACTCATCACTGGAAAATTTTTGGCCTTCAATACAAGTGGATGTTGGCAATCATGAAGCAATGCATTCAATGTCAAAAATGCAAAGTACAAAGGCACACATCAAGCAGCCTAGATTCATTTCCACCTACGGAGAGATTCGAACACCTGCACGTACATCGTTGGACCATTACCTACTTCACCGCAAGGACATCGTTACCTCGTAACAATGATCGACAGAACAACAAGATGGCCAGAAGCAATACCTACCGATGATACATCAGCTGAATCTGTCGCGAAGATAATTTATGAAAATTGATTACCTGTTTCGGATCACCTAAAACCATCACAACGGATCAAGGAAGAAACTTCGAAAGCAACCTATTCCTCAAACTTCTTCAAACTATGGGAATACAGAAGACACGTACAACGGCATACCATCCTCAATCAAACGGAATAGTCGAACGATGGCATCGTACATTGAAGACCGCACTCAAAACTCGTTTATCTCAACATGCAAAGTGGATTGACGAGTAGAAGAGTACCTACAGTGCTACTTGGACTACGAGCAACACCGCGTGCAGACACTAGTCTTAGCGCCGCTCAGCTAACCTATGGCTGCAGCATAAGACTACCGTGTGACTTCTTCACTTCAACATCATCAAATAATCAAGAAATGAATTACGATTTTGTAACTCAACTTCGAGAATCAATTAACAAAGTCTTATCGTCGAAACGCACATCATCACACGGAAATAATAAATCAGTATTCATTCATCAAGATTTGAAAACATGCAAGCAAGTTTTTGTAAGAAACGACGCAGTGAAGAAACAATTTCAACCTACCTACGATGGACCGTATAAAGTATTAGAGCGAAATAACAAGACTTTTAAATTACAAGTACCCGGAAGGAAATCTACAATTATATCGATCGACCGACTAAAGCCTGCCTATATTATTAACGAGGATACTTCAGAGAATTCACCATCATCATCATCATCATCATCTCAACCACCAGCGAGGAAGCTTGAAAACCCATCACCTACATCAACCCAGATGAAACCTATTTTAAAAATCACGAGCCATGGGCGAGTCGTCAAGCCTCCGGTACGCTTTCGCTAGGGGGAGAGTGATGTAGCAGCCAGGCTAATCAACCCAAAACGGTAATAAATAACGTTACCCTGGTGCTACCATAACGCAGAAGGTGAAGGTCTGAACAAAACATTTATTTACAAATTACCCCCGGCTACTAAGATACTGCGGACTGCATATCGATGCGAGATAATTTGACGTTCTAATATGGAAACAAGAAACAGCCGCAAATATCATCAGCCCCGCATTGTCTTCACACGCCGGCTA
Organism: Parnassius orleans; assembly: GCA_029286625.1. NCBI lineage: Eukaryota > Metazoa > Arthropoda > Insecta > Lepidoptera > Papilionidae > Parnassius > Parnassius orleans. The sequence goes on from JAGSMP010000018.1 coordinate 6,819,412, forward strand.
TCTTCATGAATCCGTCGACCATTTTCGAGCAGCCGTTTCTTCAACGCCGCAGCTTCGCCTCTTCTTGCTGTTCCGGGAGATGTCCCGCCGCCGCTGCCGCCGATTACGCGCGCGCGTTTTTGCGCCCAATGCAAAAAGACCCTCCAGCGGGGAGGGAGGTGGTGAATGTTTCAAGCATACCACGCAGCCGGCTGCGTGGTTGTGGGACCCACTGACAACCTAACTAACCCAAGTGCCTACCCACTAAACACCACCTTGGGGACGGCTTTGGCCATAGTGGCCTTACCGTTGAGTCGGACGCGACCCTCTTTAGGAAAAAGAGGGCGCAGGCGGCGAGTTGCTGCTGAGAGACTTGCCTAATAAGGCATATTAAATATTGAAGAAGAAGGTCTTTGAGCCGCAAAGAGGCAGTCCAGGTCGGCCGAAAGCTTGTTGGGGTCCGAGAGAGCGTTTCTCGGTCTGCGGACTCGATAGCGAGAGGGAAGCGGGGCTGCATAGGAAGCTGCCTCACGAATGAAATGATTGAGGGGACTTCAGCTTTGAAGAAGTTTTCAGAGAGTTTTTAAGAAATTGCTGGACTGTGGGGAGCTCTAAGTCTCGGTGGAGGTCGGCGTTACGGACGTACCAGGTGCCCGTAGCCCGACGACAAAAAGGTTTTGAACAACTTGAAGTTTGTTCAGGGTTTTGGGCTTAGCGTGAGCAAAATGGGGGCCGCGTAAGACATTACGGGTCGTATACAGACCTTATAAAGGGTCCGTTTATTACGGAGGGACATTTACTGTGTCGGCCCAACATACTGTTGAGCCTACCCAGATAAAATCGTGCGTTACGAGTTACTCTAACATGGGGCTCGAAAGTGAGCCTCGTGTCAAGGGTGACACCTAAGTATTTAGCGGACGTGGCGTGGGACCGGGGTCCCTAGCTATACGGATTGGCGGAATAGTAGGAGCGGCGTCGTTTATGTTCGAAGTGAACGGCGGAGCTCTTCTCCGGTTCACATCGATACGTTATTTTGGAACCAAGCCCTAAGTCATTAACTGACTTTTGGATCTTGTTCCGTATAAAAGCTAGTGACGCCTTTGCAGAGGGCAGTGTCGTCTGCAAAGAGGGAGATCTGAACCCATTCGACGGTATGGAAATGTCGTTGGTGTACAGGATATAAAGAAAGGGGCAAGTACTGAGCCCTGAGGGACACCGGCTTTGATAGGACGCGAAGAGAGAGCGTGCTCGTGTCTGTAACGGAAGGTACGGTCTTTCAAGTAGGAGGCCATGAGACGAACAAGACGATCAGGGAGACCTATATTGTGCAGTTTGTAGATAAGGCCTTCGTGCCAGACTCTATCAAACGCTTTCGCTATGTCAAAGAAGACCGCGATGGTCTTATGACGGCGAGGATAAAAACCGCTGAGGATGTATTCCACAATACGGTGAACTTGTTAGACAAGAGTGTTTCGCCTGGAAACCAAATTGGTGAGGGATGACAAGAGGGTCACCGTCTGTGGGAAACAGATGGCCCCTCATGCGAGTTTGGATAACTCGTTCAAATAGTTTGCCCATGGCCTTGAGGAGGCTGATGGGACGATAACTAGAGGGGAGATTGTGAGGCTTTCCTGGCTTGGGGATACCAATGACAGTTGCCTCTTTCCACGTGGTGGGAAAGTAACTAAGGTTGAAGCAGGCGTTGAAGATAATAACCAAAAGTTAACACCTGCTCAGGAAAATGTTTAAGGGCTTGGTTGGTGATGCCATCCGCGCCCGAGTTTTTGGCTTCAGTCCTTTGATGAGGATGAGATCTCATCATTGGACACAGTGATAGGGTCAGAGACTGGGAGTGAGTTCCGGTGGTGGACCTCATCCTCCACTGTCTGGATGGGAGGGCTCTGTGGGTTGAGAGCTGGGAGAGCATTGAGCAGCGATGCTATCGCAAAGCACTAGCTTTTTCCTCGTCCTCGAAGGCATAGTACCGTCGGGGCGAGAGAGAGGAGGGTATGAGTGATAGCGTCTATGGAGGGCTCTTGCCATCCGATAGTACGCTGTATGAGAGGAGAGATATTCTCCATGAGATTACTCTTTCGAGGTCTCGAAATTGTAAGGCGTGAACGGACTTCTCGTTGAAGACGATTGACCGTACGTCTATATTCGGGGTTGATAGAGTGCTGCTCTCCGGAGAGCAGCTCTCTGGCTTTTATTAGGTTGCTAATATGTAAGGAAGACCATTATTATTAGCAACTGGGACGACCTTTCATTCTCCTTAAGGGAGGATGTTATATGGGGGAGAGTGAATCGACCGCGGTGTCGATTTTTTCGGTACTGTCGAATAAGTCCGAAGAAAGGGGATAGGGAGTCCGGAGAGTCCAAAGCTGTGGCTAGGGACGTCTTGAAGCCCTTCCAGTTAGTGAAGGTTTTCGTGAGAGGAGTTGGGGAGGTGGCTGATGGCCAAGTAAGGGAGACAGGGCGGTGGTCGGACCCAAGATCGTCAAGGGTCCTCGATTGACCTGAGGTTGAGACAGACTTTTGCTATTGCAAAGTCTAATACGTCAGGAGCGTGGTCGGTGTTGTCGGGATAGTGAGTGACACCGAGGGACTGAGGACAGTGAGGTCGAGAGACTGCGTGATATCAAGCAGTTCTTGCCGTCTGAGTAGTGGTAAGAAGTCCAATCAGTATGCTTGGAGTTAAAATCTCCAAACATAATAACTGAATTGCCTAACAAGGATGGCCTCAAAATCTTTTTGAGGGAGAGTTCCACTGGGGATAGCAGGAGGCTATGACGATGGACGGATGTCCGGTCAAGGCCAGCCTGCATACCGTGGCTTCCATTGGTAAGCGGCGGAGTGGGAAATGTGGAGAGTATCTTCTTGAAGTAATGGCAGTGCACCGCAGCCTTTGCGGTCAGGTCTGTCATTACGAAGAAGAATACTTTTGATGGAGAAACCTTTGATTCTGGGATCTGAGGTGGGTCTCCTGTAGGAGGAGGAGTCGGCTTCGCGATCTCGAAGGAAGAGCTTAAGCTCGGGAGGTTATTTCGCAAACCGCGAGTATTGAAAGAGACGAGTGATAAGCCCTTAGGCTTAATACGTCCGTGGGACTTTGGGAGGCAGAGTGATCAGTCAGTGTTAAGTTAAATTAACTTAACTTACAACGAGCTCAGAAGATTGTGGTGCCCGCTAGAGCGAGGAGACGGTCCTGAGGGGATTCCAGCAGCACGCAGTTTGCGCGCTAGTGGCGATCTCGCCGTCGATGCTCTGAATAGCGGAGTAACCGTATTCAGGTCATCAACCATTGAGGGTTGCGCCTGTTGAGGAGCGGAGGAAGTCCGCGGGGTCGGCCTTTGGAGCCCCAGGGAGAATTGGTGGCTGCGTGGGCCGAGAAAAGCCCGGAGGCTGGATGGGGCCCAAGGCTCAGGAGGCCCAAGGGGCCTAGGGGCCCATAAGGCCCAGGCCCAAGGGCCTAGGGGCCCTGTGAGGGCCAGTGAGGGGCCCTGAGGGGCTGGGCTAACTGACGGGGCATCCTTGACGGGAGTGCTGGAATGTGTTTTCATTCACCGGCGGTGGAGGTCTAAAAGACGGGCCGAGGAGCGCGAGGGCATCCCCGTAGTTACCGGGTGGCCAGGTTGCTCGCAAAGGACGCAAGCTGGCGGGGATTCGGCGTCAGTGGGCTGAGGGCACTCTTTCGAGTGATGCGGGTCTAGGCACTTAACGCACCTGGGGCTGAGCAGCTGGCCGCCGCATGCCCGTAGAGCTAGCAGCGGTGGCACTGCGCCGGGAAACCGCGCCATGTGGGGCTCGATCTCACTCGACAGGCCGCACACGGTGCGTACCTGCCGGAAGATGGTTTGCCTCCGGCACATTGGTTAGATGGCTAAGGCAAGCGGGAACCTCTTGCCCTTGCTGCTGTGCATCTTATGCACTGCTTCGACGGGGAAGCCTTGGGACTTAAGGTCCTCGGGGATGTCCTCGTTGGCGAGCTCGAATGGGACACCGCGGATTGGCCCTGACTTTGCGCTCTTCTGGGAGAGCGCATGTGTGGTAGGACACACGTTCGGCTGCAAAGCCCTGGTGAGTCGGCGAAAGTCGTCGATGGTCTCGGGATTATTTTATGGCTTCACCTAGATTGGTGGCCTGACTGATACCGATTTTACTGTCGTAACAGGTTTCGACAGTCTAGTGTATTTTTCCTTGTCTCTAAGGGAAGAGAGGGGCGGGACCTGATTCTGAGGCGCAGCGAGCTGCTTTGGAGGGCGGGGGGGTTGAGCGGGTACTGCGGCAGCGGCGGGGCTGGAGGTGAAGGCAGCGGTGGAGCTGTGGGGCGAGTGCAGCGGCGGGGGCTGCGGAGGTGACGGCAGGGGCTGCCGGGACGGGGGAGCGGTTTTTAGCGGCGCGCTTTGGGCCGCGTTTAGACTTCACTACAGTGAAGGGGGTCTCTTCGGTCATGGTTCCGTCGGAGTCGGCGGAACTGCTACTGGATGTGTAGCCAGTTGGGGTGATGGACCTCTTCCGGGAGGACGCGGAGGAGTCGGAGCACGAGCTCTCCGTTGACATGGCGTCGAGACGCGGGTGGTCGGTCTGCGGGGCAGCCGTGGGGGCGACGGGGGCGGGGCGCATGCCTGAGGGGCAACGGACGCGAGGATTGCGGCGAGGGCCGACTCATCTAGGTTGATGCCCAGACCAAGAGATTGGTTTAGGGCGGCTATAAAAGTCCTAAATAGGTCCAGTGTGGACATGTTGGGGGAAGGGGACGACGTTCTGTTCTGAAACAGTAAGGGAGGGGGTCCCTGTTCTCAAAAGAACAGGGGCTTGTTCTGAAAAGAACAAGTGACTTTGTTCCAAGAAACAATAACACAATATAAAAATAGTAACAGAAAAAATAACAATAAAATAACAATAAAAATAACAATAAAATTAACAAGTAAAAACAAGTAACAAAAATAAGCGGTCAAAACCTCCCTGCCAGGCGGCAGGGGGGCAAGAGCGGTAAGAGTGGCAAGCGAACTCACCGAGCGACAGCGCTGCACAGCGTGAGCAGGATAGCGAAGGCGCGAGAGCGAGAGGCACTCAACGTACGGGGACGTGAGCGCTAACTACTTATCACGACCGTTCGAGAGCGGTGGCGCAAGCGGAATGTGATTTTGCGCGCGCGTCGGACTGCATCACTTATATAGTCCCGTCCAGCAACGCAGCTACGAGAAGCGATCCACGAGTCTTACGCCGGCAAATGGAGCGCGACATATAATAGTTGTACATAATATTTTATTGATTAATTTTCATTGGTCAAAATGTATAAATTCTAATTGGCTAAGTAAATAAAAGATATTACTATTGGTTAACTAAGGATGTAGCCGGGAATATAAATATAGGCAGGGTTCACTAAATAAACACCTTCATTCGCCTGCACATAGTAAGGCATATCAAGAAAATAGTTTCATTTCTCCGCTCCTAGACCACTCGGAGTCTGTTAATAGTGGACCCATTCACCACTATTACAGTGGTTTTATTACCTCTAACTGACACGAGCATCGGTAAAGTGGGGTCTTTGACAATCCTCTTACTCCCCGGATAATGCAGAGGTAATAAAACCACATACAAATTGCAATTTTTTTAAAATTAAAATATTTTTTTAAAGTTCAAGTTTTTTGAAAAAAAGTAAATTTCTATACGTTTGAATACTGATTCTGATAACGCACTTAAGGCGCTGTGCAAACGTAGACACTTTGTCTTGTGTGGGATACAAGCTAACAGTGAATATTTTATTTTCATATAATCAATATGAAATCAGCCATTCCTTGCGCAGACGCAGACAATTTTTGTATCCAGTTGCTTCCACTTGACACATACTGACCGCCAATCAAAAAGTGTCCGGTGTAGGTAACTGGAAACTTTAGGTCGTCAGTTGAAGACACAAGCAACACAAAGCAAATTTCCTTACAATTGTACGGCGCTGATATTGACATGGTTGATTTGCCTGTAAATGTTTACGGCGACGACGTCTACGTCAACGTGTAATCAACACAACAAGCAAAGGTAATGTTTCTTCAACGACATCCATCGTGGAACTGACGGAAAACAAGCAACGAATTGGTACCAGTGACCAGAAGTAGCAACCGGCGACTGTGTCCGATTGCCGCCACCGGACACAGCAACTACGATTTCCTGTGATGGTGTGCCGTGTCGGTAACAAAAAGTGTCAACGTTTGCGCAGCGCCTAACGGGAACCACAGCCATTTTTTCCCTCACATGTATAAAAATCAATTGCTGTGCGTTTAGTCTCCCAAAAAATCGAAAATGGCTGGACCGATTTGATGAAATTTTATGTGTGTGTTTGAGTGGGTCCCTAGGTGGCTTAAATTCATAATTGGACCCGGTAGGTGGCGCTGTTGTTGAGATCCAGAAATCACCCGTGCGAAACCGGGGCGGATCGCTAGTATAAAATATTTATTTAATAATTAGTTTTATTGTCTTAAACTAGTAGGTATAAGTATAATTATGTGAGTATTGCTCTCGTTTTGTGCGGGTTTAAAGCATATTTATCACATTATTTCACTACGCCTGGGCACAGATTAAAAAATAATATTCGTAGCGGCACGAAAGTCTAGCGGTGACCGTTATTGCGCATAAGTCTCGCTGATTGGCTTATTGCGCATAAGCCGCCTTGATTGGCTCCTGCGTATCGTTCGCATGCGCTGATTGGCTCTCCAGTCACATTGGAGCAATTCAATTCGTGCGCGTCCCCTCACGTTTCGTTCAGCGCTAAACTTACGTGCCGCGACTTGTACTACCGCCCGGGGTTGGCTGGCAGAATTGAGTAAATAATAAAAAAAATTAATGAAATAGTGTACCGTTCTTTGTCAATAAAGTAGGAATAGGTACTTTAATTGTTATTGGCCTTATCTTTATTTTGCATTGTAAATAATATTATTCAAATCGCTTGAGCATATTTCATTTTATTATAGAGAGCCGGAATAGAGGTGACCATGGACTGCAGTAGCCGCTTACCATCAGGTGGATTGTAAGTTGGTTACTTAAATTTTAATTTCATAAATATAGTGTTTGTATTAATAATATAAATAATACTTTGTTTATATTTTTGCATGCGAAGTTTTCGCGCTATTTTTATACCTGTTCCAATTTAGTTTTTTTTATAATGAGGTACCTAATATGTTCGTCATTTTGCTGAAACCGTTGGGGTTTAATTCGTACTGTAGTAAGTAATGATCGAAATTTTGAACACCATCACTATGTGTCCATTGCGGCCATAAAAGTCCACTGCTGAACTTATCGTTTGCGTCAGGAGGGACATTTTAAGTCACAATTAGTTGCCACGCTTGGTAGGCAGGTTAGCAATCACTTTTTATAAGTTTGAGTTGTTGTCAAAGTTGCTGTTGTCCATCTCCTGTTTCTGTTGCACTCTGTCGCCTTTACGACACCTGCGGACTATATAGGTAGTGGATATTCTTTCTACCTATGTTAAGTTATAACTTATAATTTATAATCTTATAATATTTTGTAATAACCGTCACCTTTCCAAGCTCCATTTACCTCTGATTCCTTTTCTCAATTAACCTGTATTCCTCGTAGAGTTTAATTCTCCATGTTTTGTGTTTAATGTTATTGCACACGACACAAAAATACTATAAAATATTTATTTTAACGGTATCATTAGCTGTGTAACGTCAAGTGACGTCTGTTAAAATGATAGCCATTGTTAATTTTTCGTAAATTGAACATATTATTGTAAAAAGTATCGTCAATTATCTTTAAGTGGTTATTTCATTGTTTTATATTATTCTATTCTTCATCATCAGCCCATATAAGCCTACTGATGGACATTAAAAGCGGATTTCTGATCGCAGTCTACGACCTATTTTCTTTCCTTTGACGATATATTAAAACTAAAACTAAAAATTAAATTATCATACTGTCTTACTATCTACGGTGCCGTGCCAAGAACACTGGCTGCGTTTCCTCGCTGAATAGCTATACTAGCCTTTGAGCGAGAAAAAACTAGCCCTCTTATCACCAGCAGCGACGACCAGTCGCGGATACAGTTCCTTTAGGAACTTCACCTATTAAACTAAATTTTATCATCAGCATCTTAAAGTCCTTTGTTGTAAATGGACTTTCCGTCTTAAGAGGATTGTCTCGACTTTGGCGATGTTCCCATCGCCGGTCTGGGAGTTGTACAAATAAACGAGATGGTTCTATGATCTATCTGAAAAGAAAATATTTATTTGCTGGAAACATGGTTATAAGTACAAGATTTAAACAATATTGGCTTACTGTCCTCACGATTGAATATCTATAATGTTATCATGCAAATATTTCTACCTACATATTTAATATCGTAGGTCAAGAGATTTCACAACTTTATACATCGCCCACGTTGTATAAAAGGATTTAGGAAATCTCTTGACCACGTTGCGCCATCAATAGGTGATACCTAAATAGGTTATTGTTAAAATATATTTCCATTTTCCTTTACAAATACAATTACAAAAGTAGTTTAAAATGCTCCTACACAAAACAGTCTTTCGCATATCTTGCCAAGCTACAAGACACTACTTAAGCGTTCACATGATACCATTCATTGTTAGTTATTAACGGAACAAAGGGTTGTAACCAGGCAGTTAGATATATCGATATTTTGACCTAGTATCTTAACCTCGAGTTTATCGAAAGGCTGAACTGTGATGAATGTTAAATTATAAAGTCAAAGTAACCATAATATTTATTGTAGTTAAGTGTTACCTAATCTGATGTTAATTTATTTTACCTATAATTGTTTCTTTCGACTTATGAAGAAGAAGAAATTACTTATTCAATAATCACTTACAAGATATTATTATAACAATAACGCATTTTCTGAGATTAAAATTTCATAGCGGAATCAACATATTTTCTGAAAGTTAAGATTCACAAATTTAAACATTAATATTATTTATATTTAATGATTTAATTTTATCATGAAATTGGTTTTAATTGTGAACGTTTTCAACGTAGGCCATGCTGCAGCTATATTAATTGTATGGTTAGCACGAATGGGTCGGCTCAACCGGGAAGTACCACGCTCACAGAATACCAGTGTAAAATAGCACTTTAATGCTGCTGTTTTGTATGGTGAGTGTAGAGAACCGGAGACCCTTTTACTGCAAAAGAGGTATTCCATCTTACAGCCTGGCCACGGACATTCGCCATACCGAATATTCGCGCGGTGCGAACGACGAGGCGTCTAGCGACCAAAATAAATGTATAGAAATGGCGGATCAAACCACGCGCAGAGGCGAGTGGCGAAGCGACCGGCGAAATTTACCGAGCGAACCGCGTAGCGACTGGCGACGCGGCGGGCGACTGAAACAAAGGCATGAATCAGTACGGCGCAAGCCACGAAGTCGAGCGGCAGACGAAGCGAATAGTATAGGAAACAAATATTTAGTTGTTTTTCGCGAAAAATGAATACTGAAACTTTTATTGCCGAGATACTTGCTAGACCAGCTATTTGGAAGTCTGGCCACCTACACCATAAATTCAAACACGTAGTGAAAAGATTGTGTGAAGAAATAAATTGACATTTTCTCCAATTCTGGTTGAATATTAACAAGAATATAATCGAAGGTTTCGACACTCATTCTTGTATACTCGAAAAAATTTCTGGATACATTCTGTACTTCTTGTGGAATTCTCCATCTATCACCCGATTCTCATTCAAATCATGTACTCACAATCTCTTCCAAATATTATGTCTTGAACAAAAACGATTACTTTCTAAGCAATATCGACATAAATTTGATAAAGACATTTCACTTTCGGCCTATCTTGTCGCGGCGGCAAAAGTGACTGCCCGTGGCCATCAAACCGCGCCGCGCGAATTGTCGCCCCTGCCGCTTCTGCCGCCGTTCGTGCCGATCCTCGTGGCCAGGCCGTTAGTCCTCACGGTTGACAAAGCATCTGCATTTTTATTCGCAAACCCATCAAGTGGACTGTGTGCTCGCTTGTCACCCTTAAACTATATATATAAAATAATAAAACGGATTTTCTTCACAATTTCATGGGTTTTAATTTTTTTGCGCGGAGCCCTAACTCTTTTTAAAATAAAAGTAGCATAAGTTACCCTTATAACATCAGCTATCTGCCAGTCCTGTCAAAATCGCTTCAGCCGTTTCGAGATTAGCCGGAACAGACAGAGATAGACAGACAAAATTTTAAAATTGTTTTTTTTTTGTTATAAATACCGTATATAATTTCATATGAATTTAGTAAAAAGCTGTTGTTTGGACATTACAATCAGACACTTCAATTTTATTTATTTGTATAGATAACAATAGTTGGATCAATATCGATTTATTTGGTTACAATCAATATGTATAATGATTAAACTTTTATAGAAATAAAAACTGACTTCAACGAACTAAAAATAATATGATTATATATCGAAATCGGTTGATGCGGTAAAGAATAATTCGCCCATATATCGTGCAGATACCCTTTGATTATAAAGCAGATACCTTTGCAAATTGAAAAGTTTAATGATTTTCTCATTGATTCCATCATCAGATCTTGACCAAATTATATTTACGGCACCACCCTAGGCGTAACTAAGAAGTTAACTAAGAAGTTATACTTTTTTAGCGTAACAAAACAAAAATAACTAAAATATAACACGTTTTATAGATTCATATATTTGAATAACTACCTTGAATATAGTTATCAGTTCTCACGAAAACTTGACAGTTGACAGACAATTACCAACTGAAGTTGTCGCTTTTAGGTTTCGGTGTGCGCGCACATCGTAACAACTTCATGGTGTCGTTTTTAGGTGTCGGTGTGCGCGCGCATCGTAAAAAAATCACTCTCATCATTTTTCTCAAACGCGCCAAAAGAAGTACAACTTCAAAAATATCATTGAGATCGAACAATGTAGCAAAGAATTATCGCTGAACATACATAAAAATACTTCGACAAATTGAGTTTTCCTTGAAGTCGGTTAATGATCTGTTCAATTTATTAGCATAGGTTAATAAAATGTTACCTACGTATGTCGTAAAATAATACAAATCATTAAAACAGTCATAGTACCGAGCAGTGGAGGTGTAAGAATATCTTCTACCCCATATCATCCCATGGATGTCGTTAGAGGCGAGATAAGGAAACAAATCAGGAGATGGGCCGCAACGTCTTCCTAATAACGAGTAAAATAAACTGCGGTTGCCAACCCGCTTGCCAAGCGTGGCAACTACGGCAAATATCCCTCCCTATGAGGCAATCTATGGGGGAGGCCTATGTGCAGCAGTGGACTTTAATAGGCTGAAACGGTAACGGATTAAAACAGTCAATAACAGAAAATATGTCGATTGAAGCCTAAAAATGTCTTTCAAAAATTCTCTTGTATCAGAACCATGTTATAATTATCGACTAAAGATAAATTCTAAAAATTTATCTTTAGTCGATAAAATTTGATAAAATGAAAAGCCCATCATTAGGAAGTATTTGAGTGACTGACATCTACTTGTAAGCGATAATAGTATCACAGTTCGTTCTAAGATATTAGTAACAAAACAAAACAATAATAATGGTGTTAAAGTTATTAAATAATGTTAAACTAACGAAGTAGTTGTAGCCATGGCAATACGTTTTTTTCTATTTTTATCAGTCATTTCGATTTGTATGCAGTTTACGTATATTCGATGTGAATTTCGCAGAATTGAACTTACTTCTTCGAATAAACATGTTGTTTGGACGTTGAGTAATAATAATAACAGTAAGTAGACATTACTTCTTTTTCATCCTTCTCTTTCTTCTCAAAAGTCCACTGCTGGACATGGGCCTCTCTCGTTATAATGAGGATTTGCCTTAATCGCCACGCTTAGCAGGCGGATTAACGATCGCAGTGCCAGACGGTATCTTTGTTGATATGTTGATGTTGCCCATCGCCGCGCCGCGCCGGTCTGAATATTTTACATTTGGCATAAACGAGCTGGTTAACCATAAGCTCTTTCTGGAATTTGAAGTATTTAAAAAAATTAAATTATATTTTATTTATTGTAAATTAACTTATATGTTAAGTTTAAAACAAGTGAATAACACAACAAAAAAAAATGCTTTTTTCGGTGTGTTATTTTTATTGTTACATTTTCCAATGATTTTTTTAAAAATAGAATAAATACAGTGTCAGCTTAAGTATGTACATATCATAAACTTATCATATATAATATAAGCAAGGTTGCAAATATCTACATCGGTGACGGAGAACCAAGGTGTTAGAAGTCTGGCACTGCGATTGCCAATTCTTCTACAATACATGAGAATTACGGTAATTTTTTCTCAGGTATTGTTTGTAGCAAGTCTTTTTACGGGGCAGAATATTATAAATAAAATTATTTAATAATTTTAAGCTATATATTATTATTTAAAAAATCATAAATCCTAGATAAATAGCTGACTGTGTGTGTAGGGGCGGTGTAAAAATATCCACTACCCCATATCATCCCGTGGGTGTCTTAAGAGGTGACATAGGGAAACAAACCAGATGGGCAGCAGCGTCTTCCTAATGACATCTAAAAATAAAATAAATAGGTTGCAAACCCACCAGTCAAGCGGTAACCATATGGAATTTCTAGATATGAGGAAATTTTTGTGGGAGGCCTAATAGTCTGTAATGGATGGAATAGAGATAAATAGCGCTTGTTATTTTTACTTATGATGTTTGAAAAGTATACAAATATTCCTTTTTTGTACGGAACGAAATGATTCCGCTTTCCGCGTAACAGCAAATAGAGCGGTTGTTTAAGGTGGGTATGATAAAATATAAACAAAATAGTATGTAGGTGTGGTTATTATTTAATACTATCCGAATGGTTAATAACTGTAAGTTCAATATTTTTTTATTAATTTAAAAAATTAAGAATCGATATAAATTAATAGTTAATGAGGTAATTATTTATGCAATTAAGTATGCAATTAAGTGTCTAATGAGACACAGGTTTGGAGTCGTTATCACCATTTGTTATCGAGATGTGAGAGACGAAAAACATCACTAATGTACGAATATTGCACATTGTTAGACATTCTTTTAAAAAGTACACTTAGACTACGGACCCAAATTGAAAGAAGACAATTTCATTTTGTAAGCGCACAATAATAGACCGATTACAATGATTACCTAAAAGTAGCGATGTAATAATATAAAATTAAAAAATTTGTACAACCGACTTCAATATAAATTATTAAGAATAACTCAAAAACTATTGGTCAGACCTTGATCAAATTTATATGGGACCACGTGAGAAGCACCAGCTTTCAAATAAAAAAAAAACAATCATCGAAATCGGTTCAATCAGAAAAAGTTATGAGGTAACACGCATAAAAAAAACATACAATCGAATTGAGTACCTCGTCCTTTTTGAAGTCGGTAGAAAACGATTCAAACGTCTAGTATGTTATAATTAAACAAACACTAGAAAAGGTTTATTCATATGAATTCGTTAATCCACGTTGTAAGCCATAGCACGCTTCTCGTTTAATTTTCAAATCCCATTTTGCGCGAAAGTTTGCAAGAAAAATCCTAGAATATACAAATGCACTAAATGAAACTTATTTTATTAACATTCATTATACATTACAGTCTTTCATAGTCCACTGCTGATCATAGGCTGCTAACTCGGCACTGTTCGTATAGATTCCCTCATAAAGGAATATTTTACAGTTGCCACGCTGGCAGACGGGTAACCGTAGTTTGTTTCCTCTGTCGCCTTACGCATAAACCACGGACAATATAAGGTAGTGGATGACGCTACTAAACTGTCCTCATCATTACAGTCTGTCAAAATACCACTGCTAAACACAGGTTTCCTCCATAGATTGCCTCAGTGCGATATTTGGCACAGTTGCCTCGCTTGGTGGCGGGTTGCCAACCGCAACTGTTTATCATTTGAGTTGTTATCAAGAAAATACTGCTGCCCATCTTCTCTTTTACTTGCTTTTGTCGCTTCTTATGACACCCCTGTTATTATATACATTTTTATAGGATTAGGGTAACAACTAGCACACAGTCCACCTGATGGTAAGTGGTTGCTGTGGCCCATAGACATCTACATCTATCCTCGATTACGAAACAAAATGCAGATGCGTTGACACCCGTGAGGACCAAGATGGAATACCTCGTTTCCAGTAAAAAGGGTCTCCGGTTCTCTACACTCGCCTTACGAAACACAGCAGTATTTTACGCAGGTATTCTTTGAGAGTGTGGTCTTTCCCCGGTCGAGCCGACCCATTCGCGCTACAACTATACCAGTAATATAGATGCAGCATGCCTCTACCACGTAAAATGGTGGTGAATTCTCTTACGCACGCTGCAGCTATGGTAATTAGTCCTCCGCACGTGTTGGCGGGCCTCAGTGTATGTTGTAGAACTCCGAGCATAGCCCTCTCCATAGCTCGCTGAGCGACCTTGAGCTTACTTATACGGCCAATATGAATCTGAATCATTGGTGAACTGAAAACTAAACTGGAATCCTACAGTGGATTGCAACTATACAGGTGTACTACTTTTTAACGGTCGAATAGGTCTGAGAGTGGTACCAGCTCAGACGGGATGCTAGACAGAAAAGGAGTTCTACCACCTAGTCAATAGAGATAGCTATAACAGATAAGTATAATCTATACATATAAATAAAATTGCCGCGTCTGTCCGTAATATTGAAATAACTCGCTTCTATTAAGCTCAGGGGGTGCTTGCTATAAAGACATAAACAACTATTTTTAAAATGTTTGTCTGTCTGTCTGTTCGAAATGGCTAAACCGATTGTAATGAAAATCTTGAAGATTTTTTAAAAAAAATTATGAAATATTGATAAAATATATTATGGTCTTTGATTAGCTTAAATCTAAACAATGCTACATTAATAGATCCTATCCAGGCGAAGCCATGACAAGTCGCTAGTATATAATATAATACGTAGATAGATCCGTGTTCCGATTTGAAGAATTTAGAATGCCAGTATAATTACAGGTTGTGAGGCATTTTGTCTTAGTCCTCAAAGATGGCCGCGTATCTTTATTTGCAGTTGGTTGTGGGTATCCATCGGCTAAAGTAGCCACACACCTAGTTACATACATGAGGTGTACTGTAAGTTTGTTTGTCACATTAATGTTATAACAAAAAATAGGGAAAGGTTTTGAAAACCAAATAAATGATTAAAGATTTTTTTCAATAATCCGCATTTTATCACCCACTACAGCACAGGTACCTGGCACTGTCCGGTGGCGTATACTCTGATTTACAAAAGCGGTGTGATCAGTGACATTCTTTCGGGATTCAACGATGTACAGACTCGCTGGGTGGCTTACGATACTTGGACGTATACGGGACATTTCGAAGGTAAATAGTTTTTTTCGCCTCGTCTTTAAGTGTCTTCTAGCGTCTTTCACTTGAGTGTAGCACTTTCATTAATTCATTCATTACAGCCCATTAAAGTCCACGGCTGAATACAGCCCTGTCCCATAAATTGCTTCATATCACCATGGGTTGTTCAGCACAGAGCCGATATCCTCACTGGTACACTAGCTCTTTGTCACCTAGCCTGTAATGTTTGGGTTCTTTCAATCACCAGGGTGAACGGCGGAACTTAAAGAAAAACATGCTTTTTATGCTCTCTTTTACGCCCAGGAATGTAAGGTATATTTTTTGTTTTATATTTCAAAGATATTGAGAAAGCAATTAACGTGTACCTTGCGAAAAACAACAAAACTATTTCGGTTCTGGATTAAGGTACGCAACCATGATGCAGGGTCGGACCAAGCCATGTAGAGGTTTCTAGGCAATGCGAGTTACGGACCCGCCTTCCTTTTACCACAGTATAAACTTTTACTAACTTCCTATATTACGTTAAAATTCTTTTTTATAAAACCCCGGCACTATCAAATGACGCAGGGCCCATAGATAGTTGCCTACTTTGCCCGTAGATTGATCCGGCCCTGCATAAATGTATTTTTATAAATTTAATTTTTGTTCTAGTCGGAGAGCACGATCTCGAATCTTCGATAGTGAATTTGGTGTTTGAAGGCGTGGATACCGTTGGGTTCGTTGAACTGAATGATGTTTCTATTGGCACCACTCGTAATATGTTTGTGAGATATGTCTTCGACGTTAAACAGCATCTTAGGGTTTGTATATCAAAATATAACATATCAAAACCAAAAACAATTAAAATTTTAAATTATTTCTCACCATAGACTACATCGCTTGCTTCTTGGTTATGTATATCTTATTTCTCACTTTCACCACAGAATAAATAATAATAGTACAAGTTTAACAAAATTAAACTCCTAAATTACGACTTAAGGGCGGCCTAAAGGCGAACTTTGACTGATCATTTACATACCTATTTTTTTTTAAATCTGTTTAAACTAAATGAGAACTTTTTGAAGTAAACACGGTAGAATTCTTCACCTAAACTAAAAAAAATGGTGCATAGACCAGGTTTATTGGAAATAATGCGGAATATATGGGACTCATTAGGTATATTACGGGGCTATTTTCTTCATTGTTTCTATATTTTTAACTTCTAGCTTTCTTGATCCTTGTTTCGATGGCTTCGTTGTTAGCTATAGGAGCATGAATGGGTCGCTCGATTGAAAATACCACGCTTCCACTGAATACCAGCGTAAAATAGCAGTGTAATGCTGCTGAGTTCCGTATGGTGAGCATAGAGAACGGAAAATCCTTTTGCACTGGAAACGAGGCATTCCATCTTAGCCCATAGTAATAACAACGCATCTGCATTTTGAATCTTATGAGGATAGATGTAGATGTCTATGGGCCACATCATCCACTTACCATCCGGTGGACTGCTCATTAGTAAACCTTATTCTATTAAACAGGCTTTAGCAACTATTTCAGAAAACAAAAACGAAAACAGAAAGCAACGAAAATTTCAACAGTTCGCTGCGGTGAAAATTTTAGAGCAACTAATTTTTAAACTTGGTACCTAATTAGCACCTAAAAAGCCCCCAATTTGGGCTTTTTCTAAAAGCAACTTTGATTCTATTCTGATTTTCAGAAAACCTGAATTTTGAATCTGCTTTGTCTGAATAACGACTTTATTTTTATTAGGGGCGCCTTGTCATTGCCTATACTTGCAGCACCTAATTAGCACTTAATTCCTTGCTATTAATATTTATCGCATATCTAATAACTTCATTGCGTTGCTAGCGATACGTTTTGCTAGCAACGTAATTTTAACAGTTCGATGCGATGAAAATTTTAGAGCACCTAATTTTTAAACTTGGCACCTAATTAGTACCTAAAAAGCCTTAGGGTTTTTCTAATAGCAAATTCCTGACTTTGCGTTGCTGGCGAGACACAGCTGAAAACACAGGCTACTTAAGTTTTTGATTATAATAAAACCGGTAGTTAGGTCAGAGCTAGGGAAACAATCATACGCATTTAAAACGTTTAAATTCGAAAATCATGAGCAATCACATTTTAATTATAATCACTTGATAAAAACGGATATGATATATATTACCGTTGTCTGTGAACGAACAATGTGGCACAATAAAATCAGTAATTATAATCTATGAGCACAATATAACAAGATATCATATTTATTGGCCTAAAGGTCTAGATACCAGGCCATAAACTCCAAAAAAAAAGATATCATATATTACCGTGTAGTGGCGGTGTAGGAATATCAACTACTACCCCATATCGTCCTGTGGGTGTCGTAAGAGGCGAAAGAGGGAATCAAATCAGAAGATGGGCAGCAGAATCGTCCTTAAAACTAATAAAATAAAATAAACTGGTTGCTAACCAACCTGCCAAGTGCAAGTATGGCAAGTATTCCTCCTATGAGTAAGTTTGTGGGAGGGACTTTGATTGGCTGTGACGGTAATATAATAAAATATAATAAGAGCCGTGGGCTCAGGGGCTAAGCGCTCGCTGTAAATTTCACATTACGCTGAGCAAATTTAAGCAGGGCTCGAACCCAACCTGGGTTCGAGGTGGTTCTGGGTGAAGGAAAATGTCGTTAGTAAACCTGCATGTCATAAAAATATTGCGATATCATGTGAAGTCCGCCTATACGCCATGGGATCTGTGCGCAGGACACTTCCTTGCTCTAAAACACTAAAACCCTCCCAGAAATGAGAGGAGGCCCGCGCCGAGAAGTAGGATGTACGAGTATATAGACTGTAACCATGTAAATATCTATGATACACAGGGTTATTTTGCAATAACCGGCCAAATTTTCAGAGAAGGTTCAGAATAAGTAATATAGGCAAACGGTGAAGAGAAATTAGTTAAAAAAAATCTGAAACATTCTGTCCTTTTTATCTTTTAAATTCAAAATGCGTGGTAATGCATTATTTTAACTGATTTTTCTGCGCACGCACACATTCTTAAGGGTCAATCGGTAGGCAAAAACGTTGTTATCCATAAATCATAATCAATTTGAGATAACTTCAAATAAAAGTAGAAACCTTATTTACTCGTATTTTCAAAAACTGCAATAAAAAAATTTGGCTACTATTTGAAAAACAACCCTGTATAGTTGTGTAACATGCATGACGTTACGAATCACAAAGACTATCTTCAAAAAAAAAATAATAGGTAGTACTAACGTAGCTCAATACTCCAATCAATCCACTCAAAAGGCAATCACTTCAATACCCGCTATCGCTATTATTTTCTATGTTTTGTATGTAATCAATGACTTTGAAAATCTCTATCTATATCTCTATATATATGAATCAATTGCTGTCCGTTAGTCTCGCTAAAACTCGAAAACGGCTCGACCGATTTTGATAAACTTTTTTGTGTGTGTTTGAGTGGATCCCTGGATTGATCTAAACGATTCACAATTGCACCCGTTAGGTGGCGCTGTTGTCGAGATCCAGAAATACCCGTGCGAAGCAGAGACGGATCGCTAGTTTGTATATAAAAATCACACTAGCGATCCGTCTATGCTTCGCAGCAATTAAATAGCAGCTTCATCTTAATAACAACTTTAAAAAAAAACTGCGGTTGCCAAATCGCCTATCAAGCGTTGCAATTATGGCAAATATCCCCCTATACGGCAATCTATTGGGAGGCCTATGTCCAGCAGTGGACTTTTGATAGGCTGTTACGGTAACGGTAATATAAAAGTGTTCTTTGAAAAAAGTTTTTATCGTCACTTTACAATTTTTCTTTATTAATATTAAAAATACCACCTTTCTTCAACATATCTGTTGGGATTTTAGTTTAAAATTCGAAAGCGTGGTAACAGCGTGTGAGTTCATCCTCAGTTAGCATGCCCACAGAACACAATTACTCTATACCAAGAGAGCATGCTATATAATATTATTTATGTAGGAAGCAAAATTCAAAAATAATTTATTTTTCAAAATTGTCTATACAAAGCTCTTTTTTAACGTCAAAAGCTACGCTATACGCTGCAATAGTCGCAAAACATGTATTCATTTCTTTTTCCAAAGCAATTTCAAAAATAAAATTAACGCATTAAAAGTTCAGATTCAAAAAGAAAACGAATCTTTAATTGAGCTCTATTAAAAAAAAAGTTTTCTTCCAGATCGGAAAAAATGAATTGAAAATATCATTTGCGTCGCCTGTAGAAGTGGCACGGAATCGTTCCAAAAAGCATTTCGCTGCGCCCGATTGCGTACCGGACGTATACAACGGGGAGTGCCATGCAAATCAAATAAGAAAGATGCAGGCGTCGTTTAGCTGGGATTGGGGTCCAGCATTTCCATCAATCGGCCTGTGGTAACGTTCTCTTTTATATATACATACACATTTTTAAAGTCAAAACTTCTTTCGGATCGTTGCGATTAGAAACGCGAAACGAAAAAGCAACACTAAAAAAAGACAAACATACTCGTATACATCTATTGGATTTATACTGCGAGAGAGAGAATGAGATAGAATACATTATACAGTGTTTCCTATTATCTCGCTCTGCTTTTCTGAAGGTTTCACTTCTACCGCATGTGAACTGTACATATGATTTTTTTATAAGAGAGAAGACAAACGAGCTTGCAGCTCACCTGATTTAACAAAACATCCTGTTTTAGTTCTTTTGGATGGCAAAAACCTCCATCATTCATCATTCAATACAGACCATCAAAGTCCACTGATGTGCATAGGCCTCCCCCATAGATTACCTCATAGGGGATATTTACACGTGGTGGGATATTAGCAGGCGGGTTGGTAACCCCGGTTTTTGTTCATTATTGAATTGTTATCAGGTTAGTTGTTATTGTTTTTTTTATAGAATAGGGGGCAAACGAACATGCGGTACCTGATGGTATAAGTAGCGGCACGAAAGTCTAGCGGTGACCGTTATTGCACATAAGTTGCGCTGATTAGCTCGTGCGTATCGTTCGCACGCGCTGATTGGCTCTCCAGTCACATTCGCGAAATTTAATTCGTGCGCGTCCACGTTTCGCTCAGCGCTAGACTTACGTGCCGCGACTTGTAAGTGACGCTAAAGTTACTATTTACACACAAAATTAAGTTTATACGAAACCCTCAGCGCAAGTTCTACTCGCACTTGCTCGGTTTTTTTAGTAGTTTAATATTGTCTAATTTATATCGAGCTGTGATCTCTTACTTCAAACCGTAGCAGCTTAAAGGCTAAAGGCATAAGCAAACTGAATTAAATCTCCACCGGCACCTTTTTAATTTTACTGGTCGGTACTCCAATTCAATTTAAGTTATGACTGGACTTCGCCTTAGCCGTCTCAATAATTATAGTAGGCATGTGTCCCGGAATAGGATATATTAAGAGTGCACTACACCACAGAATAAATAATAGTAACTACACAGACACGAGTTACAAATAACTAATTTATACGTGGTGATTTTATACGTGGTAGAGCCATGCTGCATTTATGTTATGCTTGTAGCACGAATGGGTCGGCTCGACCAAGAAAAGACCACGCTCTCACAGAATAAAATAGCAGCATAATTCTTTTGTGTTTCGTATGGTTAGTGTAGATAACCGGAGACCCTCATTACTGGAAACGAGGCATTCCAGTTCTCAGGGGTGACAACGCTTTTGCATTTTGATTCTTAATTGAGGATCAGATTAAACAGCATCCACTAACCATCAGGTGAACTATATGCTTGTTTGTCACGCTTATTCTATTTAAAAAAAAACATATGTTGATGATGAACAAAAGGGCGTAACGAGTCAAGCTAAAAACCAGCGCCTGAGGTTTGCCACGCCAAATAGTAAGTGCGACCGATTTTCGTTTCGTTCTGCAACGTCTAATAGTGTATAATATAAAAGTCAACAGGAAAGAGTCATCCTATCATTCGTCCTCTTGTTAGGCACAGGCCTCCTCTAATTTCTAAGAGAGTTTTGGACCAGAAAAGGTACAACACTGTCTCAATGCATGTGGGTGGACTTCACAACATGTCCTATAAATATTCCTTCTTTCTTAAAATTCTATAAAAGAGATATATTTCCTTACGACGTTTTCCTTCATGATAAAGCACGGCATCAGTGGTTAAATTGCAATTAAATACAAATGTATTTATATTTATTTACAATATTAATCATTTCCTTTCTGTGATCATCAACAAAATAGTTACTAGTAATTTTTGTAGGATATGCTGCCTATCCCAAAAAATACTGAGTTTGGGTTAAATAGTTATATAATGTAAGTTATTGTTAATTTTAATTACAGGAAGCCAGTTTTATAGAACTTACGATGGAGCTATAATCCGTTCCGTGATGACTCATACCGAACAGAAAGAACAAACCTGGGAGTTAAGAATCGTTGCGCACGTAGAATCAGGAACAACAAAAACATGTCATTGGTTATCTCAGTGCTTCGTTAGCGGTCGATGGTCCTCAAACGATAAAGATTGGAAGAACAATCAAGTAGTTACAAGGGATGATGGGACCGGTGAATTAGAACTAAATATGACCGTGAGTCAAGTAAGTATTGAATTTAATAAATTTTTTCTTTGTTTGATTCAATTAAAATTAATTAAATTAAAAAGTTGTTAGTTAACGTTAAAATTTAAATTAACATGATGTATAAACCTAATTTTAGATATTTTAATTCAGAGTAATAAAATTAATTATCCTAAGAGGCGACTATGGAAATTGCCACAAAGATCTCATTCCTTCCGAATACCTAAGATCTATTAAATATCTATTCTATTGTATTCATTTTTTGGAATTGTGATGAAAACTAAAAATTGCGAGTAACCGGGGGAAAAATATACTGTCTCAGCCTTAAAAAATGGTGTAAATTAGGAAAATGGTAATAAACTGTTGCACTTATACTAAATAACCTGTAACACTACAACCTACCTTTCAGCAGTATAAAAATCAGAAGAATTATTATTATTATATGTAAATTATAAGAATAAAATATAAATTAAAAGAAATGGTCTTGTGTGAGTTTTGTGTGGTCTTGAGAAAAGTATATTTCTTAAAAAAAGTTAATCCTGCACAAAGATTTTTCCTGAATCATGAACGCTTTTTACATACATAAATTGCATATGGAGAATCATATACAGCGTGGTGATTAAGAGCAAATCTAACAAGCAATGCATGCCAGTAAGCGATTCTTGGACCATATCCAGCATGAAATCTAAAGGCCGATTATGAGAAATAGAGAACATTAATGGTAAAATTCCATTCCAGAACGACATCAGTCTTTGTGGCCTAATGGGTTTGGTGATCAGACTCTTTACGATCTTGAAGTTTCTTTAACAACTCATGAGAAAAGTGAAGAAATTTGTCGGAAATCTGTAAAGATCGGTTTTCGTACACTGGAAGTCATTGAAGAGGATGCCTCGAATGTTTTAGGTAGGATCGTTTTCTTAAAGATTTAACAATTTTTAGGTAACAATTGTAAATTTTTGGTAATGGATGATTTACATTTATATTACCAAATCTTTGTTCGCATTTCACACACTTTTGTTTGATACTCAATCCGATAATATAAATAAAGTTTAAACAATTAAAGATCGCATCTCATCTCATACGCGTAAAAGTCAACTTGATGTCTCTAATAAGTCCACAGTCTTTCGAAAGATAGTGGAATAGCTGAATCATCAATCTGAAAACACTGATCCATCACCTAACTGCCAGATAAAAAAATCAGACATCTTTTCGCGTTTACGTGAGACCGTAAATTACTAATAATTATACTAAAATTCATTCAGAGAATAAAATGTTATACTTTATTGTACACCGATAAATAAGAGAATAAAAGTATATATGTACAATTGGTGGAGCTGTGTCTCGCCAGCAACGCAAAGTCAGGAATTTGCATTTAGAAAAAGCCCAAATTAGGGGCTTTTTAGGTGCTAATTAGGTACCAAGTTTAAAATTAGTTGCTCTAAAATTTTCACCGCAACGAACTGTTAAAATTTGCGTTGCTAGCAACACGTATCGCTAGCAACGCAATGAAGTTATTAGATATACGATAAATATTAATAGCAAGGAATTAAGTGCTAATTAGGTGTTGCAAGTATAGGCAATGACAAGGCGCCCCTAATAAAAACAAAGTCGTTATTCAGAACAACGCAGATGCAAAATTTAGGTTTCTGAAAATCAGAATAGAATCAAAATTGTTTAGAAAAGCCCAAATTAGGGCTTTTAGGTGCTAATTAGGTATCAAGTTTAAAATTAGGTGCTCTAAAATTTTCACAGCAACGCAGTGACGATAATAAATATACGATAAATATTAAGAGCAAGGAATTAAGTGTTAGTTAAGTGCTGAAAGATTATTGAGGTCGGATGTAGATGACGGTAATATTCTGGGAATTATCGGATCCAGGACCACCATTACCTTACCTACCTTACCTAATAAGGTATGAACGGCATTTTTGTTCTTTATCAGTTATATATTATAGATAAGATAGGTCGAATCTGTACTAAAACCGAATCAGAACGCCCCGACTCCACGTAGTCGTGTCTGCCCTACCCCTAGAGTGTTTTTGTAAAGCCGTAGGCGCGGAGGGAGAGCAGCCCCGCCCGCTGTGACAAATCGAAGCTGCGGAGGTGAGCATGGGTGCCTGTGATTTGCTACGCAAGGGCGAAGGGGCTGCACTTCCCGCAGCGCCGAAGCCGTTGCAGAAGTAACTATGTCAATATTCCTGCAACGCAAATTTCAACAGTTCGTTGCGGTGAAAATTTTAGAGCAACTAATTTTTAAACTTGGTACCTAATTAGCACCTAAAAGCCCTAATTTGGGATTTTCTGAAAGCAATTTTGATTCTATTCTGATTTTCAGAAAACCTGAATTTTGCGTGCTTAGTTCTGAATAACTACTTTATTTTTATTAGCGGCGCCTTGTCATTGCCTATACTAGCAGCACCTAATAAGCACTTAATTTTGCAATATTTATCGTATATCCAATAACTTCATGGTGTTGCTAGCGATACGTTGTGCAAGCAACGCAAATTTGAACAGTTCGTTGCGGTGAAAATTTTAGAGCACCTAATTTTAAACTTGGCACCTAATTAGCACCTAAAAGCCAATAATTTTGGGTTTTCTAAATGCAAATTCTGACTTTGCGTTGTTTGTAGAAGCGATTTCTACCAGGCAGACATTCCAGAGGATATAATGACCTGTGAGAATATGGGTAACGGTGTACGCCAGTTATTAGAAAATACACACGACATCTAAGCCTGCATAAATATAATTATATAATCAATAAATACATACATAATATAATAAATAAATACAATGCAATTACGAAAATATAGAAATACATATACTACAGACGTGAAACATTAACGGCAATCCTTCACAACGTCGAATCATCTATTTAACTCTGAAGCATTGTACTTTTAATAAGCCGAAAACGATTACCTGAGTTATTCTATTCGGCTGTTTTCAACTAACCATCATGCTTGTTAGACGAAATGGCGATCGGATCCTCCTCCCAGGAAAAATCCGGCGCAACTACATTGTTGAGTCCGTCTTCGTAATATTTTCATATTCTTTAATATCCGATTGAACGATGTTTATTTCATTGCTAACTAGGATCAATCTTCTTTGCTCGTGTACCATGAAAATTTAAGGCGAGCGTTTATTTCCTTGCTTTCACAGACGTCTCGTACGTAGATCATGAAATCTTTCTGGCGTATTTGATAGATGAATCTTACGACAAACAGGCAGCGGAACGGGTGATGGATGTTTTAAAGTCGCCACCATAAGGTGCTAATCATAAGTTTTAATTGAACAAATTTTTCCATACTTTTTTCGTTAACACTTAAAGTCCACATCATTATAGCGAGCCCTATTTCAGAGAGGATTTTCCTTAATCGTCACGCTTGGTAGGCATTGATGATCGTAGCCCTGACGTCTCGCACTTTTGACGCTGCTTTCTGTCACCCTCTGGCTATTTTACATCTGGTAACAACTAGACAGCTATCTATAGGAGAAATGGATGCTAATTATTTTAAATTTCATATACAGGGTTATTTTTCAAAGAGTAGCCAAATTTTGAACTTAAGTTCAAATATATAAATAATGATATATCGTTATTGCAGTTTTGAAAATACGAGTAAATAAGTCTTATATTATTTGAAATTATCCCAAGTCAATTAAAATAATGCATTTAGGCATTTAGAATTTAACAGATAAAACGGACAGAATATTTGAATTCTTTATGTTTTTTTTCACCATTTGCCTATATTACTTATTCTGAACCTCCTCTGCAAATTTGGCCGGTTATTGCAAAATAACACTGTATGTTTTGTTTCATAATTTTCTTTCCAAATGTAAATATTTATTACTCTTGAAAATTTCAGGAAATACAACAGCTGGAAAGGGTCTCACATTTTACTTTAAAGTTAATGGTTATCCATCTTTATGAAGGGCTCTAACTGGATACCGCAAACATTTTACCAGAACTTGGGTACAATAAATCAACAGGTATACATTTATATAACTAAATACTTGATGCTTATTAAATGTGGGCAATTGTGACCCAGCTTTTGCTGACACGGAAGTACTGCGCTTTAGCGCTGGTTTCAGGACTCTTTTTCCTTCCTGTTATATGGCAGTCTTGAGAATGCAGGCTCCCAATTACTACCTTATGTTCAACATTTAAATAATAAATCCCAGCTTCCGTTATCTATAACTTGCATTACACGCCTCTTGAATATCAAAAAATGCACCATAAAATACTAAATGTATAGGAATAAAAATATTAAACATGTATTAAGTACTTTATGTTTAAACTAGCTGTTCCCCTGACTGCCCGCGTGGAATTATTTTGCGCGGAACCCTAAAATAAAAGTAGCCCAAGTTACTCCTTATAACATCAGCTATCTGCCAGTGAAAGTTCCATCCAAATCGGTTCACAGGTTTTGCGGATGCGTGTTCACGCCAAAATAGCTCGCAGATGACAGATTTTTTCCAGACTTACTTAACATTTATCGTTATATTTTCCAATTTACACAATATTTTTATGAATTATAGCTTATGTGTTATTCTGATGTATGAGCTATATCATTGTAAAGTTTCTTTAAAATCCATTCAGTAGTTTTTGTACATCCTCACAAACTTTCACATTTATAATATTAGTAGGATATTAGTAGGATTAAATATTTTGCTTTCAGTGGACAGCCTTTTAACAGCTGCAAGTGAAATTCACATGTCGATGCTCAGAGTTTGGGGAGGAGGCGTTTATGAATCTGATTATTTCTATGAGAGGTGCGATCAGCTGGGTATTTTAATTTGGCAAGATTTTCTGTTTGCGCGCTATGTATCCTGCTGATCCTGAATTTCTTGAGTAAGTATCTTCATGTTATATCTGTTTTGTTTGATATTTTTTACCCCAACCCTAGGATTCCTGAATTGCGTTTCACATACATAAATGCACATGGAAAAATACTCTATTCTATTCAGTATTCTTGGGTAGTTTTTCACAATGTAATATGAAGTAATTTTTCACTAAATATTTTTACTTTGCTATTTATCCACAAGATAAAAATAAAAATTTTGTATAACCGACTTAAATATAAACAATTAAGGATAACTCAGAAACTAGACATAGACATAGACATGCATTTATTCAGCAACTTACACTACAGTTTTGATACAGAAAATAAAATGATACATAAAACATCAAAGATAAAAGTAAATAAGAAAAACAGACATAAAATTATCCGATTGCTTGAGTGATGTGATGCTGAAGGGCACTGATCAACATAATGCTATCGCAGAATTGCGGTGAAGCGTTGGTTTTCAGCAATGCCTGAGGTTGGACTCGCCTCATGAGGATAGTGTACGCTTTATTTCTATTTTCGAGAAAGATGTTATCAAAATAATAAAAATAAAATAATGAAAAAGGATGGGAACTTTATTTATGCTGTAGGTATATATAAATGTATATAATAAATAATATAATGAGTATTTACTATAAAACAATGGAGATATTTATATTATGCTATGAAAATAAAATAAAATAAAATAAAATGCAGCTATTTTATCCGCCCTAAAAGTTAAAATGACAGTATTTCTTTACTTTTACTTGAAAAGGCTGATGGTATTTAGGACGGATAGGGGCGTTGTTCCAGCATTTAGTAGCTGCATATCGGAAACTACTGCGGAATGCTGCCGTTGTGTGTTGGTATTGAAAGGACACTTCATTTTGTTCGAATGTTCTTAAATTACCGTCCCGCCATTTTAGTTTTTCTAACAGATACCCGCTTTTTGTTTTGAAAGACACCGAACATTAGTGTTGTTAAATGTAGCGCCTTAATTGGGACATTTTAATAACTTTGATTTGTTTAAATAGGGACTAACGTGAGTTCGTGGGGAATGTGGTGTATATATCTAGCACGCATTTTGGATCCTCTGAATTATTCGGTCAGTTTTCGAAAGTAGCCTTGGTCCATATACCGTATCGGCATAGTTTAGCCTGGAGAGTACTGGGGAGCAAAGCTTAACGCGCAGATCTTCACCAAAAGTCACGTATTCGGTATAACACTTTTAGTCTGAAGCAATTACGTGCGATCTCGAGCACGTGTCTCTCAAAGCGAAGCGCGTCATCCATCAGCAACCCCAGACTTGCTTCAGTCACACGATTAACCTTTCTCCCTGAGGACAAACAAATCAGGATTATTTGCAACTATTCGATTTATCTGTCGTTTTGATCCCACTATGTATTTTGATTTTGCTGGATTGAGTACAAGAGTGTTGGCTTCTGACCACTGGGCGATTTTCGTTAGATCTCTATTTAAATTATTAACAGCCCAGTTAGTTTGACTGGTCGGTACTCCAATTCAATTTAAGTTATGACTGGACTTCGCCTTAGCCGTCTCAATAATTATAGTAGGCATGTGTCCCGGAATAGGATATATTAAGAGTGCACTACACCACAGAATAAATAATAGTAACTACACAGACACGAGTTACAAATAACTAATTTATACGTGGTGATTTTATACGTGGTAGAGCCATGCTGCATTTATGTTATGCTTGTAGCACGAATGGGTCGGCTCGACCAAGAAAAGACCACGCTCTCACAGAATAAAATAGCAGCATAATTCTTTTGTGTTTCGTATGGTTAGTGTAGATAACCGGAGACCCTCATTACTGGAAACGAGGCATTCCAGTTCTCAGGGGTGACAACGCTTTTGCATTTTGATTCTTAATTGAGGATCAGATTAAACAGCATCCACTAACCATCAGGTGAACTATATGCTTGTTTGTCACGCTTATTCTATTTAAAAAAAACATATGTTGATGATGAACAAAAGGGCGTAACGAGTCAAGCTAAAAACCAGCGCCTGAGGTTTGCCACGCCAAATAGTAAGTGCGACCGATTTTCGTTTCGTTCTGCAACGTCTAATAGTGTATAATATAAAAGTCAACAGGAAAGAGTCATCCTATCATTCGTCCTCTTGTTAGGCACAGGCCTCCTCTAATTTCTAAGAGAGTTTTGGACCAGAAAAGGTACAACACTGTCTCAATGCATGTGGGTGGACTTCACAACATGTCCTATAAATATTCCTTCTTTCTTAAAATTCTATAAAAAGAGATATATATATTTCCTTACGACGTTTTCCTTCATGATAAAGCACGGCATCAGTAGTTAAATTGCAATTAAAAACAAATGTATTTATATTTATTTACAATATTAATCATTTCTTTCTGTGATCATCAACAAAATAGTTACTAGTAATTTTTGTAGAATATGCTGCCTATCCCAAAAAATACTGAGTTTGGGTTAAATAGTTATATAATGTAAGTTATTGTTAATTTTAATTATAGGAAGCCAGTTTTTATAGAACTTTACGATGGAGCTATAATCCGTTCCGTGATGACTCATACCGAACAGAAAGAACAAACCTGGGAGTTAAGAATCGTTGCGCACGTAGAATCAGGAACAACAAAAAAACATGTCATTGGTTATCTCAGTGCTTCGTTAGCGGTGGATGGTCCTCAAACGATAAAGATTGGAAGAACAATCGAAGTAGTTACAAGGGATGATGGGACCGGTGAATTAGAACTAAATATGACCGTGAGTCAAGTAAGTATTGAATTTAATAAATTTTTTCTTTGTTTGATTCAATTAAAATTAATTAAATTAAATAGTTGTTAGTTAACGTTAAAATTTAAATTAACATGATGTATAAATCTAATTTTAGATATTTTAATTCAGAGTAATAAAATTAATTATCCTAAGAGGCGACTATGGAAATTGCCACAAAGATCTCATTCCTTCCGAATACCTAAGATCTATTAAATACCTATTCTATTCTATTCTCTATTCTATTAGTTTTTTTGAATTTTGATGAAAACTAAAAATTGGGAGTAACCGGGGGAAAAATATACTGTCTCAGCCTTAAATAATTGTGTAAATTAGGAAAATGGTAATAAACTGTGGCACTTATACTAAATAACCTGTAACACTACAACCTACCTTTCAGCAATATAAAAATCAGAAGAATAATTATATGAAAATTATAAGAATAAAATATACTTAAATTAAAAGAAATGGTCTTGTGTGAGTTTTGTGTGGTCTTGAGAAAAGTATATTTCTTAAAAAAAGTTAACCCTGCACAAAGATTTTTCCTGAATCATGAACGCTTTTTACATACATAAATTGTACATGGAGAATCATACACAGCGTGGTGATTACGGGCAAATCTAACAAGCAATGCATGCCAGTAACCGATTCTTGGACCATATCGAGCATGAAATCTAAAGGCTGATTATGAGAAATAGAGAACATTAATGGTAAAATTCCATTCCAGAACGACATCAGTCTTTGGTGGCCTAATGGGTTTGGTGATCAGACTCTTTACGATCTTGAAGTTTCTTTAACAACTCATGAGAAAAGTGAAGAAATTTGTCGGAAATCTGTAAAGATCGGTTTTCGTACACTGGAAGTCATTGAAGAGGATGCTTCGAATGTTTTAGGTAGGTACGTTTTCTTAAAGATTTAACAATTTTTAAGTAATAATTGTAAATTTTTTGTAATGGACGATTTACATTTATATTACCAAATCTTTGTTCGCATTTCACACACATTTGTTTAATACTCAATCCGATAATATAAATAAAGTTTAAACAATTAAAGATTGCATCCCATCTCATACGCGTAAAAGTCAACTTGATGTCTCTAATAAGTCCACAGTCTTTCGAAAGATAGTGGAATAGCTGAATCATCAATCTGAAAACACTGATCCATCACCTAACTGCCAGATAAAAAAATCTGACCTCTTTTTCGCGTTTACGTGAGACCGTAAATTACTAATAATTATACTAAAATTCATTCAGAGTGAATAAAATGTTATACTTTATTGTACACCGATAAATAAGAGAATAAAAGTATATATACGTACAATTGGTGGAGCTGTGTCTCGCCAGCAACGCAAAGTCAGGAATTTGCATTTAGAAAACCCCAAATTAGGGGCTTTTTAGGTGCTAATTAGGTGCCAAGTTTAAAAATTAGTTGCTCTAAAATTTTCACCGCAACGAACTGTTAAAATTTGCGTTGCTAGCAACACGTATCGCTAGCAACGCAATGAAGTTATTAGATATACGATAAATATTAATAGCAAGGAATTAAGTGCTAATTAGGTGCTGCAAGTATAGGCAATGACAAGGCGCCTAATAAAAATAAAGTCGTTATTCAGAACAACGCAGATGCAAAATTTAGGTTTCTGAAAATCAGAATAGAATCAAAATTGCTTTTAGAAAAGCCCAAATTAGGGGCTTTTGGTGCTAATTAGGTATCAAGTTTAAAATTAGGTGCTCTAAAATTTTCACAGCAACGCAGTGACGATAATAAATATACGATAAATATTAAGAGCAAGGAATTAAGTGCTAGTTAAGTGCTGAAAGATTATTGAGGTCGGATGTAGATGACGGTAATATTCTGGGAATTATCGGATCCAGGACCACCATTACCTTACCTACCTTACCTAATAAGGTATGAACGGCATTTTTGTTCTTTATCAGTTATATATTATAGATAAGATAGGTCGAATCTGTACTAAAACCGAATCAGAACGCCCCGACTCCACGTAGTCGTGTCTGCCCTATCCTAGAGTGTTTTGTAAAGCCGTAGGCGGGGAGGAGAGCAGCCCCGCCCGCTGTGGCAAATCGAAGCTGCGGAGGTGAGCATGGGTGCCTGTGATTTGCTACGCAAGGGCGAAGGGCTGCACTTCCCGCAGCGCCGAAGCCGTTGCAGAAGTAACTATGTCAATATTCCTGCAACGCAAATTTCAACAGTTCGTTGCGGTGAAAATTTAAGAGCAACTAATTTTAAACTTCGTACCTAATTAGCACCTAAAAGCCCTAATTTGGGATTTTCTGAAAGCAATTTTGATTCTATTCTGATTTTCAGAAAACCTGAATTTTGCGTGCTTAGTTCTGAATAACTACTTTATTTTATTAGCGGCGCCTTGTCATTGCCTATACTAGCAGCACCTAATAAGCACTTAATTCCTTGCTATTAATATTTATCGTATATCCAATAACTTCATTGCGTTGCTAGCGATACGTTGTGCAAGCAACGCAAATTTGAACAGTTCGTTGCGGTGAAAATTTTAGAGCACCTAATTTTAAACTTGGCACCTAATTAGCACCTAAAAGCCAATAATTTTGGGTTTTCTAAATGCAAATTCTGACTTTGCGTTGTTTGTAGAAGCGATTTCTACCAGGCAGACATTCCAGAGGATATAATGACCTGTGAGAATATGGGTAACGGTGTACGCCAGTTATTAGAAAATACACACGACATCTAAGCCTGCATAAATATAATTATATAATCAATAAATACATACATAATATAATAAATAAATACAATGCAATTACGAAAATATAGAAATACATATACTACAGACGTGAAACATTAACGGCAATCCTTCACAACGTCGAATCATCTATTTAACTCTGAAGCATTGTACTTTTAATAAGCCGAAAACGATTACCTGAGTTATTCTATTCGGCTGTTTTCAACTAACCATCATGTTGTTAGGCGAACTGGCGATCGGGGTCCTCCTCCCGGGGAAAAATCCGTCGCAACAACATTGTTGACGGTGAAGTCCGTCTTCGTAATATTTTCATAAATTCTTTAACATCCGATTTAACGATGTTTACCTTCATTGCTAGCTAGGATCAATCTTCTTTTGCTCGTGTACCATGAAAAATTTAAGGCGAGCGTTTATTTCCTTTGCTTTCACAGACGTCTCGTACGTAGATCATGAAATCTTTCTGGCGTATTTGATAGATGAATCTTACGACAAACAGGCAGCGGGAACGGGTGATGGATGTTTTAAAGTCGCCACCATAAGGTGCTAGTCATAAGTTTTAATTGAACAAATTTTTCCATACTTTTTTTTCGTTAACCCTTAAAGTCCACATCATTATATGAGCCTCTCCTATTTCAGAGAGGATTTTCCTTAATCGTCACGCTTGGTAGGCGGATTGATGATCGTAGCCCTTGACGTCTCGCACTTTTGACGCTGCTTTCTGTCACCCTCTGGCTATTTTACATCTGATAACAACTAGACAGCTATCTATAGGAGAAATGGACGCTAATTATTTTTAATTTCATGTACAGGGTTATTTTTCAAAGAGTAGCCAAATTTTAAACTTAAGTTCAAATATATAAATAATAATATACCGTTATTGCAGTTTTTGAAAATACGAGTAAATAAGTCTTATACTTTTATTTGAAATTATCCCAAGTCAGTTAAAATAATGCATTACTAGGCATTTAGAATTTAACAGATAAAACGGACAGAATATTTGAATTTTTTTTATTTATTTTTTCACCATTTGCCTATATTACTTATTCTGAAACTCCTCTGCAAATTTGGCCGGTTATTGCAAAATAACCCTGTATGTTTCTTTGTTTCATAATTTTCTTTCCAAAATGTAAATGTTTATTACTCTTGAAAATTTCAGGAAATACAACAGCTGGAAAGGGTCTCACATTTTACTTTAAAGTTAATGGTTATCCAATCTTTATGAAGGGCTCTAACTGGATACCCGCAAATATTTTACCAGAACTAGGGTACGATAAATCAACAGGTATACATTTATATAACTAAAAACTTGATGTTTATTAAATGTAGGCAATTGGCGGTGACCCAGCTTTTGCTGACACGGAAATACTGGCGCTTTGGCGCTGGTTTTCAGGGACTCCTTTTTTCCTCCTGTTATATGGCAGTCTTGAGAATTGCGGTCTCCCCAATTACTACCTTATGTTCCAAATTTAAATAATAAAGCCCAGCTTCCGTTATCTATAACTTGCATTACACGCTTCTTGAATATCAAAAAAATGCATCATAAAAATACTAAATGTATAGGGAATAAAAATATTAAACATGTATTAAGTACTTTATGTTTAAACTAGCTGAACCCTAAAATAAAAGTAGCCCAAGTGACTCCTTATAAAATTAGCTATCTGCCAGTGAAAGTCCCATCCAAATCGGTTCACAGGTTTTTGCGTGATGCGTGTTCACGCCAAAATAGCTCGCAGATGACAGATTTTTTCAGGCTTACTTAAAATTTATCGTTATATTTTGGCCAATTTACACAATATTTTTATGAATTATATCTTATGTGTTATTCTGATGTATGAGATATATCATTGTAAAGTTTCTTTAAAATTCATTCAGTAATTTTTGCGTGAAAGAGTAACAAACATCCATATGTCCTCACAAACTTTCACATTTATAATATTAGTAGGATATTAGTAGGATTAAATATTTTGCTTTCAGTGGACAGTCTTTTAACAGCTGCAAGTGAAATTCACATGTCTATGCTCAGAGTTTGGGGAGGAGGCGTATATGAATCTGATTATTTCTATGAGAGGTGCGATCAGCTGGGCATTTTGATTTGGCAAGATTTTCTGTTTGCGTGCGCTATGTATCCTGCTGATCCTGAATTTCTTGAGTAAGTATCTGTCATGTTATATTTGTTTTGTTTGATATTCTTTATCCCAACCCTAGGATTCCTGAATTGCGTTTCACATACATAAAATGCACATGGAAAAAATATTCTATTCTATTCAGTATTCTTGGGTAGTTCTTCACAATGTAATATAAACTAATTTTTCACTAAATGTTACTTTACTTTGTCATTTATCCACAAGTGATAAAAATAAAAATTTTGTATAACCGACTTAAATATAAACTATTAAGGATAACTCGGAAACTACTGGTCTGACCTTCATCAAATTTATATGGGACCACATGAGAAGCACCAGCTTTCAAATAAAAAAATTCAATCATACAACTCGGTTCACCTAGAAAAAAGTTATGAGGTAACACACAAAAAAAAAAAAAAAAATACAGTCGAATTGAGTACCTCCTCCTTTTTGAAGTCGGTAGATAAAATACAGTGAATCATACGATATTCATATTAATAAATTCACAGATTTTTTACAATATTAAGACTGAACTTAAACTCTTTATTGCGCATCATGTAGTTAAAAAGATCTCAATGTTTATTATTTTGTTATCATCATGTATGTATAATGATAACTAATTTAACTTGAATTCTCCATTCCAGTAACGTCACGGATGAAATAGAACAAACAGTGATTCGACTGCAGCACCATCCATCAATTGCACTTTGGGCTGGTAACAACGAGAATGAGGTGGCCTTAAGAGGCGACTGGTACAACACGCAGACACAATTCTCCAAATACAAAGAGGAATATATCAAATTGTACGTAGACACCATTAAACCGATCGTCGAAAGTTTGGATCCAAACAGACGCTATCTCGTTTCAAGTCCGTCTAATGGCTTAGAATCAGAGCAAGAGGGGTACATCGCTCAAAACCCATACGACCCTCACTATGGTGACACGCATTATTATAATTACTTGTCCGATAATTGGGACTTAAATATTTATCCGAATACGCGCTTCGCTTCCGAATACGGTTTCCAATCTTTGCCGTCCCTTAAAACGATGGCTACTGCCACAAAGAACAAAGAAGACTACAAGTTGGATAGTGCTTATTCAAAGCACAGACAACACAGCCCAAAAGGTTACGACTTTATCAAGGACCAAATTAACCGACATTTGAAGTTGGATGAAAGTGACCCGAAGTACTTCGAGAAGTTCGTCTTTTATAGTCAGGTATATATTAAAGTGTTGAATAGTTTTAGTTAGTAGAATTACGTGGTAGAGCCATGCCGCAGCTATATTACCGGTATAGTTGTAGCACGAATGGGTCGGCTCGACCTGGGGAGGACCACGCTCTCACAGAATATCAGCGTAAAATAGCAGCTCAATACTGGTGTGTTTCGTATGGTGAGTGTAGAGAACCGGAGACCCTTTTTACTGGAAACGAGGCATTCTATCTTAGTCCTCACGGGTGACAACGCATCTGCATTTTAATTCGTAATCGAGGATAGATGTAGATGCTTATGAGCCACAGCAACTACTTACCATCAGGTGGACTGTGTGCTCGTTGTGTATAGCGTGAAGAGTGGTTTAAGAATGTCCACCACTGATCCATCCATCCTTCCACTCATTACAGCCAAAATACTCCACTGCTGAACATAGACCTCCTCCGTATATTGCCTCACAGAGGCGATTTTGCCATAGTTGCCACGCTTAGCAGACGGGTTGGCAACAACTGTAGTTTTTTTTGCTGCCTGTCTACTGTTTCAGTTTCCCTCTGTCGCCTCTTACGCGTATCAACATTTTTTAAACGTTATCCAAACACAAAAAAAAATCTGCTTCCGTGATGGATTATTATTAAAATAAATCGCACATGGATAAAATTTAACTTTAGACGAAAGTAACAGCCGATTTCAAAATTTTTAAAGAATAAAACGATTTACACATAATAGCTCCTTGAGCAGGTGCATAGTGGACTTAAAACTCTTAAAAATATTTCTTTGAACTTTTTGTAAACCGTGTAGTGGCGGTGTAGGGATATCCACTACCTACCCCATATCATCCCGTAGGTGTCATAAGATGCGACAGAGGGAAACAAATCAGGAGATGGGCAGCAGCGTCTTCCTAATAATGACTAAAAATAAAAAACTGCGATTGCCAATCCGCTTGCCAAGCGTGGCAACTATGGCAATCCATGGGGAGAATGGATGTTCATGTGGGATGTACATGTTCAGCAGTGGACTTTAATAGGCTGTAACGGTAACGGTAACACTTTTTGTGAAATCTTGAAATTGATTACCGAGTACAGTCTGGTGGATGTTAAGTGGATGCGGTTGTATATCTATCTTTGATTAAGTATCTGCATACCTAATCAGAGATCCGTCACCCTTGAGGACTATGATAGAATGCCTCGTCAGCGATTATATAAATTGTTACCTGACTCGTCACTAACCATTATGAAATTACCCCGTTTTTATATTAATAATAAAAATGGCTTTAGGAATAAATTATTGTTTTTTTCGATTTGTTTTATAATTAAGTAGTATTGAGAACATATTTACTCCAGATATCCCAAGCAATGGCAATGAAGGCAGAGACGGAGTTTTACCGGCAAAGCCAAGCAAACTGGTACACGATGGGCGCTTTATACTGGCAGCTGAATGATGTCTGGCAAGCACCGTCCTGGTCTAGCATAGGTAATAACTAATAACTCTTTTTTTATATTTTGTTAATTTGGGAACGGTATTTCTTTGAAATTTTTCGCGTTTTTATGGCCCCTTTTTTGTATATATTTTTTTGATTTGGAAATTTTACTTAGTAAAGAGTAATCTAAATAAGAAAAAGTAGAACGGTGATAAAAAATTCCAGACTGTGGTTACCAGGAGCAGCGAGTATTGTGTAAATAGGGCACACGGGAGCGCGAAAATACGCTCAATAAGCGATTTCGTAGCAGTAATGTTTTCCTCATATTTGATTGTTCAATTTTATCATCAATCAATAAATTCGAACGTAGGTATAACATATCCATAAAGCTTTTAGAGTATAACATTAACAACTCGTATCAGAAGATGAACATTTTGTAATTTTGATACCAGTGTGGAGACGGAATAACGTTTAAAATTATGGAATAAATAATGGTAGATGATAAACAGTTCCTAGTCGAATACTTTGTAATTTTGTTTGTCTTGTGGTCGTAAGTATGATGATTGACTGTAGACTGATCATTCGGTGCCGGGTTCGAATTTCGGTTCAAGACAAAACCGGTTATCGTTTTTTTCTGTCGAGAAATTCCAACATATAATTAATAATTTATTTTATTAAGTTAATTGTTAACCGTGTAGTGGCGATATATTAGAATATCCACTACCACATAGTCCCGTGGGTGTCGTAAAAGGCGACAGAGGGAAAATTAAATAGGTGATGGGCAGCAGTGCAGTGCTTTACCCCCGCGCTTCGGAAAGCAAATAAAGCCGTTGGTCCTGCGCCAGTTCCCTCTCCGGTCGTGTCGGACTACCGTTCCATCGGACTGTGAGAGTGAGGGAATATAGAATGCCACCTGTACATGATATATAGTGCCCGAGTGTGTATCCAGTCCTGGTCAGATAGCTAGTCAGACAGTTATTTTTTCTGATTTTAAGGCTGTAACTAAAATTGGTGTAACTAGCATTGTCATGGAGAAGTAGTGGACCTAGAGCAATTGAGAAGTCCTAGTTGTTTGATAGCAAGCTTGTCCATTAAATTATAATAATTTGTCTATGCAACTTGTCTAAGCAACCGCGTAAAACAATGTATTAATCTACAGTTCTACAGGGAAACCTGGTAGAATAAGGAATTCTTTCAGCAAATGCGGGAATTTGTGACTTTAATATTTATTTATTTATTTAATATAATAAATATTTATTTATTTATTCTTTATTGTAATCACCTTGAGTTTTATAATGGCTCGATATATGTAATATCTCTCACACATAACGTGAACGGCTCTTTTATTTAATAATAATTTATTATTCATTCATTCATTACAGCCCATCAGAGTCCACTGATGAACATAGGCTTCCACTAGATTATCTTATAGGTGGGGAATTTGCCATAGTGCCACGCTTGGCAGGCAGATTGACAACCCCAGTTAGATGATAAGTGGATGTTGTGGCCTATGGACATCTACATATATCCTGGATTAAGAATCGAAATGCAGATGCGTTGCCACCCCTAAGGACTAAGATGGAATGCCTCGTTTCTAATAAAAAGGATCACCGGTTTTCTACACTCACCATACGAAACACAACAGCATTGAGCTGCTATTTTACGCTGGTATTCTGTGAGAGCGTGAGTGTTCCCTGGCCGAGCCGACCCATTCGTGCAACAACCATAATATAGCTGCAGCGTGGCTCTATCACGTGATAATTTATTATTATTGAATTCTTATCTGGTAGATTCTGCCGCCCATCTCCTGTTTCTATTTCTGTCACTTGTAATGACACCCACGGGATTATGCGCCACTACATGTCTAAGTTTTGTATCATTCGATTTCCATTGCAGAATACGGTGGAAAATGGAAAATACTGCACTACTACGCTAAATCATTCTTTGCGCCGGTTTTAGTATCGCCTCGTCTACTTCTCACGGGTGCAGTAGACGTCTACGTCATCAACGATAGGCTCGTGCCACTTATCGATAGCAAAATAACAATAGAGTTCTATAATTGGAGTAGTTTGAAACCGTTTAAATCACAGGAACATCCAGCTAGTGCGGAAATGCTGAGTGCGGCAAAGCAGATGTCAATAAGCTTGGCGGAATACAATAAAGATGAAATCTTTTTGAAATTTTCCTTAGACATAGAGAACGTGCCATATTCACCTCATAACTTTATTTTCCCGAGACCGTTAAAAGAAATAAAAGGTCTGAAGCAACCACACATAAAGGTAAGAACTTAATAATAATACAACCGTCTAACTTTTTAGCTTTTAAACAAATTACTTACGCAAGTAACCTATATGCATACCACTGCGCTGGATACAGACCTCTCATTTTTTTAGAGGTTTTTTTTTAATTTAAATTTACGGGTATGATGCTTTTCCACAGATTAGCTTTTCTCACGATGTTTACGTACCTTTATCACCGAGCCGGTAAATCAGCACTTAAAACTGTAGTCAACATTTTAGTGGTGCCAGTGGAGATGGAACTCGGTTAGTATTGAAATTTTAATATCTGATTAAAAATTTGAAGTTAAATTCTGACAGTGGTAAAGCCACGCTGCAGCTACTGCTGTAGCATGGATGGGCCGGCTCGAACCGGGGCAGTACCACGACCTCACAGAATACCAACGTAAAGTAGAAGCTTTGCTTCTATGTTTCGCTTGGTTAGTGCAGGTGGCCGGAGGCCCAACACCTCCCCCCCATTACATAGTAGCAGAATTTAAAAAGAAAAGACTACCCCAGGAGGGTACCGGCACCCCTGGTAATGGAGAATCCCTCACTGAGCACCTACCATCGCAGAATCCATCCTACCTACCATCGGCGAAGCCGGCCTTGCTATTTTTGACCGAGACGCAGGTGTCCTCTCCGGCTGATACTTCGTACCTGTCCTACCCGGGGTACAAATTAGAACACTTCTTTGTGCCCCGGGCTGGAGTTTGCGTATACGTCAGAGAGGATATCTGTTCTCGACGCCTCGGCAGTCTTGAAGGTATGGACCTGTCCATCCTTTGGCTGCGCGTAGACAGCGACGACCATCCCCGCGTCTACGGGTGCCTGTATAGGTCCCATAGCGGTAATGCCGACACAGACCGACTCATCGACCACGTCCAAATAAATGGCTACAGATTTCTTGCTACAACAGATCCCATCCGTAGAGATCGTGATACCTGGAGATTTAAACGGCCACCACGCCGAATGGCTCGGTTCACGTTTAACCGATCATGCGGGGAGATCTGTTTATGACTTTGCCTTGGCATATGGTCTGACACAACTGGTTACTTCACCTACGCGGATTCCAGATGTGGGGGATCATACACCTTCCCTGTTGGACCTTCTGCTGGCCTCTCATCCGGTCGGATATCAGGTTTCCGTCGATGCCCCTCTTGACTCTTCGGATCATTGTCTGATCCGGAGTGTGGTGCCACTCACGCTCCCCTCGCGGTTGCGTTCTGCAGGTTGCCGCCGTGTTTGGCATTACAGGTCGGCGGATTGGGACGGAATGCGGTCTTTCTTTGCATCCTACCCATGAGGCGGGTTTGCTTCTCGCCGGATGATCCCAGCGCTGTTGCTGACTCTGTCACCGATGTGGTGCTACAGGGAGTGGAACTATTTATTCCATCATCTGTGGTACCCATCGGAGGCAGATCTCAGCCTTGGTTCAGTCGCTTCTGTAAGACTGCATTACGCAGTAAGCTGGAGTGTTATCAGGCCTGGGCTGAGGCTTCGGCGGCTCGGGATGTAAACACCACCATGATTAAAAAGAAGTATAACTTCGCCTCCAGGTTCTTCAAAAGAGTTATTGCCAAGGCAAAATCAGAGCACATAGGCAGAATTGGCGAGATACTAGTTCGCCTTCCTTCGGGAACCCGTGCATTCTGGTCTCTCGCCAAGGCTGTCCAATTGAATTTCTGTAAGCCATCACTACCATCTCTGCATAAGGAGACTCACTGGCCAACTCGACTCTTGACGACGGGGGGAACACACCGCCGACCATCCCGCAGTGTGAGTGCTCTATGCCTGATGTGCGATTCACACAGTGCTCAGTACGCAAAGCACTCCTCTCCCTGGACATACACAAGTCGAGTGGGCCTGACGGAATCCCGCCAATTGTGCTCAGGACGTGCGCTCCAGAGTTGGCACGGGTTCTAACGCGTCTTTTCCGGTACTCTTACTCCCTAGGCGTTGTCCCGAATTCATGGAAGACAGCTTTCGTGCACCCTATCCCTAAAAAAGGTAACCGCTCTGATCCGTCCAACTACAGGCCTATCGCCATCACCTCCTTGTTCTCGAAAATAATGGAGTCCATTATTAACTGCCAGCTCATGCGGTACCTTGAGGAGCACCAGCTGATTAGTGACCGCCAGTACGGTTTCCGTCGGGGTCACTCAGCTGGTGATCTTCTTGTTTACCTAATACATAGATGGGCGCAGGCGATCGAGTCCAAGGGGGAGGCATTGGCCGTTAGTTTGGACATAGCGAAGGCCTTCGATCGGGTCTGGCACAAAGCGCTTCTTTCGAAGCTTCCTTCCTATGGGCTTCCCGAGAAATTGTGAAATTGGATCACCAGTTTTCTGGCTGATCGGAGCATCAAAGTCGTAGTAGACGGTGCATGCTTCGATTACAAGCCTATTAACGCTGGTGTTCGACCGAGTTCTTTCCGATCGACTTGACTCACTGGCACTGCGTAGAGATGTTGCATCTCTTTGCGTATTTTATCGCATCTACCACTGGGAGTGCTCTGAGGAATTGTTCGGACTAATTCCAGCCGCTCAATTTCACTATCACACATCGCGACAAAACTCGCGATGTGTGATAGTGAAATTGACCATCCATACCATCTGGATGATTGGCGGTCCACCACTGTGCGATTTAGAAGCTGTTTTCTTCCTCGCACAACTTCCTTGTGGAATCGATTATCACCAGCGATTTTTCCGGACCGATATGACTTAGAGACCTTCAAGAAAAGAGCCTACTCCTTTTTAAAAGGCCGGCAACGCATCTGCAATTCCCCTGGTGTTGCAGTTGTTCATGGGCGGCGGTAGTCACTTACCATCAGGTGAGCCGCATGCTCGTTTGCACCCTCTCCTATAAAAAAATAAATAATTATTTAAACGTATATTGTCTGCAGCAGGGTTCGTTTGGGAAAGTTCTCGCCCTCACAGAATACCAGCGTAAAATAGCTGCTTATTGCTGCTGTTTTTTGTATGGTGACTGTAGAGAACCGGATACCCTTTTTAATGGTAACGAGGCATTCAGTTTTAGACCTCAGGTAACAACGCATCTACATTATGATTCCTAATCGAGGATAGATGTAGGTGTCTATGGGCTACAGCATTCACTTACCATCAGGTGAACTGTGTGCCCGTTGTCACCAAAATTAAATGGTAATATTTTGAAACAATTTCTGTATGAAAATATATTTATTTTAGATAACCGTGGAAAACAACAGCTTTAGAAATAGATTTAAAGAAGAGTTTGGATACGTCGTGAACATAGAAGTAGATTTCGTGGTTCTCTTTCTCTGGCTTGAAACAAACTCACTGGATGGACGATTCTTGGACAATGGTTTTATAGTAACGCAACCGCGAACTAAAGTCGGCTACATCATCCAAAAACACGTGTCCGCGCAAGAATTAGAGAGATGTATCACATATCAATACTATATAAATTGAACGAGAGGGTCATTAGTAATTACTAATTAATATTGAAATTAAATCCCAAAAATATATTGTTGAATAAAATGAAGTTATTTAGAATTTGTCTTATTTCTTTTAGAAAAGTTGACGTTACGACACGACTTGCCGAGTGCAGGCGAGCGCCTTTGATTTGTGCAGAAAAACCGACACAATTCCGAAGTGAGACGAGTCGTCGCGAGCGAACCCAAGTGGTAGCAAGGCACGCCAAACGAACCGTAGATATATCTACACGTTGGCGCTCGCCTGCCTCGGCCAGCTAGGCGAGTGACGACGAACAATGGCGAGGCTGGACAAATGGGCTGTCTATACGTTTTATACTCGCCTAAGCGCCGCGAAGCTATGGCTCGCCGAGCTAGAAGCTATACAAGTTGGCTATGGCCGGCTTATCATTCCTACGGGTTCGCTTCGATTCAGACTCTAGAGCTTCAGTAATATCTAATCAACTTCTAAGCGATATGCCACCGAGCATTCGAAATAATTGAGTTCTAGTAGTAATTGTGTGGGCATTTATTTCCCGTCTTATCATATTGTCTTTTGAACATAAAACTGAAATAACAAATCCAGTAATAACTTCATCAGGCATGTTTGTTTTATGAGTTTGCTTGATGAGCAAATGCTATTTCTTTAGCTCCTATCTGAAACCTCAATATTTCATGGAAGTTGTCTTGAAATAGTTTTGGTGTTGAAAATTTAACAATCAAAGTCTACTTTACTAAAGGCCATGCCATTTCAGTAAACTTAAGCTTGGTAAGACAAATAACGGCGCACTTTAAAGAGCTTGTTCAAAAAAATCAAATTAATTCCTTCTAAGCGTTTATTTTGCACAGTATTTTCTACTACGTCACACCATCCTTCTATGTCCGAGTCTGGATCGTCTGGATTAAAATGGCGGACTCTAATAGTTCATCTGATGGTAAGTGGCTACTGCAGCCAGTGGACACCTGCAACCAAATTCCAACACGTAAGCCCACGGATGAGCTATTTGCTAAGATTAATATAAAATAGTGGTAAAAGTTTTTTTTAAAATATAGGATAAGGGTGACAAGCGAGCACACAGTCCACCTGATGGTAAGTGGTTGCTGTGGCCCATAGACATCTACATCGATCCTCGTTTGCGAATCAAAATGCACATGCGTTGTCAGCCGTGAGGACTAAGATGGAATGCCTCTTTTCCAGTAAAAAGGATCTCCAGATCTCTACGCTCACCATACGAAACACAGCAGCATTAAGCCGCTATTTTACGCTGGTATTCTGTGAGAGCCTGGTCCTTCCCGGTCGAGCCGACCCATTCGAGCTACAACTATACAATTAATATAGCTGCACTTAATTCCTTGCTATTAATATTTATCGTATATCTAATAACTTCATTGCGTTTCTAGCGATACGTTTTGCCAGCAACGCACATTTTAACAGTTCGTTGCGGTGAAAATTTTAGAGCACCTAATTTTTAAACTTGGCACCTAATTAGCACCTAAAATGCCCCTAATTTTGGGTTTTTCTGAATGAAAATTCCTGACTTTGCGTTGCTGGCGAGACACAGCTCATCTTTCCAACCAATTTATTTTCAGAAAATGTATGCACAAATTAAATACATTCACACAAAATGCATTGGGTCAGGCGTTTTCAAAGTCATGGGATTCAAGCACCCCTATAAAAAAAATCTTCACCCCCTGTCGCAATTTCACCTACGTTTGAGTATTGGGGGTTATTTATGAGTTAAATGACGAGATCCAACTTATGTTAATTGCTATTCTCTGCGTATAACAACAGCAATACGTCTTACGTCTTCTCCTGGTTTAGTAAGGTTAAGACGAAATGGAACGTCGAGGGGAATTTACAGACTACCATAAACTTTTATGTTACCTTTGCAAACTAATTTTACTTCAATGAAAAGGATTAAAATATGAAAGAAGTAGAAAAAGGATTGAATATAAGGGTGAGAAAGAAAGAAGAGGTAAGTCTACGTTGCATATTAATCTGCGTTCGTCCAGGAGGAATTAACAAATTCTAAGTTCTTATATTTGGGTTATGCACTTTACCACACAGATGTCATTTTGTTACCTCTGTAGAGCCGTCCCGAAAAGCTTGACAT
Organism: Parnassius orleans; assembly: GCA_029286625.1. NCBI lineage: Eukaryota > Metazoa > Arthropoda > Insecta > Lepidoptera > Papilionidae > Parnassius > Parnassius orleans. The sequence goes on from JAGSMP010000018.1 coordinate 6,864,243, forward strand.
AAGATTTTTTTATAAGAAAACGAGTCTGCGGCTCACTTGATGGTAAGTGACTACCGACGCCCATGAACAACTGTAATACCAGGGACATGCAGGTGCGTTGCTGCCCTTTACAAGGTCACACTTGGGCTTCGATATATTTAGTCAGAACTAATACAAGTTGGACATATACATAAACACTCACGCCTGTCACCCAGAGGGGTAGGCAGAGATCCATGTACCTACGTATACACGCTCGTCGGTTAAGGGTACTCTTAATTTGGCCCATTTTCAATATATCGCCAATTTGGTCAATAAATTTTCGCCTAGGGCGTCTTTTCCCGACTCTGCCGTTCACCTCTGGCCACATAAATTTGCTTTGTCACTCTTTCCTCATTCATTCTTTCTACATGACCAAACCACCGAAGCATTCCTTTCTTAATCCTGGTCACAACATCATCTTGCAAACCACACTCTTCTCTTATCACACAATTTCTCACTCTGTCATTCAGATTCAGCCCTAACATACTCCTTAATGACCGCATTTCTACAGCATTTATTCTACTCTCGTGCTTCTTCTGCCACACCCAACTTTCACTACCATACATTAAAGTAGGGACTAATACAGCATTGTGAATTGCCATACGTGCCTTTTTGGACACATTCTGACTTTCCACAACAGAGTGTAGAGCCCCATTTACTTTATTTACTGCGTTCACTCGTCGTTCTATATCCTTATCATATCTACCATCCCTGCTAAATACACTTCCCAAATACACAAACTCATCTGCTTGCTCGACCAATTCCCCTTCTATTCTTATTTCAGATATCGTTTTACATTTTTCTCTTTCAAAAACCATAACTTTCGTCTTACTTGCGTTCACTTTCATTCCCCTTTATTTTAATGAACTGTTCATTAATGTAACCATCATTTGCAACTCGGCCGCCGATGACGCGGGTATGACTTGATCATCGGCGTACAAAAGGCATTTGATCGTTAACTCACCCATTCTCAACCCACATTCTTCAACTTTCAAAGTTTGCAAACAACTGTCCATAAATAGGTTGAACAGCCACAGGGAAGCCACACAGCCCTGTCTGACCCCTTTATGGATGCAAAACCAGTCCGAGTAGGCCCCGTTGATCCTGACACAAGCACTGGAGTCCCTATATAGAGACTTCAATGCCTGTATCAAACCAGCGCTCAACCCAAATGAGTTTAGTGTTTGCCATAACGCATCCCTGTCCACTCTGTCATAAGCCTGTACCAAGTCCACGAACGCACATAAAACCTTTTGGTTTTTGGCCAAAAACTTCTCCGCGATCATGCGCATGGAAAAGACCTGATCCATACATCCCATTCCCTTTCTAAATCCAGCTTTCACATCCCAAATTTTTCCATCAGTATCTTTCATAACTCTTTCAATTAGTACCTTAGCATACAGTTTCCCCACAATGCTAAGAAGGCTGATACCACGGTAGTTTTTACAGTCCTGCTGCGATCCTTTTCCTTTATATAGTGGGACTATCACGGCTTTGCACCAGTCTCCCGGTATCCGCTTAAGTTACCAACACAAATTAAACATGTGTACAGCAGGTCTGCCACCACTCCTGCCTTATCTGCTTTCATTATTTCATCTATACTTATCTCTCTATCTCTTTCCTTTTCTTTCGGAATTTCTATTTCATTTAATTCAAACGTCTCATCACTCATAAATACGCTTTCAAAGTATTCCTTCCATCTCCTTAAACTCGACTCTTCGTCATTCAAAATACAGCCATTCTGGTCTCGTATAGCATTCATTCTAGGCTGTTTTGAATGTCCCCTGGCAGTTCTTACGAGTTTCCAGAACATTTTAATATTTGCCTGGAAGTTATCCGATGTTCTTCTATCATTCTTATCCGTTCTTTCTTGCTTTTTCCTTTCAACTACTTCTTTTACTCTCTTATCTAGATGTCTAAAGATTGCCTTTTTTCTTTCAATATCATCATTCATATAGCTAGAATAACTAGCCTTGGTTGCTAGTAAATCTAGCCATGCTTTCTTCTTTGCTTCTACTTCCATCCGTACCTCATCATCCCACCATAAAGTGTTATCACACCACATACTTCGGTGGCTGCATCCACCAAACCTTTCTTGACATTATACCACACAGTCTCCAAGTCTAAATCATTCATAGCGTATCCATAGCAGTCTTGGGCTTACACATTCATACTCTTTCACACAATGACTCTTTCTGAAAGGATGATACCGACTCCCTGGCATACCCGCTCGGTCTCGTCTACAACAGACCAGTTTGCGGTATACATGCCATGTGTAGTGGCATCCTTTCCCTTCCGTTTCGTCTCATTTACACATAACACATCTATTCGTATATCATACATCATATCGCATACTTCATCCATTTTATCATTCATTGCTCCACATACATTGAGCGTAGCCAGACGGGCTTCCGCAATCCACTTTTCGCCCTCCGGGAGACAGTACGTGACGGGTGGCGAACCTCGTCGCCGGTTTTCCTCCCGGAGATTCTTCGCACCCCTGCCCCATTAAAGGGGCGCCGGGAACTCGGGGCCACTTCTTTTATTTTGTGCCTCATGATGCGAAAGCAGGGGGTGGTATTTTTTACGCCGTTACCACACGGCGAGGAGCCAAGTCTGTTCTTTCGGCTTTGTCGCTTGTTTAACACCACTCGGGGGACACGTGTAGGGTGGGCCTAGGATTAGGTGGTCGAAGTCTACGGACGCGAGCGACTCATCCCTACAAATTGGAGAATTTTAAAATTAAAAAAATTAATTAAAATTTAATATCATGGTTCTTACAAAGTTCAAAGGTTGGTGAAGCCTTTTTAGCAATATATTAAATTACCTGTATTAGGATATAATTAGGGAACAAATTTTGAAATAAAACAACAAAAAGCAAATTAATAAATTTATTTAGGTATACAATTCGATAATATGCGTGCAGTTCTAGCAAACAATCATTTCTTGCAATATAATAAGTTATATTTATAAATTAATCTTTGGACGATGTTTCTCGAACTGGTAAGGGCTGTTTTCGAATAGGTTCTGGTAACGGATGCAAATTAGTTTGCTTTATTATAATATAGTTTTTATATAATTTAAACTTTCATCATTTTAAAATATTATTTGTTTCATTATTTTAGAATATATTATTTAAAAAATAAAAACAAGTAAGTATTAAAGTTCACTCGATAAACTGCTTGAAAAATTTAGTGGTATTTGTAAAGCAACCGTTTCAGTTAATATAGCTACCAAGAAATTATATCACTTATAATAATAATATATAACAACTTTCAAATAATAGAAATGTGCAAATAAAAATGATTAAATTATCCAGAATGTAGCTTTTAGTGTCTAAAGTAGCAATAGTTAGAAGCTTCCAAATAATTCTACTAATCAGAATATTGACTTAAAATATTACTGCTTCGATTCTTAACAGCTTAAATATGATAATATGAAATATTTAATTTCTTTAATATCTAATTAATTTAATTAACAGATACACTTCAGTTTGCATTTTCGTGTTTTTAAATTTTATAAATAATGATAGCAAATTTATCAATTTGACACGTTAATTAATTTAAGCACCATTTTCAAAATCACATGTCTTTTTAACGATTCTTTTTACAATAAAAATGTAAATTGTTTTAGGGACTTCAAAATAATAGAAAGAGGAATGAGTCAGACACAAAATTAAAGAAACAAAGTAAAAGAGAATATTTGAATAAATTAATAGATTATATGTTTTGCAAAAATATTATTATATTAAAGTCACATACACAGTTTAATGAATATACATATCATAAATAAAAATAACGGCATTGCATTGAATATTTGTAGCTAGCAGGAAGCAGCATAGGAGTATTTTACTTAAATATTGATCCTTTAATTAATAGGACCGTAGGATCATAATCATCAATGGTAACCCCCTCGGCTCAATCTAAGACAATTATTTCGATATTACAGACAGACACTTCACTTTTCTCACTGTTTCAACCGACTTCAAAAAAAGGAGGAGGTACACAATTCGACTGTATTTTTTATGTGTGTTACTTCAGAACTTTTTTCTAGGTGCACCGATTTTGATGATTCTTTTTTATTTGAAAGCTGGTCAGATCTTGATCCCATATAAATGTGATCAAGATCTGACCAGTAGTTTTTGAGTTATCCTTAATAATGCGTATTTAATTGACTTCGACTACATTGATGACGTTCTCATTTTATTTATATTGAAGTCGGTTATATAAAATTTTAATTTTACAACTTGTTCTTACTTAATATTGTCAAAAAAAACTTTAGTATTTGTAATCACTATAAAATGTATCTGTTTTTGTGAATGCTGCCGTCGCCTATAATTATAGCGTCAATTAATTTTAATTTGTTGCTAGTGTTTCTTTATGATAATATTAGTGCAAGCTAATTTGGTGATTTGATAAATAAATAAATAAATATAACAACTTATTACAAAAACAGTTAATTTAAAGCTAAGTTAATTTAAAAGTCAGTTAATTTCGTAAAACTTTTTTGTAAACAAATTAGAGTAGTCAGATCCTAGTTTGTTGGAAACTGTAATGAAGTTAAAACAGAAGATGAAAAAATATTAAATATCGACTAGTTTTTGCTTTTAGGTATTAAAATTTATTTACCTTAATAATATTATTCAATGAAGCTATAAAAGCTATTATTTCCATAATATCACATTAATAATAATAATTTTAAAATTGAGATTTTTGTTAAAGGATGTAAAAAGTATTTTGAATTAGGACAATAGTTAACATTTCTAAGAGCAACCATAGTGCTTCACCCATTATGTTTGGGTGTTGACGTAGCAATAAGTTTTGTTGTGCATTTCTCTGCAGCATATATAATTCCCACAAGCGCTTGTACAATAGAGAGAATAACTTGTTCTAGCATGCATTTGTACAACGAATCAGCGAGTACAACATTAACGTAGCAGCGTTACGCATACATTTAAGAGTGCCGGTTGGTTCCCTATGTTAGTTGCCCATGCAAGACGATCATAGGTAAGCACCGAGCCTGCAAAGAAAATATATTTCAAATGTAAATAATATGTTCATATCGCTGAAGATTTTAATATCGCCGAGGATATATTTTTACGTATATGTCGCAGGTTTATGTTAAAATCAGGTTTTGATCAAGAACCGAAAGAAGACAAAATTATTACTTAATCTTATCATTAACCCTGAAAAAAATCCTGTTTTATGATCAAAAACCTGGCTTTTATTGGATTTAGGCTTAGGCTTATGATAAAAAAAAACTTAGGTTAGGTTAGGTTATCTAAATATTTTATTTATTTAATGAAATAGCCACCGACATTGATTTTATCATAAAACTAAATCAGTCTAAGCTTTTGATCGAAAATCAGGTTTTGTCATAAGCCTGCGACATAATATAAAGAAATGAAACAATCACGTAATACAACATTAAGCATGCAGCCATAGCCGACGTTATTGATAACCTTTCAAAGTTACTATTTAACTATATTATGGTGTGACCATTTCTTAAAGTTGAATAATCTCAATTGTTGAGTATTTTAAAGATCAGCAAAGACATGATCTAAGGCAGTGATTCCGATTTCTCTTAGGGCTTGTGGAATTCTTATGATCAATCTTATATGTTAGTTAGTTAAAGTTACACCCTATATACGTCCCACTGCTGGGCACAGGCCTCCTCTCATTTCTGAAAGGGCTTCTTCAATCTTATATGGCGGAAACGCAACTCCTAAAGAGGAAGTTAATTAACAATTGACTGTTAAATTGAGAACATGTAAACCAAAGGCCATATTTCAAATCACACCCCAAAAAAACACGTAATGCTTCTCCAGAGCCGTGCCCTTGTAGAGTCGGGTAGCTCAGGGGCTTAGCGCCCGCCGTAAATATCATAGTATGCAAGCAACCCGGGTTCGATCCCCGCCGGCACGAATGAAATTGTTAATTGCAATTTTAAGTGCTGATTTACCACGTGCTCTGTGGTGGAGGAAAACTTCTTGAATAAACCTGCATGTCTGAAAAATTAAAAAAAGTATTCCAAAGACGTGTGAACTGTGAAGTCCACAAACACGCAGCGCAGTGGACACTTTTTTGCCCTAAAACTCTTTTAGGAATGAGAGGCCTGTGTCCAAGGGTAGGATGTATATCGGCGCTAACTTTACTTTTAATGTTTTCACCACATAGGTTAATATTCTGCGAATACTTTTTAGCAATCGCTAGTATCAAGTACGAAGCGTATACAAAGCGAATATCAGCAGGCCTATTCGCTTACTTTGTTTACATCAAAATTTTCTAGAAGAACTACCTCATTGACCACGCGACCACTACAATGTGACATTCATTTTGAAATCAGTGCAGTTAGCGCTTGTTGATGTTAAGTGCATGATTATAATGTATAGTATAACCTATGCGTTTCACGTGATGCAGCGGCGTGCCGCGGCATCCTATGGAATGCCGTGACGTGCCGCAGCATTCCGTGATGTCGCGCGAGACGTTTCGGTCTATTCGTGTTGAAATAAAGGAAAGGTGCTAATTTCATTAAAATAAGGTCGAAAATCTTTTGTCCACGAAAAAAATCCTTTGACACGCCGTGCCATGCCGTGCCGTCTGTGAACGCCCTTAAGAACTAATGGTGCATTTTCATGATGATCTCTGAAGGCTGTTATTACCACTACCACCGGTATTATACAGATTTTTTTATTTCTGATAGAGCGGTTACTCCATTTAACTCATTTTGGGGTCAAAATTAGCGCATTTAATACATAGTATCGCGATGAATAAGCCTCACTCGGCGTTAGAATTTTTTTTCAGGCATTACGCCTATTTAGACATGACACTTATTTGAAAAGCGAAACATCATCTGAATTCAAAGTTTCATCTAAATAGTTAACAGCCGACTTTTTATCAAGTTGGAGTGAAAAACGAAGTTAAAGTTGATCTGATGGTAAAATTGCTTTTGCGGTCCGTGGGCACCTGCCAATAACTTTAAACGAAAAAGGCTACAGATATGTTGTCACGTTGATAGTTGTTGCTGCTTGGAGGCGGTAATAGAAACGAGAGTGGTACCTTCCCAGGCGGACTATTAGGCAAAAAAGAGTGCTACTATCACCTAATACTCCGAGAAAACAATTACATACCTATATAAAAACAAGAATTATAGCTCACTCAAAGTATTGAGATATGGCTAAGTAGGTGAAAGACCTTCGATTTAAAATAGTTTATTTATTGATTAATGATTAAACTATTGGGCTGCGGATAAATATTATTGTAATCGACGTCATCCAGTAGGCGATTTAGATATTTTGTCAGATGTACAAAGAAATGCACAAGGCCAATAATTTGTGACTGACATATGTACATGTCACATTATGATGGCAAACATATTCATTCCAGTAACTCATTCAAACATAATCATTTCTCAATGCGGCGGATGGCACGCCGATTGCGGAACAACGCGGTTATTAAAAATGTTTGAAGTGAAAACTGCATTAGAATCGTTGTGATTTGCAACTCGATGAAACGAAAAAGCGACACTAAAAAGAGACAAACATATACATCTATAGGATTTAGCCTGCGAGAGAATGAGATAGAATACAGTATACAGTGTATATTAACCTACTCCTGATACTCTACATTCGTCTCATTCTCTCGAAGTTTAGTTTTGTGAAGGTTTCGCTTCTACCGCGCGTGGACTGCACACATGTTTTTTTGGAACGAAGTTCCATATCGGACGGTACGTATTTGGCGGATGGGGGCTAGGCGACAAAAAGTCTAAGATTTTGCCTTGCCGGCTATAAGAAAGCGAGATGGAATAAAATCCATCTCCCTCGCACTTTTTCTTATCTTGCCATGAAAGAAATATTATTTTACGCTTCATTTTAATAAACACTAGTAATTCATTTATTTGTATTTGTTAATCAATAATATAATACGTTTATCAATAATAATATACTACGAAAGGAAATTCGTTCCAACCGAGTGTTCCCCGACACTCACGGATGTTTTTTTCTGACTGTTTATGGCACAACATTTAGTCGGAGCGCTACTTACCATTATTTAAATTAGTAGTCGCCTAAATTTAGAACAAAAATGGATTAAATTCGCGAATAAACTAATTGCGCTTTAAATTTAGTAAAAAAGTTTATATTTTAAGCGTGTAATGATGTATACCCCCCGGCAAAATATTCATGCACATTAAACATGTAAGTCACACTAGGTCGCAAATAAAACATGGAAGTATTACTCAAGGGAAAGGGATTTAAGCTCATAACACGACACAATATTACAAACAAACTCACACATTCAAACTCCATTGTTGATTAGCTAACAGTTATACTTAGTGGAGCAAACAGGTGACAGTTTGGTACCCAAGGAACAGAACTAGGAGCCAAGGTCGTAAAGCAAGAAGATGGGAGGATGACTTAAAATTGACCTTAGGACCCCTTTGGATAAGAGTAGCGGCAGACAGAAAACAGTGGAAAGAGTTGGAGGAGGCCTTTGTCGAAAGACACACTGAAATAAGAGACATTTTGTAGTATATTGTTGTACTTTATTTTTTAATTCTTTTTTAGTTCGGCTAAATTTCCAGCTACAACATGTGATATGTAAATTATTTCGGAAAATAAAGGTTTTATTATTATAATACTTTATACCATACGTTATTACGGCTCGGGATACACAGTAAACATTTGGCATTATTTTAGTAAGGTGCAATGCAAATTATAATTAATCAGTATGTATTATACTATAGTGACAATATTCGAACTAAATTCGTTCGCACAGAAAATGGACAGCCACGCCTACAACAGCTTAATTTGTTTTGAGTCATTTTTAGTGCTAGAAATGCTTTCATGTTTTATTTGCGTTAACCTGATCAAGCGTTATGTGTTAATTAACATGCACAATTATTACAATAAACATTTAGAAATACATGCGGTTTTTACGCAACTACATTGTGAACAGGTGAAACTTTTCGCCATAATCTTAAACGATGTATATCGAAATTTCTGAAAGTATAGAATTTGGTTTTATCATTGATGGCCGCTGACTAGGAAGAAAAATGCAGAGTTCATTTATTTTATAGAAGTGGGGGAAAACGAGCTTGCGGCTCACCTGATGTTAAGTGTCATTAATTACATGTTTTCAATTAGTAAGCAAATATAAAAATGACTTGCATCTCGCTTGACTGCCATAGTCGAAACGAAGATCTGGACTTAAAAAGTTTCACTTTAAAATAATTTTACATTTAGACCAAAATAATTTACCAGTGTTAACAAAACATTAAAATAAGCAAAACAGATAATTACCAGTACCTACATTTGTTAAATGGTGCTCACAAAGATATCAACACATATATGTGTAATATGTAATATAAATGTTAATCAAAATACACACCTCACTTAAAAGCATCCCAATAATGACCTAAATAAACAAAACATTAATAAAAAGTTCCATTACTGATTGTAAGAGTTGTTATTCACAATTAAAGATGCTATTATAAATAAATTTTTTCAATAACTTTAATTACAAAAACAACAAGATTCTAACATAACATTTTGACAGGGATTGAAAAGGTTCCAATGTACCGGTTCTTTACCAATTAATATAATTTTATTTTTTCAATCGGTTCAAGCGGAATAAGATATTCCTTGGTTTGATTTTATAACATGTTATTTACAAAATGATATTATCGATAAAAAGAGTTCATGCATTTCTTAACGGTAACGAAATTTTAAACCAGTTTTCAATTCCTGCATTTCAACTTGCATTTTATAATTGCGCATGTAACGATTATCTATTGAAAATGTGAATATAAAAAAATAAAAATGTATATATTTTAATATATTTAATACGTTCGCAAAAAGAACACGGGAATTTCCCGCAGCAGCGAATTGTATATATATATATATATATATATATATATATATATATATATATATATACATATACAATAAAAACACTTAAGCTTATGTTTAATACCGTAAACTTTATTTAAATTAATATTGATAATAATCAGGTGTTATTTATGACAAAATAATGCTTGGATAATTATATTACTTAAACACACAATGACAAATAAATCATGCTATGTAAAATTAAATATTTAGCATGATTAAATCTCAAAAGTTATAAAATTTGGTTCCAGCATGATTACAATTTTCAATTAGAAGTGTCTTTTTTAATGAGGCAAACTAAAATAACCTATACAAACACCATCATTTTCAGTATTTAATTTGAAAATTAAATAAAATGAATAACGTTGCTATGAGAGTTAAATAGTGAATCAGTGCAATTAAATGCGCATTAATTTTACCTGACACGTGAATGCAAAGCTGCGCGCTCTTCAGAAGGAGTGTCTCTTAAAAACGAAGATGAAAGGTTGAGGATGACCATAAGGCAGCATAATAGGAGTGGTCCTAAAATTGCTCCCTCGGGACCCAAGTAGAATATGCCTCCTGCTATTGCCAGACCAGTTACGTATGGGTGACCGCCACTGAAATAAAAATAAATCAAGAATATAAATTAAAATATATAATAAAACAAATCAGTGTAACAGGGATGTACCGATTTCTTGGATACATATATACATAAACACTCACGGCCCTCATCCAGAAAAGTAGGCAGACTACTACTGTATTAGTGCCAGTAACGGAGATCGACACTTAGGCTCAGATTAGTCGCGCTTAGGAAATTTGCCGAGCGCACTGTCCAACGAATCAGGAGATGGGCAGGAGCGTCTTCCTAATAACGAGTAAAATAACAAAACTGCGGTTGCCAACCCGCTTGCCGCAGCGTGGCAACTATGGCAAATATGCCCCCTATAAGGGAATCTATGGGGAGGCCTATGTTCAGCAGGGGACTTTAATAGGCTGTAACGGTAACGGCACTATCCTTGAGTTACTACGGTTCTATGTTTTGATTATCAATATTATGAACGATTATTTCTATACTTCTCGCTTAATTTATACGTTTTCATATGTTATTAGAAACTACCTATTGTTTTAAATTTGTTGTACGCATTTTATAGCGTATAATTTTAACTTATTTGTGATTCCCGAAGTTTCGAGTTCTTAATAGCACCCATGATCACAAACTAAGAACTCATTTTAATAATAATAATGTCTTCCAAATCGAATTTCGGTCAGGGCGGCCTGCCTCAACGGAAACTAGCCATCTGTGCAGGACAGGATTATAGTGATAGTGCCAAAGTGTATGCGCAAACACAAGTGCACTCTCTATTCCTCTCTCACAATCCAACTACTAACAAATCCGATGGGACTGTAATCCGACACGACCGAGAGAGTTCAGGCGCAGGACCCATGGCTTTACGTGTTTTCCGAGGCACGGGGGTGAAAACACCAACCAACTTGTCAACTTCCTTACTTCAGGCTGATACTAAGATTTTGAAGTGAAACTTCTTTTATCGACGTAGTGAGAAATTTAGTACGGTATTTAAAAAAACGTCACGTTTTCTTGTAACATTTCACCGCCGAGGCTGCATGAATAATAAAATAAAGAAGAATTATATGTCGTAAAGAAGTTAAAGACGACTCCAGGTATCTACCACTTTCGTTGTATCTTTATCATAAGATCAGATCACAAGCGATACTAAAGGCGCACCAACGTGTGAATGTGTCGCAAGTGCTTGTCACAAGCGCCCTTTGATTTGTATTCAAAAACCAACACTCGACCGCAACGGCGACTAGCTTCTCCAAGTTCACGCAAGCCACGCTAAACAACCCCGTCTACACGCTTGTACTTGTGGACGATTGCTGGGACTTGGCAAGCGTGTACACCCGGCATTAAAGGCAACTTTAACTGATGAAGCTGATTTACTGCTGATGGATGTAGAAGGAAAACATTTTGAGGAAACCTGCACGCTGGCTTTTCTCTATTCCATCTCAGTTCGACCTCAATTTCTACAATAGAAACACATCAAATATTCGAAAACATGTTTTTTAGGAGAACACAAAGTAATGAATCATCAACTCTTCTCTGTTCTATCAGCTTAACACTTTCACTGTCCGGTTTTCAGACACAATAGTAAGACAATAGCAATGAACTATATGTAGTGCACTGGACAGCGAAAGGGTTAAAGGTTATCAAAGAGGGACCGCTGTGGTTATTTTTGCATAAAGACGTTAATATACATATGTATAAAATCATTGTAATAGCCGTGATAATATTAAAATAAGGTTACTGGTGATATTTCCGTATACAATATATCCGTATATCATGAATATATTATATAATTAAAAACAAATTAAATAATTTTAAAACATTCTCGTGTTGAATTCTTCTGTATTATCACGCTGTTTGCAGAGAACGAACTTTTATAGCCAGTTTCAAAATACAGTATGACATATTGCTTAATAAAACTATTTGGGAGACTGAATTTATTAAACTAATGTTGATTATTACAAAAAAGCTATCCTACTTTGAAATGTTGTTGAAATAGCAACTGTGTAATTTCACTTACTTTCTTTTTTCTTTCTTTTTCGATCCGTAGACCATTGTCACATGAGTAAAGAAACTGTACAGAGGCAAAGCTTCTAAGGAGCTGTCAAAATTGTTAATTAGCTATTTTGGTAGGGTTGACACAGGAGGATAAAATTAAATAAACAAAAACGTTTATCAGCATTTAAATAGATACTCAAGATATAATATTTTATAATTATTTATTATATTTACGCGAAAACTACACATATAATAAAACTACTTTTACGGATTTTATCGCGTTTAAATATACTTTTTTGAGGATGTTTTTTTTTAAATTTATATAGGGCAAACAAAACGATCTATTAAAACCCGCGTAAAAGAACACATAGCTGACGTGAAACACCAACGTTCCGGGAAGTCTGCAGTTTGTGATCATATCCTAGACGGCCCCCACCATTACATTAGATTTGATAGACCGCAAATTCTCGCGAAAGAACATCGATTCCTGCCAAGGATGATACGTGAGATTAACGCGAAATTAAAAAAACATTCTAATTTCAATACAGAGGGAGGCTGGTACTACCACCTGCTTGGGATCTTGTAATTAATAAAATTAAAACTAAACCCAAGCATACCACTGCAAGACTTCAAGACACAGTAAGTTCATTCTGCGTAGATCGGACCAAAACTAATAATTAAAAAGCTGAAGGTACTCCGGGTTCTGACTCGGGACGTCAATCACCTCAGTCCTCCGTGACGTCGAAAACGTTGTGAAACGTCGGGAATTTAAAAATAAGTATAATTAAACGCGATAAAATCCATGAAAGTAGTTTTATTCAATATAATATTTTTTTACAAACTATGTATTCTAAATATTTTACTTTTATAATTATTGTTCTTCAATAATTTTTTGTGGCTTTTATTTAAATGGTAAATTCTAAATTTAATGTAAAGTTTTTTTTTAAATAATCTATGGGAAAGCACTCGCATTTCATAACAAATATAAACTCTTACACACGTTAATATTTTACTACCAATATTTACAATGTTTCTTTCGAGGTCAAAATATTTTCGAATTTTTTGCTCAAGCAATTCAACAAACGCGATAAAAGTGTCAGGAAGTATTATTTTAAGAAAATCCGATTGAACACTATCCTTATTAAAATCCTTGGAATGGCTGAAAAAGAATCTTTTCCCATATTTATAGGTTGTTCAGATCTATTAACGTACAGTTTTATTTTTTCACATTTGTGGTGTTCGAGACAACATTTTCTATACAAATATCCCGACACATAGACTAAACCATTTGTTTCTGGTATATCAAATAGATAATCATTTGTTCCTACTGTTAACACAGGGGTAGTAACATCGTCAGGTTGCGGTGATGGTGTGTTAAAATACGACAATCGTCTGGTTTCATAAGTAATATATCGAAATCGTATTCACAATTAGTATTTTGAGGATACGGATAAGATATTGGTTATAAACATATGTTGGTTCCTGGCAGTTACCACCCGCCTCTCTGACTTTTCCAAAGAAATGTTCAAAACAATCTTGATTGAGACGTCTCGTAAATATAAATTAATTTAATTTCTTCTGACTTTAATTCTTCATGAAGTTTTATTAAAGATTTTATAGATACTTGAAATCCGTGAATGAAATTCATGCTATTTGTAACGTCTTTCTGCCTATCACTTCTTATTGATTTTAAGTTCCTGAAAAATGTTAGCGTTTCTTCTAAAAACTCAATTTGATAACTATCGCAACGAAAAGCTCTTTTATATTTATTAGGAGATCGCAGTGTACTTGAGTGTAAGAAATCAAACAAATTATTAATTTTATTTACAAAATTAGCGGCATCTCTTGCGGCAACCTCGATAAGATTTTAAATGTACGTAGGTATTAGTAAACCATATTTACACTTTTTTATATTTCATTTGATACGAACTATTCTTTATAAAACTAAATTTGACACTTATTATTTTTTACACAACCCTGAGTTTGAGCACTGGCCGAACCGGTTTAAAGCAGTTTCTCTCTGTGCGTGACGAGCCGCCAATGCTCACGCACACACGCGCCTCAAGCTTGTAGTAGTGTACCTATATCAGCGCGGTTGTATGAAGCTTTGCCTCATTCAGATTCCGCTTGCGCCGTCGCCCCCGTGCGGTCGTGCGCTAACGGAGTCCGCCGCTGACCGAGCACCCGTCCCCGTACGGGTCTTCTCCCTCAGTCAGCACAGTTTCTTGGAATAGAACGTCAGTCCCGTCCCGTCCCCCTCAGCTAGCGCCGCCGCCCCCGTGCGGTTGTGTTAGCTGACCACTCTTCCGTCCCCGGACGGTTGTGCCCCACGCCTCCCTCTCCCCGAGAGAGGTCGTCTCCGATTCGACGGTAAGGCCTTCGGGCTAAAGTCGTTCCCAAGGTGGTGTTTAGTGGGTAGGCACTTCTTCAAAGTGAGTCCCACATAACCACATGTCCTTGCATTGGGCGCAAAAAAAAGGTTTGCCTCTGTACGGTACGGTTTCTTTACTCATGTGCCATTGCTGAGTATGGACGTCATTCATTTCAAGAAGGATTTTTAAGTTTTAAATTAATTATTTATTTTAGGAATAAGTTAAACAAGGAGGAAACATTACAGTACAGATTGACGGCTCCGTGGCGCAGTTGGTGAGCAATGAGTTGCAGTGCTACGGGCCGCGGGTTCAAATCCCTCACGGAACAAGTATTTGTATGGCCTACAAATAATTGTTCCGGGTCTGGGTGTTTGTCCTTGTGAAATTTATGTATGTAAACTGCCCCCACGATACAGGAGAAAATCCTAGTGTGGAGGTAACTTTTTTAAACAAAAAAAAAAAACAAAAAAAGATTACAGGACAGATTAGCCATAATAGCTACGATTGGCAGGCAATTTGGCAATCACAGTACCACATGCCGCACCTTTGACGCAGCTCTCCGTCGCCTGGCTGTATATTTTACATGTGGCATTACATGAGATGAAATTACCGTAATCTATCGGAAGCCATAACATCTTTATAGTTTTCCCATATGCACCTCTTACGAGACCCACTAATTAACCACGTTTCGTATGAAATCTCTTACGGTACCACTACACGGTAATTTATTTTACAATATTAAACGATAAATATGTAGCGACATAAATTGAATACAAATATTAACACAGGTTTATCGAGTAATAATATTTTTTTTAATAAAATATCCTGCATTACAAATAAGACTTAACTTACTCTTTGATCTCGGCGTAAACAGCGGCATCCAGGAAAGCGATAGGCGCGGCCTGTGCTATGGGCAGGAGCAAAGCTGCCATCGGTCTTCCCTGGAGCCATACGTCTAACGCGGCTGGAATGCCAGCCAAGTACGGCCCAAGGAAAGGAGCTGCACCGAGGATCGCTGCTAGAACTGTAACGTACGTTTTATCGTGATCTTAAGTTACACTTTGCGTAACTGATTTGATCTTTCAAAGTTAATTTGATTCCACGTAAGAAAGTATGTTTATTTTTTCGTTTAAACTTGACACCACTAAAATACATTGATTTACAAATAAGATCACATGTACATTTACTAGTTCTACATTCCTTATAAAAAAATGACAATGAGGTTTCAGAGGTACAAAAAGCCAATCAAAATAATATTTATATAAATTTATTTAAAAACAACATTGACATCATATCTTTTTTTGCTTGTTATCGCTTTGTTTTGGAGGACGTAATTGTGCGTAAACATATTTATAGAACTCCAATGCTTTTTGCCTATCATACGCAACTGTATTCCTGCAGTGCCCACCAGTACAATGGTTTACGGATTCTTCTCTTGTTGGAGGTTTTGGTAACTCCGATTTAATATGACTCGTATTTGTACTTCTTAAGGTCTCGACGAAATCTCTAGATGAATCAAATACAACTTTGATCGTTGTTCTATTGGTCATATTTAGATGACTGTCTTTTAAAAGGTCTTCCTTGTCTATGGCTGTCATAGCAGCACTTACATCTCCTTTAAGCGGATTTGCCTGCCTTATTAAATAAAAAGTTGGAGCCGGTTCAGTAACATCTTCATCAATTATTATATCATTATTCGTTGTATGTCTATCATTATACAACAAACACATAACTTGAGTATCTAAATTTATTTGACACATGGCACTATCTAACAATAATTTTACAATGTCTACTGGTAGTATACATGGGGCAGAAATACAAGTATTACTGTTTGAGATATTTAAAATTAAACTGTATAGTTCGTTTTTTAAAGATGATGTTAGAAATGCTATGTTGCGACATCTACAATCCAGTTTGTTTTCTTGAAACGTCACTAATGAACCAATTGATCTGCAACTTTGATAGTCAAAATTTAATGAATAGGGTTCCACATTCTCAATTCTGTTTTTAATAAACTTAAAGTGTTTCTTGTTTGTCCTTTTTCTCAAACATTTAACGTTTATGAAAGCGTTAGTTCTAAGCATCTTTATATAATTATCTGTAAAATCTGTTTTAACAGCATTAAACATCAATCCATTAGCCCTTATTTCTTTAAAATGATTGTGATTTATATTTAAAAATTCTGAAGTTACGTTAATACTATTTGCAACAATATCATTAAAAATATTATTTGAAAAGATTGTGCTTCTACTTGAAACAGTAATGCCTTTGGATTCTAGATTGTCAATGGTGCAGTTATTCATCATAAATACACTATTATCATTGCCAAAGATAGCTTCTATCGCTTGCGTTTGAATATTAGTGATTGTAACATTGTCAAATTCAATACTTTTCACTCCGGTAACGTTGTAAATTGCTTTTGTATGAATCGATTTAATTTTACTATTTGTGATGCGAAATTTTCTAGGCACTGCTGCTCCCAAGCATTTAGATTCTGTAGAAGTGCTTGGTGATTTAAAAAAATTCTTCGGAAGTTGTGTAATCTCTTTCACATTTTCTATAGTAACTTCAGGTGGAACCTGTACCAATGAATTAGTCGCAAATGTTATAAACTCAAGTTTGTCACAATTCTTGACTTTAAAATGTTGAAGTCGAGAAGGTTTCTGTAAAATAGGGCAATCAATAACCACTCTTAAATTTTTGCAATTCTGGACGGTTAGACTAATTAAGTGCTCCGTATAATAATCTTTTAAGTGTATTATGAAATCCTAGAACAAGAAAACTTTTATTAAAGACACTGAATTTAATGATTTCTTATATTTACGCATTTCTTATATTTACATTGAATGAAACTAGTTTTTACGGATTATATCGCTTGAAGACATGCAATGGTATTCTTGGGTTAAGATTTAATTTTATTAATTATAGGATCCTAAGCAAAATGGTAGCACCCTGCCATCTTCCATATTATAATTAGGATGTTATTTGATTTCAATAGGCTCGCAAATCATTCTTGATAAAAATAGATGTTATCTTGCGAGGATTTGTGGTCTATCAAATCTAATGTAATAGCGGGGGCGATCCTGTACGTGTTCACAGACTGCAGACTTCCGGAGCGCCGATTTAGAACGAATTAACTATTACATTGGGACGTCGTCCTGCCTCATTCCCCCGTGACCATGGGTACTCCAAAGTACTTGAAACGTCGGCAATATAAAATAAGTTAAATGAATGCGATAAAATCCTTAAAAAACTAGTTTCATTCAAGATACAGAATTTCTTTAACGGAAAAAGGAAAAAACAATACTCACGTTACTTCTCATGGAAGAACAATTATAAACAATATTACTCGGTATATTATTACTACAATTCCACTCTGTTTGTTGGCAACTTGTAAAATTGATTCTCACAGCAACGGCTGATTGAAGTAGTACCACAATCAGCAATAAACCTTCTCTGTAAACCATTGTCACAGACACGACAATAAAATGGCATTTTTTTCACTATGCGTCTATTATAAGTTCTATCGCACCACATACTAAATGAACAATAAAAAAGTCATACCGGTCGCGAGTGAGCATCATCCCGAGATAATACTTCACTAAAACATACGACGCGAAATGTAGCCGAGTTAAATTTATCATTTCTCTACTCCGATCGTAAGTTCAACGACTCGTTATTCGAGTATGTAAATTTAAAAAGTACAGTAAATTACGTAAGTTCTTTCATTTAGACTATTCTCCTGTCTCTTGCATTGATAACCCTGAAATGCTTGTGCAGATACGTGACAATACGTGCAAGACGTGGTAGAGCCATGCTGCAGCTATATTAGTAGTATAGTTGTAGTACGAATGGGTCGGCTCGACCGGGGAAGGACCACGCTCTCACAGAATACCAGCGTAAAATAGCAGCTTAACACTGCTGTGTTTCGTATGGTGAGTGTAGAGAACCGAGACCCTTTACTGGAAAAGAGGCATTCCATCTTAGTCCTCACGGGTGACAACGCATCTGCATTTTGATTCTTTATTGAAGATAGATGTAGATGTCTATGGGTCACAGCAACCACTTACCATCAGGTGGACTGTGTGCTCGTTTGTCACCCTATCCTATAAAAAAAAAAAAAAAAAAAAGATAACGCAGTTTTCGTAGCATTTATAATAAGGAGCAAGGATGAATTAATGTTACTAATCTGTATTTAAGGAAAAAAATATCTTAAAGGCATTTAAATCTTGTTATATTTTTTCAGGACATCTAATTTTGCCTTACGTAGTAACCATTACTTTACATCCTATTAATTACAAAAAAAAAACGGTTGACCCTATAGGCCATCCCTGGAACTTTCCGCTAATTTCAAATGCAAAGCGCTCCAAATTCCGCCTTTTTGAGCTCAAAAGTCATAATTTTGAAATCCACGTTTTTTTCTTCAGAATTGAATATTTCACGAACAAATCAACCGATTTTGACGAACTTGACGGCGTTCGACGCAATTTTTTAAGCACTCATAGTTAATTTAAACTATTAAATTTATTTAAACATTGCATTTACATCAAAAACGATCCAAGAAGAAATTTCAAAGTTATTTGAAAAATACTTTTGTTCGATATGTTTCGTTAACGATTTCTCTTCAACTCATTAACCGATTTTAATGCTGTTTGCAGCAATCGACGGTGTTTTTTAAGTTTAAGAGCTGATTAGATTTTGGAATTCATCGTTATATCTGTTTAAAAGTTATTTCAAAAACACATTTTTTTTTAAATTTTTTTTTTGAGATTTTCAAAATCTACCGGTCGGAATCGGTTCAAATGGTATAGAAAATCTAAGTTTGGTGAAGCCTTTACGAACGCCGCCGAGTTCGTTCAAATCGGTCAAGCCATTAAAAGTTATGAGAGGGTTACATACATCCATACACACACACACGCACGCACGCACGCACGCACTCACGCACGCACGTGAAATCGGGTGAAATTAATAACTTCCCGATTTTTTAAACCATTGATTTTCATAGCAGGAAGTTTAAAATATTCAACAACATAAAAATAAAATTTGATAACAAATTCCATTGTTACTGTATTTTTGAACATATTACCTGATAACAACGAAGTGAACTTTATAATTTTTACGTTTTTCTCATAAGTAAGGATGACAAACGCGCACATAGTCCACCATATGGAAATGAATGCGATTGTCCATAGACAGTAAGGCTAAGGCCCTGAGGGCTTGGAATGCCCCGTTACCAGTAAAATGGGTCTGCGGTACTCGTCGCCTCACCGTACGGAACACAAAAGCATCATACACACACACCAAACATTTGGCCGTGAAGAAACTGTAAAAGTCAACTGACTAGCAGCACTAACATCACGGAAAATAGAAAAAAATAGAATACATTAATGAGATTGAACGAGCTACTTTTTTAATTTTTGAATACTTTAGAGAGCAAGTATCATTATAGGCTGTGAGGCATTATATTTCATAGGTTACAATGCATCTGTAGCTTACTTTGTTGGCTCGTTCATGAAGTTAGCTGCAGGTGTCCATGGACTGCAGTAGCTACTTATTATCAGGTGGACTGTGATATCGTTTGACACTTCAATATTTTAAATAATGTTTAGTATCAAAACCATCGCATCTTTCTGCTAGCCCACCCTTGCTTTGCCAATACCATTTTTTGCCATGCACATTTGACCTTGCATGTTTTGGTTTTGGACTGATTTAGTGCGCGTCGCTTGCATTTTTTGTGGGTTTTCACGTTATCATATCGTAAAAAGGACAAATTAGAAATTGGTCGCAAAGGAATGTAATGAATCACTCTCTAAGATATCGACGATATAGAAGGATAGGGAAAAAATCAAGCACAACATAAAAACAAATCTTTATTTATAAATGTAACAGTCGATGGGGCTAAAAATAAGGTTATAGAAGAGGCAGGTTTAGAGAGGTTTTTTACGTAATAGAAGCCCGCTGCAGCAATATTATGGTTGTAGTACGAATGGGTGGGCTCGACCGGGAAGGAATACGCTCTCACAGAATATCAGCGTAAAATTGCAGCTTAATGCTGCTGTGTTTCATATGATGAGTCAAGAGAACCGGAGACCCTTTTCACTAGATACAAGGCCTTCCATCTTAGGCCTTAGGGGCGACAACGCATTCTGCATTTTAATTCTATTGATTTTAGATTTTTAAAGTAAGATGTAGATGTCTATGGGCCACAGCAACAACTTACAATCAGGTGGACTGTGTGTTCTTTTGTCATTCTTATTTTACAATAAAAAAGGCATTATTGACGTGGTCTAAACAGCAAAGGGCAAACAAAATACCACCGACAACACTACAAACAGTAGAGCAATTAAGGTTCGGTTCGTCATATGGGAATAGACAATATCAAGTGTTTTTCTCGTAACATTATGACTGGGGAAGTTTGTAGTGAAGCTGTTGGCGTTCCTGAAGACGTTCATAAGCAACTTTGTTCATAGCAGACTTTGTTCACAATAAATAAATAGATTTTTAAATATATTTTTTTTACATATGAGTCCTTATAAACAGAAACTTATATAAATTACGAAAATATTACTAATTTCCATGCTCATTGTTTATAACAACTATTAAATATTCATTCCTTAGTTTGATAGTCCCTACAATCTCGTTATAACTGATTTCAACGTAAGTATAATATTTTGCCTAAAAGTAAAGGCACAGGCCTTTTCCCATTTCTGAGAGGGATTAAGGCATAGAAGTGTTTGCCGTGAGATTTTGGTTGGAATTTTACCACCTGCGGATTGTTGTTCCTGTTTCATTGTTTAAATAATTGTTTGAATTTGATTTTGGTATGTAAAAGTAATGCGACTTTATGTATAATAGTTGTAACACACGGTCGAATATGTACGCACCGCACCATTGCTCCTGCTGTTCACTAGCGGGTGGAGGCGACTAGTGACAAATTTGGCACGGTTGCGGATATTGCGAATGTGTTTCGCGAATGTCATACCGTGGTCAAATGTGACACCTAGATATTTGGCCGTTGATTGCCAGGGGATCTGGCGGCCGTACAGGGTGATCGTACCAAACTTTTTTTGGGGTTTCTGATTTTACGATTGGAAGTAGAGATCTTTTGAAAGCGTATTGCTACATTTTTCTCAGGATTCACTTCGATTCTCCATAAGCGGAACCAATCGCCTAGGCGGTTGACGGCTGTTTGGAGCATCTAGGTGAGGTATCTTGTATTGGGATGAGCGACGAAAAGTGCCGTGTCATCTGCGAAAAGAGCAGTATTCACTACTGGGTGCTTCGGGATGTCACTCGTGAAGAGTGTGAGGAGTACTCGTAGTGGGGAGAGGACGGAGCCTTGTGGGACTCCAGCCTTGAGGGTACGCTTTGTAGAGCGAGTACCCTCTATTCGATAGCGAAAATGGCGATTGGCAAGAAAGGCTACACATTCCTTGTACGGACCGTACCATTTCGATCGTGTGTTACGGCTATAAAATGTCTGAGCATGTGAACTATAAGTGGAAACCATGGAGCAAATACAAAGAGGAGGTGTTGTAATTAGATTTCACTATGTAACAACGCGTGACAATTTGCGGGGTGATGTTAAGCCCCGCCCACTTTACTATTTTCCATCTACCGATAAATAGTAAAACTACTCGCATCGTTCCATATCGATGTTGCAATGTAGTTTAGCTACCTAGACGATAGATGGCGGCCTGTTCACAAAATGATTATAAAAACTATAAAAATAATATTCTGGCGATAAAAATTCTTTAGGACCGAATGCAAAACAAATTTCCACACCTTCGTATGATTATTTTACCAATACTGAGCTTTACGTACCTTTAATTTTAGTTCCCATGACACAAAAAGTCGCCATCTAGTTCTTCCACACTAGTGTCGAATATATTTAATTACATTTGAAAGCCGACGCAGAGATTTTTCTAGAACCTTTTTAATAAATTAGGTATAAAATTACTTACAAATGAAATGTGATGCAATCCATAGAATCAAACATTTTTCTGAGTAGTTTTTACACGATAAAACACAACACTTCATCCTTTTCTTCTTAATACTACGAAAATACACCGATTTGCGATTTTAGACACATAAGCGCACAGGACGAACGCTGACAGTATACTAAGTAAAGCCAACCCAATGTGATGACGTCAGGACCTAGTTAGAATCACAGTGCACAGTTGCTTATGCCATCTCCTCTTTGTATTTGCTTCGTGGTGGAAACAACGAAACAAGTGCTCCGATGTTGATATAAATCTCAACTTATTTTGTTCGTCTAAGCCTTAAGAACTTGAAATATTGTCGTCATCTACTGTCTGCCGAGTCATCGTCAAAATCTCCTTAAAAACTTCTCAATATGACGCATCAGCATATTGTGAAGAAGTAAATATTATAATGGGTAATTTATTATTACGGTTATCCACTCTAAAACAGCCAACTTAAGGTAAAATAAATTTAAATATATTCTTTATTATTAGTGTAATAAGTTAGTATAGTATACATCTCAGTGAGGACTTTTTAGGGTGGATAATCGGAATATCTCCTTATTGCTTGACACTGGCAAAAGTACCATTCGAGTCCATGGGCAAAAAAAAATGTCCTATCCTAATGCGTGTTTGCAGACTTCACAAGTATTTAAAAAAATGTCAGTGTGCATGTAAGAATAAACTTCTCTGTCTTTCTTTCAGCATCTAACGAAACATGTCAAATTAAGCAAATAGCGCTATTGCACCATTACTTATATGAGACGCTTAGAAATAACACATAAATAAGCATACCGAGATTAAAAAACTGATTTTATAGAAGCTTCGCAACTTTATTGAAACTTATTTCGGCTTACCTGATGGTAGATAGACAACTTTAGCGCCAAAAAGGTTATGCACCAACCATGTCCACAGTCCGTAGAATAACGCCATCTTGAATGACGCCCTAAACACCTACAGAGAGAATAAAATACGATAAGTAACGGATTATAATTTAATCAGAAATAAATATTTGAATCATATCACAATTCCATGGCTGAACATAGGCCTTTCCCAAACATTGCCTGGCCATAGGTGCCGCGCTTGGCGGGCGGATTGGCAACCACAGTTTTTGTTACATTATGTATTTAGTTGTTATCAGGAAGATGCTGCTGCCTATCTCCCGTTTCAGTTTCCATATGATATCAACAATCACAGTGGGATATCAAGGATGATATGGGGAAGTAGATTATCTTAAGTCGCTACTACACGGTAAAGTTAATATTTTTTGTGCAAGCTTTTCTTATAGTCCATGAGGAATCGGCGCATAAGTACAGAAACTATTCAACCTCAATTTTTATGCGATTCTGTTCAATTTGTCCTACTGATTATATAAATGCATGTTGCCATGGGGCAACTCGGTGCCATATTGTTTAAACCGATTTTTAATTGCAAGGGATGGTTATTTTCAAAAGGAATTTTTTTTTTGATGAAATACAAATAAAAAAGGTCCTACGACTTTTTAGGATAAAGTTCATATTTTCGGTAGTTATGAATTTTTAATGGTTTGAAAAATCCCAAATACTTTTGACCATTAAATATACATAAAGAAAAAGAATAAAATATAAAAGATATTTTTTTTATATTCTTTGATAAAATACATATAATAAAGATTCTATGACTTTTTATGATAAAGTTAATATTTTCGGAGTTATGAATTTTTAAATGTATGAAAAATCTCAAATTCAGATACTTTTGACTCATTAAAAATATATAAAGAAAAAGAACATAATATAATTTTTTTTATATTCGATGATAAAATATGAATAAAAAAGGTGCTATGACTTTTTACGAAGAGGTTAATATTTTCGGAGTTATAAATTTTTAAATGTTAGAAAAATCCTAAATTCAGATACTTTTGACTCATTAAAATATATAAAGAAATGTATAAAAAATGTTTTTTTATTCTCGCTTAAGGGTATTATTAATTATTGTCTAAAGAATATACAAGTAATATCTTTTATATTTTATTCTTTTTCATTTGGTTCATCACTAGCTAGTAAAATTTTGCTGATTTAAACTTGAACACCTGATTAATCTGAAGCGTGCAGTGGCGGCGTAAGAATATCCACCACCCCATATCATTCCGTGGGTATCGTAAAAGGCGACGTAAAAAACTGAAACAGGAAATCGGCAGCAGCCTCTTCCCGATATCAACTCAAAATAATAAAGAAAATTGTGGTTGCCAAGCGTCGCAAATATATGAGATACCTATGAGGCAATTTATGAAGGAGGTCTATGTTTAACAGTAGACATAATGTTTTCTTATATTTACGCAAAGGCTACACATTAAATGAAACTAATTTTTACGCATTATATCGCGTTTAATTTTAACTTTTTAATTCCCGACGTTTCGGGTGCTTTACAGCACCCATGGTCACGGGGGGGGACTGAGGTGTTTGACCCGATGTCATAGTTAGACCGGCTACCTTCAGTTTTTTAATATTAATTTTTGATTCGATCTACGCAGAATGAGCTTACAGTATCTTGAAGTCTAGCAGTGGTATACTTGGGTTTGGATTTAATTTTATTAATTATAGGATCCCAAGCAGATGGCAGCACCCATCCATTTCCGTAAAAATTTGTTTCATTTAATTAACAGTAGACTTTTGATAGGCTGTGATGATGATGACGAACGAAAGTTTTTTTTTATAGGATAGGGTGACAAACGAGCACACAGTCCACCTGATGGTAAGTGGTTGCTGTTACCTATATACTCGTACATCTACATCTATAAAGAATCAAAATGCAGATGCCTTGTCACCCGTGAGCACAAAGATGGAATTCCTCTTTTCCAGTGAAAAGGGTCTCCGGTTCTCTACACTCACCATACGAAACACAGCAGTGTTAAGCTGCTATTTTACGCTGGTATTCTGTGAGAGCGTGGTCCTTCCAGGGTCGAGTCGACCCGTTCGTGCTACAACTATACTACTAATACAGCTGCAGCATGGCTCTACCACGTATAAATTTAACTTTAACCTTGGAACCCGACAAATCCAACTGATCACTAAGTAGCAAAAATTGTGTCCTGATGCGACAGTAGTTATATGCTTCGGAAAAAAGTAGAAGGGAGAGTACATTTTTGACGCTATCAAGTCGGATGGTAAGTTTGCTATAGTTATTACAAACTAGGATTAATTCTTTTACTATCTATTACGAGCGGCTTGGCTTGCTTTGAATTCGTGATCTAACAAAATAATCATTCGTCATCATCATAAATTATGAACATTTTTTGCATATTCGCATTTAGATTTGCGCATGTCTTGGCCTTGTATTGTTTTAATTTTACAGTAAATGAATTTCCCCGTTTCAAAACAGTGTGTGATAATGTGTAATGAATTGTATGTATTTGTTACTAAATATTGAAAATGTTGACCGCAGGTTCTCCGCATATACCTATCCGAAATACCTATTATTTAATAGGTTTTTTTTACCTGTAGGAGGGATTTTAACGTTCGAAATATTTGTCAGCTAAAAATTTAACTCTTAACATATTATAAGCATATATATATATATATATATATATATTATAATATGTTAGAGTTAAATTTTTATGCTTATAAGCTCATTCTGCGTAGATCGAACCAAAAATTAATATTAAAAAACTGAAGGTAGCTGGGCTAACTATGACATCGGGACGTCAAACACCTCAGTCCCCCCCGTGACCATGGGTGCTGTAAAGCACCCGAAACGTCGGGAATTAAAAAGTTAAAATTAAACGCGATATAATGCGTAAAAATTAGTTTCATTTAATGTGTAGCTTTTGCGTAAATATAAGAAAACATTATGTCTACTGTTAAACATAGACCTCCTTCATAAATTGCCTCATAGGTATCTCATATATTTGCGACGCTTGGCAACCACAATTTTCTTTATTATTTTGAGTTGATATCGGGAAGAGGCTGCTGCCGATTTCCTGTTTCAGTCTTTTCCGTCGCCTTTTACGATACCCACGGAATGATATGGGGTGGTGGATATTCTTACACCACCACTGCACGCTTCAGATTAATCAGGTGTTCAAGTTTAAATCAGCAAAATTTTACTAGCTAGTGATGAACCAAATGAAAAAGAATAAAATATAAAAGATATTTTTTGTATATTAGAAGGGAGAGTACATTTTTGACGCTATCAAGTCGGATGGTAAGTTTGCTATAGTTATTACAAACTAGGATTAATTCTTTTATTATCTTTATTACGAGCGGCTTGGCTTGCTTTGAATTCGTGATCTAACAAAATAATCATTCGTCATCATCATAAATTATGAACATTTTTTGCATATTCGCATTTGGATTTGCGCATGTCTTGGCCTTGTATTGTTTTAATTGGAACCCGACAAATCCAACTGATCACTAGATTAGCAAACTGTATTTGTAATTAATTTGTCTTAATGTAATTTAATAAACAATGTAACTGTGGAATACTCTGTATGATATTTCGTTCTTTTCAATTACTCCCGTCGGATCGAATATTCTACGCGTTAAATTGCCAGCAACTTATGAATCTGTTGTTGATATCACAAAGAAAAATTTACGTCGTTCCTTAGCGAATAAAGATACCAGTGCTCAGTAGTGCCATCTACGTATTTCTGACATATTTTGTGGCAATGTAAAGAAGCTGTCTATTATCGGCCTCTAATTATCTCTGGGCAAAAATATCATATCCATCCCTTGCTTCGTTGCGGTGTGACTTAACGATAAACAAACAAATAAATACACCGTCGCATTTATAATATTATAAATACTATAGTTATACCGTGTAGTGGCGGTCTAAGACTATTTACTACCCCATATCACCCCGTGGGTGTCGTAAGAAGCGACAGAGGGAAACAAATCAGGAGATAGGCGGCAGCGTCTTCGTAATAACGGCTAAAATTAAAAGACTGCGGGTGCTAAACCGCTTGCCAAGCGTGGCAACTATGGCAAATATCCCCCCTATGAGGCAATCTATAGGGGAGGCCTATGTTCAGCAGTGGACTTAAATAGGTTGCTACGGGAAATAATAACAGTAATAGGTCCATGCTGCTGATTGTAAAAAATTACCTGATTAATGGCAACAGACAGCGCAAGCCCGAGCCTTGGCCCAAAACTGGCTTGAACCCTGGTGAGAACTTCCACTGGTTTGTAGAGAGCGTTACTTGAAGCCAACAAGTAAAATAGGGTCGTGAAGAACACCACCTAGAGAGATATAGAAATAAATTATAAACCTAACGTAGCAAAAAAAAAAAATTATAACATCAATTTTGTTAAGTGAAATTTTATTCTTGATAAAAATAATATTAAATTATTATTACGAAATAATCTATTGGCGAGAAAGCCATTTTGCGTTAATCCTACCGGTCTGTTTTGTCACTGATCCATTTGAAAACACACAGTCTTACTAAGGCGGGATCTATTTCTATCAAACTATTTAATATTCGGTTTTGCGTCAACTGCGCACTGACATTTAGATATTTGACAGACAACCGAGTGACATTAATGGAGCTCCGTTCTGTCCTTTTGCTAAGGAAAAAACCGTAAACCCGCATTCGCTTGCGTTTACTCATCTGGATGACGAACCCCATTGATGCTGCTACAGAACAGTAGCGAGGTGACGGCGCTGAGCCATTCGATTAGTAGAGACAAGCGCTCACGTCTATAGAATAAGTTCTGCCGCTGCAGAGCAGCAGCGAGGTGATGGCATTTCGCGAGCCGGCGATTAGAGGCTCGTGCTCGTGACTACTTACCAGGTTGATGAACATATTGATGATAGCTCCGCCACCGCAGAGAAGCAGCGAGGTGACGGCTCCGAACGAGCCGGCAAGAAGGGAGGCGTTGCTCGCGAGCGGCGCCCACGCACTCGACGCGATCGCACCCAGCGTGCCAACGTTCGCGTATACCCATGTCACTATACCGGTGTAGTCGAATAGACCTGACGGAGTTTTTATCCAAGTTAACATTGACATAAAAAGGTAGATATAGACAATACTAGAGCAACCGTCTCACTGCTGGGCATACTTTTCATTATTGAGAGTCAAATGAACAATGAAATGAGAAATCACCGCGCTGATTCTGGACGTGTTTTCTAGACACGTTTTGGAAATATGTTTTATTTCTTGGCAATGAAGGTTTCCTCATAATGTTTTCTTACACTGCAGGGTACGCGGTAAATTGGCGCTTTAAACACTCTCTAAATAACATAATATGAAATTTAAACCCCGCACACTGATAACTTTTTATAGAATATGGGTAACAAAACAAACAAGCACAATACCTAATACATAACACAAACTTCTACATCTGTCCTCGATTAAAAGTTAAAATACAGATGCGTTGTCATCCCTGAGGACTGAGATAGAATGCCTCGTTTCCAGTAAAAAGTATTCTGTGAGAGCGTGGTCCTCCCCGGTCGAGCGAACCCATTCGTGCTATAACCATAATATACGTGTGGCTCTACCTCGAATAAAATCCATATGATCCAGACCACCGCCACAGCAATATACAATAAGTGCATATATATATATATATATATATATATATATGATCTACATATAATGCATATATATACATATGCGATCTATATATGTATATATAATCGTGTAGTAGCGGTGTAAGAATACCCATTATCCACTACCCCATATCGTCTTGTGAGTGTCGTAAGAGGTGACAGAAGGATACTGAAACAGGTGATGGGCAGCAGTATCTTCCTGATAACTCAAAGTTGTAAGTTGGAGTTGACTCCTAAACGGCTTGATTTTTACTAAATTTTGATGAAATTTTTAAGTGGTACTTAGGGTATTTTTAGGGTCACCTGGATGGATTTTAGTTATAGTTGGACCAGAAATCACCCGTGTGAAACCGAGAGCGAATCGCTAATATACATACATTTTTGATGACAGATAAGTTAAATCTAGCATTATTTTAGTGTAACTTGCGGTTATAGATCTATTTTTTTTAAAGAATATATAGTAGTTCTCAATGTATAGTATTAATCTAACTCAAAATACCAATTGACACTAACCAGGTGTGTGAGAAACGTTAGTAACAAAATTGTCCCATGAGTCCTGCACAGCAGAGCCGTCGACTTGCGGCCCACTGTTCCCTGGGAAGTGCAAAGACACCCAGCTCTGGTACACTCTATCCCAAATTTCCAATATTTGCTCTTCTACGTGCACGACTTTGTCTGGATCGCCTTCTTTGAGAATACTCCTCACCTAGTATCACAAATATTTCCGCTGAATTTTAAACGAGCGTTCTTTTTTATATTTGTTAATACTAAAAACGGCAAACAATATATTACTTAAAGCCAATCAAAACAAAATGCTTTTAAGTACCCTTCGGAAATAATTATTCAGCAATCTGTCCGAGAGCATCATTTTTAAATCGATTCACATTCTCTTAGAAGTGAACGCACATTTATCAGCAAAACAAGTTTCCAGGTAGAAAAAGGTCTCCGGTTCTCTGCACTCACCATACGAAACAAAGCAGCATTAAACTGATATTTTACGCTGATATTCTGCGAGAGCGTGGTCCTACCCCGGTCGAGCCCACCCATTCTACAACCATAATATATCTGCAGCGTGGCTCTACCACGTATAAATTAAAGACAAAATAATGAATTCTTTCCATTAATTAAAGAAATTCTTAAAAAGGTCACAAATAGAATAATATTGATATTTCACACGGAGAACTATATTTTCTTTGTTTACTACCTTTTAAAACTAAAATTTGTGTATTAAGTCGAAAACTTGACTTTATAAAACGTCAAACACGTATGACAAATACCGCATTTTAAAACTGTGCCAAATTTCAGTAATCAACGGAAATTTTCTCAGAGAAAAAATACATATTATGTTTTCTATTTTGTTGTGCACGAAACACTAAAAAAAATGCCTAACTGTACTGAAGTCAAATCAGCGACCAGCGGTTTAACACGCAAGAAGTCGATGGACGCAAGTGGCTCGGGACCGTGTTTTGTGTAGGGTTTACAAGCCTACTATATAATATAGTGTCCTACACTATAAGGGGTCCGAATACTACATTTAAAAAATATAGTAGGCGAAACTATTATATTTTAATATGCCGTAAGGCTTTAAAAGCTTAAAGCAGCAAAAGTATTTTTATTTTATAAATTAAAGGTTAAAAACATCATCACTGCAGCCTTTCATAAGTAGACTGCTAAACATAGGCCTCCTCAAGGAATGCCATAAAACACGGGCCCTGCATGACATGCATCGACTTCTTGCATGTCTTACCAGGTCGTCAATTTGAAACATAAGTACTATAGTATGTGCCAAATCGATTGAGAAAAACGGACAATGACCTTTCGGTCGTTTAACCAGGGTTACAAACCTTCAATATATAGGCACATTTTATATGTAGTACTTTCTTTATTTATAATGATTTTTTATAATGATTGATATAATATATATTTATTAACTATTATTAAAAGTTATGTGAAAGATCGCTGTAGAAGAAAATCATCTATTGTTATAAAGTACTTTATTCATTTAACAACAAAAACATTAATTTATAATACATAGTAAAGATTCGAGTGATAACGACACCGAATAAGTACGTACTTTAAGATAAAACTTTATTTTAATATTATATAAGAACTTTATTTTATTCGGTGCAATCATCACTGTATCTTCACTTGATGAACTATCTGTAACATTAATTATAAAGCGATCTGCAGTTTGGTCAATTCTATCATCCATGCCACGCATTTTTGTTCAACCTAAGGACATGCTGAACACAGTTTTTCCATTTATCTGGCGTGATTTGAGTTAAACCATCTTTAAGTAAATTTTAACATCTTTTAACTTGAAAGTTGTATTTTTCGTGCAACGTACCTTTCACATCTGCCCACACAAGTTCAATTGTTAAGCTCACAGTGATAAGGAGGTAACCTACCACTGTGATGCTTTTTTCTTTGCCATCTCGTCGGTGACGTAACTTCGATAGTTATCTTTAACTGCCTTTATTTTTTCCATTAAGTGGGTCTTTGTGTCCGAGGGCACGTATGCGATCTGTTTAGATTCTAGCCATTCCTGCATATTTTGTTTCCGCCAAGACATTGTTGGGTTTTTCTAAACGTCTGGAGTGGTAACTAGCGTTATCCATAACTATGACATCGCCGCTTTGCAGTTTTTCTATTACTTTTCTAAACCAGTCCTCGAAATGGAGAGCGTCCATACTCATGGTAGTCACCAGTAGATGATGATTCAAATACCCAATCACATCCTCCAAAAGCCATTTTCATTGCCAACGTGTACAACTATTAATCGCTTTCCTTTACTGAGAGGGGCTCGCGCCAGTAGAGTAGCCTTCTAACCGTGATTGACGAGAAGATTCAATTGTGGTGTCTTCCCATACCTTTCCCATAGTATGACCTGCGTTAATCCATGTTTCGTCAAGGTAAAAATGTTACGTCCTCGTTTCTTAATATTTGTATTTCTCTCAATATCTGGTACGCCACAGAACTATCTCAAGGATCTATTAGACCACTTTTCTGTTTCTCTTTATATATTTGAATTTTAAATGGCGCAACACACGTCGCAGGAAGTTTTGCTCAAGTTTGGCAACTGGTCATCTTGATTTATACTGAGCAAAATTTTGTCTAAAGTCGGTAATTCTCCTGCAAGAAAGAACTGATGCACTTTCGCTCTTATAGCCGATTTATCAAAATCGTCCAACTTGTCAATTACAGACTTTTTCTTTTATTAATTATTCCTTTCTGGTATTTTATGGAATCTCTATACACGCTTAATACGCGATATATAGTGCTCTTGCTGACTCCTGAGATCTCGAAACCTTTTCTACCATATTAACGTTTGAAGGATACACGTCTTCGGCCAGGTGTTTTGACATATTTGTATACATTAATGATAATCTCTTGTTCCCCGACCGACAAAGTGGTAGGTTTTCTTTTACTGGTGACGTTAAAGGTGCTCCAGAAGATGGGCCTGTAAATAAATGACAAAAATATACTACCATAGTACTACATCACATAAATACATATTGTTTTAGAAAATAAATACCACATGGTCACATAAAAGAGCGCTTTAAGAAATAGAAAGGCTACGTCGTCGCATTTGTACCTATTTGTACGTACCTGCTACGTTTATTATGGGTCGGCGACGTCTCTTTCCACTTGATGTTGAAGGACCGGGTCCTTCACCAAATTCTCCTGAACTCATGTCGATTTAGTAACGACCGTCACAGTAAAACTAATATAACAGATTCAAAAACAAAACTTAACGATATAACAAATTTAACAGTAAAACTCAACTAAAACAATGCAATGAATGCTATGAATTACCTGAGACGTACACACGCAAGCGCTATCCGAACACGAATGAAAACAAAATGGCGGACCGGCCCAAAAAAGGTGACGCATCTCTGGCTGCCATTGTCACGTTTCTTTTAGAACGAACTGACGTAACGCGCGTTTTGTTTATTTTAAAGGGATGAATTTGCAAAAGCTCAATATGGTGATTATATTGCTTCAAATATTTTTTTAATATGAAACTGTTATTAAATGAATTGCTGCGTTACTTACCATAAATTGAAATATAAAATATAACACATTTTTCGCGATGTACCGTAAGATTTTACTATGTTTATAGGAACCACAGACAATATTATTTAAGAAACAAAACAAAACATATGTGCTGACCTAGAAGTGGGAATAATATCAATATTTAAATATTGTTATCACATCTAAATTGAGATTTTGTGTTACGCCTTTGACACTCGGCTCATATCTGAGGTCATTGTCCGTTTTTTCAATCGATATGGCACATACTATATATGTTTTTTTTCGCCATCTTCTATATTTTTACAAGTAATAGCGCCGAAAATAAGATATTTGAAATAAAAAGTGGCAACCCTAATTTTATGGCATTCCTCAGGGGAGGCTGAAAAACAGCCTGTGGATTTGTGAAAGGATGTGTTGATAATGATGACATTATCTAACTTGCTTACATTTTACTTATACAAATTAAATGCAAAAATATTTTAAATGAGATTAGATACGTGATTTAAATTGAAGGATTTTGCCCAAATACTCAACCGCTGGTCAATTTTAAGATGCCGTTAAGTCTCGTGCTGTCTCTATCACTTTAAATCAAAGTGACTGTGACACTACGAGATTTATAGCGTTTGAGTATTTAGCCGTTGATATTTACAATGTCAAAATGTTTTTAAGTCATTGAGTGCCGTGATTCATCTTTCAGGAATGGCAGTTAGTGCAAATCCTTTTAAGTTATTAAAGCCTTGAGCTACAGATTAATGACGAAAACAATGTTAGAATTTACCTATGTTGCACGAGATTTATTCATTTCCAATAAGATTTATTCAATGTGGTCCTATTTCCTTGAAAATTGACTCTCTTTAGTCTTTTAGATTAATAAACTTTTTGTATCTAGAGACTCCAGTAACGATATTCATATTATGTTGTTCGAATATCAAATCTAACGAAAAATACAAGACTTCGAGCATGGGGGGTCCCCATCACATCTTGAACGAAAGCTCTAAAAAACTTTAACTCGTAGTTAAAAGTAAACGCCGACTTCAAAAAATTTAAAAGTGTGAAATAATTTCACGTTCTGAAGTCGGGAATTCGATTCTATACACTATGTCTTTGCATCGACTTCTTTCAAGACGTGAAGAAGCGATTTTGATGACGCGTCCACCTCCCAAAGTCGAAAACTTTTATTTTTCATCAGGGTTTTGGAAATAAAAAATCTCGAAATCGTTTCTTTTGTTTCACCTTTCGTATTGCAGTACCCTCCACATGCTGGGTGAGCAAATGTATAAATAGAACACTGTTCCCCAACCTTATCTTCGACGTTCAAGAGTCAAAAATCTGAAACATTTAGTGATGTCAGAGACTCATTTTCATAGTAAAACTATCGGTGGACATGGACCTTCCCGTTAAATTTGCCGTTGAATAGACGTCTCCCACTTGGGTATTTTACATCTGGCGTAAGCGAGACGGTTAACCGCTAAAAACAACCCCTTTGCCGTATAACGCGTTCATTTCGAGTTTGCCGTCGTCAACCGTTATGACGTCCCAGTTGACGGTACCGTAGACATAACTATTACATAGTGTAAGTGTTTTAATTATTGTAAGAAGTTCGATTTTTAGTTTGTTGCCCTGTACAGAGAAATGGAGGGCAAACAAGTAGATAAAATGCATATTATTGAATAATTTATTTAGTTAGTAAAGTAAAATAATAACACTGAATAGAAACTTGTCCGATAACATAAAATATTTTTATTATAGTTTTATTATACATTTTAAATGAATTATTTACGAAGGCGCGAACAAAACTGGTAGGTAGATATTTGTCATCCATAACTTCGATACCAGTTATTTTATTGAAATCGTTCGTTTTTGTATCACTGTCATCACTCCATTCTGTGTTTATCACAAATTAACGAACGTAAAAAGTCAACAGAAACAAAAAATAAACAGTAACAAAAACAACAACAAAAACAGTAACAAACTAAAGATCGCACGGGAGAACAAACAACGGACGTAAATACATTTCAGCGTTGCTATCGGTAGGCCACGTTCACACGGTCATACTTTTCCCGTATACCGTACACTAGATTTTATCGAAAATAGTAGTGGCAGTATACAATATGTCAAACTGTTCACATGGAGTCCATACGGGAAAACGTCGTGTTCGAGATACATTTTTTACCGTATACCGTATGAAGTTGCCACAGAATGCCGCGCCTCGAAACGATTTTATCGAATACAAGACGCAATGGCGCTTATGTTCATGTTGTCTCGTTCACACGACTCGCCCATTTGAAAATCGTACCGTACGCACTCGCGCGCGTGCCCTCAGTTACCCTTTGAATCACACAATGATATAAAAAGGATGAACCCAATACCTCCTAGGACGCTGCTTGCATCTCCGTCTATAAAACCAATATAAAGGTAGTGGAACACGTGGATCCATGATGGCGCGCACTATACAACTGGCTGTTTTTCATTCGATTTACCGTATACGAAAAAATCGAATCGTATGGTTGTCGTGAACGATTGTATCGTATACGGTAAAACCGTATACGTGAAAAAATCGAATCGAAGGGTCGCCGTATGAACGTGGCCGTGCTGTAGGGGCGACGTTTGAGTCGCGGTATGAGAAAGCGCGGCGGGAGGTAACGGCATTCATGAAATGAACACGCTGTATCTCCTTATTTTTAGGCACTCCCCTTGCTACCTCAGCCGGCATCGGTGTCCCCGGCGTGGGCATATCGAATGACGTACAGTTTCGTGGTCACTTGGAAGGCAAGGCTAAATTGGCCTCTACAAAGCTTGGCGTGCTCAGCAGAGCGGGACACAGCTTGCAACTTTACAAGGCGTAGGTTCGGCCTGACATGGAATACTGTTCTCATCTCTGGGCTGGGGCACCCCAGTATCAGCTCCTTTCACTTGACCACATCGATGCGTATAGTGAAGAGCGGCTCGAATCGTCGACGACCGAGTTCTTTCTGATCGGCTCGATACACTTGCGCTGTGTAGAAATGTCGCATCCTTTACATTTTATATCGCATTTACCACGGGGAGTGCTCAAAGAAATTTTTCGGATTAATTCTAGCTGACAAATTCTATCAACGCACATCGCTCCGAAATTTACGATACCATAAACACCATCTGGATGCTTGGCGGTTCATCACTGTGCGATTTATTATCTATCTAACTGTATCTACGCATTTAAGCAATCCTTATTACAATTTACACTACCGCGATTATTACGTGATAAAATAGGAGTTATTTTAATTGGATACTTGAGGGATATAAACATTTTTCCTGTTAGATAAAGATTTGCCAATACTCACTACGCTGGGGTCATCTACCCGCCTAGGTAGACGACCGCAGATCTAAAACCTGATTTTGATAGTTTGTTTCTATTACTCGCATGTGAAATTAGTGTTCAAGTGTTTTTGGATGGATTTTCCACTATCAGCCGTTTTTTGGGTTTGTCCATAAATCAGCAGGATACACCGTGTGCCAGTGTAGTTGGCACTAAGAGAAAAGTTGACATATTCTCCCATAAAATATCAATCTAGCCGGCCAATATTCAAAACTAATTTCAAATAGACAATTATTCATATTTATCACTTTTCTGTAATACCTAGAAAATATTACTACAACTGTGAAAAAGGTCATTATTATTATATCTGATATTGATTGATGAAATCAAAATATTTTAAACCATTACACATGTGCACAAAGTGAATAAGCGAAAGAGCTAACCATGCGTACAAACTTACGTAATTTCTAATCTAGACGTGTTGCATCCATTTGTAAGCATAGATTAAAAGGAATAGAAATCAAGAATAGAAAATAACATGCTATTTCTAAAAATGTATAAACTAATCTATCATTATTAAAGACAGCAACAAGGAACCGTGGAATTTATTTTTTATTTGTTTTACCTACCTATGCGTACAGATATGTGAATCTAAAATAATCCATTTAAGTAATTCATTGAATGCTTCAAATTTTGAATAGGATTTTGTTGTTTCAATCAATCTTGTAATAATATTTTACTCATTTATAATGTTAAACTATTTTTTTTCTGAATTTTCATTTACAATGATAAATGGCAGTTTAGGTATGGAAGTATCGAAAGAGTTAATATATAATTTAAAAAAATATTTTGATTTTCTTCTAGTGCATAGAACTATCTGCCATGTAGGGCATAGATCCCGTAATTTTTTTGCGTAAGTTTGTTTAATAATAAAAATGTTCTACAGACCATATTTCGGTCAAGGTGGATATATGATTATAGTGCAGGAGTGTGTGCACGAGCACAAGAGCACTCTCTATTCCCTCACTCTCTGATCCGATGTCCGATGAGACACGACCGAAGTGACATCAGACGCAGGACCAACGACTTTACGTGTTTTGGAGGCAGAGGGGGAAACACCGCCAACTTCCTGACTCCGGGCTGGTACTGAAAATTTCTTGACAGAAAAATCTAATAACTGAGTTTGGCCCGAAACGGGATTCAAACCCGAGACTACATGATCAGCAGTACCGGTTACGACCCCACTAGACCGACGAGGTAATCACGTATGTTTATAATACTTACAGCAGTAGATATTCCTTCTCTTCCATATGTGTAGGCATCATCAATGAGTGAATCGAGTTTCTCCTCCCATCCTTCAGGTAAGTATGTTTGCAGAGGACTATGTTGAACAAAGGTACTATTCAGAAGGCTGCCACTTAGTTGGATTACCACAATGGCTTCGGAATATATCTGGGGAAAAATATATTGTTTTCTATTATATTTTATTAACATAGTTTAGCCTTGATAGTTTAGCAAGGTTTGTTACCATTAATATCTTGATCACCACTTAAAATTGCAATTAGAATTTCTATTGGTACTGGCAGAGTTTGAACCTGGGTTGCTGAGAATTGTGATATATAGTGAGCGTTTTTGCTGATTTATAGTGCAAAAGCCTTTTGAGACTTTTAATAAGTTGTCTTTACAAAAAAATTACATTTAAATAGATGAATTATTAAATTAAAGCACAAGAGCGTGAGAATACTATAAAACAAGAAATCTTATAACATACTATCAACTAACCTGTATGCAGACGAAGACAACGGCAACAGTGACAAAAAATATGAGGCCAATGATCACAATGCAAGAAGATACAGTATCGACCGAGTCATACGCCATTTCAGTAACACTACTGTTACAGATAGACAGCATTTTGGAGACGCCACGAATATGCGCCGGAACTAATGCTGATTTCCTGCAAAATATATGAGTAGATTGTGGACGTAAATAATATGGATGTAATGTTACAATGATAATAATAATAATAATTATTACTATTGTGAAAGTAATTTTTTACCCTTGGTAGTACTACCGGAACAAAGATGTTCACTGGCCTAAGCCAAGTGGACATCTATTAGCCTATATATATATATATATATATATATATATATATATATATATATATATATATATATATATATATATATATATACATATTTATTGTTATATTATCTGTTCACACTGTAAAAACTTTCTGACAATTCGGCATGTGTTTAGTATTACAGCCTTCTGTAAACTAACAAAAATGTGTTCTGGATAGAGTGATTTGATTGACTGGTGCAGAGATAGGTATTACCCCTGTGGTGGACAGAACTATGGGTACTGTTCTTACAGTTTGGAGATTCATCTTTTAGGTCTATATACTTTGTATGTTTTTCTGATATTGTTGACTGCAGGTTGTGGGTATTAGGTACAGCTATATCTATTAAAGTTGCTGTTTTTTCTGTTTTGTTTAATATGGTTATATCAGGTCTGTTGAAGTGGACTGTCTTGTCTGTCAGTATGGCTCTATCGAAATATAACTTATATGTTTGGTTTTCCAGGATAGTCTCAGGAATATATTTATAGTAAGGTGTGCGTGAGGTTTGGATGAGATTGTATTTTAGTGCTAAATCTGATGTATAATATTAACAACCTGGTCATGTCTATATTTATAATCTGTTTGAACTATTGCTTTACATGATCCGGTTATGTGTGGTATGTTTTCTAGAGGGCTATTACATTTACGACAAACATCTGAGGTGACAATCCGTGGCATTCCCCACATAATAGTATTTTACAGGAATCGCATGTTACAGATGGTTTTTTATTATTTGGTGGTTTAAGGCACTTAGAACATATTCCAGATGGTACGTTGGTATTTTTTTATTTGAACTCATTTTTGGTAGTTATTTTAATTGTATTTCTGACAACACTGGGTCGAATGTAAAGAAAAATCTTGAGGGTATTTCAATAAACTTTCTTAAATTTGGTGTCAAATATTAATTAATTTTTCAGTATTTTGGATGTTTTATTCTGTTTTACACCGAAATAACACTTGCACGAAATCCACTAATATTGTTAAGCACTTTTAAAATGGTTATTATCAGTTTCGTCCACTTTTTTTGTTTAAAAACTAAATTATTCTGGAGAGCCTATTTATTACACTTCAGTCATTTGACAGTTTCCATAACATATGTATTCTTCTTTAATATTTAATATATGTTTCCATAATATAATTTCCATATAATGTAACATTAAGATCTAGATCCTAGATCCTATAATTTTGTTTGTCATACGCGAGATACACGCACACGCATATATGAGGTCCGATAATCGGCACGAGTATATAATATATTATATAAAATTACTATTTTTATTAGTAACATTCCATCTCAGTCCACAGTTGCGAAAAAGTAACTGCATTTTAATTCTTAATAGATTATAAACGTAGGTGACTATGAGCCACAGCATTCACTTATTATCCCTGTGCTCCATATCCATAAACCCTGTGCTCTTTGTAAGCGTTACTTATTAAAATAAAACAGTTTATGCAAATGCCTCCTCCTTCTTTTCATCAGCTCATAAACATATACGAACTTATAGTACAAATGATGGTAAGTGGCTACTGCTAGTAGTGTATATATAGCCATGGGCCATAATAGGTGAGATTTGCCATACCACAACTATTTCTGCCACCAGAGCGGCCCCAATTTGGTATGAGATGTAATATTTGACAGATTTCATGGCGGAGGCAGGTAATTTGTTAGAAAAGTGTAGAGATTAATG
Source organism: Parnassius orleans (assembly GCA_029286625.1). Taxonomy (NCBI): domain Eukaryota; kingdom Metazoa; phylum Arthropoda; class Insecta; order Lepidoptera; family Papilionidae; genus Parnassius; species Parnassius orleans. The sequence goes on from JAGSMP010000018.1 coordinate 6,904,723, forward strand.
TTTATTTCTGAAAAATTGATTTATAGCATTTATATTATATTTTATATTAATTAGATTAGAAACGGATAATCTAAAGTCTAAAATACCGATATTCCTAACAGTAAAAAAAATAGAAAAAGTAAAAAATGTGTAAAAAATGAAAGGACACAGCACCGAGGTATTGTTTTGTATATATACATACACTAGAAACCGAAAAACTTTTATTTAAAACGCAACTTTTCAATGATGATACTATGTGAACATTTCCATAATAAATAAAATCACCTCAGTCCCAACTAGCGACATCTGGTGAGCGTAAGATTATTAATCTTCATTGACACCTCTGCCATTGTTTCGCGTCGCCGATCTTGGTATTTTACTACTCGTGTAAGCGGGACGGTTATTTCACCATCAATCGTAAGGAAATCTGGCATTTCTTTTAGTCGCCTTTTACGTTACCCCACGGGACGAAATGGGGTAACTGATCTCTTACGCCGCCACCATTTTTTTATAGAATAAGGGTGACAAACGAGCACACAGTCCACCTGATGGTAAGTGGATGCTGGGACCCATAGACATCTACATTTATCCTCAATTATCAAATAAAATGTAGATGCGTTGTCACCCCCTGCGGACTGAGATGGAATGCCTCGTTTCCAGTAAAAGGGTCTCCGGTTCTCTACAGTAACCATACGAAACACAGTAGCATTGAGCTGCTATTTTACGCTGATATTCTGTGAGAGCGTGGTCCTTCCACCATCGAGCCGACCCATTCGTGCTACAACCATAACATAGCTGCAGCGTGGCTCTACCACGTAAACATAACCATACAGCTAAAGCGCAACCTATTGAAATGTAGCACTGCCAAGGTCATATCTATGATAAAAACTCAATAATAATAATAAAAAACTGCATTTTCCAATCTATGTGTGTTTAGCAGTGGACTTTCAGCAGTAGGAAGGGCCATCATCCCGTCTTTTCCTATAGGTGTCGTAATATTTGACAATGGGAAACACCTTGAATACATGCTAGATGTATTGACTATCTGCATATGATATTCTCTGTCTTACTTGTCAATTTTGATTGATTTTGGGCAGGTCCTCTCTTATATACCATATAATAATAGTAATATAAAATAGCATGAATCACCTGTCTCCCCACCATTCTTTAACTTTAGCCATCACATTATTGTAGTAGTTTTCAAAAAACAGCCATACTCCAAAAAAGTTTAGCATCCACTTAATGAAATGAATTGCCAAAAAGAACACCATCACAGGTAGCAGCCAAATATGTTTCCAAACCAACATACAGAAGCAAGCAAAAAATAGGAGCTTGAAATATATAGCGGATTCATCGTCATTATTAAAATTGTTTCGCATATAGTTCTCATCAAGGGATCTTTGTTTATATGATGCTAAGATGCGATTTTCAATTGCCGGTTTTGTTTTAACATTAGATAGAGGTAAAGCAGATAATGTTCTAGTTTTAAATAACATCTTTGCATGTCTGGGTGAACTCTGTGAAGACTCGTTTCCAGTCCAGCTTCCTCTTTTTGTATTCGCATCTGGAGTCACTGGGCTCTCTTTATCAGGAGTTGAATCTTTATCAGGGGTTGATTCTTTATCACTACGCTCTTCTGGAATAGTATCTGATGCTTCAGTTTTGTCGCTCTTAGTTTCTTCCTCCTTTGTACTAACTGCTGCTTGGTTTCCATTTGTTATAACCCTATGCAGTGCAACTAGTACAGAAGTTTCAGGATCTGCAAGAAATTATAAAAAATTGCACGAAACTTTAAAAATATAATTGAGAGGAAATTTATTTAAAAGCTATTTAAAACTCATTTCAGGTCTGATAGTGGATAAAGGTGCAAGCTTTATAATCAATATATTCTACTGCATTGCAGGGAGAAAATTGTATAGAGTTTATACAGGAATACAAACCTTTCACTAGTAACTGCTTGTGAATGTGTAACACTTCAAGTATGAAACCTGTGAGGCCAATAATTTGAAGCATAACAAACATGTAGACTTGATATGAACCACACAAACTTGCCAAGTAGCTAGCTATGACTAGCCATAGGAAATATGATGTGGCTCTGAATATATCTGACCTCTCAGGTGACCATAATATATAAACACTTATAATATATGCTAATGCAAATGTCAATGTCTGTAAAAAAGAGGGTAAAATTTTAAGCAACACACTTTTCAGATACCATTTTTAGTTCAGTTATATCAAACTTCCAATATGTTGCTATAACATCACCACATGTAATATAGCGTAATATCGAAGTAACAAATTGAGTTCTGTAAATTAATAAGTTACTTAAACATTTTAAGTTATAGTCTGTTCGCTTAGATACGGTCGCCTTTGTGTCGCGCCACCTTAGCACGTGCCGCATCTTGTCAAAGGCACCGCCACTACATCAAAAATCGCCGCTTGCGGCGTACACCCGTAGGAGAATTTGACATTTTAAAATGAAGTGCCATAGTGAAAGGTCCTTTGCTACCTAACTTGTGTTTATTATTTATATTCGTATTTTATTATAATAACCATAATTTTTTCTTAGAATAGAAAAACATTTATTTAACAAACACATTAAAAATAATAAAATAAAAGCAAAATAATAATTGCACCTCCGGGTGTACCGACACTATTTTAGTGAACAGACTATAATTATTTAAGAAAAAGTAACTCAATACTATACTATGTCTATTTAATAATGCTAGAAATGAATACAAGGCCTAAAGTTATTAATTTTATTAACTAACAGTTACTGAAATATGTGAACTTACAGTATATGAGCTGCATAAATTGATAAGCAATGTAGTAGAGATACCAATAAAATTAGTTATCTGCCAAAAAATGCAGCATAAACTTCTTGGGATTGAGTTGTACAGCCAGGGAAATATGAATATAGCAGAAAGGAGGCCTATTATAGTCTGAAAAACAAAAAAATACTCATTAATTTATGTGATGATTAAAGCAAATTCTCCATCATGAACTTTGATGGGACTGGTTGAACGGTAATAAAACAAAATGTACTAAATTCATAATCATTTCAATAATTAACAAGTGAATTATACAAGTGTGCTTTTAAATGGGGGGATGCTGTTTTCTCAAAATTACAAATTATTTTTTATACAATATTGATTATTGCATAATACTTATTGAAAGCCATTTTTTTATTTACCACTGGTTCGGAAAATACCTTTGTCCTGGAAGAAATTTAAACATAAATATTTCACTTTACAATAATTGACCGGCATGATGGCGATCACCTCATTCCCAGAGGTTATTTTCATTCATATTATTCCTTGATACTATAAAACCCTTTTTATACAGTTTTTCTTCAATAAAACTTTATAACTTGTTTATTGACAAACTTTGAACATGATCTGGGATTTTGTTGTAAAAACGTATATATTGCCCCATAAATGAATTACTGATTCTGTGAAGTCTAGTAACTTGCCTTAGAAGTTTATGTTTGTTCCTAGTGCTTAAACTATGAACATCTTTTTTCTTATCAAAGCTATTTATGTTTTTTATGTTCTGATGCACATACTGAAAAAACACTAAAACGTCATACATGTCTTGAAATAGCTAGATTAGTTTATTTATTTCTATAGTAATTTTTTTGATTATCTATACAAATAAATAAAATTGAAGTGTCTGTTTGTTATGTTAAAATAACAACTTTTTACTAAATGCATATGAAAGTATATACGGTACCAATAACAAAAAAATATTTTAAATTTTTTGTTTTTTTGTTCTGGCTAATCTCCGAAACGGCTGGACCGATTTTGACGGGACTTTCACTGGCAGATAGAAGATGTTATAAGGAGTAACTTAAGATACTTTTATTGTAGAAAAACAATTAGGGTTTCACACAAAAAAATTAAAACATAACAAATTGTAATATATTCCACGCGGGCGAAGTCGCGAGGGACAGCTAGTTATGTCATATAGAATCTTGCTATGGGGTAATGCAACTGACATTGAAACTATTTTTATTATACAGATTCTTCAATTTAAATAAATTTGTGCCTAACGCCGCAAAGGGGTGAAACTCAATTTTTATAAAATTACAGGAGAGCAAGAAAACATTTATTTTTCCCCCTTTACTAGCTTTTTTTCATCAGAAAATTAAAAATATTAGATTTAATGGAAAACTACAAATACGATTAATTTTCTGATGAAAAAAAGCTACTAATCGGGGGATAATGAATGTTTTCTTGCTCTCCTGTATTTTTTTTTAAATTGAGGTTCGCCCCTTTGCGGCTTTAGCAACGAATTGCTCTAAAGAAATTGATATAGTAATTTTGTCCTCTTAATACATGCTTAATACATTTATGAAAGTTTAATGACTGTACACAAAAGCAAAAATAGGTAGTTTTATTAAAAATAGATATGTACAACATTCTGTGAGTACTAGGCACAAGCACAAGATAGTAATACAAGTTACTAAACTTCAAAGTTTACTCTATAATTCAGAAATTGCTAATTCATATCTGAGTAAAACTTTTATTAGGTATTCTTCTTAAAAAACTGAAGTGAGGAACAAACTCTCATTCCATCTGATGGTAAGTGGCTACTGCAGTCTATGGAAACTTACAGCCAACTTCAAACATGGTAGGCTATAGAAGCTTTGTCACCTCTGAGGACTAAGATGGAATGCCACACGGCCAATAATTATACTGGCTCTCTATATACCCTTCACACCTGAACACTGCAAGCATTACTATTTGGCCTCAGCAATAGGTAAGACGGTGGTACCTACCTAGACAGATTCCTAGGCAGAAAAGGAGTCTTGCCACCTAGTATTGTAAATATTTAAAAAATATTGTGATGATTTTTTCTGAACCAGTGGTAAAAGCAAAAAAAAAAATAATAAAATAGAACAAAAATATTCTATTTTATATTATAAATGCAAACACTCTCTGTCTGCTTATTACCTCATATCAACTAAACAGATCGTAATTAAATTGGATAAACAGGTAGCTGGGACCTGGGGGACATAGTATATTTTTCATTTGAAGTATAACAATATCATGTAGAATATCTGTTTAAAACATTAGAAATGTATAACTTTAAAGTATACTGAAATTACTTACTTTATAATGCTCTTTGAACTGATTTCCAACAGTGTCCGAGGCGAAATTTATAATATCCACTGGGATTACCATTAATCCAAATATCACAGAGGTATTTGATTTTTCCAAGTTTTCAAACCATGACTTAATCTGCCTAGATAATTTGTACTTGAAAGGATGGAGAATAGATCCGACTAGTAAGGCCCACATAAGCGGTTTAAAAAAGGGTTCGAGTATAAGAAATAGTACGTATACTGAAACACAACAAATCGCTAAAATAAAAAGTGCAAAAGCGTTGTAAAAACCATGTTTCATGGGCTTTTCGTTGCCTTCCGAAAAGCCACCTATTATATTAAATATATTTTCAAATGGTGATTGCTGCATTTTACTTCAGTTAAATGAACAGAGCACTAAATAATAGGTAACATCTAATTAAGTCTTGTTATAAGGATTAAGGAGTAGTTCAAAACTGTTTTATAATGAGATCATAGCTATAATTAAAAGAAAAAGAAAGATTTTCGGCAACATCAACAATCAAATTTAAATGTCAGTTATCATTGTCAGGTTGTCACTTGCTTTGCTCCCTTGTCAGTTATGATTTGTTATGTTATACGATTTGCTAACTAAGGCAGGCAAAAGCTTTATACCATACAGCCAAGTCTGATTTGTATTTTGTTCACAATATGCTGATCCGTCACATTGACTTTTACACAAGAAGTTCTTGCACTGACCTCTATATATACAAGAGGTCAGTGAGTTCTTGCTATTGATGACAGCTTAAGCCAGTGTACAGTTGGCAGTTGATTTTAGTCCCCTATGCGGATAAAAAAAACCTAATAATTATATATCACAATCGAAGCACTAGCTACATATATCGTTTCTACTAACCGTTCACATGCGCAGACATTTAATACACAAAATCGCACCACTTTTAACCAACTTCAGAAAAAGGAGGAGGTATAGTCAATTTAAATAAAACTAGTTTTACGGATTTTATCGCGTATATTAACTTATTTTATATTCCCGACGTTGCGAGTAGCACCCATGGTCACGGGGGGGGGACCCCCCGTGACCATGGGTGCTGTAAAACTAGTTTTATTTAAATGTGTAGTGTTCGCGTAAATATAAGAAATCATTAGGTTGAGTATACCGACTGTATTTTTTTGTGTTACCTCAGAAGTTTTTCTTGGTGAACCGATTTTGATAATTTTTTTATTTGAAACCAGCTTTCATGTGGACCCATGTAAATTTGATCAAGATCTGACCAGTAGTTTTTGTGTTATCCTTAATAATGCTTATTTAATTGACTTCGACTACATTGATGATGTTCTCAGTTTATTTATATTGAAGTCAGTTGTACAAAATTTTTAATTTTACCACCTGTGCGTATGAAGATCCACTTTAAGCCATCATTTAAACGATATAACAATATAATTAAAACGAAATATCATAAAGCGTATCTTCGAGTACCATTTAATCTTTGTTTTATTAAAATCGGTTAATAAATAAATAATATCTTCGATATTATGTTTCTTTATATACAAACAAAAATCACTTTTTGATCTTACAAAATTTTGTGCCTTCATTACAGTATAATTTTTTATGTACTAATTTTAAGATGATAGTAAACTGTCTAAAGATTTATTCAGTTTGTATACGTAATTGTTTTCTTTTTGAATGTGACATAGATATAGGTACTTCATCTTTTATTTCCCCGTAAAGAAAAGCTGTGTAACGTCCAATTGGTGATCAAAACTTTTGGTGTTATTAACAATTGATATAGGTAAGTAAACGAAACGCTCAAACGAAAGTTCGAGTTTCTCCATTTTGCATACGAATCAAATTCCCGCTAAACGTAAAGTTTGAAGAAATTTTTTTTGTATAGTTTTTAATTTAGTTTTTTTCTTAAATTCGTTTCTAGCCTTGGCTACCCAAGGCTAGAAACGAATTTAAGATTCAAAAAAAAATAGAGCGCATTTCTATAACTCATTGATAAGAAGTGTCCTATTCCGAAAACTTATTGATCAATTCATTTCATTGTTACAAAATTGAGTTAATTCAGAAAAAAAAACACATGTCATATTACATGATTAGTAGCTCTAGTTTTATGTTAAGTATTACATTTTGCTTTATCACTTGGTTTGTTGGTTGTGTTTCACATTATTATCAAAAATCTTCCTTCGTCTTAAAGAAAAAGTTAGTAGTAAAAGCAGCTAGCGTTTGAATATATTACTTATTAATTAATATATAATAGGTCTTTACCTATGAAATTGCCGGTCTGCAGTACTGGCCATTTCAAATCAAAATAATTTTTGTTTTCTTTAGAATTCTAATTTGAAATTAATTTTATTTTAAAAGCATCGAACTCTGTTTTCAAAATTAATCATTTCTTTATTGATTAGCGTTATTTTTTCATCGTATTTGAATCTATTGCATAATCATGGATACGTTAAAAATCCGAGTAATTATGGAATATGAGTACCGTCGTGGCAGCAACGCGGCACATGCGGCAGAAGCGGTACGCAACATTAACGATGTTTACGGAGCGAATACTACAAACGAACGCACCACCGCTTAACACTTGGTTTGCCCGCTTCCGTTCTGGAAATTTCGACCTGAAAAATGAACCCCATGGTCGTCCGAACACTTTGATCGACAATGACAAATTAGAGGCGATTATGGAAGCTGATAATACTCAATCTACGGCTGAATTAGCAGCAGCTTTTCACGTTAGCATCAAAACAATATTGGTCCATTTGCGTCAAATTGGCAAGGTAAAAAAAACTTGATAGATGGGTGCCCCACTAACTCAATGATCACACGATACGCGTCGAGACGTGCCTTGCACTGCTCAACAGGCACACAAACGAAGGAATGGATTCTGTTTGACAATCGCAAGCGCTCAGTAAGTTGCTTGGATCCTGCTTCAGCACCTAAACAATGCCCTAAACGAAAACTTACCCCTAGAAAAGTGATTGTCACTGTTTGGTGGTCTAGCGCCGGTGTGATTCATCACAGCTTCTTACCAAACGGGATGAGCGTTACTGCAGATTTGTACTGTGGAGAACTGAACACAATGACGGAGAAGCTCGAACGTCTCCAACCAGCTTTGGTCAATCGCTCGTCCCCGCTGCTCCTGCACGACAACGCGCGGCCTCATACTGTGCAACAGACGGTCTCTAAGTTACAAGAGCTGGGGTTGGAAGCTCTCCGTCATCTGCTGTACTCACCAGACCTTGCGCCTACAAACTTCTATTTTTTCCAGAATTTGGATAAGTTTTTGGCGGGAAAAAAGTTCAATACCCGAGAGGCAATACAAACATACATACATAAACACTCACGCCTGTCTCCCAGAGGGGTATGCAGAGACTACGGACTTCCATTTGGCACTATCATGGCACACCTCTCTCGCCTCCTTTACATCCATATATCTACGCATACACGCTAGTCGGTTAAGGGTACTCCTAATCTGGCCCATTTTCAATATATCGCCAATTTGATCGATAAGCCTTCGTCTAAGGCGTCCCTTTCCGACTCTGCCGTTCACTTCTCCAGCATACATTTGCTTTGTCACTTTTTCTTCGTTCATTCTTTCTAAATGCCTTCCAAAAATAATTTGTTGCCTCCCGTCCAGCTGATTTTTCAAAAAGGGCATAAGCTGCTACTACGTCGGCAAAGATTACTTTGATTAATAGAAATAAAAAATATAAAAAAAATTACGTTAACTTATTTCATAAAAAAACGGCAATTTCATAGGTAAAAACCTAATAATTACTCTTCTATTGCATTTTTACAGTGTAGTGGTGGTGTAAGAATACCCACTACCCCATTTATCACGTGGGTGTCGTATGAGGCGACAGAGCGAAACAAATCAGATATTAAGCAGTGTCTTTCTAATAACGACTAAAAATAAAATAAAAACTAAGCCCTTGCCAACCCGCTTGCCAGGCGTAGCAACAATGGCAAATATGAGACAATCTATGGGGGAGGCCTATGTTCAGCAGTGGACTTTAATACCCTGTCACGATAACTACTGCCTCTTAAATATTTTCACTACTTAGATTTTCCATTTTTAATTGAGTAAATAAATTGTTTAAAGTTTTATCGCTTTTTTGCGTAGATTCCGATGCTGAAACAAAGTGTAAGCTTTTCTGGAAGGATATTAAACAAAGGCAGATGTAGATATCTATTGGTCACAGTATCTACTTACCATCGGGTGGACTGTGTGCTCGTTTGTCACCCTTATACTATAAAAATTGCATTTTAGTCGGTGCAAGAGTTACAGCAGGTGTTGAGAGAGAGATAGAGAGATAGAGGGAGAGCTTCAGGGATGTAATATCGCTATGTATTTCATCTTTTTATAAAAAGGTTTTGTGCTTTTAATGTATACTCGGGTAGATATACTTAGCCTTACTATACAAACACTTCAGCAGTTCGATACATATATAATATGATGCCAATCAATTTGACATCGTTGAAGAGAATAAAGCACCGCCTAAATTTCGACTAGAAAGGCCTTCTTTCTTAAAGATCTTATACGCCAGATCAAGCTGCAGATCTTGCTTTTAGAAACCTTAGGCCTTAAAAAAGCTTTAGGCTTGTTTTGTTGCTGGGAGTCACGAATTCATACGACGTCCCTCGAAAACAACGTAGCGATGCGCGACTTATAAAAAGGAAAATCGGCTTGTAACTTAGTAATAGGGCGTTATCGCCAATCTTGTAGAAAGATCAACATTCCGATTGTCATAAGTCGAAAATATGGTTGTAGCTGATGTACGAAATAAGACAGCGAGGGAAAAAGCTTTCTTTCGTTAACAAGTGGTAAAATTGAAAAATTTTGTACAACCGACTTCAATATAAATAATTTATTGTTGATTTTTTAAAAACCGCTCGCCCGATTTCGATAAAATTTAAATGGTCTCATTTAAATTTTATACCTGGGAAGTATACCCTTTGAAACTTCGAGAATTTTCCAAATCGGTTCAGGCGTCTTCGAGTAGTCGGTGAACATACATAAAAAAAAGATTCCGACGAAATGAGAACCTCCTCCTTTTTGAAATCGGTTGATAAAGGACAATGTCTTATTAAGTAAAAAGATAAATCAAACCTTCAAATTACTAATGAAGCGTATAAGTTTATACTTATGCTGTTTACTGTGGCAAGTACTACATTTATGTCATGACTTGCAGGGTAAAAAGCGTCGAACTTTACATTTTTTCATTAGCACAATGACTCGGCTTCATGTAATACTTTTCACATTTCAATTTATGTTTATCAACTGTAAGCTCCATAGAATATTTACTTTAGGATTAACGTTATAGTCAGAACCCGTTTCTCCACGATAAATATGATACCTACACCATAAGCTCTTCATAACCATAAGCGTATCTAAGCTATAGAGCAACACGGGCCACCAGCGGACCGGAGGGGAGTTTATTTTTATAGACTCTTCTATGATACGATTGATATTCTGGATCGAAGTTTTATCGCGATGTGCATTGGTGAAATTTGGCGGCTGGAATTAATCCGCACAATTCCTCAGAGCACTCCCCGTGGTAAATGTGATAGAAAATGCAAAGAGATGCAACATCTCTTCGCAGCGCCATTGAATCGAGCCGATCGGATAAAACTCGGTCGTCTACGATTCGGTTTCCGACAAGAAATACTGTCACGCTCTGCTGAACACGCCAAGCTTTTTAGAGACCAATTTGGCCTTCTCTTCCAAGTGACCACGAAACTGCACATCATTCGATATGTCGAAGATATTCTGACACTGGCTGAGGCAACAAGGGGAGTGCCCTGGAACTGAGGAGATACGACAAAGGGGTTCTTTTTAACGGTAAACTCGCAAACATGTGTCTTCTGGGGATTGAACTGGACTAGATTTAGTTGCCCTCAATTCGAGACTGTTCAACAAAGACTCTACTTCAAACACAAGTTTAGTCTTCAGACTTCAGACACAAGAGAGTAGCCATACGCAGTAGGTGCTCTCTGTCAAAGTATAAGTCCACGCGGTCCTATGCGTACAATGATATTACATAGTTGCAGCCGCATCGCTCACTCACTTCCACGTCAAATTTACAAAAAGGTGGCGTTACCTTTCATGTAAGTAATTTTTAATCACATTATTGCTATTTACTTCTTTTTAAATTCAAAAAAATTACAATTATAACGGCTATGTTATTTCGGTTATTAGTAAACAACTAATCCTTTACACAGACAGAAGAACTTTATATATATAAAGACTAGTTGGACTGTCACGCACTACCGTATAGTAGCGGCGTAAGACAATCCACTACCATAATAACATCTCAATATAATAAAACACTGCGGTTGCCAATCCGCCTGCTAAGTGTGGCAACTATGACAATGATACCCCCTATTAGGCAATCTGTGGTATAGCTGTTGCCTTTTAATATGATGCTGCTAATGATGATGATTGCTTTAAATGAATGGCAAAAACTGTCAATTATAAAAAATATTTATGTCCGTGCGATTTTGTCTGCTCTTATTATCAAATTTCTTGTTAACTAACTGTAAATTCGATTTATTTCTTTGTTAAAGAAAACCTACATCGATTTGAATAAAACTTAATCAGGTATTAATTAAGGGTATTAATTAATCAATGACGGGCAGGAGCGTCGACGTCAAATGAGTTAGACGTCTAGTACTGCGATTGTCAATCTCCAATTCTACCGAGCGTAGCCGAGCGTAACAATTAAGGCAAATCCTCCCTGCAACGAGTAGCCCATGTCCAGAGGTCGACTTAATAGCCTGATAAGAAGGGTGGCAAACGAACGGTCTATCTGGTAGCAAATTGACTTTAAACACCTACAACTGTTTTCGATGAAGAATAAAAAGACAGATATTTTGTCAAACCTGAGGACTAAGATGGTATCAGGGCTGTCAAACCACAGCATTCCACAGTAACAATAGCATACTGGCTGTTGCGATTAATATAACTGTACAGTCAATGTGACTGACAAACTAGGAAAATATTATGAAAAATTAGTGACAGTAAAATATTATAATTAGAAATGATAATATTTTCGTTTCCCTTGAAGAAGACAAAACCAAATTATTAGCAAAATTTGACACTGGCACCGTGTTATCATATAACGCCTTAAATTATTTAGAGTAAATAATCTAAGTATAACGCGTACTAAGTTAGAAGTTCTGTGGTAATAATGAACCGAAGGCAGAAACTAAAACCAGAGTCTAAATCACTACAATATGGATCGGCGCCTCTACGATCGGAGAGCACAATTAGTCCAATCAAATAAGGTCTGAAATCAAAATGTTGACACTCAACTTTGCATTTTTGATATAATGTAGTATTAATGATACTAAACCAATGTGTAAAGGTTTTCGTGTCCGGAACCCCTGGCAAGGTTTAAAAAAAAATTCAAAAAAGTTTTTTCGCAATTACTCGAAAACTGTAAAAATTAGACAAAAAAGTTCGTATAACAATGTGTAGAACTTAAAATTTTACATAAAAAAGGTTAAATGATTTTTTTACCACGGTCAAATTTAACCGAGTTAGGGAGGTTTTAAGTTTAAGGGATGAACGTAAATTTTAAAAAATCGTATGGAGTAGAAAAATAAGCGATTTTTTTAAATTCCTTAAAAAATCTAACCTAAAGGTTAGATTTTAAATTTAGAAATTAAATTTTTAGAGATACACTTTTTTTTATTGTTAAAAAATATAACAATTTGAAATTTTCAAATTCAAATTTCAATGCTTAAAAATTAATGAATTATTTATTTTTTGTCATATTTAGATTACTCTTAAAATTTCCTAAATTTACGATTGAAAAAAATTTTTTCTTAGTATATTTCGGCAGGTGTGAATTTATACAGGTATAAAATCTTTTTTAAATCCTACGCCGTTGTATTAAGTACCGAGTTAGGTGCCAAGTTTAAAAATTAGGTGCTCTAAAATTTTCACCGCAACGAACTGTTGAAATTTGCGTTGCTGGCAAAACGTATCGCTAGCAACGCAGTGACGTTATTAGATATACGATATGTATTAATAGCAAGGAATTAAGTGCTAATTAAGTGCTGGGCGATTAGCGAGACTCGATGCAGATTAAGATATTATTCTGGGAATTATAGGGTCCACGACCACCATTAACCTTACTATAAGGTATGAATGGCATTTTTTATTCTTTATCAGTGCCTAAAAATTAAGTGCTCATTAGGTGCTAATTAGGTGTCAAGTTTAAAAATTAGGTGCTCTAAAATTTTCACCGCAACGAACTGTTGAAATGACCGTTGCTGCCAAAACGTATATCTAGCAACGTAGTGACGTTATTAGATATACGATAAATATTAATATATAATAAGCTTACTATTGCGTTTGCAAGCCAGACAGTGAAAACGTTAATGTACCCTTGCACCCTACTCATGAATGTTTATGTTTATTTACGTATATCATTTAAAATAAAAGTATGAACTGTTATATCTCAAAAATATGATAAACAAACATCCTACCTGATTGTTTTTAGCTACTGTAGCCCGTAAACACCTGCAACCAATATGATACAAAGCTATAGATACGTTGACATCCCTGAGAACTAAGCCTTCAACTATCCTGACCCTCTTACCTTTTAAACTGGTACAAAAAAGTAGAAGAATTCATTCATATAATTGTTTTAAGTCTACTAAATCGTTTATTATTTATTTCGTATATTCCCGATTGACCCCTCAGTTCCCATGCACAATATAATATTAAGTACCATCTAGAAATGTTACTACATAACATGCACAATTAGTAACTTTCGTCAAATTATTGTAAAATCGAATCAGGATTATTCGCTAAGGACTTTGCTGTTTAATGTTAATACACCCACCATACGTTCAACAATATTAATCAGTATAATCGCGGTGAGCCTTGCTATATTTCATTTTTATCGAGGGCTCCCGGCGCGGCGTCCCAACTGACCCGACGTGACTCCCGACAACGGTTTCCCGTAATACTTTGGTTTCTACACGTGTTTTGAATAGTTATGTTCGAGTTCAAAAAAAACGAAAAGGTTCTATAATATTAGACGCGTATGTTTTTTTATTGCAAATTTTATTTCATGCAGCTATAGCGAGATAAAAGGAAACTAACGACCTAATTAAATGATTAAAATATTTTTTGCATTATACAAACTAGCGGAATTATTCATAAGATATATTCAGGTACTAAATAATAACCCTTTCCCCCTTTTTTTTTCTATAACATCCACTACTGGACCACTCTTTGCTTTGTGCCAGTATTCGGGCCCCGTCGTCATTTTTCGGTCGGTAACCAGTTCTGCAAGAGCAATGAAATGAATTATATTTTTAATCTTCAAGGTTAAAGTAAAATTTTGTTTGTTTAACATCAAGATACGGTGTAAAAGATTCCACAGATATCCTCTTTTTGTATTTTTAACGTCTAATTATACAACAGTATAGGCGTAGTTCATTAAAACTAATAAATAAATTATCAAAAAAAAAATGAGCTTATCATTGATTGTATAGGAAACCCGAGCAGACCAGCCCCACAAGCAGCAGCCGTTCACAGATATGACCGTATGACGCATGTGGCAGTCACGTCGTTGCACGCCGCAAACAGTGACTTATAAGCGAGTATTATCCCAGTTTACCACACAGTGAGATATCACCACCAAAATAGACAGAAATAAATCTACTGTTTATTAAACGCAGATTAAGATCCCACGAGACAACGTAGAATTTTCGGGTTATTCTTTTTATCCATCCTAAAAAATCCACCCTAGAGTGGATAATCGGAAACGCGTGTTCATCCCGTCTGGGCTGGATAATCGGAATTCACTTTTATTTGTTCTGTCGACTTTTTACCCCAAGTACAGTTCAACACATACACTTTAATTTTTAATTAATTTTTAATAACCACAAACTTAATCAAAAAACGTATTACGTATTTCCATTACCGTTACAGCCTATTATAGTCCATGCATTGCTTATTGCATTTAAATCAATTTAAACTTCCTCGTTTTAAATAATATTATTGCGTTATTTATAAATTCTGCAATATGTCCAGGCAATTACCAACACTAATTTCATTATTGAGTAGACGTAATTTGATATCCTTGATAAATTCGTCACTTTTAATGTACATTTGCAATCGTTTTCTAAATTTCTCTACTGGTCTAAGAGCCAGTTAGCGGCAGACTTACGGTATTTCAATAAGCTTCACGTTTTTTTCAGTTAATCCCCTATACCTGAGGTACATGCGGCGGTATAGAGACGCTCAGGTGTGAAAGGTGTAAAAAATTACCGAAAAAAACGTGAAAGTAATAAGTATGCCGCTTTGATATCTTGAAATATTCAATAAAAGTTACCGAAAAATAACATTGGCAGACACCTATGGCGGTCTCAAAGTCATGGCAGACAGGATGACTAGTACAATTTTTTCTTTATAATTTACTTTATTTCAATAAAGCTGCAATTTATATATGTTGTTGATAATATTATTTGACATATATATTTTGCATGGCAGACATATATTGAGGTCCTATCACCCAGGCAGACAACAAACTTCAGTGGCGTCAATAAGCGCGTACGATAGTACTCGCTCTAATCCAGTCTTTTTTTCTATTTTTGTTTGGAGAAAGGGCCCATGTCTGCATGTTTTAGTCACAAGTAGCGTGTAGAGTCCTTGTCTAAACGTGACAGATTTGTAACAATCCCAAAGGGCTACAGGCTCCGACAAAGTTCCTACATCACCTCGCAAGAATCGGTTGAGTGGTACCATATATTCCGCCGGGTAAGTGTTGGCAGGTACCTACTCGCGTAGGTACCAGCGCTTCCACACTACATCTGCTAGACTTCACGGCAGCTTTTTCGAATAAGATCCTCAATGTCAAAGGTCTCCATCTCATCCATCTCCAAAATCGACTTAATTCTATATTCTGTACAGCGGTCACGATTACATGAGACAGTTGACATCATCAGGTCTAATGCCACGCATGACTTTTTTATGGAAAAGGAGGCAATCGAGCATTCGGCTCACCTGATGGTAAGTGATCACAGCCACACATGAACATCTGTAACACTAAAGGAAATGCAGGTGCTTTATTATTTTACTCTTATTTTTAAAAGCATTATCTCTTTAAGAATTCTGGTCTACCGAAACGAAGTCTTAGCATCAATTATCTCACTTTTTGTTGCACTCACCAACAGGGATGATACGCCGTCATAGACTCTTAGCTAGTCTAGCAATGTTGACGTTGTCACTATATTGACATATTCTTGTTGTAGTTTTAAACTGAATTAAGAACAAGGGCCACTCTTCGGGCTCACGATAAAATGGTAATAGTCCCTTTATAGAGGTCAGCCTGGCCTGGAAATTGTTTAAATCACTCTCCAGAGAAGGTGTTTGAATTTGGGTTTGGGCATAGTAAAGAGCCTTACCGACATCGGGAATATGTAATTGATCAAAAGCATGGAAGATATTCGTCGTAGGATATTCTTAATCTGTCAAACGATAATTTGTAGAACTTCCACTTACAAACGTTTAAAAGAAAATCATCGCCCAATTCACTGAATGCCTCGGTCAACAGTCGCAATTTTGATGATTTTTAGTCGCCGCTTTTCGCCCTGTAACTACTCTCACCGCTTCTGCGGACATTTTAGCAATTGTTTTTTACTTTTTGCTCGGCGGTTTTGTAATTAAGTTGTCCTCTAACGTCGATATCATACTTCGAGTAAAAACGATTAAAGAGGTCGGCAAAGGGTCATGTCTATATCGGGAAAGCAGTCCTTTTAGTCCAGTCAAATAAGGTCTGAAATCAAAATGTTGACACTCAATTTTGCGTTTTTGATAGAATGTAGTATTGATGATACAAAACCAATGTGTAAAGGTTTTCGTGTCCGGAACCCCCGGCAAGGTTTAAAAAAAAACTGTCAAAAGTGTTCTTTCGCAATTACTCGGAAACGGTAAAAATTAGACAAGAAAATTGAAATAACAATATGTCGAACTTACAATTTTACATAAAAAAGGTTAAATTATTTTATTTCCTCCGGTCAAATTTAACGAGGGATGAACGTATATTTTAATAAAATCGTAGGGAGTATAAAATTAAACGATTTTTTTTAAATTGCTTAAAAAATCTAACCTAAAGGTTAGATTTTAAATTTAGATATTAAAATTTTAGAGATACACATTTTTTTTATTGTTAAAAAATATAACAATTTGAAATTTTCAAATTGCAATTTCAATGCTTAAAAATTAATGAATTATTTATTTTTTGCCATATTTAGATTACTCGTAAAATTTTATTTTATTACGATTGAAAAAAAATTCTTAGTATATTTCGGCAGGTGTGAATATATACAGGTATAAAATCTTTTTTAAATCCTACGCCGTTGTATTAAGTAACGAGTTAAAAGAGAGGACTATTGCTTACTCGTCCTATTTTGTTCGTAAAAAACTATTATCAATTGCTGTAGCTCCGGTTTCTTCTTTAATAAAGAGATGATAATTTTTTTCCCTTTTTTTTTAAAGATAGCGCTTGTTGTGTCGCAGCCGGCAAATGCATGTGCAAAAAGCAAAAATGATTTTAAATTTTGGTTATTCTGCGTTGAATATAGAATATTTGCATTTCTTCCAGGACTTTTTTTGAGAAAATAGATGATTTCAGAATCTGAAGAATGGGAAATTAATAAAATTAGTAAGTCGACATCATTTCCAACTATCGTAATAGGTTGATTTGCAGATTTTGCTTTCAATTCAATAGCTGTTCTAACTATCCAAAGATCTGCATCTGCAATCAAATTCCTTTCAAACATTGCAAACAAACAGAAGTTTGTTTATTTAAGTTTGTTGAAATGATGTCGACTTACTAATTTTATTAATTTCCCTTTTGAAACGTAACCAATTTTGCAAAAGTTGCCATGGCCAAAGTTGCGTAAACGCATCAACAACGCAAATAGTTTTAGAAGATGATAATCCATTGAATGATAAGGATGATGATGAAAGGGAATATTATCGTGAAGAAGAAGAAATAAGGACTGGATATTATACATTTTCTGAACTAGATGAATCAACCGAGGGATTCATTGAATCCATCTAATGAAACAGAAATAGAATTTGATCAAATTCCATTTCTGTTATTAAAAAAATGAACGTGCTCATGTTTTTAACATTGTAAATGTCGAAAATATATTTTTGCATATATTTTACTCTTGGTTATTAATGAATAAACTTTTTTACCATTTCTTTTATGCCAATTATATTTTTAGCAAGCACATTCTAAAAGCGTAAAAAGTGCAAGCAATGCTATTTGGGGCAGAGATAGGTAAGACAGCGGTTCCTACCCAGATAGACTCCTAGGCATAAGAGGAGTCCTACCACCAAATTCTACCACCCAGTGGAATGTAGATGTAGAGTAATATTAACACATTGACGATGTCACTCTATAGCCTTCAGATCGGAATACAGCAAAGCAAGCAATGCTATTTGGGGCAGAGATAGGTAAAACAGCGGTTCCTACCCAGATAGACTCCTAGGCATAAGAGGAGTCCTACCACCAAATTCTACCACCTAGTGGAATGTAAATGTAGAGTAATGTTAACACATTGACGATGTCACTCTATAGCCTTCAGATCGGAATACAGCAGTGCAAGTAATGCTATTTGGGGGCAGAGATAGGTAAGACAGCGGTTCCTACCCAGATAGACTCCTAAGCATAAGAGGAGTCCTACCACCAAATTCTACCACCTAGTGTAATGTAGATGTAGAGTAATGTTAACACATTGACGATGTCACTCTATAGCCTTCAGATCGGAATACAGCAGTGCAAGTAATGCTATTTGGGGGCAGAGATAGGTAAGACAGCGGTTCCTACCCAGATAGACTCCTAAGCATAAGAGGAGTCCTACCACCAAATTCTACCACCTAGTGTAATGTAGATGTAGAGTAATGTTAACACATTAATCGTGAGAAAACCTACAAGTCTTAGAAATTAAAAATATTTCATCGACACGTGAAGTCCGCAAACACGTTTAGTTGTAGAGCCATGCTGCAGCTACATTATAGTTCTAGCACGAATGGGTCGGCTCGGCCGGGGAAGGACCACGCTCTCACAGATTACCAGCGTAAAATAGCAGCTTAATGTTGGTGTGCTTCGTATGGTGAGTGTAGAGAACCGGAGACCCCTTTTACTGGAATCAAGGCATTCGATCTTATTCCTCAGGGGTGACAACACATCTGAATTTTATTTCTGAATCGAGAAAAAATGTAAATGTATATGGGCCGCACCATCCACTTACTATCTATGTGCTCGTTTGTCATCCTAATTCTATATAAAAAAAAACATATACTGGGACACCGCGGCGGACCCTTCCTGCCGTAAAGCTTTAGCAAATTATTTTGACGGCTCCGTGGCGCAGTGGCTTAGCAATGAGTTGCTGCGCTAAGGGCCGCGGGTTCGAATCCCGCACGGAACAGATTTTTGTATGGCCTACAAATAATTGCTCCGGGTCTGGATGTTTGTCCTTGTGACATTTATGTATGTAAACTGCCCCCACGATACAGGAGAAAATCCTATAGTGGAGGTAACTCTTCTGAAAATCAGAAACAGAAAAAAAATCTTTTCTGAGAGGGTTTTAGGCACTGAAATGCCTCAGGGGCTCAGAGGCCCAGCGGTGGAACGTATGTAGGTTGTCACTCCACTACTGTCTAACGGCTGGCGAATATAAACCAGACTTTCGTCTTTCAATCTTATTTCACTGCCCTTATAAGATAGAGGATCACGTGGTAAGTGGTGGTCAAAGTGCAGCTATCACACAACTCCTTTGTTATTCCAGTCGAAGACAGTTTTTGTTTTTTCATTTTCACCGAATCTCTTAAATTTATTAACAATTTAAATACCAGCGTTGAACAGCATAATGTAACGTTTCATAAGATGAGTGACGAGAACCGGAGACCCTATTTATTGGTCACAGTCAAGCCTTGACTTCGAACGTAGGTAAGTTACGACGGGTGAGCCCCACTTACGCATTCGATTGCTTCTTTATTTTGTAATCATAATGCCGTCCACTCAGCCGAATATCTCACAGCATTTTAGATAAAATGTATGCATCATACTCCCAAAATACAAAAAAAATTGAAGTGCTTATCTGTAATAGGTATCGGAATAACTACGTTATATTGAGCTGAGGGGTTGAATAACCATTTTAAAATTTTGTCTGTCTGTCTATCTGTCCGGGCTAATATTCGCAATAGCTAAACCGAATGTAATGAAACTTCATGAACAGATAGAGAGCGACGAGATTTAAAAAATATTAAAGATCGATAATATAAGTGGTATTTGATTATCGTAAAACTAAATAACGCCACATTGATAGATTCTACACAGGCGAAACTGGGGCGAGTCGCTTGTCATTAATAAACTGTATTTCAATTTATGTAGGCGTATTTATAATGAGATTATAATATTAACCAGTAAAACAAGATGTCAACCTCAGTTGCTTGTGGTTCACCTCGTTTATTAACTAGCAAAGTCAAATGATGCCGATACAATTAACGTACTAGATAACTATGTAGGTACATAAGAAATTTTAGTGTTAAGTATAAGTTCCAATAGGAATGTAATGTAGTGTTTATGAACTGATGATATTAAGAATATTTTTTTTTATAGAAGAAAGGTAAACAAGCGCACAATCTCCTACTGTGTTGCATATCCACCTACATTTATCTTCGATTAAGAATCAAAATAAACGCATAGGCGTTGTCACATAGCTGCATTTTGATAAACAGAGATTGGCTGTATTTTACGCTGATACCTATTCTGTGCGAAACCTTTCCCGACTGAGTTGTTCTCTCCACGTACTTCCACCGGCCTGTGTTCGTAGATAGCTTTTGGTCTTACAGTAATTGATTGACCTGGATGTTTATGTTAGTAAGAGTGGTGAGAATTTAAAAAAATATTTCAGGGTTTTTGAAAGTTTCCGAATGTTCTAGAAAGTTCCAAAATGACCTGGAAGCTTAGAGTATAAATAAGCAAGCCATTATAAACACTCTAAGCCTTTAAGGTTTACGGGTTGTGACGGGTTTTTTAGCTTGTAAACAATAAATGTATAGCTTTATTTAACCATTATTTATAAATTATGAATATGACACAGAATATGAATCATAATTTATTTATGTGATGTGTTCAGATCTCATTTGTCATTAGCGTGACACCGCTCCTGCGAATGTAAAACTGAGGCTGATAATAATCGTACAGTATTATACAGTATTATTCTGTATTTATATTTATTGGTTTGTGTTATGAATTGCTTAAATTTCTATAGCTATATAAAAATCAATTGCTGTCCGTTAGTCTCGCAAAAACTCGAAAATGGCTGAACCGATTTTGATGAATTTGTTTGAGAAAATTTGTGTGTGTTTAAGTGGGTCCCTGGATGATCTAAACGATTCACAATTGGACCCGATAGGTGGCGCTGTTGTCGAGATCCACAAATCACCAGTGCGAAGCCGGCGCGGATTGCTAGTATTATATAAAAATCTATTGCTGTCCGTTAGTCTCGCAAAAACTCGAAAATAGCTGGAACGATTTTGATGACATTCTTTGTGTATTTAAGTCGGTCCCTCGATGGTTTAGATTCACAATTGAACCCGGTAGGTGGCGCTGTTGTCGAGATCCAGAAATCACCAGTGCGAAGCCGGGGCGGATCGCTAGTATAATATAAAAGTTGAAAAAGTTAAGTTAAAGCCTAAAAACGTCCCTGGCACGAGCTTTTTATTTATGTGATGTATATGGAGCAATTAGTCCGTTACGTTGACAGAATCCATATGTCATCGAAATATTTTATTCGTGAGACATTATGTAGGTTGCCCAACGATGTTATCCTTCACCGCCGAGGCGCCAAGCATGTGGTATCCCGTAACCGAGTTGCTCCGTTACCGTTACCGTTACAGCCTATTAAAGTCCAATGCTACAGGGGATATTTGCCATAGTTTCAATGCTTAGCAAGCGGGTTGGCAACCGCAGTTTTTATTTTTAGTCGTTATTAGGAAGACGCTGCTGCTCATCTCCTGATTTGTTTTCCTCCGTTGCCTCTTACGACACTCACGGGATGATATGGGGTAGTGGATATTCTTACACCGCCACTAAACGGTAACTGAGTTGCTCATGTTCGACCCATTGCAAAAATAGTACGTAAAAATACAACTTCTTGAGTAGGACAAAATATCTCTAAAGTTATATAATCTAACATGCTGATGTGCAAAAAGTATTAGGTATATGGTGCTTGTAGCATTTTTTACTTTTGCAGAATACAAACTAAATATTTATGTACAAATTAAATATTTTGACATAACTCTTCATGAAATTAAATACTATATTTCTTTAATTAATAGTTGGCTATGAGATGATTATTTGTAAAAAAAATATCATGAATATTGTTCACGATTGAACATTGCATTTATTTGTATAATATCGTACCATGCATCCTACTTCTGGTGCACTTAAGAGTTCAAACAATAATTAAATAGGTAGTTATTATGTATAGATTTTAAGATAAGAAGACAACGGAGGCTGGGGCTGCGTACTTTTTTCGAGAGTCATTAGGAATCGTCTCGCACGCAGACTTAACGACTTCCAACCTTCCGTCCAAGTCGGTTTCCAAAAAGACTTTAGTACTTTAGACCACATACATATTCTTTAGCAAATTGTGCAGAAGACAGAAAAGTACAATCTGATGACTCCGTCGCGCTATTCCTCCAGCGGTGGCAAGTCGGTTGTCGTTATATCGAATTGCTGAAGTGTTTTTACAATAGGACTGTTCATAGGATAATTTTTTTCCCCATACAAATTTGAACACCCCCTTGCGCTCACGCGTTAGAAGTTATTATGAAAAATCGCAAAATACGTTTAAATATTATTTACAGAGTACTTTCAGTAAAATTCAAATCAATCACCCCATAAAATAAAAAGTTTCAATAAAACTAATACCCTATTTTATCCTCTTAGGAGTTAAAATTTCCAAAATCCTCTTAATGGATACCTACGTCATAAAAGGCAGCTACTGTCCAAATTTGAGATTACTACGTCAAGCGGTTTGGGCAGTGCGTTGATAGTGCTACCTAATTGTAGGTTTGATATTTTTGAAGGGGTAATAACATAATACTCAAGTCGTTAATTTTATGTATTAACTAAATAATAATTCATAGAATAGGTAAATAATTGTTCCGGGTTCCGGGTTTATCCTTTTGGAATTTGTGATTGTAAACTGCCTCCACGGTACAGGAGAAAATTTTAGTGTGGGGTAACGTGTTTTTTAAAAAAAAAAGGTAACATATATAATTTATTAAAATATGCACATTTTTGTAGAAGCTGTTCATAGTTTCAGTTTGCTGGAAAACACATATCTCCTCTTTTGATGTATCCGCCAGGGCATCTACCTACTCGGATGCCAAACCTGTTCGCAATACATTCATCCTCTGGTAACATTGGCGAAGTTCTTTTTTCTCCAGTTTTACTACTCACTGGGTTCCCTTTTGTTACAGCTCCTGGCACTGGTACAGATTTCACATATTTCGCAATAGTCCAATCTAAATTTAATAAGAGTATTACACATAACGCAACTTTAATATACATGTTAAGTACCTACTAAAATATTTTTCAATTTTTGAAAGTATCGCGTTGCATTCGGTACTGGTGATAACAAGCGTTGTACACACTTTTATACTTGTTTGCAAGTTCAAATGTTGTAATGAATGATAAGTTTGTGAAAAAAAAATTGATGTTATATAAATGGTTTCGCTTAATATGGACATGATTGTTAAATTACCATTGTAATAAAAAAATGATTTTAGGTGCGATCCGGTCTATTATCACTCATTTTGAAAACACACATGAAAGCTCATGCGCACACACACGCACACACACACACACACACACACACGCACACACGCACACACGCACGCACACACGCACGCACACACACGCACACACACACACACACACACACAAAAATGCACACGTCCGAACGCAAGAACACACGCAGGCACGCACGCGTGAATGCATACGCACGCACGCCCCCATGCTGGCAAGCACGCACACACGCACGCACGCACGCACATACGCGAATTTGGACTTCCCATTCGAAAGTCGCATTCTGAAATTTGGAATATACATCTTTTTAAAGTTTGAAATCCTAAAGCCATACTTTGAGGCTTCTACTGATTTCATGGCAACTGTTTACATATATCTGAATTTTAACGGTGGACTTGAGTTATCCCATAAACACGCTATCCTGTTCACGATACGTTGTGCTTTCATACGTGCTAGAGCCACGCTGCAGCGTATGATGTGTCTTACCTAGTTTGAAGAGCACCTCCCGCCCTCCCTCAATTGCGTGCACTATTCCCGTCACCACTAATCCCAGCACCACTACACTAGGAAAGACACACCACCGATGACAATACGACACGTGTTTCGCCTCTACACGAGGCATCTTTAGATGTAGTTGACTCTACGGTGGCTGACCGCTAAGTGAGCGGCGAGCTTATTTTAATTTTTTTTCAGTCACTTTGAAGCCCGAAGGCTTTACCGTCGAATCGGAGACGACGTCGAGGGAGGCGTGGGGCACAACCGTCCGGGGACGGAAGCGCGGGTCAACCAACACAGCCATGCGGCGGCGCTGGAGAGATGGAGTGGGAGTCGCATGTGCGAGAATGTGTATGTGCAACCGCGCGGGGGCGGCGGCACTAGCGGGCGGAGGCAGGGAGGGAAGGCATGCACTGTCCAACGGTGAGTGCGGGGCGCACAACACAACCGCACGGGGGCGGCTGGCGGAGACGGGAAGGCTCCCACCGTCGCCCGAACCCACGTTAGTGTGCACAGAAACACGGCGACGGCGACGGCGACGGCGAGACAGCTAAGCACAACCGCACGGGGCGGCTGTGCTAGCCGAGCGGGAGGCAAACTCGACCGTGCGGGGACGAGAGTGGAGGGCACCAACCGTACAGGACGGAAGAGTGGTCACAACACAACCGCACGGGGCGGCGGCGCTAGCTGAGGGGACGGGACGGGATTGACGTTCTATTCCAAGAAACTGTGCTGACTGAGGGAGAAGACCCGTACGGGGACGGGTGCTCGGTCAGCGGCGGACTCCGCTAGCGCACGACCGCACGGGGGCGACGGCGCAAGCGGAATGAGCGGCGAGCCAAAAACAGCTGCTATTTATAAGACTCGCCGAAGCAACCGCTCCACACTTAAGTAGCGAGCGACCGCGTCATGCGATAAAACATGCGACCACCTGACGTACGCAGCCGCCTGCTATTAAATTAATAACAAACCGCTGCAAAACGCCCGCCTACCCATCCAACCACGCAACCAATCGCTGATCACCGTGAAGATGACGAACGACCATATTGCGAGGCTGTCTGTTAGTAGAGAGCAGGTTTAAAGATGTTTAAGAGAGGTGAGTTAGACTGTGGGACTGAATTTGATATTTTTCATAAACAGCCATTGAAGCAAGTTCTCTGGCTTTCCCATCCAAAATATCAAATTCAATATTATGTAATTTATATGAAAGTTCAGAATATAATACTTTAAGGTGGATTTTTAAATTATCTCTATTGGAAAACCAACGACAACACTCCTCATTAAGCCAGATGTTCTGAGCTTTAGAAATAGCTAAAAATAGCTTTAGAAATTGCAATCCCGATAAATCCCATTTCGCTAAACATCTCTTGGACACTGGACATAACCTAACCAACGACCACTCCTTTAAAGTCTTACATACTTGTAATAAAGGGCTGCGACTGTGTGTGCTGGAACAGTTGGAGATATTAAAAAATAAAAATAGTAATGTTGCACTGCTGAATGAACAAACAAATGCTTCTAACTCACCTCTCTTAAACATCTTTAAACCTACTCTCTAATAACGGACAGCCTCGCAATATGGTCGTTCGTCACCTTCACAGTGATCAGCGATTGGTTGCGTGGTTGGAAGGTAGGCGGGCGTTTCGCAGCAGTTTGTTATTAATTTAATAGCAGGTGGCTGCGTACGTCAGATAGTGATTGGTCGCATGTTTTATCGCATGACGCGGTCGCTCGCTACTTAAGTGGGGAGCGGTTGCGTCGGTGAGTCTTATAAATAACAGCTGTTTTTGGCTCGCCGCTCACTTAGCGGTCAGCTACCGTAGAGTCTACTACACCTGAAGATGCCTCGTGTAGAGGCGAAACACGTGTCGTATTGTCATCGGTGGTGTGTCTTTCCTAGTGTAGTGGTGGTGGGAGTAGTGGTGCTGGGATTAGTGGTAACGGGGATAGTGCACGCAATTGAGGGAGGGCTGCTCTTTTTTAGACCTTTGCTCTTCAAACTAGGTAAGACACATAATTTTATTTTATTAAGCGGATATTGGCAAAGTAAATATTTACAACTTTAATAATATGGTTTTAGGTGCATATGTGTACGTCTATCAGTGAAATTTTACTGGCTGATATTTTATACGTGGTAGAGCCATACTGCAGCTATATTATGGTTGTAGCACGAATGGCACATTCTCACAGAATACCAGCGTGTATATAGCAGCTTAATGCCGTTTTGTTGCGCATGGTAAGAGTAGAGAACCGAAGGCCCTTTATACTGGGAACGAGGCAATCCATCTCAGTCCTCATACGTAACAACGTATCTGCATTTTGATTCTTAATCAAAAATGTAGATGTGTACGAGCCACAGCATCCACTTACCATACACAAAGTCCACTTGCTGTGTGCTCGTTTGTCAGCCTTATTTTATAAAAAATGATAAAGAAAGGATGAAGAAAGATATGTGTGTGAATGCGTGTCAAGAAGTTGAGCATAGTTTCGGCATCACTTGAGTTTTTTTTTACATGAGAGGGGGCAAACGAGCATACGGCTCACCTGATGGTTAGTGACTACCGCCGCCCATGAACAACTGCAACACCAGGTGTGTTGCCGGCCTATTAGAAAGGAGTAAGCTCTTTTCTTGAAGGTCCCTAAGTCGTATCGGTCCGGAAAAATCGCCGGTGGTAAGCTATTCCACAGAGAGGTCGTACGCGGAAGAAAACTCCTAGTGAAACGTACAGTGGTGGACGCCAAGCATCCAGATGGTGTGGATGGTATCGGGAGTATTGCCGCGATGTGAGTTCGTGAAATTTGGCGTCTGGGATTAATCCGAACGATTCCTCAGAGCACTCCCCGTGGTAGATGCGAAAGAAACTGCAAAGGGATGCAACATCTCTTCGCAGCGCCAGTGAATCAAACCGATCAGAAAGGACTCGGTGGTTGACGATTCGAGCCGCTCTGCGCTGAATGCGGTCAAGTGGAAGGAGCTGGCACTGGGGAGCCCCAGCCCAGAGATGGGAACAGTATTCCATGTGAGGCCGAACCTCCGCCTTGTAAAGTTGCAGGCGGTGTGCTGGCATGAAATACTGTCCCGCTCTGCTGAGCACGCCAAGCTTTTTAGAGACCAATTTGGCCTTCTCTTCCAAGTGACCACGAAACTGCACGTCACTCGATATGTCGACGCCGAGGATTTCGGTACTGGCTGAGGCAACAAGGGGAGTGCCCTAAAACTGTGGAGATACGACAAAAGGGTTATTTTTAGCGGTAAACGCGCAAACTTGTGTCTTCTTAGGATTAAACTGGACGAGATTTAGTCGCTCCCAATCCGAGACTTTGTTCAGCAAAGACACGACTTCAGACACAAGTTGAGTTGAGTTGAGTTGTTTGAGTTGCAGCATAAATGGGTTGATGTCATATTATGATCACAGTTTGTAAATTGCAACACCAACGAATTATCTAAAACTCTAGGGATTTAAAAATATAGCGATTGCTATATGTATTGAAAACAATATTTCTTATATTGTTATAGACATATTTGAAAAAGTATTTCTCCCTTGCTTTCAGGTACAGCTGTAGAATTTGTAAATAATAACAGAAATATTGATACAGATAACATTTTACTGTTTCCTGTTCCAACGGATATAGATATGAGTTGGAGTTCTCATTTTTCAGATGCTGATTCAAAACATTAAATATACCGGCCGACTGCATTAATTTTAATATCAGTTGCGATAAGTTATAAAATTGCACAAAAATCGCATAAGACGTTAGAGATTATTGTAATCATTATCATCATTTTTATCAATGAAAATTAATGCCTAATACGGTGATTCTAAATATCGAATACTATCGGTCGACACAAAAATTTCGTTAACGGTTGTGGTAAGTTATGAAATTCTTCGAATAAAACATTATAGAGTTTGTTGTAATCATCGTCAACGACTCGTAACAGTTTACTGATTGACATACGTCTTTCATATTGTTGGGAGGATAAGCCATAATAGTCACGCTTAGCAAGCGGATTAGCGTTTGTAGTAGCAGACATTTCGCACATTTGACGCTGATTCCACTTGCCGGTCAAACTGTAAATGGTTATTGTAATAATATGATATAATATTGAAATTCACGAATGAAATTAATAAGTCGTCGAATTACTTTAAAACTTATCTATCAAACATTTAGGTAATCGTGACATAAAGAAAAGTATGTCAATTATATTCCTCATCACCATCATTGTCACTATCATTACAGCCCTTCACAGGTCCAATGCTGAACATAGGCTTCCCCCAAAGAATGCCACAAAGCACGGTCCCGAGCCACCTGCATCCTTCGACTTCCTTCATATTTTACCAGGTCGTCACTCCATCTAGTGGGGGGCCTTTTGAGAACCTTGTTTCCACATCGGTTGTCGGTTCTTCAAGCTATATGGCCGGCTCATTGCCCCTTCAGCTTACTAATCCGTTGGGCTATGTTGGTTACTCTGGTTCTACTGCGGATATCCTCATTTCTAAGTTTATCGCGCAGAGAAACCCCGAGCATAGCCCTCTTCATATCTCGCTGAGCGACCTTGAGCATATTCCTCATCATGACTCAATTCTTGTAACATTAAATATTGGAATATGGTTGATGCCAATTCTTATAAAATAAAGTCTATATATGTATATGTCAATTTCATTACTCTTACAAAAAGCTTCCCATAATATGTTATTTACAATACTCATGAGTGTCTAAACCATTGAAGCATTTCTTTTTTAATCCTGATCAAACCATCGTCTTGCAAACAACACCTTAAAATACTTTATAGAAGTTTTATCTAAATTTTCATAATTAGGCTTAAAATAGTTCCGCCTCATAAGTTATCTAAGTAATAAATGTATTATGTAAGCTGTAAAGTGGCCGGCTATATAGCTCGATGAACCGATAGAAGATCTTGAGGGTGTCCAATGTTCAGCAGTGGACTTGTGAAGGGCTGTAATGATGATGATGATGATGATAATTAAAATATATTTGTATTCTACAGTCTGCAAGAAAAATACGCATAATTTTACAGGAAAAACTAAATATGAGGAAAAACAAGTATTGCTGTTGTATGTACCTTTTGATTAAGGTGGTTGTGTTGAGTGCAGATCCGAGACTTTCATTCAGTTCGTGCTGCTTCCCTGTTACTAGTAATCACCCCGTTACTAATATCGACTGTGACGAATTATAAACGCTTAATCTATAAAAAATACTACATTAATTTTTATCACAATTCAGTACATACTCAAACGGATTTTGTCCCTCGTGTTGAAACACCTCTCGTAGTACCAACAACTTATAACTATAGTAAGTAATGGTGGAAACATTTCAAGTTAATAAAAGTAAATAACCACTTCTCTAATTAAGAAATAATATTGAAAAATATCAAATTAACCCTTTTCACTTTTATTTTATATTTCATTTCACCTCATTATAAGATTTGTAACCCAACCATAATACTTTGTAAAAATAATTATTGTTATTGTTTAACTGTATCACTCTCATGTTATCTGCTTACATGTACTTAGGTAAGTAGTGGATAACTGTAATTGCCTATATTAATTTCTTCATGTAACTAGTTTGTATATATTATTTATTTTGTTGGTGTCTTTATCCCTAATATTAAATTTAAAAAAAATAGCCAAGATTTTTGGATAAAATAGTCTAGCCTAGATCACTCCTGGCATTGCTATTAGTCTGTTCGTGAAGTTTCATAACAATCAGTTCAACCATTCCGGAGATTAGCCCGGACAGACAGACAGACAGATAGACAAAAATTTCAAACATGATTAATAGCGTAGAAATAACCCCCTGAGCATTTTTTTTATAGAATAAGGGTGACAAACGAGCACACAATCAACCCGTATGAAAAGTGTATGCTGTGGCCCATAGACATCTACATCTATCCTCGATTAAGAATCAAAATGCAGTTGCGTTGTCACCCTGAGAACTTAGCTGGATTGCCTTGTTTTCAGTAAAAAGGGTCTCCGGTTCTCTACACTCACCATACGAAACACAGCAGCCTTAGGCTGTTATTTTACGTTGATATTCTGAGAGAGCATTGTCCTTCCCCGGTCGAGCCGACCCATCAGTGCTGCACCATAATATTGTTACATCGTGGCTCTAACATATATGCTTAATAGAAGGCAGTTATTTTTAGATTACAGACAGACACTTCAAATTTATTTATTATATACTAGCGACCAGCCCCGGTTTTGCCTGGACAGGGTCGATTAATGTGGCGTTATTTAGATTTAAGATAAACAAAGACCATTAATTTTATCCATTTTTTTTGAATAAATATAGTCTAGGTCTCACAATCAGTTCAGCCATTCCGGAGATTAGCCCGGACGGACAGACAGACAAACATTTTAATTATAGTTATTTAAGTCAGTTATTTCAATATTACAGACAAAAAATTATTATTTATATTTATCTTTAGATGTATAGATAGATATTTTATGAAAGTAGTATGCAATATAATATACCTAGCAAAATATTAAATATCTCGTAAGTAAAATCGTATTTATTAAAAAATATTTAATAAATACGATTTTACTTACGAGATCATTCAACGTGAAAGAAATTTCATAACAGTTCACAACAATCCTGGTGTACATGGACCTCTCCCACTAAATAGTTCTTTCATTCCTTTCCTCTACTCCCCTCACTAAAGACCACGCTACTTTCTTACTGCGTGGTTGGACTCCTTTTCTGCCGAGGATTTCGTCTGGGTAGGTACCACCTTCTTACCTATTTCTGTTTCCAAATGACACTGCTGCCTTCTCGACTGGTATAGAGAGCCTGTATAATTACAGGTTGTGAAGCATTATGTCTTAGTCTTCAGAGATGACAACGCATCTGAAGGCTTCTTTTTTTTTTTTAACTAACATTTTTTTCTTTTTTACCGAAAATTTTTTTTTCACACTTTCCATATTTTTGTAATAATCATTTTACTCTATGGAGTATTTTTAATTCCTTCCCTTGTTGCCATTGAAAAGTACCACTGTATTTGCATTTATATGCATGCGGTTCTCTGCTTTAAAATTAAAAAATAAAGAAATGAAAAGCATTAAATGATACACAAAAGTTGCCGAAATAAATCCGAAAATTAAATGTGGTTTAATGAAGATAATTAAAAAAGTGAGTTATTCAATATTCATAAGTAACCTAACAAAAATGTTAAGATAAGTATTTAGATTTCTTGAAAAAAGGTTCTGACTTGGCCCGGGCTATCGATTTTCAAAATCAATTTTTCAATACTAATCCCCAACCAACTTTGAATTCCGCGCAATTTGGGAATTTCCACATTTTACAATGTTGCTGTTTTGGGAATTCCCACAACGCTGACATGTGTAAATGAAAGGGAAGGGTAGAGTGAGTAGTAATACCTAATGCATTGTTTCGTACCGAGCTAGAAAAAGTTCGGTGTTAGCGCGAATATTGACGCTAGTCAGGTGATTTAAATTCCACTGCTGGTTTTATGTTTAAGTATTTTCATGATTTTTTTTATGAAATTATCGTTTCATTTAGCTGTACTAACATGATGGAGCGTGAATAAAGCTTTATTAGCTTTATTCACGCTCCATCATTAGCTTTATTCACGCTCCATCATTAGCTTTATTAGCTTTATTCACGTTGTGAAAAGATGATTTTTTTTCCTCGGGATCGATTTTCTTTGTGACCCATCATCAAAGGAATCGTTAGTACTATCGTCTGTCTTCGTTTTCGGGAGCGTTTCACAAACACCCATACAAAATAAAACACGGTGTGTAGCATAATATTTTATACTTCTTGGTGGTAAAAAGTATACTTAAGATCATTCTCTTACTTGTTAATTTTTTTGAATATTTTCTTACTTTAGTAAGACATTTGGCAAAACGATATATTTTGTTTTTGGAACGAAGTTCCTTATCGGACGGTACGGATTTGGCGGATGGGGGCTAGGCGACAAAAAGTGTAAGATTTTCCGTCACGACCCCTTCTGACATAGTGTAGACGGCATTGGCGGCTATAAGGAAGCGAGATGGAATAATATCCATCTCCCTCGGACTTTTTCTTATCTTGCCATGAAAGAAATATTATTTTATTTTAAATGACGCTTCATTTCAATAGACGCTAGTAATTCATTTATTTGTATTTGTTAATCAATAATAATATAATACGTTTATCAATAATAATATACTACGAATGAAACTTCGTTCCAACCGAGTGTTCCACGACACTTACGCATATTTTTTTTCTTAAAACATTGAATAAAACTAATTTAACGTATTTTCTCGTCTTTCATTTTAACCTTAGGTAATACTTTCGATACTTATATGCATATCAATAGATGTCGTTTTTATGTGTGTTATAACAAGTGGTAAAATTAAAAACCGACTTCAATATAAATTATTAAGGATAATTCAAAAACTGCTAGTGAGACCTTGATCAAATTTATATGAGACTACCTGGGAAGTATACCCTTTAAAATAAAAAAATAATTTTCCAAATCGGTTTAGGCGTCTTCGAGTAATCGGCGAACATACATAAAAAAAAAGATTCCGACGAAACGAGAACTTCCTTTTTGAAGTCGGTTGAAAAGAAGAAATCACTAAAACATTGGTTGATATGCTAGTATTATATAAACAATAAAGTATGCGGAAAAGCTTAATATTATAAAAGCCAAGGATTTAGAAACAAGTATTGCGTGTTTATTTCGTGAGTACATTATTAAAACAAGTTTTTGTTATAATAAGTTGGTATATAATTTTTATTTACACTTACAATTTTTATTCGCACTAGTCACTAATTACAACGACAGTCTTGACACGCTGGATCAATCGTTCGGAAAACACATACTGCCTCTTCTAATGAAGCCCGATGGGCAGGATCCTGATCTTATTCCAAATCTGTTATCTAAGCCATCTCCTGAATCTTCCGGTAAAGTTGGCCTATGTTTAACCGTTGTATTTTTTGTTGCGATTGTTCTATCCCTCTTACGAAGCGCTACACTCCATTCAAGGCTCACGACTAGAAACACACACAGAGCGAATTTTATATACATTTTAATTTAAAGTGTTTTATTTTATTTGTTATTTATTCGCAAAGTTATAAATGGCTTCGAACTTAGCCACTTTGCAACTGTGATATAAAGGTTGTCTTGCAACTCCTTTTATACCGAGGAAAATAATGAATCTTAAACGTAATTCTCTTTTCCTCATATGTATGTTAATATGCAATAATATTTAAATTAATGATAGTAAAAATTTTACACAGTTAATGACGTACCTAGTGTGTGTCATGCTAATACTACGCTAGAGGGAAAATCCAAAACATCGTAATAAAATTATAAAATGTCCTGATTTGGGTATCATACTATTGAATGAACAGGTTTCATTTATTACTTTATACGTAAGACTTGTAAAATAATCGCTTACATCGATGCTGTTATTAATTAATAAAAAAAGAAACAGATTTAGCATTTTGAAAATCATAAAACGATAAAGAATTTATTATCGATGTGGTAGAGCCATGCTGCAACTATATTATAGTTGTAGCACGAATGGGTCGGCTCGACCAGGGAAGGACCTCGCTCTTTATTTTGTAAATACCAGCGTAAAATAGTAGCTAAATGTTGCTGTGTTTCGTATGGTCAGAGTAGAGAACCGAAGACCCCTTTTTACTGGAAAAGAGGCATTCCATCTTAGTCCTCAGGGGTGACAACGCATCTACATTTTGATTCTTAATCGAGGATAAATGTGAATGTCTATGGGCCACAGCATCCACTTACCATCAGGTTGACTGTGTGGTCGTTTAACATCCTTATTCTATAAAAAAAGTAAAAAAAAAACTTGTTTCAAATAGGCCTGCAATCACCCAAATTGCGGTCGCCGATCAAAAACTTTTAAAACCCCGGACATTGGGTTGAAATCGAATTATTTCCCGGGATACCCTTGGAAAATAAATAAAATCAGGAGATGGGCACCAGCGTCTTCCTAATTACGACTAAAAATAAAAAACCTGCGGTTGCCAGCCCGCTTTCCAAAAAATATCCTCCTTATGAGACAATCTATAGGGGAGGCCTATGTTCAGCAGTGGACTTTAATAGGCTGTAACGGTGCTTTTCTATAGGTACACAATAATAATTGTAACTGTGACGTGCAATTACACTATTAAAACTTGTGTGAATTGTCTCGCACGTCGCGCTGGTGTCATTACGCTGACGTCATTCAAAAATTCTTACGTTTTTCGTTGTTTAATAAAACTCGGTTAAACGTTAGGTTGATTTTGGCCGCAGGCCGAATGTGTGGCAGAAAGTGCTTTATTTGCCGGAATGTGGCCGAAGTCATAGCTTCGGTTGGACACTAGATAGATCAAAGCTTATAGTCATTACAGTACTTACTCCGCCGCCACCTCTCTGAATTTCACCTGTCACATTGATTTTTATTTACTTAGACTTAGATTAACATAGTTTTTAATATTTTTATTAAAAATAAAATTTCTCAATACTTTCAAATAAATTAATAAATAACATCTTAAAATTACTAGTACTGTTATAAGAGAAATAATTCTCTCGAATAATCAATATCAAATATTTTAAGAGTATAGACTTTAAAATATATTCGCATCAGCAGTATTAACGAGCATGACAAATTGATTAATGGTGTATGATCGAAATAGATCTTAGTATTTAATTTATTGATTGTTATGTTTATAATTAAAAATGAAAACACGTATATATACCAAATAATTTAATAACATGCCGTCTTTTTTATATATATTGTTTATATGTTTTGTGTCGGTGTCTAATATCGTATGGTGAGTGTAGAAAACTGGAGATCCTTTTTACTAGTAAGGAAGCATTCTACCTCAGTTCTCAGGGGTGACAACTGACAACGCATCTAAATTTTGATTCTTAATCGAGGATAGATTTAGGTGACTATTGGTCGCATCATCCACTTACCGTCAGGTGGACTGTGTGCTCGTTTGTCACCCTTTTGTATCATATTAATTTAGACACTGGCAGTGTGTATATTTACACGAATCATTTCCAGACACATTTGAACCCCTCTATACTCAAAAAATATTAGATTTACACACTTGTAGTTTGCATACTTAATAAGGATCCCTTATATACCTAGCATCTCAGATTTCATGATTGAACCAATTATAGTTCTAGAATTATTAAGGGTCTGAAAGTGCCATCTTTATCACTCAGCGACTCACTCATGAAAAACCTATGCGACTTCTGGGATACTTAGAAACTAGAAATTCGGCATCAAGATAGATCATGAGACGCGTACAAAATAAAAAAAATTGGAAACAGCAAATTATCGAATAATATTCGACGACAAAGTTATTCGTCCGATCAAACTAAAATCTAAATCGAAATTTAATTCTCATTTTAAATAAAAAATAAAAATAGAAAACAGTAAAGCATAAAGCTTTACTGTTTTCTATTTAAAGTAGTAGTAGTAGTAACTTTAAAGTTCTTCGGGGTGACGATGCATCAGCATTTTAAATTTAATCGAGGATAGGTGGAGGTAGCTATAGGCCACAGCAAACGTGATATAGCTACGCTGCAACTAAATTATGACTGCAGCACTAAAAGATCGGCTTGACCGGGTAAGACGCTCTCACAGAATACAATTGTAAAATAGCAGCTTAATGCAGTGTTTCTTCGTTATCAGTGTAGCGAACTGAAGACACCTTTTACTAGTAACAAGGCATTCTATCTTAGATTTCAAGGGTGACAACGCTTTTATATTTTGCGTTTTAATCGAGATTAGATGCAAGTGTCTATGGGCTACAGAATCCACATATCATCAGGTTGACTGTGTGCTCGTTTGTCGCTTTTAGAAGTAAAGATCTATGACGGAAAGCCATGTCAGAGATACGAACCATCTGGTACTTGGTCTGCCAATACACCCGCCAAGCATGGCGATGTCGACAAATCTTTCTTACGGGCTGGTAAAAATTAAAGGAGATTTTTTTTTTATAGGATAGGGTGACAAACGAGCACACAGTCCACGTGATAGTAAGTGGTTGCTGTGACCCATAGACATCTACATCTATCCTCAAGAATCAAAATGCAGATGCGTTGTCACTCGTGAGGACTAAGATGGAATGTCTCTTTTCCAGTAAAAGGGTCTCTGGTTCTCTACACACACCATACAAAACACATCAGCGTTAAGCTGCTATTTTACGCTGGTATTCCGTGAGAGCGTGGTCCTTCGCTGATCGAGCCGACCCATTCGTGCTACAACTATACTACTAATATAGCTGCAGCATGGCTCTACCACGTATAAAAAAAAATTGTATATAACATGTCTGTACATGTAGGTATATCATAGTGTTGCGCGCCACTATTAATGTCTTTTACATGGCAACACTAGCCACTAGCGCCCTCTAGTATCGAGTAGCAGAACTAGGAGAGTCAAGATCTTTCTAGAAATTTCGGGACCGATATGTACTCGAACATTCTAGATGTTTCCACAGTAGAAGGTTCTGGAAAGTATCTGAGGCGCTATATAAGGCCGGTATAGACCACGACCGAGTCAGTATTGAATTGGCGATACAAGCGAAGACTTCGAAGCGATACAACTACGAACTTAAGCGATCTGTAGTAAAATTGTGTTTTGTTATTAGTGTGGTTTAAAGTGTAATTAGTGTTGTGTAATTAAAGAGTCAATTTTGGTAATTCAATCGGCAGTTTTTAATTGTCTCGAACCCCAAGCTCGTAACAATTGGTGTCAGAAGTGGGATTTAATCATGCCGATTTTACCTAAAGATGACACGGAGGGTATCCGTACCCGAAGTCAACGCCAACAGGAGACGGACCAGAGACGATTTGGTGGTACAACATCGCAAGCGTCGGAGGGCCAGCTGCCGACCACGGAGGTCGGCCCGTCAGCAGCTCCTGTATTTGCAGCACCTGACTTAGGTGCTCTGATGATGATGCTGCAGGAGCAGGCTCGCCGACAGGAGGAACAGGCCCGCCGACAGGAGGAACAGGGCCGCCGACAGGAGGAACAGGCCCGGCAGTTGGAAGAGCAGCTGCAGCGCGGACAGGAGGAACAGGCGCGTCGGTTGGAAAAGCAGCTGCAGCGGGGACAGGAGGAGCAGATGCTTCTCGCGAAGGACCTTCACGCTACCTTCGGGAAAGAGATAAGGAGGTGAAGGATAGGTTGCTCAACATGACAACCGCCTGTCGGAAGCTGGAAACCGAATCAACCAAGTGAACAATCGGGTTAACAACGTGATGGCTGACGTGAAGAAAACGCTGGACGAACTAAAAATTGGGGATGGAATTACAGCCCGTGGTAGCTACAACACCTTCGCTACGTGGATTCAAAGTGCCGCCGTTCGACGGGACTTCTTCCTGGTCGGCCTACAAAATCCAGTTCGAGGCTGTCGCGAAGGCGAACGGCTGGAATAAAAGTCAGGCCATGACTGCTCTCACCCTAGGCCTGCGCGACCAGGCCTTAACTGTTCTGGAAGCCTCGGTAAGGAAGTGACTTACGAACAGCTCCTTGAGGCATTGGAGGCGAGATATGGCGACGCTCACCTGGAACACGTCTTTCGTGCGCAGCTCAAAGATCGCGTGCAACGCAGCAACGAAAACCTGCAGCAGTGGGCCCTTGAGGTGGAAAAGCTGGTTCGAAAAGCATACCAGTCTGTACCTGCGCTCATTGTAGGGAACCTGGTGCAGACATTCATCGACGGCATCCGCGACCTTGAAGTCAGAGCTGCTGTGAGGCTCGGGCACCACGAGACGCTTAAGGACGCGTTAGCCCATGCACTGGAGGTGGAAGCCGTACGGCAGGATCATCGATCCCATCGCGTCAGGAGGTTGCAGCAGCTGCAGTTCGCGACTACAATAAGGATACAGCCCTAGGTGCTACGGCTGTGGGAAAGGGCCATCTTCGATCCAGCTGCCCTAAGCGAACTGTAGAAAGGGGAGGTGATCGATCTCGAGAGGGTAGTGCGGCTAACAGCACCGCCCAGCAGCAGCAGGTAAACGAGTACAGCTAGGACTGCGGGGCGGGTGCTGGCTGATGTTAAAAGAGCCCCAAGGATTTCGATCTCACAAACCCATGATGGGAACAGCCTAATCATCAAAGGCGAGGTCAACGGAACGCCGTGTAAACTGACCATAGACACTGGAGCCTCTCGCACGGTTGTCAGTTCCCAACTTATAAGTCAGTTCCTTGGGGACTCCGCATACAACCGAGAACGCATTAATTTGGTAACAGCCACCGGTCAGCGCATACCCGTCCGTGGAGAGAAGGAGATGGAGTTGAAGCTAGGCAACATGATCTACCTGCATAATGTCATCGTGGCTGATATAATGGACGACTGCATCCTGGGCCTAGACTTCATGAGGAAGAATTGTTGTGAGATCGATGTTAAGCAAGGTGTTTTGAAATGTGGACATGAGGAACTTTTCGTGGAAGGAGCGATACCGGGGAATGTGTACAGCCTTAAGAAGATTGTTCTGCCGCCGAGATCGGAAACGATTGTGCCGGTTAGTCTTCCTCGGAATCCTGGGCAAGCTCATCGTTGTGTACTCGTGGAAAGGGTGGACAATGACCTTCCGTGGAAAGTGGCTCGAACTTTGGTCAGAACCACCGACATCTCAGGAGTACGTGTGCTGAACCTTTGTGATCAGGAACAGATTATGGAAAAAGGCACACTGGTTGGTACTTGTGAGGAAGTGGATTGGTTGCGTAGGTGCCAATACCCATCGACTGGGACCCCCAGCAAGGATGCACAAACGAGGGTGACCACACTTTTAGAAGACTGTCGCAGCGTTCTCTCCCGAATGAAGTGGTCAAGGCGAAGAAGTTGTTACTCAAGTACGCCGATGTTTTCTCGTCAAACGATGCTGACATAGGAAAGACTGGCTAGTTCAACACAAAATAAACACAGGAGAAGAATTGCCGATCCGTCAGCGCCCAAGAAGATTGCCGGTAGCACGTGAAAGGAAGTGGAAACCATGATTGAGGGAATGGTGAAGGATGGTGTTATTGAACCTTCATCTAGTCCATGGTGTTCACCTGTGGTGCTGGTAAGAAGAAGGACGGTAGCATGCGGTTTTGTGTTGACTACCGCCGTCTGAACGACGTTACGAAGAAGGACAGCTATCCCTTGCCAAGAATTGATGACACGCTGGACATGCTTACAGGCGTAAAGTGGTTTAGTACGCTGGACCTGAAAAGTGGCTACTGGCAGGTTGAAATAGACCCTAAGGACAAGGAGAAAACTGCATTCTCCACAGGAAAGGGTCTGTGGCAATTTAAAGTCATGCCGTTTGGATTGTGCAATGCTCCAGCAACGTTTGAAAGGTTGATGGAGCTTGTACTTACCGGGCTAATTGGCGATGCCTGTCTGGTCTGGGGCCGTACGTTTGAGGAACACCTTCAAAACCTGGAACGCGTGCTCATGAAGATCCAGAGTGCCAACCTCAAGTTGAGTCCGAAGAAATGCTCACTATTCAAACGGCAAGTTAGCTTTTTGGGGTATGTAGTGTCGGAAGAAGGTATCCGCACGGATCCAGAGAAAATTGCCGCTGTCAAGGATTGGCCGGTTCAAAGACAAGACACAGGTTAGAGCATTTTGGGTTTGTGCTCCTATTATCGGCGATTTGTAAGAACTTTGCAGATATAGCCAAACCTCTGCACAAGCTAACCGAGGAGAAGCGACATTTCTGCTGGGATGAAAGTTGCGATATCGCATTCCAGGAGCTCAAGGACCGTCTGTGCAAAACACCTATTTTGGGGTACCCTGATGCGAGCAAGGAATTTATAGTTGACACAGACGCAAGTGATATAGGACTTGGCGGTGTGTTGTCTCAAAGGAATGGTGATCAAGAGGTTGTGATAGCGTACTTCAGCAAGTCTTTGTCAAAGCCGGAAAGGAACTATTGTGTCACAAGACGGAATTGCTTGCTGTGGTAAAGTCCTTGCAGCATTTTAGCAAATATCTTCTGGGGCGGAAATTTCTATTACGAACTGACCATGCTGCACTGAAATGGCTATTGCAGTTCAAAAATCCAGAAGGACAAGTTGCGAGATGGATTGAGCTACTACAGGAATACGACTTTGTGATCGAACATCGCAGCGGGAAATCTCATGGCAACGCAGATGCATTGTCAAGAAGACCTTGTCCTGAAGATTGCAAGCATTGTACTAGGCAAGAGGGTAAGGAAGTGGTATCTGTGAGGATGCTTATGACAGACCAGCTCAACAATGAGTGGAAAGACAGCCTACGACATGCACAGCAGGAAGATTCGGACATCAAGCCGATTCTAGAATGGATGAAGGCCAGTGCTCCTAAGCCCAAGTGGAGTGACGTTTCAGCGATGAGTTCGACCACGAAAAGCTATTGGGCCCAATGGACAGCTTGCTGATTCAGGATGGAGTCCTGTGCCGTAAATGGGAAAATGGCCGGGGAGACAGTTGTCATTTGCAAATGGTTGTCCCTAAAGCTAAAGTACCGGATGTTCTACAGCTGTACCATAATGGTTGTTCAGGAGGCCACCTGGGAGTTAAACGAACTCTACTGAAGATCCGAGAACGGTTTTACTGGGTCCACTGTCGTAACGATGTCGAGGACTGGTGTCGCAAATGTACAAGTTGTGCGGCTGTAAGGGACCTCAAACTCGTAGTAGAGGTGCATTGAAATTGTACAATGTTGGTGCACCATGGGAGAGGATAGCCGTTGACGTTGCGGGCCGTTTCCGGAAAGTGAAAGTGGTAACAAGTATTTCATGGTTGTGATGGATTACTTCACTAAGTGGCCAGAAGTCTTCGCCATTCCAAATCAGAAGCTTCAACAGTTGCAGATAAACTAGTTCATGAAGTCTTCTGTCGTTTTGGAGTACCTTTAGAGATTCACAGCGATCAAGGAAGGAATTTTGAGTCTCAAATATTCCAGGAAACTTGCTGAGTTATGGGTACTATAAAACAAGAACAACTTCTTACCACCCACAATCTGATGGAATGGTAGAACGATTTAATCAGACATTGAGAGGTACCTAGCAAAAGTTGTGGAAAAACGGCAACGAGACTGGGACAGGCACATACAACCGTTTTTGTTGTCATATCGAAGCGCTGTTCACGAAAGTACATCAGTGACACCAGCTTTAGCAAATTTTGGGAGAGAATTACGGCTGCCTGCAGACCTGATCACCGGAATACCACCTGATGCCCCACGCAGTATAACCGATTATGCAAATGACTTGCGGAACAAAATGAATGACATTTATGAGCACGTCAGACAATCAGGACAGCAAACGTCTGAAAAGATGAAAACACGGTATGACCGCAAAATGAACAACAAAGGGTTTGACGAAGGTTCACTAGTGTGGTTACACAATCCAGTTCGCAGCAAAGGAAATCTCCTAAGCTTCAAGCTAAATGGGACGGACCGTACCGGATTGTGACAAGGATCAATGACGTAACCTACCGGATACAGAAAAGTAAGAGGTACTCTAAGATCGTCCATGTGGATCGACTGGCGCGTTATTATGGGGCCAATAATGCTCGGGACGAGCATGTCTTAGAGGGGCAGTGTTGCGCGCCACTATTAATGTCTTTAAATGGCAACACTAGCCACTAGCGCCCTCTAGTATCGAGTAGCAGAACTAGAGTCAAGATCTTTCTAGAAATTTCGGGACCGATATGTACCGAACATTCTAGATGTTTCCACAGTAGAAGGTTCTGGAAAGTATCGGAGGCGCTATATAAGGCCGGTATAGACCACGACCGAGTCAGTATTGAATTGGCGATACAAGCGAAGACTTCGAAGCGATACAACTACGAACTTAAGCGATCTGTAGTAAAATTGTGTTTTGTTATTAGTGGTTTAAAGTGTAATTAGTGTTGTGTAATTAAAGAGTCAATTTTGGTAATTCAATCGGCAGTTTTAATTGTCTCGAACCCCAAGCTCGTAACAATATATTCGAACTCGTATTTGTTGTAGCCGATTTTCTCTTATTTTGATACTGAATTTTGTCACTCACTTCACTTCACGTCACTCATTCCACAACTTGTAGCATTCTGTTTTGTTAAACATGTTACGATAAAATATTTTCTTGGTCTATTACCTAGCCCAATACTCGCAATTTTGTTTTCACACAGCAAGGAAAATGGCCTGTAGCGTAGTCAGCCGTAGTTGAGCCGTATTACAGCAAACAAATTATTTTGGCTTTTTTCGAACATTTATGTTCAATATTGATTACATGAATGCTTATTGTAATTCCATCTTGGGAAGAATCAGCAAGAAACCCAGCAGAACTATTTTGTTAAACAATAACTTACAATGTAATTATACAATAAAATATGAAAACATTTAGAAACAGCATGGTAGCGATCACCGCCTTGAAAAATATCCATCTACGTACGTACCACTCTTTTACCTATTTTTGCTGTCAAATAGTAGTGCTCGCACTGCTGCGTTCAGGTCTGAATGGTGTTGAGAGCCAGTATATTATTGGTTGTGAGGCATTATATGTTATTAGTTCCCACAAGTGACAACGCATCTGTAGCCATATTTATTTGAAGTTAGCTGCAGGTGTCCATGGACTCCCTTACCATCAAATCGACTGTAAGTTTGTTTGAAACTTCAGTTTTATAAAAAAACATTCCAGGTAGTTATAGATTGCTGAAGAAGAATTGTTTAGCTCGGTATACCCTGAGTGCTTAGTCTCTGAACACTAACATGCACTGGGTTTTGTGCACCAACACTATTCCTCGAAGTCATAGAAGAAATATATCAATTGTCAACCATCATTACAACAACTCACCATGAATCTTCCCACAGCATCCACTTTTCTTATAGAATAAGGGTGACAAACGCCGTTGAT
This sequence comes from Parnassius orleans, assembly GCA_029286625.1. Taxonomy (NCBI): domain Eukaryota; kingdom Metazoa; phylum Arthropoda; class Insecta; order Lepidoptera; family Papilionidae; genus Parnassius; species Parnassius orleans. The sequence continues at coordinate 6,948,003 of JAGSMP010000018.1, forward strand.
CCTGAAAAAAGCACTAGAGTCCCTATAAAAAGATTTTAATGCCTGTAGCAACCCGGCACTCAATCCAAATAACGGCAGCGTTGGCCATAAAATCTCTTGGTGTCTCTCAGGCCTTTCCGAAATCTTTTATTCATAGAATGATGGTGACAAACGAGCACACAGTCCACTTGATGGTAAGTGGATGCTGTGGCCCATAGACATCTACATTTATCCTCGATTAAGAATAAAAGCAGATGCGTTGTCACCCCTGAGGACTGAGATGGAATTGGTTCTCTACATTCACCATACGAAACACAGTGGCATTAAGCTGCTATTTTACGTTGGTATTCAGTAAGCACTTGGTCCTATCCCGGATGTGCTGACCTACAATATAGCTGCAGTGTGGCTCTACCACGTAAACCACTTACCATGGACTGCGGGTTCGTTTGTTCAATCGTTCACCTTCCAACTTTATTCTATAAAAAAAGCTGTAACATTCTACCGCTGAATTCAGTCTTCTAAATAGTAAATTTTACGGTTAATCTAGTTCTGATCCTGCTTCATACCAACTAGAACGTTTGACTCAATACAGAGATGTAATAAGAAGCACAGTTCACAGACTTAGGTGGATAGTTTCTCAATTTCTCACAAGATTCATTTTGGAAAGTAACATTACACAAATAAGAAAAAGAAGAAGGTAACACGACAAGTTTAGACGAAATAATGACAGCAATGAAAAGCATGAAAGTAGGTGAGGCAGCTGTGTATAATAGAGTATCATAAGAAATGCTGAGTGGTGGAGAGGGAGTGGTGGTAAGCGTGCTGTTTCTTTATTTTATGTTGGGAACTTAAGCGAGTACCGAGAAACTGGTGCAAGGCCGGTATAGTCCCACTGTCTCCATTATCTTATACAGGAAAAGGGCCACATCAGGACTCTAAAAATTACTGTGGATCAGCCTGCATAGTTTAGTTTAGTTTACGACGGGCTATTTTCCGCAACTCCACGTCTAAGCCGCGCCGCGTATTTTGCGTGTGGGTAGGAATATCGAGATTATTCCAGCCATGAAATTTCCTCGAAGAAGCTCAGCAGTCCCTTAAAGTTACCAGCAACTTCGGGGAATGATCTCGGTGTTTAGCCCTGTATGCAGCGACCTACGTACATGCCAGCAACACGTCGGCTGCCGTTTCCTCTTCCCTCATACATGCCCTGCACAGAGGACTGTCTGAAACACCTATGATAAATAAATGTTTGATAAAAGAGCCTTATCCTATAATAGCATTTGTTGCTGTCCTGATCTGTGGTTTGTTTAACTTCATTAAAACCTTGGTTAAACGACTGTTTATTGATGGCAGGGACCGCCTAGCTTGCAAACAGACTTCTCGATTTTTCCAAAGCAGGGCTTGTTGATTAGTGTAGCGCTTACGTACCAGTAAACGAACGTTCCCAAAAGGAATTGGTTTCATCGGTTCCAGTCTGGTGATCAGAGCCAAACTCCCCTGGCCAGTTCGTCTGCTGTGTCGTTGCCCCTGGATCCACTGTGTCTCTTGAACCATTGTACAGACACATTGTTGTATTTACATATCTCATTAAGTCGTTGATGGCATTCAAATATTAGTCTCGAGTTTATCACATTGAAACTCAGAGCCTGTAGAACCGCCACGCTGTCGGTCAGTATTCTGATGGAGAAGTTCTTTACCTTCCTGGCATTTATTGCTATGGCCGCTTGAGTAATAACCATATATTCAGCCTGAAATAATGTGTTGTGGGTACCCAGCGGTGTACATTAAGATGATTGGATGTTGAGGTCAACCGAGAAAGTTCCAGATATTGTACATGCATTTGTTTTAGAACGATCCGTAAAATCTCTTAAGTTCTTTTGGGTTTAATCCCTCCCGCTGGTTAGTTTCATTTAATTGTATCTTATATCTCTTATCAAACATAAATTGTTTGGGATTTTGTTGTACTTGGCTTGTAAGATAGGAATTTTGGAGTAAATTTTATCAGATATACGCAGGTATATCTGATAAAATTTATTCCAAAATTAGTTATACAGATAACCGATAGAATTTACTCTTACTCCATACATTAAGGGTCTTGATTCTGATGGCAGCTAAGGTCTCTTCTTGCTGTATGTGTAGGTGAAGCGGGGCTAGCTTCAACATAGCTTCTAAGGCTACTGTTGGTGTAGTCCTTATGCAGCCTGTGGCAGACATACATGCTAGTCTCTGGTATCGCTGAAGCTTCTTACTGCTACAGGCTTAATTTATTTTGGTCCACCATAGTAGAGTGCCGTATGTGATCATGGGCCGAATTATAGTTCTGTACAGCCACAGTATGATTTTGGTGACAGAGCCCATCGTTAACCAATCATGTTTCTGCATTGCCAGAAAGTTATACTAGCCTTGTTGACTTTTCTGTGTGTTTTCGATGTGTTTATCTTAGTTAAGCTTAGTAATAATGTCCTCCAGACCGAATTTCGGTCACGGCGGCCAATCTCAACGGAGACTCGCCATCTGCGCAGTACAGTGTATGCGCAAGCACAGACGCACTCTCTATTCCCCTCCTTGGCCCGACCCGGGATTTGAACCCGGGACCTCATGATCAGCAATCGCGTTTACGACCACTAGTCCAAGGTAAGACCTTAATATTTTGACTCATAGGATAGCTGGAGTTTTGTGCTGAAAATACTTGGAAGATGATAGTTGTTCAGTATTCGTTTTTGTGTAAACATTACTAAAATCGTTTTATTTGGGTTAATGGTCAAGTCCTATATACGTAGAGCTGCTTGGGTCAGGTCTCACACCATGCTTGCTGTCTTTCCCGAGACAAGTCTTGTGAGGTCGTCTGCATAACCTATTGTGTAAAAGTGATTAGCATTTAATTTATGACCATATTCCATAGGAGAGGCGAAAGAACTCCACACTGCGAGCAGCCTTTCCGTATTTGAGCTATTTGAGACTCACCAGCAATCTTTACTGTTCGTGTACTGAGCATGTTTGTTACCCAGTCAATCAGTGCCGGTTCGATTCTATGTCTACTAAGTGCAGCTTTTATGCTGGAGAAATTTTGTCAAAAGCGCCTTCTATATCTATGAAAGAACCAAGATATATTTCTTTGTTATGAGTGGCCTCTTTAATCCTTGTTATTACCTGGTGAAGTGCCGATTCTGTTGATTTGCCTAAGCTGTAGGCATGTTTTTTTTCATGCAACTGTATGTTCATTAGCGCCAACCCCCTTAACTCCTTTTCACACACCCTCTTCATCATCTTTAGGAGAAACGATGTGAGGTTAATGGGTCTATAGGATTTTGGGTCCATATAGTAATTTTTACCTGATTTGTTTTGTTATCAAATCAGAACTGTGGGTGGCCTTAACCTGTGCTATATATAGCCAAGACCCTAATGCATCTGGCCTAGTTTTCAGGGGCAAACTCGTATTCGCACTACAGTTTCAGGACAAGGAAGATATCCTAAAGCTGTGGTGTGACGATCAAAAGGCGTTGGATTGATTGAAAGGGAACATCACTACCATCGATTTTAAATCCAACACCTGGCTGGTCATCAAAAAATATTCGGAGATATCACAATGATTTAAATGTGGTATCCTTATCCTAGACGCCCTGGGTGGCTAGAACGACTCCCGCGATATTGGTCGTGTGCTGGCGTACCAGAACCGCTGGACATCAAGAAATAGCTGTTACTCAAGGCCGATAAATAGACGGACGGGTGTTTCTTCTTGTTTCAGTGCCGGAGGATGATATCTCGACCTTGATGAAAGGCGGAAGCCGCCTCGCATGTTTATGTGGGTTGGTTTACATTAAATTTCAGGGTGCAGCGGAGTATCAAAGAATTTCGTGAAAGAAATTCTTTGATACTCCGCCGAGCATTTAACTGGATAGCAACCCATAAGTCATGGAGACTGGCATAGCAGAATCGCTGAATCCAAAATCCAGTGACAAAATGGCCTGCACGACAGAGCCGAAGCCACCAGTAGAGATCGAGCTCAGCGGCAGTTCGCTAGGGGACGAAGAGGAGATCATCCTACCGTCCAATTCTGACTCGGTGACTAAAGAAGAGACTCGTGACCTGCTGGCAGGTTTATTCCTGTCCTTCGTCCAAAACTACCCATGCGTAACACTGAACACGACAAACCTAGGGCGTGTATCTACACTACTAAGGATATCTGTGGATATATTAAAGGGAATATGTAAAAAAATATTCAAATTTATTTAAAGTAGTGTGCTCCACAGCCAAGTCTTTGCATTTGAGCAACAAAATTAAGACGGCTTCTAATAAAATTAAAATGACGTGGAGTATAATTAATAGTGAAACTGGTAAGGTCAACTCTCGCAATTCAAATTACCGGTTAAGTTTTAACAACAAATTAATGGAATCAGATCATGATGTTGCAGTGGTTTTTGAGAAATATTTTACTGATATTCCGATCTTAACCACTAAGTCACTGAATTCTTCTCCTGCCGTCGCCGAATTATTACTTAAACAAAATATAAATGCGTGTACAAAGAATTTTACATTTCATAAAATATCATCAGAAGATATTGTTAAATATTTTAAAACTATTGATATTAAGAAAACTGCGGATCTGTGGGGGATTTCAGTTAAAGTTATTGCGTCTATAATCAATATAATCGCGCCTCAACTAGCTATTATTTTAATACTAGTATCGAATATGGTGTGTTTCCTGATTTAATGAAACATAGTAAAGTAATACCTTTATTTAAATCTGGTAGTACATTAGACCCCACCAATTTTAGACCAATTTCTGTACTGCTAACACTTAGTAAAATTTTTGAAAAAAATATTCTTGATCAAATGTTAAATTTTTTTAATGTAAATAATTTACTTCATAAAAATCAATTCGGTTTCACAAGGGGTCGCTCGACAACTAATGCTGGTGTTGAGCTGATTAAATATATTTTCAATGCATGGGAGAATTCACAGGATGCTTTGAGTATATTCTGTGACCTATCCAAAGCCTTCGATTGTGTTCACCATGAAACATTAATCAGGAAACTACAAATACTACTCTTAAATTAATTGTTTCATATTTAAGTAACAGAACACAAAAAGTTTTCATTAATAGTATGAGCTCTTCCGGGTCGATAGTACAAATGGGCGTCCCCCAAGGCTCAATTCTCGGCTCCTTTCTGTTTCTGGTAAATATTAATGACTTACCTTACATAGTAGGGGATAACCATAATATAGTATTATTTGCTGATGATACTTCATTAATTTTCAAATTAAAACGACAATTTTTAAAATATGACGAAGTAAATAATGCTATATCTAAATTAGAAAATTGGTTTAATGTTAACCACTTGAATTTAAGTGGCACTAAAACAAAATGTATGAAGTTCATGACTCCAAATGTCAAACAATTAAATACTAATGTAATTTTAAATAGGGAGGAACTGAGTCTTGTCGATACCACCATTTTTCTTGGAATAAAACTAGACGCGAAACTTCAATGGAGCCACCATATATCAAAATTAGCAAGCAGACTTAGTTCTGCAACATATGCTGTAAAAAAGATCAGAAATCTTACCAGTGTGGAAACAGCTAGACTTGTTTACTTTAGCTATTTCCATAGCATAATGTCGTATGGTACTTAGCTATGGGGACACGCGACTGACACTGAAATTATATTTGTTTTACAGAAGAGCAATCTATGATTTAAAACCTAAAGAGTCGCTCCGACAAAAAATTAAGGAAATTAATATATTAACTTTGGCCTCTCAATACATTTATGAAAATGTAATGTACGTACACAAAAATAAAAGTAGTTATACAAAAATAAGTGATATTCATTCTGTAAATACTAGGAGCAGACACAAGCTAGTAGTACCAGTTACTCGACTCCGCCGAGTCAGTAATTCATTCTTGGGGCGATGTATACGCTTGTACAACAAAATCCCAGAAAATATACAAAATTTTACCTGCTCAAAGTTCAAAAACTTTATTAAACAAAGTTTGTATAAAAAGGGTTATTATAATATTAAGGAATTTATGGATGATTATAACCCCTGGGAATGAGGTGATCGCTACCAAGGTATTTCCAATTTGTTTTGTGTGGTTAATTGTGTAACATACATGATTGTAAGCTGTTATTTTAAAAAAAATCCCGCTGGGTTTCTTGCTGGTCCCAGGACAGAGGTTTTTTTTCGAACCAGTGGTAATTAAACAAAAGAGTGACTTTCAATAAATATTATTTATAATCTATATTGAATAAAAAAGTTTCTGTTTCTGTTTCTGTGCACAACCTTTAACAGATTACTGTTCCAGAGACATGTATGCCATAAAAATACACAATACACAGGAGGGAATAATAGTTGTCGCCTCGGTCTACATGCTTGAGGAAGACGCATCTCCTCCTCACGACCTCATAAGGCTGGTGAGCTTCTGCGAAAGAGCTGGACTAGAGGTATTAATCCGGACAGACTGCAACGCGCATCATCCCGTCTGGAGAATGGAGAAACCCAATGAACGAGGTAAGTTGTTAGTTAAATATCTATTTAGCACTAACTTAACTATTTTAAGCTCAGGTTCTGAACCAACCTTCATAAACAAACGTAGTCAAACGATAATCGACCTAACACTTGCGACAGAAGGAGGAACTAAATTAATCATGGGATGGCATATATAGAGAAAGGCCTCATGCTCAGTCCATAGATGGATCTGTTTCGAACTACTGGTCAATATTCTCACTACACCACCATTGATAAATCCCCGCTAGACAGAAAAACTAAAAAAAATAAACCTTGACAGGCTAACATATTTGCTCGCGAGATTTGAGGGGTTAACACCTCTGACACCTCTCCATCTTTTTTAATAGGCCTTCGTACATCCATATTGTTTTAAAGGAACGCCCTTCTTTAAAAACGATTTCAGGCGTTAGGATTACCGGGGGAATATAGGGACGCAAAGTTGGCTCACAGCGCGATATCGGGAGTTTAATCCGATGTCGCTGAAAAGGCCCATCCCCACTGCCTGAGTAATTGCCACTTACTCCGTCAGCATGGCTTTTACTACCACCCAGTCCTTTACAGGGAAACAAGACAGCCCCCACATCCCTTGCCTGAGCCCCTCTGACTGGGGCGTTTGGCAATTTCTCTATCTGTGGCTAGTAGAATCTGCTACCGTTTTGCTTGAAATCCGGACCAAAGAGGGCGTGTTGCCTCTCGCCACTGTGACGATACCCTTGTGACGATCGGCTCAACCTTCCAGGACTCCTTCATCCCCGCGTACGGCGCTTAACTGCGCAGGTCCTAGCGAAGGTGGCTATGTTAGTCCACAGGATATATCAACTCTCTCCGGCGGAAAAAAACAGTCTTTTAGAGGGGATTTATTCTCTCACGGCCACTGAATTGCCGCTCCAAGCTCACTGGAAAGATTTTGAGAGATTGGATTAATTAACCGCTGCCCAATGTTCGGTGTTTACTCATTGTTATGGTTGCATTTGTCTCGTCTAACTAACCCCTCCTCTTTTATTTAAGCTTGGGACCGGCTGCACCAAGAACACAGGCAGAGTTGATCAGCCTGTTGATTGAAAGAGTTATGAAAGAAACTGATGAAAAAGACTTGGGATGTGCAAGTTGAATTTGGATAGGGGATGGGATATACGGACCAGGTCTTTCCTTTGTGCATCATCACGGAGAAAAGTTTTTGCTAAAAACCATAAAGTTTTCTGTGCATTTTTACACTTTATTTTTATTTTATACGTGGTAGAGCCACGCTGCAGCTATATTATTGTTGTAGCACGAATGGGTCGGCTCGACCGGGGTAGGACCACGCTCTCACAGAATACCAGTGTAAAATTGCAGGTTAATGCTGCTGTCTTTCGTATGGTGAGTTTAGAGAACCGGAGACCTTTTTTTTAAAGGAACCTTTTTTTTAGTGGGTGGTGTCAGACATGGTGCTGTAGCTTTCCTGTGGCTGTTCAATTATTTTATGGAAATTTGTTTGGAACGTTTGAAAATCGAAGAATGTGGATTAATAATGGGTAAATGATCAAGTCATATTTGCATCGACGATTGGCGAGTTGAAATTGATGGTTACTTTTATGAACATATCTTTAAAAGAAAGAGTATTAAAACTAAACGTAAGTAAGATGAAAGTTATAGCTTCTGAAAGAGAAGAAAGTAAATCGACATGTGAAATAAGAGTAGAAGGAGAGTTGGTTGAACATGAGGATGTGTGTTAAGCACTAATAATAGACGTGACAAGGATGTAGAAAGAAGAGAGATTGCAGGAAATAGAGTAAATGGGGCTCTTTAGCCAAAAAAGGCACGCATGGCAATTAACAATGCTGTGTTAGTCCCTAAGTTAATGTATGGTAGCGAAAGTTGGGTGTGTTTTAAGAAGCCTGAGAGTAAAATTAATTCTGTAGCAATGTAGTCATTAAGAAGTATGCTATGGCTCACTTTCGAGTGTGTACGGAAATTGCATGATTTAGTTCTTACATCGTCCAGGAACAAGACATACTGTGCGTTTCCATCGTTTTGTTACAGACACTCGTAAATCAACGATTCGAACGTTTTGTTTTGTCGTCTTTGCGTACCAGCAAGTGGTTGGAATTATTTGCCAGCATATGTATTTCTATCAGAAAACAATGTGAAAATTAAAATTTTAATAAAAGGGAAAACCGACTTCGAAACTAAAAGTAATAAAATAATTTCCACATAAAAGCTTGTGTAGGCGGCGCTAAGACATAGTGTATAACGTCAACTGCTATAATGTGGAATTTATTTTATTCTTTTTAGTTTTTTAAAGTCGGTATTAGCGTCCTCCTGTCTTCGCCTGGGTGGGATCTATTAATTCGTCATTTAGATTTAAGATAATCACCAGAGATCATTTTATTTTATTATTTTTTCGATTTTTAAAATATAGCATATTATATCACTTTTGGCATTGTTCTCTATCTGTTTGTGAAGTTTCATTGTGATAAAATCATTCCAAAGATTAGACCGGGCAGAGAGACAGACAGGCAAAAAATTTAAAATGTTTACTCATGTCTTAATGGCATGCATTTAACCCTCTCAGCTTAAATTTTATTTATATGTATAGATTATTGAAATGATCGAGCAAAAGTATGAGAAACTGTTTTATAATTGCAATTTCAATTACGTATTTTAAAACTCTGAATCATTTCACTGTAATTGAACTGTAACATGTAGTGATTAAGAAGGTAGAGTACATTGACCCACAATTTAGTAAGAATTATTGACATAATATTAGTCACGTCGCCGCAAGGAAAACTTCTAATAAAAAGAACAAAGTGTTGACTAATTACGGCGTACAATGTAATATGTACGCGCAAGCTTAAATAAAAAGCAATAAATTGAAATTGATTTAATAGTATTTTTTTGCAAGAATTTTAACGTCATTGTAAATCTAGATAACTAAGGACACGTGTAACTTTTTCCCTTCAAGCATCGCCTGTACTTACACCTTATTTTCTTCATAATAATATATTAAATAAAAGGAGAACGAAAGAAATTAAATAAGGAATAAAATCAAGAAGACTATTAATAATATAATACTGGAGAGACACTAAATGCAACTAATGCTTTAATCCTCTCATAAATGAGAAGATACAAGTGCCCAGTACAATAAAGAGTCCTATATCATTACAGTTTGATAATTATCAAGTGCTAAGAAATAGACAAGTCACCGTATTTTTTAAATAAATCTATACAAATAAATAAAATTGAAGTGTCTGTTTGTAATGTCAAAATAACAGCTTTTCACTAAATGCATATGAAAATATATACGGTACTTATAACAACACCACAATTTTTTAAATTTTTGTCTCTCTGTCTGTCTGTCTGTTTGTTCCGGTTAATCTCCGGAATAGCCGGAACGATTTTGACGAGACTTTCACTGGCAGATAGCTGATGCTATAAGGAGTAACTTTGGCCATTTTTGTTTTTGAAAAAATGAATTAGGTGAATTACGGTTCCGCGCAAAAAAAAACACATGAAATCCAATCGTAATAAATTACACGCCGACGAAGTCGCGGGGAACAGCTAGTTTGGAATAAGATTTAAGAAAAGAAAAAATAATAGATATTGCATTCTATCCACTCTCCTATCTCGTCTCTATGCGAAATACAATTAAGATCTGCGTGGCTTACGAATAAATACCTACTCAACCTACTCCTACTCAAAGCAGGGTCTGTGTCAAAAATCCCCAATTTCAATCCTAATGCTACGGCGTTGCAGCTATCTTTAATCCTTCTAATTTTTAGATAAGTCCGTGTCCAGGAGTAAATCGGTAATGGGCTGAGAAATATTTTAACATAGGCAATGTCAATTTTCATTTACTCAGTTAAGAAATGTTTGTTTACCTTTTTGTTTAGGGAAAACCTTTTGGTTTCGGTATTACTGTTTTAAATTTATAAGTTAGGGAATATTGTAATAGTTAGCACGTGTAATGTTCTGTGCAATTATATATCTGTCTGATGCTCTATGTCTATATAATTTATAGTCCACCCGGCGATTAATGGTCAATGCAGATAATGGAATCATGCAGTTCATTCGAAACAAATGAGGCTATTGTAGATGAATTGGCTGTTCTTATTCTTGAAGGGTACGGTAACACTAGAAAGATTGCAGTGTATTCCAGTCGGAATAGGTAACCTACCTCTTTCTTATTTCGGCTGGGAAACAGTGTACACAAACAAAATATAACACATATTTCACAGCGGAAGACGTAGGCGTTCTGGAAATATTCATTGATAATAACCGTATAGCGGCGGTAGCGGTGTAAGTATATCCACTACCCCATATTATCGTCCCGTGGGTGTCATAAAAGGCGATAGAGGGAAACAAATCAGGAGATGGACAGCAGCGTCTTCCTAATAACAACTAAAAAATACAAAACTGGTTCCGTTGAAGCGAAGTTTCATATTCGATATATTATGATACTCACGAATTAGGCACTAATCTAATCAACTATATAAAACTAATCCTGAAATAGGAATCTCTTCTCTAATCCAGACAGTACGAGTATTTGCGAGGAGAGGCTGCAAGCTTGAATTCAGCCTAGAATCCTCACAAAAAAGGCTTGAACTTCTGAGTATTGATTCATTTTTTTTCGTCATTAATTGTCATCAATTCCTTACTAAATCTTGGCACAATAAAATTCAAGATATCGCTGGGAAAGATTCTGGCTTAAGGTCGTTAATATCTGCACAACATCATCTTGCAAACCACACTTTTCTCTTATCACACAATTTCTCAACCTATGGATTACCTCATATTGGAGATATTGCCATAGTTGCCACGCTTGGCAGGCGGATTGGCAACCGCAGTTTTTAAATAACTTTGAGTTGTTGTCAGAAATATGCTGCTGCCTATCATCTGGTTCAGCTTCCCTTCGACACTCACATATGATATGCAGTAGTGGATACACATACTACACAATGAATTGACATACGTGCCTTTTTTGACACATTTTAATTTTCAACAATAGAATGAAGAGCCCCATTCATACTAACCCAAAACCTAAATACAGTAACTTATTCAAGCATTGAGCAAGTGCTCAACTAACTCCAAAGCAACCGATTATTAAATATTCTATAAACTGAATTTATTTATTTTTTAAGTGGCTTACAAGGTGGTTTGGACACGTAAGAAGAATCAATGAGGTAAGAGTGACAAAGCAAATTTATGCAGTAGTGAGTGGTAGAGTCGGCAAAATACGTCCTAGATAGAGATTTATTGACCAAATTAGCGATATATAGAAGATGATCAAATTTATAGTAACCTTAACTGACGAGCATTTATGCGCAGATATATATGGATCTGAGAGGTGTATCGGAATTGTGTCAAATGGAAGTCCGTAGTCGCTTTGGTACGAAATACAAATTAAAAATTATCCTGGGTCAATATTATTTATGAGTGAGAACAAAGTAGCACGACTCACATATGGTAAGCGATAATCGCCGCCCTTTGACATATTTTATAAAGGAAGAGGATCTCCTTTGAATGTCCTGAAGTATTATTCCCTCCGAAAATTCCGCTAGCGACAGTAAATTCCATCATGTGGTCGAGCGTTGCGGGAAATTCCTTATAAGTCGTAAGATGATGGATTTCCGCTAAACATTGGGATGATGTTGATGGAATTAAGAACTGTGTCGCAATGTACGATGGTAAAATTTGAATTAATCCGAACAATTCCAAAATTATGTTTTTTTTAGATTAAAGAAATGTTATTAGTGAACAAATTTATCATAATGTTACACTAAAATGCCAGTAGTATAGTTATTTTTAATTGAATGAATTAAAAATATTTTATTATCATAAAATATCAGCGGTTTTCTTTTACATAATTTAACTTTAATATGGTCGTGAGGTGGTGACTCAAGATAATCTATTACTTGAATTTTTGTCCCGTGCCTTTCACAAGAGGATACTATAGGAAATTCTTGGCGAATATAGCTGATGCCAGACGTAAAACACCCATACTGATGGGGAACAGCGTCAAACGTGCGAGGCGAGAAGTCTGGTACTGCGATCGTCAATTCGCCTGCCATACCCTTCTTTTATTGCTAGTTGTCCCCTACAACGGGACAGGCCATGTCCATAGGTACTGGACTTTTATGTTCTGATGATCATGAAGAAAAATAATTATATGAAGTAGACAAAACTAAATAATTTTGTTCGCTGTCTGCGTTGTACTCGTATATAGGTAGACGCACGTCGTGGTAATATTCGCGGTAATTATTCTTTATAGTACCTGGGTGACCGGGCTTTACTCGATGTTAGGAATAAAAACATAATTTCCTTAGGGGTGACAACCATTTAGATAAAAATAAAAACATTATTTAAATACTAAACGTGCAAATCATTAGAGTCGATTCTGAAAAAAAAATTTTTCAAATCTGTCTACATATGACGGAGTTACGCCCGAACATACATAAAAAAAATATAAACATCCGAATTGAGAACCTTCTCCTTTTTTTAAGACCGTTAAAAACGAATTACAAATATAGAAATACAAATATTGCTTGCATAAAGTATAGGATAGTTGAATAACCTAGGCAGCATTTATAATGACGGAAGTAGTTGGAATCAAAATATAGATCATGGTGTTACCGTAGCCATGTAAATATATCTAATTGACGTATTTTTTGGTGACATAAAAAGATCTCCTATAATGAAAACAATCATCAGTAACCCAACTTTCGTTGTGTATTATGAAACAATTACACCTAAATATGATTAAAATAATAATTTAAATTACATTATATACATTTATATAATAAAGCATTAAATAATTTAGAAACGAAATCCCTTGATACTTTACACGTGGCGTGGTAAGGAAAACTACACAAACATAAATAGGCCTTTGAAATACTTTACCGATTTGTAAATCGGGGTTTTGTGTAACGTTTTAGTTCTGCCCAAGTGGATATGAAAAGATTACACAATAGAGGAATACAAGTGGATATTTTTATTTTCCAATGACATTGACCTGTTTCCACGGAGCTCAGCGTAGACTGAAAACAGGTGACAGTCTTTTTTTAAATGAATAAAATGACCGCGTTAAAGCATTCTTTCTTTACATTTAATACGATTGTCTGATGATTTTCTTACAATATATGCGCTATTTATTTCTCTTTTAGTAATGATATGTTGTGATATTTCTTATTATTTGGAGAAGTTACTCCAACAATAGAAATATATTCTGTATTCCAGTTTTTTGCACCCACCATACGAAACACAGCAGCTTTAAGCTATTTTACGCTGCTATTATATAAGGGCGTGGTATTATATAAGATTGCAATCCAGTGAGTACCAGCATAATTTTAGGAACTGCTCCGCAACTGGAACAGATCCGCATGCGGATCCGCAAGCATTAAATCGCTTAAATTCATGCAAATTTGCATTTGAAACTAATGGAGTGAAAGGGTGAAACAACCAACAAATGTGAAAGGCAGAAAAAGCCTTTTCAGCCGCTGGCTACTTATTTAATTCTATAAGAAGTAGATTGAGAGATAACACTATTGATGCTATTGGTTTTTAAGATCATATTATTTAATATTTATAAAGTTAAATTTTTTGATTGAGTCTTTACTTTAGTAAGAAAAATTAAGACAATTAGTAAACTTAAATTCATATGATAGGTACTCTAAATCTCTGAATAAATAAGACTATACTTATAATTACGTCAGACAAACATTAGAAGCAATATATTTAGTTAACTAGAGTACAAGGACTTTTATCCGTGACAGAGCTACGCTATAGTTATAGTTATAGCACGAATGGGTCGGCTCTACCGCGGAAGAATAGCAGCTTAATGCTGTTGTGTTTCGTATGGTGAGTGTAGAGAACCGGATACCCTTTTTATTGGAAACGAGGCATTCCATTTAGTCATTAGGGGTGATAACGCATCTTCATTTTTATTCCTAATCAGGGTTGGATGTAGATGTTTATGGGCCACAACATCCACTTACCATCAGGTAGACTGTGTGGTCGTTTGTCACCCTTATCTCCTTATTAGATAAAGAAAGACTATAATATTACCTAATATTAATATTTGTTATTGTTTTTGAACTTTTTATCTATATATATATAAGAGATTTCCACCTATGTACTGACTCATCACGATATCTCGGGAACCATAAGGCGTAGATACTTGAAATTTGGTAGGAATATTCCTTTCGCCGAGTAAAGGTCAGCTAAGAACGGAGTATCAAAATGCAGGTGCGTCGGTGGAATTCCGTTAACTATAAATAGAGTTTTTATTGCTAAGAGCCATGTCTCTTTGTATTGCAATGGAGTGTGGTCCAAGAACTTGTTTAAATTCATTTTACAGCATCAGACGTTGCAGCAAAATTTCCAAAGCCAACCGTAAAATCTGTACGGTTGAGTGACCAGTATGCGATTTTCCATGAGATTTTTACCTCTTTTTAATAAAACTGCAATAATAAACGAGCTGTGGCTTCTGCAACTCATACATATTTGCAACCAACTTCAAACAAAAAGGAGGACCATGATCGAATGCTACACAGCCTGTACTGATTCTGGGTCTCTTCGCACTTTAGACCGGAACGCAGCAATTCACGCATTGATGTTTGGCACCAGAAATAAGTAAAGTGTTGATACCTATCCAGACAGACTCCTAGGCAGAAAATGAATCCTACCATCTAGTGACTTTTTACTTGTGAAATATTCTGAAAACAACGATTTTACTGAGTCTATATGTATATTTATTTGTATATTATAATTTCATTATAAACATACCATGTTAGTATTTAATAAAATACACATCAAATTTGTAGTTTTACTCTTTTATATCTGTGTTTTCTTTTATCTTTTATTTTAATTTTTAATTTTAATGAATTGTATTTTGGTTCCATCGCTGTCCTTCTATTGTTGTATAGATTTTAAGCTTAACAATTAGAACACAAGTTATGTAGAGTCAAGTCTCGTGTTTTTTTTTGTTTTATTTTATTCACTGTAGGATTTATTTTAAGTTTATTAAGATAGACCACTGCTTGAACTACTCGAAAGAGACGAAACGGGTCACACTGAATACAGCGAATGCTGAGTGCGAACCCTTTTCAAAATGAGAAAATATTATGTACAATATGCCGTTGCACCTATGTGGTGAAATAAATATTTTCTTTCTTTCTTTCTTAGGAATCTTCAGGAAAGAACCTACTTCCCATCAATGACTGGCAACGTTAATTCCTGCGGTATGACAGATATTCATGGGTGACAGCACATTTTTACCTTAATCATGAAACTGGTTGATATGAGAGTTTATTTCCATTAAAATATGATGCAAGTTAATAAATAGGTAATTTGAAATATAATTATTATAAAAAAAAACTAAAGGAAGAATTTTATTCGTAGCTACAACATAATACAGCACAAGAAAGAAACTACAAGAAATTAATACAGAAATATTTTGGTATAATTGCTTTATATATAAAATCGTTGGTTCGCGTATGGCGTCCGTTAGTGATCGTGTTGTAACTTCTGTACGACTTAACCGTTTGAGGTCATAATCACACTTTATATTTGTTTTGTCGAGACGATAATAAATAACTATGCTAGGATAAATATTTATGTTCACTATTTCCAAATACTACACATTCATTTAATAAGATTCATTAAATTAATTGACGGCTCCGTGGCGCAGTGGCTTAGCAATGAGTTGCAGCACTGGGTGGGCCGATGGTTCGAATGCCGCACGGAACAAGTATTTGTATGTCCTACAAATAATTGTTCTGGGTCTGGATGTTTGTCCTTGTGCAATTTATGTTTGTAAACTGCCTCCACGATATAGGAGAAAATCCTAGTGGTAACGTTTTTCTTTAAAGAGAAAAAAAAAAGCTAAAGCTAAAGTTATATTGCACTTGGAATGTTAATTATTATCGCTCTGAACAACTCCTCCGAGGAACGCCACAAAGCACGGCCTGTAGCCACAAGCATTCATCGACTTCCTGCATTTCTTGCCAGGTAGTGGGCGCCGCCTTACATTTCGCTTACCGGTACGAGGCTGTCCAACTCAATAACTATTTTTCCCATCGGTTGTGGGTTTCACTTTAGCTTACTGAAACGTTATTATCGCATACTGAATGAATTTTATTTGCTTATCTGTCACTTAAGTCTTCCTTTGTATCGTAGACGGACAAGTGATTGCCTAAGCCTAAATCTGAAAAGCATCCGGCGGCGCGTGAGGCGTGGCGGCGTGTTCCCCATAAAACTACTGGTTGGTAGGACTGCTTCTCTGCATAGAAGTCTGTCTGGGTAGGTTTCGCCTCTTTCTGTCTCCAAATAGAAGTGCCGACACTAGAGGAAGTATATTTACAGGCTGTGAGGCATTCCATCTTAGTCCCAAGAGTTGACAATGCATCTATGGTTTTTCGTTTGAAGTTTGCTGCAGGTGTCCATGGCTGAAGACCATTTCATTGACTCATATAGTAACTTAAAATTATATGGAAATTAGGTGTTCCATAATGTATAGAGTCTTGGCTTTGTGCTGTAGTGTAGCTCACATAACATAATATACAGGGTTATTTTTCATAGAGTAGGCTAATTTTAACTTAATTTCAAATATATAAATATTGATATAATGTTATTGCAGTTTTTGAAAATACGAGTAAATAAGGCTTCTACTTTTATTTGAAATTATCCTAAATTGAACGTGATTTATGGGCAACAACGTTTTGTCTACCGATCGACCTTTACGAATGTGTAATAAAAAGAGGTAAAAGCGCAGTAAAATTGGTTAAAATAATGCATTACCACCACGCATTTTGAATTTAAAAGATAAAAAGGACAGAATATTTGAGATTTTTTTAAATTAATTTTTCTTCGCCATTTGCCTATATTACTTATTCTGAACCTTCTCTGCTAATTTGGCCGGTTATTGCAAAATAACCCTGTATACTAGTGTTAAGTGCGGATTATGGATTTAGGCTAATTAGGCACCTATTAACCGTGTAGTGGCGGTGTAAGAATATCTATTACCCCATATCGTCCCGTGGGTGTCGTAATAGGCGATAGAGGTAAACTGAAATAGGTAATGGGCAGCAGCATCTTCCTGAAAAATCAAAATTATAAAAAACTGCGGTTTCCAACCCGCCTGCCATGCGTGGCTACTACGGTAAAATTCCCCCTATGAGACAATCTATGGGAGAGGCCTATGTTCAGCAGTAGACTTTTATAGGATGTAATGATAAAGATGATAATGAAGCACCTAGTACCAGCAAGGCGTCTTTCATTGACACCTTTATATATCTTTATATAGCAGGGTGGACTAAATTAGAAAATAGGTAATCACACAGTTTTTAACTACACATTTTTATTAATTTGTTCACAGTAGTAATTTAAATTTAGAATTTCCTTACTGTCATTTGATTAATGAAGTTTGACATAATATTAGTAATTTGCTTTGCTTTAGCTATACCCTACAAATATTTATGTCGATTTGAAGCGCCGTCATTGTTCGTAAATGAACTAAAATTGACATAATATGCCAAAGTCTGTTGTGTTGTTTAAATCCTATCTCTGTATTTTAAACGAAAAAATTAAAGTATTTTGTGGAGTTTGATTATGTTTGATTATGTTTGATTTTAGTTATATAATAAGAATTATTTTTAGTAATAATTAGTGTGCTTAATTTGTAAAACTCGTTACCAAAAGGAAAGTGGGATAACATTCCACAAGCAGACTTATTAGCAGAAAATGCACTTAATTTTCTGCTAATATTTAAAAAAAACTATTTGATAATATAGGTACTTAAAAAATTGTTACTAATCTTAATATCGTAATTACCAACCTGTTTGGCTTTATATTACTGAGTTCTGATAATAAATAAAATTCAATAGGTTTGTCGATTTCCTTGTACTTATCGATGTTCTTTTCTACCTATATCAGTTAACAACCAAAGTCGCAGACAACAGATAATTATCAAATGTTACTGTTGTTATTGATTCACTAACTCTAGAGTCTAGAGTAACAATACAAGTTTGTGTTGGAAAAACGCAAACGAAGTTATCTGAGAGTAAGACCAAAGAGTAAAATTATTCGAGGGTTAGTTACTCTGGTGTAACATGGTATTTGGTCGAATCCACCCTTAATACCATATTTTTATTACACGGTTAAGTAACCGTGTAATAATAATATTACACGGTTAAATAACCGTGTAATAATAATATGGTATTCCTTAATGTAATGTTGTCCCGTCACGGTTAGGGTTCTTTGTCATCTGAAGAGCTCGTGTCTATAAATGTTCCCTTGGTTTTAGAGCTTTGTAGAATATTAAGAGACAATGGCAGGAGAACCGACGGTATGACTTTGGATGCTAGGAAAAGAGATAAAGCTTTAGTATGGGATACTACTTGCGACGACACTTTGGTAGCCTCTCATCTCAGGAGTACCTCTTTTAAAGTAGGCGCGGCATCAGAGGCAACTGAATTAAGTAACAAAATCCGTTCTATAGTTACGAATAAAACGTAGGTAGACCAACGCAGCGTTGATCTTGGTGTTATATGAGGTATAAAGCTTGCGTCTAAGGCCTAGGTATTAATTGATACGTTTATTTATTGTATGGCATAATATTAATATGATACATAAATAGAATGCATGTTACGGGTAGGCCTGGGTATAGAATTTTTATCGATATATTTTGTCACACTGTCTTATCGCTATTATTAGTTCCGTAGACGTTTACTTCTCCTGTCAGCGCCAAAATGGCGAAAATTAAATCGCCTCATTATGTCACGGTCCATATATATAGAGGTCAGTGTATGCCATATTGAAAGTTGTGTAAAATAATTGATTAACATATCATTTTGAACCACTAAAGTATACGTTTAAACTAATTATATGTATTTTCCTCAGTTTTTGAATCAGTTTACATAGACATGGCCCGTTTTCAAACATTTAAATTAACTCAAACTTTATTAAATAAAGCTCAGATCGACAAAGAAAGAATGACGGAGCGCTGCATACCTTTCAAGTGACGTAAAAATCGAGCTAAAACTATGCTCAACTTTGTTAGCACACGCATTTATGTACAAATATGCATTTAAAGTCATTTGTAACCAACAACAGGTGCATTTTTGTGCGTCCAGTATTGAAATTATACAGGCTGATATAGAAAGAAAGAAAATGTGTGCGTGTGAAGAAGTTGATCATGGTTTCGGCATCACTTGAAATGTACGCAGCGCCTCGTCTATCTTTTGTTGATAGTATGAGATTAAAAGTTGTAACATGTTTTTAAAAATCGAAAACAGAGAAATAGCATTTCATAATACGATTGAAATCTGCCACCGTCAAATACACAGAAAAACAAAACAAGGCTAAGTTACACATATGAGGAAAATGCTCACCGTGGCTTTTCTATTGAACGATATTGAATTAGCGCGTGAACATATCGGATTTCAATTTTATAAAGCAATGAAACATTTTCTTGGTATCGACGCATTTCATGTGCAGGTGGCGAGGAGTTGTAGCGAAATGCATTTCTCAGCCGATCGTTATGAGTTTCTTGGAACGTGGCGGTTAATGGTCAAATGGATTATTGGAAAACTTCCTAAGAGGTTTAGTTTGAACTTGAATTAATTTTATTTTTTTATTGACGATTTTTGTTGTACTGTTAACATATTGCCTTATTTATTTTTTATAGATGTCACACCCTTAAACTTTTTATTGTCATCAGATTCTGGTTCACATGCACATAGTTTAACTATCACCAAATTGGTTTAATTCTTAGCCAACGATCCCTGATTATATTAATAGTATAATAATAATATAAACCTGTACAAAGGTGTGGATTAAAGTTGCATAACATTTTTTTTATCACGACATTGGTGGATCTAAGTGGCATAGAAAAATATTGTTATTATAGGTTCTATATTCTGGTGAATCGAAGAGGAACAAAGCTTATATTTGTATCCACCCGAGCATCATGATTGTGCATCCAAATGGACGTAACTTTACTTTTTTAACAACCGAGCGATTAGCTTTTAAGTTATGATAATTATTTTTGAAGATACACGTAGTATATCTATTTACGTAAATATTCACCATCACACCACATTTGCAATAATTTAGAAACTTATTAGAGTCGACAAGTTACGAATTGTTCAGTATTTAATTACAACGCTATATAAGAGTCGAGTCAACATGGCGGACAGGAAATGTTGTAATTAGATTAATATTTCACTAAAATATATCACTGCAATAAATATTCATTAATTATGACCAATGCTTATTTGACGATAATATATTAGTTTTCAAGAAATCTCGCTGCAATACATTAGTGGATGCATGTTGAAAATAAGCACGTAATATGCAAGTATAATTAATTTGTGTTTGTTAGAAACGACGAGATTTAAAAAAATGTAAATTTATATTTTGTGTTTATTGTTTAGTTAAAACACAAGTAGTTATACATAAGAAAATTTTAATTATGGAATTAGCTGTTATTTTTTATAATACACAAAGAATAGAATAGAATATTTCTCCCCTGTTATTCAGGATGAATAAAAAAACTCTCTTAGCCATTAAATCCAAGACTATGAGTTATGACGAAATTAGCAAGTTAATGGTGTCTATGATATTTGAGTGCCTACTTCCAGCTATTACACAGATTATAAATTATTCTCGGGATTCAGGTCAATGTCTATCTGCATGGAATGCTTTTGTACAACCATTTCCCAAGATACCTAACCCTGTACTCAACAACAATTTTTTTTCATGTCTCTCCAAAGTTCTGGAAGCCCGTGTTTTTAAGCAAATATCTATGTTCATTGCAAAATATAATCTTCTGAATGAACTTCAATCAGGGTTTCGCTCTGGTTATAGCACCACCACTTCGCAAATCAAGGTCACGGATGATATAAGAAAGGGCTTGGATGAGCAGAAATTAACAGCGGTGGCGCTGAAAAGTCAACACTTTTCAAACGTTTTCAATACAGTTGATCATGGAGTGGTTCTATTCTTATATTCGCGGCCACTAGCAATCGGTTCGCTTAGGTCAGCGCTTTTCTGCATTGGCTGAAATTGAATCTAGTGTGCCGCAAGACGGAATATTATCTTCTATTATGTTTTACTTATTTATAAATTCAATTTTCACTTTTAGGATTGTTCGTACCTCTGTATGCGGATTATCTTCAACACGGTTTTAGGTGCATATGTGCGTCCAACAGTGAACTTTTAAGGGGTGTTTTGCGAGTTTTACCTCTACGGCGATTGAGAAAATAAATAGCACGTAAGATGTTTTGAAATGGTTGTATTAGGATAAAAAAACTCTGTATTGTCACTTATTTGTATTGTATTTGTTATTGTAAAATCATCACATTCTTAAAGCAGTATTAAAAGTGACACATGCCACCAGGTGCAGTGTCAGGACATTGTTATTAATATGTATTGATTGAATAACATGTTTACATTCCAAGCACCATTAAAACCATAACATGTCCGATTATTACGATATTAACCACGAAAAATAAATAGCATGTAAGGTGTTTTGAACTATTTGTGTTAGGATAAAAAGACACACTGTATTGTCACTGCATTTTTATTATTTATTATTGTAAAATCATCATATTCTTAAAGCAGTCTATTATAAGTATCACAGGCCACGAGGTGCAGTGCCAGGACATTCTTTTAATATGTCTTGATTGATTAGCATGTTTACATCCAACCACAATTGAAGCTAAAATATAAAATTCTCGAGTAGTAGTCTCGTACCGGTAAGCTCAGTGTGGGGTGGCTACCCTCTAGATGGAGTAACGACCTGGTAAGACATTCAAAAAGTCGATGGATGCCGGTGGTTCAGGACCGTGCTTTGTAGAATTCCTTGGGGGAGGCCTATGTTCAGCAGTGGACTTGTGTAGGGCTGTTATGATGAAGAAGTTTTAAACTAGTTGTGAACGGATACGGCTCGACCGGGGTAGGACACACTCTCACGGAAAACGCCACCAGCGTAAAATAGTAGCTTAATGCTCCTGTGTTTCGTATGGTGAGTGTAGAGAACCGGAGTACTTTTTTACTGGAAACGAAGCACTCCATCTTAGTCCTCCGGCGTGACAATGCATCTGCATTTTGATTCTTAAACGAGGATAAATGTAGATGTCTATGAGCCACAGCATCTACTTACTATCAGGTGGATCGTGCGCTCGTTTGTCACACTTATTTTATAAAAAAAAAAACAAAAGGAGATTGTCAATTGAAAGAGATACGAAAAGGTACCAGAGCATCTATTCAACTTGCTCGGCGTTTATTTGTAAATTAGGCACTTTATTTATAATAAGGCAGATAGTAGAAACAGGTCAAGTAAGCAACAATAATTACAAGTTTTATTGATCATTATTCGTCATCATTACAACAATTAATAATAAACATAGGTCTTCCCTAAATTAAATATATAATGTAAAATATTGTATAGCCCTTCCGTGAACTGCCATCGCGTTTCGTCCCATATGGTGTCGTAAAAGTCGTAACAGAGTAAAATAAAGATACCAGGAGATGAGCAGCAACATCTTCCTATAGAATACCACAAAAAACTTTGGTTGCCACAAGCGTAGCAACTGTGGCAAAAACTACCATATAGTAATGATGCATATTTATATTACTAGGTATATATGCATCATTACTACTTGTGTATAAATTATTTCAATCATTGTGAGGTTCATTTAAGTGGTATTCACAAATACGAGCGCACAGTGGAATATAAAATGAGTTATCAATCAGCAATCTCTCTTTTAGTAGTTTAGGTATTAAGAATCTAGATAAATGATTACATAACTTAAAAATACAGTGACGGGAAGTAGAAGCAGCACGCTTATAACTAGCCACAGAATAGATTAGAATCATTTTTATTCAATATAGATTACAATTCATAATACTTATTAAAATTCATTTTTTACTTTTACCACTAGTTTGCAAAAAAACCTCTGCCATGGGAAGAACCAGCAAGAAACCCAGCGAGACTTTTTTAAAAAAAGCACATTTTACAATATAATATTTTATACAATTGTTTTGAAAACATTTAGAAACAGCATGGTAGCGATCACCTCATTCCCAGGGTTATTATCAGTCATGTACTCTAGTAGTATAATAACCCTTACTAGACTAAGAAATAATTTAAACCTTTTGATAGAAAAGGTCTGCATATTATTATAGTAATTGTTGATGCCGCTCTGGAAATGGCAGGAGTTACAGTTACAGGCATAAGGGGTGGTTGTGGGATGTTACCAATGTCTTCAATATTCATGGATTGTAATTCCATATGCCTGTTATCATTTGTGTCTCCATACAGTTGTAGAAGCTCTCGGCCAACAAGATTGCAGACTCATTCTAAACGATCCACCTGAAAAGTGTTTTTTTTTTCATCAACTAACCGAACAGACTATAGTTTTACAGTGTCTACCCCCTAAATAATAATATTTATTAATATTTTATTTATTTCAATCTTTATTACTAATAAACAGTCTTAAGGTATTCGCACATTACACCGACTCAATGCCGACTCAACTCCAACTCAACTCACAGTATGGCATTGAAATGTAAGCTCTATGTTATGTTAATTAAGAGTGAATTTGTCAATTTGTAAGTTAAAGGTGTACGACGCGTGGTCAACGCGTTGTTCACCTATTGACTGTCACCGATCCGTTTGCCCCTCGTTGTTGACGAATTGGTCACGAGTCGACAATGTGCTTACGGCTAGCGGGCGACGCGTTGCCAACTCGTCTTGGCAACTCTCTTCTTCATTTCGTGTATAGTTGCAGAACAGAGTGCACGCATTTTGTTGGCGATAAGTAATCATGCAGAAAGAAAAGTTAATTGAAGAAGTGCGTAAATACCCAGTGCTATATGATCTTGCTGATCCCAAATATAGCGACACATTAAAAAAGGAAAAAGCATGGTGTGAAATTGCTTACGTGTTATCTCAACCAGGTAAATACCTAAATTATTGTTTATTGCTGCAAGCGGTGGCGACTTCGCGTCCTCGTTAAACCCGATAGTAGGTTCAGCTATTACGCGTAAATGAAACTTCTTTTATGTTTACTTACATATTTAATGACTATTAATGTGTATTTATTTATTATATATATGTATTTATTTAAAAAAGGTTTACCTAAAAAACTAAAGGGTTATCAATTACTAACACCCTAGAAAACATGTATGTAAATAACTACCGTCAAAAATGTTTATTTAGTTTGTTTAACAGCTAGCAAAGTTTAGAATTTTTTTTAATTTAAAATTGCTCATTTTAGAAAGCTTATGATAAATGTTGCCACGGAACTTGATCTTCAGAAGATTGAAAATAGTTTGCAAAAGCTTCGCGCGTCTCAAATGCAGTATTTGAAGTTTCATTTATATCTTCCAGTCTACTTAACAGCCTATCATTACTGACTGAACTCTGCACTGTATTGACTTCATCTTCGGAGTTCAGGGCTATGTTATAACACCGCATGACATTGTGTAAGATACACGTAGCAAAGACCACAATGTCAACATGCTTTGGGTGTAAATGCAAATTGTATTATAAATTGCAAATTTCTGATACAAAATACCGAAAGCATCTTCAACTACTTTGCGTGCTAGTGATAATCGTGTATTATATATCCTTTCCTTTTCTGAATCGATCCTTAAACGAGGATATGGTCGTAATAAATTTATTTTCAAAGGAAACGCTTCGTCTCCCAGAAAAACATATGGCATTGATATTTCAGTACCAGGTAATGGGTTGTCAATCGGTAGGTTGAATGTATTCATTTTAATTGCTCGTCCTAATTCTGAGGATGCATAAATTCCACTATCACTATTTCTACCATAGGCACCTATATCAACAGCTATAAATCTGTATTTATTATCAACGAGAGCCATGAGGACGATGGAAAAGCGATGTTTATAGTTATAAAATAACGAGCTACTGATAGGTGGGGCAATTATGTTTACATCTTTACCATCTATGGCACCTATACAGTTTGGAAAATTCCATCGGGTGCAGAAAACCTTAGCAATTATTTCCAGTCCTCAGTAGTAGGTGTGGGCATAAATGTGCCCTTCATTTTTTTATGACATACATCTTTTAATATCAACCGAATTGTGCTTTCTCCTAATCTGAAGCTTGAACTTATAGACCTAAACGAACATCCGCTGATCAAGTACCTGAAACAAAACTATTAAAATTACAATTACTATCTAACCTTTATACGGGGTGTGAGGACAGCCTTTCAAATAATGAAACAGGGCATTCAAACCATTATGTTAGTGTTTTCCGCTAAAATTTTCCTAAAGAAATTGGCCCTCTTTCAATATTCGGAAGGCTGTCACGTACATCCTATATGATATTGAAAGGTAAGATAATTTTGATGGCATAACTTATTTATAATAACGCCAGATAATTTAATCCTTTGTTTGCAGTGGTAGAGTGCAAAAAAACGCGGCAAAATTTAAAGGAATATCATCTAAGAGCCATAAAAAAGTAAAAAACCAAGAGTGGTCAAGGTGCTACGGCTACAAAACAATGGCAATATGAAAATGAAATGTCTTTTTTATTACCACATTACAAAGAACGGTCTACAGTTACGTCTGTTAATACAAGTAGTGAGCCAGATAATGATGATGAAAATAGTTCATCTGCTGTCGAGATAAGTAGTCATCAGATAAATATCAATGATTCTCAAGATTCGTCAACTTTGTCTACCTTAGAACGTCCAGAATCTTAATGTATGAATCATCCAAATCCCTGTATTCTAATATCTCAAAAAATATTAAACGAAAGAAATCGGAAGAAAATGCCAGTGCGGTCTTAATGAAATATTCTTTGGAAAACAAAAAGGCTGAAGATCTTAACCAACATGATGAAATTGATAAATTCTTTTTATCTATTTCAGCTACAGTGAAGAAATTAACTACCTACAATCAAGCACTTTTGAAATCAATTTTTTTTTATTTAGTTTCTGAAGCCGAAATTTATGAGGTACAGCGACAGAACCAAAATTACTACCACGATGATTTGTTAGCTCCAGGTACATCGGGCTACAGCACTCGAAACACATATACCACTACTGGCTCCAATAGCACCGAACAACAAAATTAAATTACAGAAAATAGAGATAATGATCAAATTGCAGAATTATAAAGTCACTGTGCATTGGATGTTTAAAAATTACTTCAATTAAAAAATAAATATGATTCTATACAACAGTTTTTTATTGTCACTTACCTCAAGGCTACTACCAGTTTTTCTTCCGCTGATATGGATGTTGTTCTCAATAATATTTAGTATATAATAAAATAAATATCTTGGCATATGAAAATATATGTAAAATTTTTCTTCGTCATCAAGCAAACGTCTCCAGATATTCCAATATTCCCCTTCCGTTTTTCTTTTTCTCAACATATCATGAACCCAATATCTTCTCTTCCTTCGGTTTATTTTATTTTCGTCATCGAGTATCATCGCTATTATTGCCAGTTCAGATGAAATTCGAGTAACAACTGATAGATCTGTTTGAGATCGAGCTAGTTGACAACGCGCTTCCCACTCGTTGACGATGCACTGCCCACTCATTGACGCCAAGTTGTCCACTGGTGATCGATGCGTTGATTGCCAAGTTGACGACTCGTTGATACCGAATCGATAGTTCTAGTTGGAAGCGTGTTGGATTGGCGTTGAGTCGGTGTAATGTGCGAAGACCTTTAATGCCTCTTAAATTATATATAAATAGCATGTACTCGTTTCCCTTCATAATACTTTTGTAGTAAACCAGATTCCACTAAGGTAAAAAGAAATAAAAATACATCAAATCAGAAAGGTAAACAAGTGAAGTAGTTATTTTAGAATTATAACATTATTTGATTATGTACAAGTTCTTTGACGTTTTATTTACACTAATGTCATTTAAGGTAAAAAATATTACTTGTATATTATGTAAGGAAGAAGTAGCATCTATCTATTAACAACTAAAGATAAAAAACTGTGGTTATCAAATATCTCCCCTATGAGGCAATCTGTGGGGGAGGTTTATGTTCAGCACTAGACTTTTGATAGGCTGTAAAGTTAAAGATAACCTGGTGCTGAATAGCCAAATTGTTTGTAGTGCGAGGTGATGATACTACAAACATCAATATGTGTGCCAAAGCAATTATGCCAACTGCTCCGGGCAAGCCTATTTCAGGCAGGGGATCATTTACAGACTGTTAAATTAAAGTAAATGCCTGGTGTGATGGTATCCACTGCAAAATAATACCTCTTTCTGCTGAGTTAATTTGCACAGCCCAAGTGTGGTGTGCTCTTAAAATTCCACATTGAATACAAATATTC
The DNA here is from genome assembly GCA_029286625.1 of Parnassius orleans. Taxonomy (NCBI): domain Eukaryota; kingdom Metazoa; phylum Arthropoda; class Insecta; order Lepidoptera; family Papilionidae; genus Parnassius; species Parnassius orleans. The sequence continues at coordinate 6,975,807 of JAGSMP010000018.1, forward strand.
CTATACCCAAACCTTCTAATGGAATGAGCAGTTTCAATACTTTCTTGTAATATTTTTAGGCAGTTCTTCTTCTTCTTCTTCTTTTAAATTATGGCTTCTCTTGATAGAATTCTGCCAGTGTCAAGTCAGTCATGGGAGTGACAAGTAAATATTTATTACATTAAGAGTTCTCAATTTTACGAGTGGGTTCACAATCTACAACAAAAGACGTCACATTTTTAAACACCACAACCAAAATTGATTAGTAATTTTACAGTTTAATATTATTAGTACGAATAAAATCACACAAAATATTAACAAAAGGAGTTTTTTTCTAATTACATAATATTTTATCCCTACTATAAATATTAATACATTTATATTCCTTTTTGACTTTGATTTCTGATTAATAGACACCAGATTTATTACATACACATAACTTAAATCCCTTGACCAATAGGTTATTGATACTCTTTTAACATAGATTTGTGTATATTTTGTGTGATTTTATTTTATCTATTAATAAAATTAGATTTCACCAATAACATAAAACTTCAATACTTTGACACTTACTAATAAGACCTGTGTTTGTCATTTGTTTTAGGTAATTCAACATAAATAGATTTTAGATTTTAGAGGAAAAGTAAACTTGTATTATACACTCACATTGACTTTTAATTAAACTCGTCAGTCTTCATTTTCGAATGTCAATGGCAAATTAAATAGATAATGTGGAATATTAATATTTGGCTAACCTGTATAATATAATCCGACACTTGTTGCATTGATTAGACATTGACATGTATGAACCTACTTGTTAGCAGAAAACTACGTGAATATATACATTAAAAACGAAAATTAGTAGTTATCGTTTCCGCATAGTAATATTTTTGGACAGACAGAGATAAGATGCTTATATTATGCAAATATGGCCACAGGTTATTACGCAGCACGGAAGTCAATGACAAAATAGCGTTTCGTTCCACGGTGACTTTGAACCATGTTATATGATATATAAGCTAACACTTTTAGAAACAGGATAAAAATCTCATCAGTGGTATCTCTTTTTAGTAATAAATATATAATATACAAATAAGTAGTATAATATGCATATAATAAGTTATCTTTGTAAAAAAAACATTTTTCTTTTTATAGAAACTGCACAAGTGATTCATTACACGCATTTTTTTCCCATATTATATTAACCAGAACACGAAAAATCAAAACCACCCATTTTTTTTCAGATTTCTTGATTCCGTTTAGATTTTCATAAAATCTATAGGCCATTTACTATAATAAATTGGTATCTTTTTTTTTGTGTGTAATACCATTAAGGGTCCTTAAAATTTCTAGTGGGCCCAAAAACGATTGGCTCCTTTTTAAACTATTTATTTAACAAAAGTTTCTAGGATTTCGTTGTAAAAGTATTACACTATTCTATAAATTAATTACTATTCTTCTTCAACATTCCATATAAGTCCACTGCTGTACATGAGTTTCTTCCGTTTAAGAGGATTTGTCTTAATCAGGACGCTTGACAAGCGGATTAGAGGCTGTACCAGAATTCTTACCACTTTTAAGCTGCTTCCTGCTTTGCTTTTTTTCTGCTTCGGTTTGTGTATTGTACGACTGGTGTTACCGAGATGGTTATATTCATCGAAAGCCAGGGTATCTTTTTAGCCCCTATCACGGGACATCCACAGGACGAAATGGGGTGATGAATTCTCTTAAGCCACCACTGGACGTTGAATAACTATGTATGAGGTTTTTTATTTTCATAAAACCGAAGCGAATAACGAACAGTCCATGTGATGGTAAGTGGTTTTTTTGCTTTGCTTTTGCTGCACCTATGAGAACTAGAATGCAATCCCTCACAGACTGGAACACAACAGTGCAGACTGTTATTTTGTGACAGAAGAAGATTTGTCCATATTCCCCACGTTGGGCGGGTTGTTTGGCAAGCGCAGAGTCGAAAATTTCGCACTGCTAATGTCGCTGTCCATTACCAGTCTGTGAAATTTGTATTCAGTATTCGAAATCAATATATCGCTATAATATATCGGTTGTCAGAGCCTCTTTCGTTAATAGGAAAGGCGCGCCGCGGCTTAAGCATTTGGAACAAAAATTGTCGTATTCTCCTTTATGCCCTTTCATTCAGATGGAATGCATGACTAGAGAGTTTATATTAAAATACAAGCTGGATGCAAATTACAGCTTAAAATTGCTTTTTGTTTATGATTTAAATATGTATAATCTCCTCCAAACGCCACGCGAGTAAGACAGGATCATAGAGTACGAATGTGTGCGCAAGCACATGCACCTGGCATGCTCTTTACCCAATCTGACACAGTCGGAGAGAGATCAGTCGCGAGGCAATGGCTGTGCGTGCTTTCAGCGCCACGGGAATGAAACACTGCTAAAGTCCTGTTTCCGGACTGCTACTGAGAATTTCTTAACAGAAAAATCCCATAACTAGCGATTTTGGCCCGACCTGGGCCCGAATCAGAGACCACATGATCAGGAATGATCGTAAACCACTCCACGACACAAACCAACGAGGCAGTCAAATTAAATACGAGCATTATACTTTAATATACTCGTATGAACATAGGCCTATATGTTCAGCAGTGGAGTTGTGAAGGGCTTTAATGAATGAATGAATGAATGAATAAATACTCGTACGATGAAAAGTTGTACATGATTATATAAAATGTTAACATTTATATTAAATATAGAAAGAAAGTAAGGCGAAAGAAATCATCTGCAAATAATACGAATATTTTATAATGAAAAATTGTATTGATGGAAAAATTAGAAAGTCTCACTTGTAGTCTTAGTTACGGAAACTTTTTGTCAAAACTTGATCGATACCGACTGGTCTGGAGGATATTATTATCACGGAAACTGTTCAAATCAGGTTCAAAAATGAGCTGTTATTGTATTCTGTAAATAAATTATCGAACTTATTAACAATACTTTTTAGTAGTGTTATATATAGGATTTAAGAAAAAATCAGTTGCTTCTTTACTAGCTGGCCCGGCAGACGTTGTTCTGCCCTTTCTGGTTGGTGGCGCGATGAGTTTCATTTGCTCACACGCATATTCTTATAGACTTATTATACGTATAGCTAAATCCTCTTTATGACTAAGAGAACCATTGGCAAACTTTATAACAAAAAAATTAAAAAGAGGAAAAACATAACCATTCATTATTACTCTCATGTAAGCGGATAAGAACTTGCCTTTATATTATACACAATCATTTACTGCCTACACACCAAATTTAATATAAATCCGTCCAGTAGTTTTTGCGTGAATTGTGAACACACAATTTTTCTACAGGCTTTATTATATGTATAGATTATTAGCTGTTGTTCATTCTCTTAATCGTAGGCGTGTCTCTTAATAATTGTGACTTTATTTACATACGTAAATACGTTGTGATTTATAGCTAGATTGTGCACCGAAGTACGCTGTATTATGTGTTATTTTTTAAATAGCACTCTATTAAAAGTCGAAAAGTAAGAACGATAATAGAAGATATTTTAAGAAAATAGGAGTCGTGGTAACTCAGGGGCTTACCACTCGCTGTAAATATCACAGTACCTACGCGAGCGACCCGGGTTCGAACACCGCTGGCACTAACACATTTTTAGTTAATTTTAAGTACCGATTTAAGCGAGCTCGGCGATGATGGAACACGTAAGGAAACCTGTATGTCTGCGAAATTAAAAAATATTTCCAAGACTCTTGAAGTCCGACTACACGCATCGGAGCAGCGCGGTGGATACTTCTTGCCTAAAACCTTCTCAGAAAAGAAAGGAATCTAATTTGTTGCTGGCACAATATAATGAAGCATCCTGGTGTATTAAAAATGTGTGTCAAATAAAAATTCCTTAGAGTAATTCTTAGAGTAATTACATACATATAGTATGCATAGAGAGAGTCTACAATTCTACATAAAGGGAGTCAATATATGTATTTATCTCACTTTTCTAATTCAATATTCAAATATGGCAAAAAGAGAAGGCCTTTGCAAGATGTTGAAAGATGTTGGTCTCTTTATACTATGCCAAATATGAGAGTAAGTACACTCGTATCTTCTTATTTAAGGAGTACTTGGTTACATGTTTACAGTTATTTTTCCCTGTGAAACCCATAATGAGGATCTTTATATAATATAATTTGGCAGAAATATACCAGCTGAATTTAAGCAGATTTCTTAGTGACCTTTTCCCACGATAGTGTGAAATTCAGCATTAGTTTTTTGTTGTAAGATGTCAAATGAAGCTTCTATTAACTTTCATCGATATAAATAATTATTACAAACCGGATTAAGCAAACTGCTTAATTTTACTAAGTCCGCTCATGGTACATCAATAGAGGTGTCTATGTAATGGAAAAACGGCAACAACTTTGTAAAAGAAAGAAGGTGAATAATATACTACTTATATTTTTTATAAAACTAAAGTGTCAAACGAATTAACAGTCCACCAGATGGAATGCCTCATAGCCTGTAATTGTAGTTACCCTCTATACCCTTCGTACTGAAACACAGTAATAAAGTCCGCACAATTGCAATTTATCAAAGAAAACTTTGATATTTCGACCTATTTAGCTTATAATTAAAAGTGAAACTCATATTATGTTTTAGTTATAATTGTGCAAGATTTGAAGGCTCGGGATGTTTTTCGTATTTCTTAGGTTTCTCGGAAACGTGTCTACGATTCAGACGAAATTTTGTGTTATAATAATATTTTACTTTTCATGTTTATCTAGATAGGTGTCATCCCCGCGACAATTAGTTTTCAATAAAATATTTGTTTTTTCTAACGCCCGTTTTAGTTTTTTTTTAAATCACGTCGCAGGGCAAAAATAAGCTTAAATGTCTCTCTACCCATTCTCTTCAATTCAATCTCTCTACCCATTACAACGTTTCATAATGAAAGTTTTGCGCTCCTGTCCGCTCATAAGTGTTTGAATTTCAGAATGTTATATTTTTAAAACAAGAAACTCATACATATATGGTGAGGTGGGGTAAGACTAACATAGTTTCTACCAGACAGAAAAAGAAACGGTTTTTATGAAGAAGTTGTTTGCCCTACTTTTGAGGTATAAATTATAGTGATATGACGATAAAATAAACTTTGATATGATTTTAAAATTTTGCATAAGTGTTTTCGAAACGGTAATATTGAAGAAAATGTAAAACAGGGAAAACTGTTAGCCTTCCCCCGCTACCTGGGGTAAGATTAACATTAATATTTTTAGTTCAACGTACGTACTTTATGCAGTTTCTAAACAAACATCCTAAATGTTAACCATGGTTACTTTAATTTTTACTCTTATCGATAAGGTAATAAGTTTCTCAATGAGTTATTAGTGTAAATATAAATAAGGGGCAAGACTAACATACAATTAAAATCAGGAGTACCAAATATTTTTCTATTTGTATTTATAAAATATACAATACAATTCCAACTCTTTATTGCTTCGCTCTTAAAATTTTGTGCTGTCTTTTAATTTTCCCCTCGGTAATATTAAGTCTAGTTTCACCCAATTTCATTTGTGAACTGTATGGAGACTGTATACGTTGTAGTCCACTTGCATTCTGCATGGATCTTAAGCTATTGTGAATGCGTAATATTTGTAATTACTTATTACATAATTAGTATTATTACAAGAAGTCATCATAATATAGCTATCGTGCGCACCTATGGTACCGGATGCAAAAAAAGCACCACCCCATCTCTTCTCGATGGGTGTCGTAAAAGGCAACTAAAGGATTCACCTGAGGGAGGGGCTGCAGCGTTTTCTTAGTATTAAACAAGCATACTACTAAACTAAATTTATGGCATTAACACTCCTTGGGCATTCTCAAGGAGGGTTAATGCCATAAATTTCGAAGCCAGGCGGCCATTTTTTAACTTAGTGAAAATCCTTGAGTAACATGGACATAGGATGGATTGTGTAAGGTTTTATGGCTAGAAAGGGGGTAAATACTGAGTTGATGGCTGATCAGGAGGTATGGAAGACAACATGCTGCGCCGACCCCAAATAAATTGGGATAAGGGCAGGAGGATTATGATAACGACGCATGCAATCTGATTAACTTCGGGCACGGAGGTAAGAGTACGAAACGAATGAACATATAGCCGTGGGGTCATAAGAGGCAACAAAGTTAAACAAACCAGCAGATGGGCAGCAGCATATTCCTGATAACAACTCAAAATTATAAAAAACTGCGCCAGCCAAGCGTGGCAACTATGGCAAAATCTCTTTTATGAGGCAATCTACGGGGGAAGGCTATGTTCAGCAGAGGACTTTTATAGATTTTCATTTGGGTAGATAATATTTTACACTTTTATTTAATAGTTTTACCTCCGTTCCTGAATTAATTAAGATCGCACGCGTACTGTACATTCATACTTTTTGGGTTAATTAAGACAGTTTTTACATAGCAGTCTGAAGTAAAATTATCCACCAAGAAAATGTTCGTTACTTCTGACTTGGAGAAAGGCTAACATATCTACGAGTATGTTAGTCTTGCCTCCGACAAACTGATAGTCTTTCCCCAGCTTACAACTTCTAGGTTATGTTTTTGTTTCGTTAAATATTTTAGAAAAATGTTTGTTTTACTTTAAATTGATATAACTACCTAATAACCAATATTTACTTTGAGAGCATTTCAATATTCGCTCAATTTTCACCAAAAATTTTAAATATCCGATAACCCGGCAACTTTGATAAATTGTTTTCACTTCTAAGATTTTTTAATGACGTTTTTCGGTCATATTTACTTGCAGTAGCAACATCGGTGTTTTGAGCCGGGAACTTTTAAGTATGAACTGTTTTACTGACTAAGAGAATTTCTTAAGGAAGCTATACTTATTGAGATACTAAGCACTAAGCAGTGATTGTCTTACCCCGGTGAAAGTCTTACCCTACCTGACTCGTGTGTCAATGTTTTTATCACAATTTGAATTTTATCTTCCGTTGCAAAATAGGAATTAACGCAAAAAGTTTTTAGTTCTTAGGGCGATGATTTTTTATGAATTTAAAAGTTCACTCTCTTCACTAAATTGCACAGCTCGATTGCAATGAAGTGTTTATCTCCCAAAAGCATTTTGATACTTTTGAGAGGAAAGCGCTTCATTTGAGAACCGTAAAGCGTTGGTACGTAGAATTTGATCGTGGCCGTGTTTTTCCATGAAATATTCGTATAGCTCTTATTATAAATGTTTTACATAAACAATACTCTAAGCTTCTCTTGATGCTCCCGTTTAAACAAAATGAGCTATAACGGAAGCACACTAACTACCTACTACTTAACGCTTTGTATATGGGTATGATTTTTTTGTATGTATGTAACGCAATATCTTTCATGTAGTAAGCGGTTGCTGTGACCTATATACATCTACATCTATCCTCAATAAAGAATAAAAATGCAGATGCGTTGTCACCCGTGAGGACTAAGATGGAATGCCTCTTTTCCAGTAAAAAGGGTCTCGTCGTCAATTGTTTTTTTAAATTAAATAAGTTATTCAAGGGTGGTTTCATTTAAATTTTGGAAAAAATTTGACCCCTAAGGGTGATAAACTTTAAATATAACTATTTAGACGACTAACTGTTTAGGTAAAAAAAGACTTTTAATAAAAAGTAAAAGCCTAGTTTGAAAAACTAAAATTATATATATTATTTGCTGATGTTAAATCCTCTTCTGTCACCTTGCATTTTTTATTTGCGGATTAAATGAACTTAGGCATTTCAACCGCACTTAAGGCCTTAATTTTCAAACTCAAAAGTCAGTCAATTAATTATGACGATGTAAATAATGCTCTATCGAAATTAGTACATTGGTTTAATGCCAACAATTTGCTCTTAAACGGCAATAAGACATAATGTATTAAATTTACAATACCTAATGTTAAACATTCAAATATCAATGTGCTCTTAAATGGGGAGGAGTTGAGTCTTGTGGATACCACTGTTTTTCTTGGTATTACTATTGACGCGAAACTTCAGTGGGGCCCCCAAATATCTAAATTAACAAGCAGACTTAGTTCTGCAGCATATGCTGTAAGAAGTCTCACAGATGTTGAGACAGCTAGATTAGTTTACTTTAGTTACTTTCATAGCGTAAAGTTTTATGGAATTTTGCTATGGGGTAATGCGACTGATATTGAAGCCATATTTGTTTTGCAAAAGAGAGCCGTACGAGCGATTTATAACTGAAATTGTAAAGAGTCCCTTAGAGAAAAATTTAAAGAAACAAACATATTAACTTTGGCATCGCAATATATTTATGAAAATGTAATGTATGTACATAAAAACATAAATAGCTTTAATAAGAATAAGGATGTTCATACTTTAAACACTAGGAACAAACATAAGCTTGTAATGCCAGTTACTAGACTCTACAGAATCAGTAATTCATTTATGGGGCAATGTTATGGGGCTTTTACAACAAAATCCCAGAACATGTTCAAAGTTTGTCAATAAACAAGTTTAAAAGTTTTATTAAAGAAAAAATATACAAAAAGGGTTATTATAATATCAAGGAATACATGAATGAAAATAACCCCTGGGAATAAGGTGATCGCCACCATGCTGGTTCTATAAAAATACATTTAAAAATTGTATAAACAAAATTATTGTTAAGTGAAATATGTTTAAAAAAAAAGTCCCGCTGGGTTTCTTGTTGGTTCTTCCCAGGACAAAGGTATTTTCGGAACCAGTGGTAATAAAAATGACTTTCAATAAGTATTATGTAATAATCATGACGACCAGACGACAACTGTTCAGTGATGTCTCAGTGATCGCGAGGGTGAAAACTGGCAGCGATCACCGAATGGTGAGAGGCACGACGAGAGGCAGAGGCAGAGGCACACTGAACCTAAACGTAAAGTTGGAGAGGTCACGTCTAATGAAGTCAACGCTCCGTCCCTCTCGTGCTCTAATCCAAAGCCCCGAAAACTTTCAGCTCGAGTTACAAAATCGTTTTCAGTGCCTAGAAGATTGCAATGAAGTGGACGATATAAATGACAAGCTTGTGGAAACTGTCCATGCGGTCGGAGCTAAGTTCTGTAAAACCCGTCGCAGAAGAACACAAAAACTCTCCGATCACACTCTTAATCTCATGGTTGTTAGACGGGAGATGAAGCTGCAATCTTCAGTAGATTTGATAGCATACAGGCAACTGAACAGACAGATCTCCAAATGCATGCGGCGGGACTTGCGCAACTTCAATACAGCTCGTATTGAAGAAGCGATCGAGCGGAACCAGGGCTCCAAAGTCTTTGCCAGAGATCTGTCTGCCAGAAAGAGACAAAAGCCGAAGCTGAAGACCGAATGTGGCAGCATCGTTTCTGGGACACCTGAAATTTTGAGTGAGATTGAAGAGACGGAAAAGCCATGCTACTACAGAGTATTGCAAATATTAGTAATTGCAATTAATTTCTTTATTTATTTATTTGCTTAAGAAATTTATGACTTACAAGGACAAATAGTTTTGGTGTAAACATAAACTCATTTGAGTTTTTGTTTACACCATTGCTGTCGACATTATGTACACATTATTCTATTCTACACATTACATTACAAAAGTTACATTTAATATTATTACCAACTAAATTAGGTGCATTATTAAATATTATATATCTATTTAAACTGGATTGTTAATAATAATAAAAAAATGAAATTCTTTCACTTGCCATATTTCAATTGCTTTACTTTACCTACAAATTATTTTACTATAAATTACTTTAAATTTAAAATATATGTTATAATCATACTGTATAACGATTTTTCACGAAATGTAATTTTATGTATCCACATTTAGTTTGTTAAAAAATATAAAATCTCTATGTATTTACTTAGTACAAGAGCTTGTTACCTCCTTCTTACTCTATATTGTATTTTCTTAGTGCTTGCACTTAATACACATATAATACTTATATGGTTGGCATCATGAAAATATATATAAATAATATGTATCTATTTCAATGTCTACAAAAAAGTCTATACTACGATTATATTCTTCTATTCTATAAAGATTCTGTCGAACGAAGTCGCGGGCACAACTATTTATAAATAACTCTGGGATTAAATTAATCTTTGTTTTATCACGATATCTTTAGATTCCACAAAGATTCAATGTTATTCGTATTTAAAATGTATAGAACCACAAGGCAACGACTGCGTTGTTGAGACGTATGCGTTAGTCAGTATACACAAACTATTGGCTTAATTATTTTTAAAATGCTTATTCGTTTAATGATTTCGTTTCTGAAATGGCTTTCTTTAAGTTAATGAGAGCTATTTGGATCGGTTCCCAATTCGAAAATACTCTAACTCGAGACGATTGTTTTAAAACTAAGGTTAAGAAATTCTTTTATTACGTTTTTCATTGGGATGTGGTTTTGTGACTTTCTTTTTCAGAATTAAAAAATACTATTTCATATTTGTACATACACCGACTGTCGTTCATTCAGCAATAAACGTTCCAGTTGTATCCTCTATAATTAGCAATGTTTTGATACTATGTTTTTATAACTCAAAATTTTAGAACCAGATTCATTCAACCAATTTTATAAATATTAAAGTTGTTAACAAGTTTCAGAGTTAAGGAAGGTGGAATGATATATTAATTATTCACCCAACTGTCTGAACTGATACTATAGTCCTGTATCCTAATCTCGGCTCGAGCCAAAACAAATAATTTGGTTTTTCTGTCAAGGAATTCTTAGTAGAAGCCCGGAGGAAGTTGGCGGTATTTTACCTTCGTGCCACGAAAAACACGTATGTAATTCCTTGCTATTAATATTTATCGTATATCTAATAACTTCATTGCGTTGCTAGCAACGCAAATTTTAACAGTTCGTTGCGGTGAAAATTTTAGAGCACCTAATTTTTAAACTTGGCACCTAATTAGCACCTAAAAAGCACCTAATTTCGGGATTTTCTAAATGCAAATTCCTGACTTTGCGTTGCTGGCGAGACACAGCTTGACTGCACTCACTCCGGTCGTGTTGGATTGCGATCCCATTGGACTATGAGAGTGAGGAAATAGAGAGTGCATCCTGTGCTTGCATACACACTCGTGCACTGTAATCCCGTATTATGCACATGGCTAGGGTCCGTTGTCATTGGTCGCCGTGACCAAATTTCAGTCAGAAGGACGTTATTGAAACACCGATTTACTTGCCCAAAAATAAAAGTAAGATTTGATAAGTCTGTCAATGTGCACTAAAGCAGTATGTACTTCTGTCCGCTCCACTACCCTTACAAAAGTCATTCCATCTAAATTTCCAGAAGTGACTACGCATATTTGAATCCTTCTGTATAATACAGTTGGTTTCAGGTGGTGAACGACTTCAGTAGTCATTAACTATTTTGTGGATTATCAGCTTGTTGTTCACTTAGGTTAAAAAATACCGAAAATTATGTATAAAAGGGAGCGAATTCCTTACCACAAAATTTTCTCAGAACCTGGGAGGACTCCCTTAATTTCAAAGTTGTCATATAGACACCTACATTTATTCTTAATAAAGAATCAAAATGCAGACACTTTGTCACCCCTGAAGATTTAAAAGGTTTCCGGTTCTCTGAACACACCATATGAAACACTGAAGCACTATGCTGCCTTTTTACGCTGGTATTCTGCGAGCGTTGTCCTTTTCCGGTTGAGCCGGCCTAATTGTGACTTAAGAAGCATAAGATACGCGAATAGTATGGCAAAACCACGCTGTTGCATGTGTGGTAGAGCCACGCTGCAGCCATTTTATGGTTGTAGCACGAGTGGGTCGGCTCGACCGGAGTAGGCTCCATGCTCTCACAGAATACCAGAGTAAAATAGCAGCTACTCGTATATGCTGCTGTGTTTCGTATGGTGAGTGTAGAGAACCGGAGACCCTTTTTACTGGAAACGAGGCAATCTATCTTAGTCCTCAGGGGTAAAAACGCATCTGCATTTTGATTCTTAATCGAAGATAAATGCAGATGTCTATGGACTGTCCGAGTAGGCCCCGTTGATCCTGACACAAGCACTAGATTCCCTATAAAGAGACTTTAATACCTGTATCAACCCCGTGCTCAACCCAAAAGCCTTTCTTCCATGTTCATGAACTTCTCCTTGATCATTCGCATGCAAAAGACTTGATCTGTACACCCCATTCCCCTTCTAAATCCAGCTTGCACATCCCAAATTTTCCGTCAATTTCTTTCATGACTCTTTCAATCAGCATCTTAGTCCCACAAAATGCTAAGCGGGCTGATGCCACGGTATTTTTGCAATTCTGCTGTGACCCATTGCATATATTGGAACTATAACGGCTTTGCACCAGTCTCCCGGTACCCGCTTCAGTTCCCAAGATAAATAAAATAAAGTGCACAACATGCCTGCTTTATTACAAGAAGTAGTTTATAATTAGTCTTAGGTTTGAACTAGAATATATTTCATTAAAGAATTCCTGCGGAAATAAGTGAACAAAAATGTGAAGTATTTAATTTGACAGTAAATCTCAAATTTCGCAAAGACGAAAGCGCCGCGGCTAAGGGAGGTCTTAGGTGTGAAAGACTTCATCTATACAAATAAATAAAATTGGAGTGTCTGTATGTAATGTCAAAATAACAGCTTTTCACTAAATGCATATGAAAGAATATGCGGTACTTATAACAAAAACACAATTTTTAAAATTTTTGTCTGTCTGTCTGTCTGTTTGTTCCGGCTAATCTCCGAAACGGCTGGACCGATTTTGATGGGACTTTCACTGGCAGACAGCTGATATTATAAGGAGTAACTCAGGCTACTTTTATTAAAGAAAAAATTAGGGTTCTGCGCAAAACAATCAAAAACCTAAATTACACGCGGGCGAAGTCACTGGGAACAGCTAGTATACCACATACAGAGGTTCTCAATTCGACTGTATGTTTGTTTGTGTGTATGTTTCGCGATATCTTCTTTAATTGTAACCCAATTTAAATTATTTCTACTAAAGAGATTACCTATATTTAAAGGGTGGTTCTTCAATTTATATAAAAAGTTTTACTCTTAAGAATGGAACATTTGGAGTTGGAGTTTTAGATGCGTTGTCAATTTCCAAAGCGGCGTGGTATTAATTTTTCCGTGTCTTAGCACCGACTTTTGAAGTTATTATGTGAAAATTATTAGTTCTTATAAATTGGCTTTTATTTTTATTAAAAGGCTACTTTTTAGCTAAAATAAGGTCTGAGAGCCGTGATAGCTGAGGGGATGATGCTCGTACCGAGTTCGATTCCTGCTGGCACCAATGAAATTGTTCATTGCAATTTTAAGTGCTTATTTTCCATGTCCTGTGTGGTAAAGGAAAATATGAGAAGATCTGCATGTCTGAGTAATTAAAAAAAATATTTCGAAGACGTGTGAAGTTCACTTGCACGCAATGGGGCAGCGCAGTACTTGCCTCAAATCCTTTTCAGAAATGAGAGGAGGTCTGTGCCCAGCACGCACGAATATGCTTATTCGCGTACTAGTGCTTCTCTATAAAGCTTGCGCATGACAACTCTGCACACTGCTCTCCAAACTGTTTACTACAAAATTTATTTTTTATTATATCCTGCGAAAAACTATTACTGGCCAGTCAGCTTGATTGTACTTTTTATTATATAACTTTTTTTAATAAAGCTGTGGTAATCCAAATAAAGTAAAAATAATGGCTGAATGAAGAAAATGCAAATAGACGCAATCAAAATAAATTTCCAATACAACGAGATATTTCGTATCAATTTCTAAAGTTTACTCTGTTTGTCTGCATTCAGCTTAATCACGGGAGCGGAACCAGCGCGGAATAAATTGTTTGTGAGAGGCTTCTTTTTCTCATTTACGCTTTTGTGAGGGATGATTTACGGAGTCGAAAGGTATCGGGTTTCCACGTCTTGTAACTCGAGTTGGGTGGCGTTTTCTCGCGTTCATTTTAATTGTTCGAGATTTTATATAACCTTGTCTTGACGCGTGTCATTTTTCAAGCCAAGGTCGAGTGTTAAATTAATTTGAAATTCATCTCTTTGTGAGAATTTGCGTAATTGCGTTGAGTTTTGCAATTATGTAAATTAACATCATTACTTTGGGTAGATCAATGAAGGAATTTATACATATTATATTTAATGAGAATGACTAACCAAATGATAGGTCAATATATTTATATAAGTTCTTTAAAAATTATCTTCTCCATAAGTATACACTTAAATAAATGAAAAAAGGTTTCTAATATATCGCAAAGAAGGCTAAATAAACGTTTGTTTGAGTAAAAAAATAACAATAGGATTTATAACAATAGAATTTTTAGATAGTATGTTCACAAATAGGTACGTATCTCTCTTATTCAATAAAGGTACTCAGTAAACTGTGGACTTGAAGCGGCTGTCCCCATGGAGGTCGAGACATTATTCCATTAGTGGCCCTTTTGGAAAGAAAGAACAATGGCCCTCAATTAAAGACACCTTTGGTTGTATAAACAGTGCGTGTGTGCGGGCCAGCGGCGCTATGCCCATTTGTCAATTGATTCCCGATATAATGAAGGGTACATCGTAACATTGGAGCGAACTGTCAGAGGCGGTCTTCCAGTTTGGTATGGATTTCTTGCGGGTGTGAGTGAGGTGGCGGTGTATCGGAAGATGCGTGCGCAGCTGTGCCAGTCATGTCATCTCGCCTACTCAACGGTGTTCGCCGCTTGCGTATCTCGACCTACACAGCCTACAGAGTTGCGTGCTATTTGATAACATCACGCATCTGTGTGACTCCTTGTTTATATTGGTCTCGATGCCACTTTAAATTGATTAATTCATCTAACGTCACCTTACATTCTTTTAAGGTTTTGATTTGCATTAAATATTTAAATTTATTGATTGTGTATTAAGTTATATAAAAATTGTAAAATTGTGAAATTCGACACGACGCTTAGAGATGATTTTGCATGCATGTTTTTAAATCATTTATAAATATGTGCTCGTGTAATATGACTACAATAAAGAGAAAGAATTAATAAATATATTATATAAAAATATATACCTACCGTATATACCGTAACCTTCAGCGAAGCCAGACGCACGATATTAAATGGATTCTATTAGCGGTCTCTAATGAAAAGCAAGAAAATCCGTGCGCTTGTGAAAACAGCCTAAGAGAGTTTTCCACAACTCACTAACACCGATTCGCGGCTCGTAGCCACGCAACTTTCCACGCACACACGTTTTCGTAGCAAAATAAGCTCCTGAAACTCGTAGCGCGACCGTGAATTCTATATACGTCTCGTTCGCACGCAGTTTCCCGTCCTATTTCAACAGGTTTCGCCTTTCAGCAGTTGCCGTAGAGAACGCGTGCCTCTAGTAATACAGCACAAACAGTACGGGGAACACACGTCGTACTAGAAAACCAAAAACACAGTTTCACTGACAGTTCCGACATTAGCTGCCATTCACAGCCGTCCACCGTACAGCGGCTTACCGCGCTTTTGTGCAACCAGCCGATCGTTTACATAACAATTTATTTATTAATAAATAAAATGTAACGGCGTGTGTTCGGCGTTTGGGAGCGCTCGTGAAAAAATCGCATCCATAAAACTTCGCGTGCGAAACATGAAAACCGTTAAACTTGTTTGTGCCAAAAACAATGATCAGATAAGTCCCTCGTAATATAAATATGGCAATGTGCGTACAGTGTTATACAGTGAATTGAAATGATTTATTTTCTAAAAGACGCAGAAAGTTAACAAAATGTAAATTTATGAACGTAATCAATGTTTACCTCTTCAGTGTTGTGAATAAAATATTAAAATAAATTGTTGTAGTTTAAAAAGTAGTGTAGAGCAATGTAGTCGCCTATCTCGGACGTTTTAATTGATGTAGACTGAAATTGTTCTGAGCAACCATGGTTGTGATAAATTAAAATAGTGCGTTAAATTCTGTCCCATCCCATGGAATGACTTATAATAATATTGGTTGTTACACCCAAAGTTGTGAGTACGATAGGAGAACAAATTAGTATATTTATACAATCGATTGATAGTTAGGTATTTATGTGTATATTAAGTACCTGTTTTAGTGTTCATGTTTATATCATACCATAAAAGATAAAAAAATCGTCTTCATGATAGTTGGAACTTGTATCTCCATCTATTATTTCCCTCGAGGTTGTGAATAATAACGTAAAGAGACTGGAACGTAGAGGACTTGGAGACACTACATCTCAGATGATTATAAAAGTACAAGGATTTGATTTTGAAATAGAATGACGGATTCGGACGGATTTTGACTGAATAGTGTTGGTGGTCGCTGAGTTAATGTGATTTTATCGCCAATGAAGGTGAGTGCATAATAATTTATGATACCTTTTTATGATAACTTTAAAGAATTATTTATTCAATTCCTAAACATAATCTCTCAGTATAAATGTTTTATTGCCGCAGTGTAAGAATATCCACTACTACATACCGTCCTTTAGCTGTCGTAAGGAGCGACAGAGGGAAACATACCAAGTAATGGGCAGCAGCGTCTTCTTAATAACAACTAAAAATAAAAATAAACTGCGGTTGCTAACCCGCCTGCCAAGCGTGGCAACTATGGCTAAATCCGTGGCAAATATGGCAATCTATGAGTGAGGTCTAAGTTCATGATAGGCTATAACAGTAACGGTAAGCATGTTACGTTGATAAAAAATCTTTTGTGAACTTTATTACACTTCAATAAAAACTTAACGAGGCAAAAATTTGAAAATAAAAGTAAATGTATAAAACGCCCAAATAAAAATTTATTCGCAATTCATAAAAATGGAAAATAGCCTAATAACTAACACATGTAGGATCTAATATTGCCAAAGTTTTCGATCAGAACAAAATATGTCCTAATAGTCCATAACCCACCTATTATTTATCTGTTATAGGTACTTTAAATTACGGTGAAGTTATTTGAAAGACTGTCATTCATCAAATTTTTTGTTTGAAAAAAAAGCTGATGAGTGACAGTCATAAGTCAAAACAATAAGCATAAATTAGGAGACTTGCAGTATTTTTCAGGCTAATATGTTATAAAAAAATAAAAATTCTAAATTACTTACTATCTATATAATCTATATAAATAAAATGATAGAGGTTTGCAGTTATGCGCGCATCACGGAAAAACTACTGGATAGATTTCAATTAGGTTTCTTAAGTTTTATTTCTTAGACACTTAACCCTTATCTAAAAAAATATTGCGATATCTTCATTTATTATAAAGTTATTAAAGTTTTAAGAAACAACGATTTTTATAAGCACTACGTGTTCAGTGATGTGTGTTTTCTTTGTTAATATTACAAGCAACGCGGACGAAGTCGCGGGTATCAGCTATTCAATTAAATAAATCTAGCAATATTGAGATGAAATAAAATTAAAGTAGGTTACAACATCACCTTCTCCTCAATATACATACATAACGAATCAGGCGCTACTTTCCGAAAATTTTGTAACATTAAAGATGAGAAAATCTTTAATATATTAATTTGTGCATTTTCCCGGGTCAATATTTGTAGGCTATACAAATACTTGTCCCGCGCGGGATTCGAACCTGCGACTTAGGTTTATCTAGTGGTCCGTAAGCAATTTCTTTCTTCATCTGATTAAAATGTCGGTGCTCTCAAAGTAAGAGTAATCAACAATCAAGAGAAATCAAAACAACCATTTACCATCAGGTCAAAAAAGTATAATCTTTTCACTCATGGGAAAGGCCCTGCATTCAGAAATAAAAACGTTTTGAAACACTGAAGAACCCCACTACTACTTTTCTCGTCATATTGTGCTATTCATAGCCGAACACACATTAAATCGGCACTTAAAACAGCAATAAAAATGTCATTAAAATAAAGCCGAGAATGGAAATCGGGTTACTCGCATTCTATGAAATTTAACGCAAGTGCACAAAACTTTCTCATGAAACTATGTTAGTAGAAATTATCACTCACATTTGTTTAACCAATGTTTTGCTAAAACTAAAGTGAAACATTTTTCCTACTTTAAAATTTGATTTTCACATCGGGAATGAACAACTTATTATTTTTTTAAATAAAAAGATTTGGGCGCGAAAATCTAATCGGGGTCTCTTTAAAGAGTATGGTAAGTTCGATATGTAAATATTATTCAAAAAGCAATTAATGTACTTACATTAATTGCCATTATACTTACATTGTTTTAAAACAAATTAAATATTTAAAAATATCATGCTTATTGTGAAATATGGAAAAATATGCTTATAGAGAAACCATTTTTAACACAAGTTATCTTGTGATTTTATTTAAGAGCAACTTTAAAACACTTCATGCAATAAAAGTGAAGTACAGTAGAAATGCCTTTTCAGAAGGAGCTGAAATTTAACTCGCACAAATTGTGTTTAAAGATAAACGAGGATTAAAAATAGATTAAATAATGAAAAGTAAAATTTTATATTTAAAATAGCAGCCTTGTAGCAAGTGCAGTACTGGACAACCTCCCACTAGCTAGAGTGACGACCTGGTTAAACACGCAGGAAATCGACGCAGGTGGTTCAGAACCCTACCTTGTGGTACTTTGTGGTACCCAGCATATGGGGGAGCCCTATGTTCAGCTGTGGACTGTGATATGCTGTAGTAATCGTGATAATGATTTAAAATGTAAGCAATAGTATTAAACATATTACTGGGATGACATTATTACAAAATATTTTTTCACTCATTCATTCATTCATTAAAGCCCTAAATCAAAATCTTTTTACCTGATATTAAAAAAAAAACAAATATCTAATATATAAAAATAAATTTTTGTTTGTTCGTATTTCATGCGCCACCATACCGTTCATCAGATTGCGGTAAAACTTTGTCAACTTATTGCTTGCACTTTCGCGAAGGTTATAGGCATAGTACAATTAATTTACACTAGGTGGCGCGTGTATCGTACCGACAAAATTATTTGAAGGTTATATATACATATATCAATGAATATATTGTCCTTCCTAATTAAACAATATAACTCTTCCAATTTTAAAACCACATTTTGACAATTATTTCTTCTGCAGCAGAAACGCGCCGCGTACCTAGTAAAATATAGAATAATATTCATAGAATAATATTTCATATCATAGAATAATATTTCAATAAAAACACGTTCTCTATTATCACATTAAAATTTTTCTTTTCTCTACTCGTGCCGGGAATAATACTTTAAATTGAAAACTTATAATAAC
Organism: Parnassius orleans; assembly: GCA_029286625.1. NCBI lineage: Eukaryota > Metazoa > Arthropoda > Insecta > Lepidoptera > Papilionidae > Parnassius > Parnassius orleans. Next base: position 6,995,009 of record JAGSMP010000018.1, read on the forward strand.
GAACAGTTTTATTCTTAAAATGTCGTTGGCGAACTAGAAAATCAATATGCCAGCAGCGGTGAGATCGGCTTAGCATTTCCGACATAACTTTTGAACTTTAATTTTAGTTTTCTTAGTGGCACTGGCAGCTGTTGCATAGGAAATGGGAATCAAACCTTTCTTCTTGTGTTCACTTTTTATTATAATGCTTATTTACCTTTGAATAACCCTTTCATGAAAATATTTGTAATGTAATAATTAATGTCAGGATCGTGCCAAATGGGAGGCCGTAGTCTTTACCTACCCTCTGGGTGACAGTCGTGAGTGTTTATGCATTGTATATATTATTGCATGTGTGTATGTACTTATTAAAGTATTCATATTATCTAAAATATAATCAATGTATAGTTTACAAGAAATAAAAACGGGGTGAGAAATATTCATTTTTCGAGAACGTCATTATTGCAAATGAAAATTTGCAAAAATTTGTAGTTGAGCTTAAAAATATTGAAACGAATAAAAATACGATAAGTATATTAAATCTATAAAATTAAAATTAAAATTATGTAACATAAACATTTATAAGCACAAAGATATAGAAGTACCTTTTTAGTAATTTATTATAGACAGATAGGAATGAAACTTAAATCATTTGAAAGGTACTGTGCTATAGATGTGCACAAAAAATTATGTGTGTGGCAGGCAATATAAAGAAAACATAGGTTATAGTTTTGTTCACGCTTATGGCTGTATGAGGTAAAATTCTTTTCGTTACCTGCACGCGAAATTATAAAAAAAGTTATATTAACAAATACTTACTTAGCGTTGTTTCCACAAAATTGGACGAATTTTGATCACAGGCGATACCAGTTTTTTTTTAATTAACCGTATAGTTATAATTAGTAGTACAAAAAAATTAAAATCTTCCCGATAACAAAGAATGAAAAAGGTAGCAAGCATGCTTTCACATTCTTAGAAAGGCATACTTAATAAATGATGCAAGTAAAAGATTAGACTTAAAAATGTTGTTGACGGTGACAACTAATATCATAATATATAATATATAGACATCCTCTTACCTATTCCCGTCGCCATGCAGAAATGCACCCTGCTCCCAGTCATTTTAATCACTGATGTGTTTCGGCTTGAATGGTAAAAAAGCAAGTATAATTTACAGACTGGACGGCATTTCATCTTAGTCCCCATGGATGACAATCATCGATGGCATCATTAGCCTTTTTTAAGGTTGGTCGCACGACCTTATGGCTTGCAAGTTATTTATCGTCAGCTGGACTGTTATTTTGTCACTTATAAGCACTTGTTCTCAAGATCTGAGAAATAATGTAATATAATGTCAGACAAGACACATCTAGATTAGAAAACTAAAAAACTGTGCATCCTATTTTAAAACTCTCTCTCCTAAGAAGATTGCATATTTGTCAGCACCGTATCCATCGCTTTTGCTAAACGCCTCGCACGTGTGTACGGTGCGGATAGATGTACGAGCCGGCATTGGATTAAATAGAAACGATACTGGTATGAGGTGCTTTTGGAATATACAGTGATGACAAATGTTTGATCACGTATAAACGTATTCTTTCTTTTGATGATATACTGACAGATAAAGAGCACGCAAATTTATTTGTTGGCATCTATACGACGAACGAAAGATATTACGAACTTTTTATAGGTGCATTTAATTTATGACAACGGCCACCCAAGCTTAACAATTAATAATATTTTGCAGAGGAATATTTAGTTTAAGAAATAATGTTTCTTTTTAATGTTACTATATCTTATTATACCGATTACCAAGTTTATTGTGGCTGAAGCACTAGACCTATGGGGTGACAACGTATCTGCATTGGCTCTTAAACGTGAACTCGTCTGTATTATGAATATGTAAATACGTGTCAATGAGCCCTAAAGCATCTACTTACCAACAGGTAGACCGTTTTCGTATTTTCTTCACTCGTATAAAAGATATAACTTATTTAGAATAAGTTTGCTGTCATTAGTTCTTTTTCATTTTCTAAGCCAATAGAAACTATTGTTGTATGTTCAGATTTTCAATAATGCACTAAATAAATGATTTATTTCAGAAACAATTTCTCCCAATTATAATATAAATTATGTTTGTGCTACCAGTTTTATCTTGAAAGTTAATACGGTTCTTGATATGAAATTAACAAGATACATTTAGTAGTTTTGATTTCAATTTAGATTTTGTTAAATTTTGACATAAATCTACAAAGTGCGGATTTAAATTAACTAAAATGTGAACAAAGGCTCATTAGAAACTAAAATGAAAATTATAGGTTTAGTAATAAAATTTAAACAATGTACATAATAATGTTTCGGATTTCGGTCACGGCGGCTAGTCTTAGCGGAGACTACCTATATGCACAGGACAGGACTATAGTGCGCAAGCACAGGTGCACTCTCTATTCCTTTACTCTCAAAGTCCAATGGAGCGGTAATCCGACACGACCGGAGTGAGATCAGGCGTAGGGCTATCGGCTCAATGTGCTTCCCGAGGCACGTGAGTGACTACTGAGAATTTCTTGATATGGCGTGATTGCGGAGCAGGAAGAATTTCAAATTATTGCAATTCATACAAATATGAACTTTTATCACTTGAGAATAAACTCGGTTTTCGAATCACAAAAACTGTTCAAAAGGTCCTAAATCAATTTCAATTCAATAAAAATAAAACTTTGTATGGTGAGAATTAAGTTTAAAAATGCAAAGCAATAAAAAAATCCTGCTTCGCGACCGCGTAGAAAAATGCAATCAAACCCGAGGCCACATGATCAGCAGTCGCGCTTACAACCACTAGGCCAAAGAGGCAGTCAAAAAAGTGCGAAATAAGTACTCGTTAAAATAACTCCATTCTCCTTTGATTACATTACGCTAAATGTGTAAGTAAGTGTAACTCGTTTAAAGTACCTACTTAAGTCCTACAAAAATATGTTTCTTTTCTTTTAATAATGTGAGCGATAAACAGAAATATCCTACGGTAATGACATGAAGCGCTCTTGCGCTCATTGTGAAGCGCGTAAAGAGAGTTGTTAAAATTAGTGATGGCCAATAAAGCGCTGAGTGCGGAACACCTTAAATCATTCCGCTGTAAATTATCACAGAGTTAAGGGTTCTACTGTTTTGTAAACACTTCCTACGAATACTTTATTGAAGTGGAATTAAAATGCTTGAGATAGTTTCCAATATTTCGTAATTATAACAAATTATATACTCCGATGAATGTTTTGGGTGCAAAAAGTAGTATTATTCATGAATAATTTTAGCTTATATATGCATATATTCGTAGTTTTATTTTCGTAAATGTCTTATTATTTTGTAGTAAAGTAACATTATACGATTTTAGATCGTACTTTATAGTATACGATATTTATAGAACAAAATAAAGGTTTAATTTTATTATAGCAATTATTTTTTTAATATTATTTTTTATACATTTTATTCATTATACCTGCTCATAATTTTAAGGACGACTCACTCCAATGTAACATGAAATAATGTACATATTAAATTTTATTGTAAACATAAATATAAAAAAGAGTTATATAATTTCTCATAAGAAAGTTATGAAAATCCTTTATGCCCTTCTCTGACGCTCCCACCGGTAGCAAAGCTCGCCCATGGTTTAACGCTGAATGCGACCAAGCTGCAAAGCCCAAGCATTTAGCGTACCTATCCTGGGTTGACGCTCGAAATCGCAAAGCTCCGGATATTAGCTCCAAAAAGAGAACTTTCAACCAGGCCGCCAAGTCCTACAAAAAAGCATTACGGAAAGCTAGTCTCGATCGCATTAAGCATATTGGCGCAAAACTCTCTGCCAGATCATCCGGCACTAGAGCTTTTTGGTCTCTCGCCAAAGCAGTCGAGACAAACTTCCGTCGCCCTACACTGCCTCCGCTGGTAAAACCGGATTGCATACAGCTAAAGAGAAAGCGGACTTGTTCGCGTCTCTCTTTACATACAATTCAGGTCTGGACAGTGGCAACAACGTTCCACTTAAATTACCTCACTGCGGGACCTCTATGTCGGAGGTTCGTATAACAAATAAGGAGGTTCTTAAAACCTTGCGGTGTCTAGACGTGAATAAAGCTAGTGGACCAGATGGTATACTAGCTATAGTTCTAAAGGCTTGTGCACCTGAGTTGGCTCCTGTGCTGACACGCTTGTTCTGTCTCTCATTTAGGACTAAAATAGTACCAAAATCCTGGAAGCTGGCCAACGTGCAGCCTGTTCAAAAAAGGCAGCCGTGCCGACCCTGCCCATTATCTCAATTACCTCCATACTCTGCAAGATTATGGAGCGTATATTGAACTCCCGCTTAATGGCATACCTAGAACAGAATGACCTACTTAGTGACTGGCAATATGGGTTTCGCCGAAATCGGTCAGCTGGGGACCTTCTAGCGTATACTACACACGTATGGGGCGAGGCACTCGAGAACAGTGGGGAAGCACTTGCTGTTTCCCTTGATGTCTCGAAGTCCTTTGACAGAGTTTGGCATGCTAGCCTTTTGGGTAAGCTTCCAGCGTACAGCTTATCCCCTGGTCTGATTGAATGGGTGAGTGAACGGTCGCTCCGGGTCGTCGTCGATGGCTGCTCATTGAAGCCTATGGCGACTAACGCCGGTGTTCCTCAGGGGTCCGTTCTCTCCACAACTCTCTTCCTGCTGCATATTAATGATCTGCTTATGTCCGGTATCTATGGGTATGCAGACGATAGCACAGTTGTGGAGAGATACCAACCAAGTCCTCGGGCCAGTCGGAATCAAATTCAGTCTGAAAGAGAAGCTATGGTAGATCGTGTGAATCTCACACTACAGGCGGTCTCCGAATGGGGCTATGCCAATCTTGTGAAATTCAACGCCTCCAAAACACAAGCGTATCTTTTCACTGCAAAAAGGAGCCAGCTCATCTTTGCTCCTTCGTTCCGGAATGTATCACTGGAATACACCGACCGCCTTTGTTGTTGGGGTTGAGATATCCTCAAATCTGAACTTCGGGCGGTTCATTGAGTCCAAGGCCAAAGAAGCTGCAAGGAAGCTAGGAGTCCTTGTAAAGGTGTGGCGATACTTGACGCCGGGACAGCTGCTTACTTTATATAAAGCGCAAGTCCGGTCGTGCATGGAGTATTGCTGCCATATATGGGCTGGTGCTGCAAAATGCCACCTAGCAGTTTTGGACTCAATGGAAAGGCGTGCTAAGAGGCTTATTGGTGACGCAAATTTGGTTAAAACCAATCTTACCAGCCACAGGCGCAAAGTAGCCAGCATTTCGGTTTTCTACAGGATGCGTTTCGGAGAGATTGCATAATTTAATTCCTCCCTCTCCCTTCCACTATCGGACAAGCAGACGTTCGGCCAGTCTCCACCCTTTCGTTGTTGACTTACCACGCGTTCGAACCAAACGGTTTGCTACATCGTTCGTGATGCGTACAGCAAAGGAGTGGAATAAGTTGCCAGCATCTGTCTTTCCGTCCGATTACAATGTGGGTGTCTTCAAGGCAAGAGTAAATAGGCTTTTGTTAAGTCAGTGCGCTTCACCATCTTAGGCTACATCACCCCTTACCATCAGGTGGGATTGTAGTTAAGCGCTGGCTTAGTATAATATAAAAAAATCACAATATTTTTAATACAGAGTAAGAAACAATTATAACGAAGACTTTAAGTTCTTCCCATGAAGGCATTTTCTTACACCGATGAAATGTTGGGTTCTTAAAAACGAGAAGGATAGAATAGGCTTTTGATAGATTACTTACTTATACATTGATTTTAGAGAAACGTTATTGATTGTTCCCACGTCTCCCATACTATTATTGAAGATAAGATATACTTCATTTCTAACATGTAATAAAAATAAATAATGTCTTGTCTTCTTACACTATGAGAACTTTAAATTACTGATTCGCTGTGTGGTGTAGTTTTCAGATTTACAGCGTCCATCGAGATACACATTAAAGCCTTAGAATATTTATCCGTATTTACTTTTCTTGGCGGTAACGCTAATGTTAAAGTGAGAGGGGCAATTAATCAATTGTTTTGATATTTACGCATTTTATAAATAAGCTTTGTTATTTAAGTACACATTTAAAATTTGTCATCGTAACGAATATTTTAGTCTCGCTCTCGCACACAGTTGTCTAAGAGCCAATTCTCAGCGAGTAATGTACGAGGTATTGCCAAGGCAAATTCTATTGTAATGATACAACCGTCGACCTTCTATTATCTCCGCGACGCGGACGTTTCTCCTGTACAGTCGTAAACAATTATAGATACAGAAAAATAATGAACTGACATCCCATAACTTTAAATGAAGTTTGTATACCTACTATTAGTTATTTCATAGAAGCGTGATGGACAGTCTTTTGTTCTTTTATTATAAATAATGTCGCATGCCATCTTTAATATATGTTTAGAATTTTCTGAAGCCAATGCACGCACGTATCAATTAGAGAGTATTATATTTTATTCCATTAATTTTAGAAGTGTTATAATATATTTGTTTTTTTTTTTAATTTTATTTTAATAATAACGATTATTAACTTGTTTATTTGAATAAGACGAGACAAGAAAATTCTGCCTGTATGGATATTTTGTGTTTAGATTACTGCACTGTAAAATTAGCACATTTATTTTTTTGAAGTGTAATATATCATTTCTTTGTTAGTTACTTTTCTTTTTTTTATACTTATTATAAGCCAGTGCTTGACCACAATCCCACCTGGTGGTAAGTGGTGATGCAGCCTTAGATGGTAAATCGCACTGTCTTAGCGTAAAAAAAGCCTATTCACTCTTGCCTTGAAGACGCCCAGATTGTATTCGGACGGAAAGATAGACGCCGGCAAATTACTCCTCCTTTGCTGTACGCATTACAAAAGACGAAGCAAACCGTTTGGTTCTAATGCGTGGAATATCGACTACAAAGGTGAAGACACCCGACCGCCTGGTTGTCCGATGGTGGAAAGAGGAGGAATTAAAGCGTGTAATTCTGCGCACACTCACCGAAATGCATCCTATAGAATACCGAGAGACTGGCTACTCTGCGCCTGTGCTCTAGGCTGACAAGATTGGTTTCAACCAAATCAAGGTCACGAATGAGCCTCTTAGCACGCCCCCCCACTGAGTTCAACGCTGCCAGATGGCATTTTGCATTTTTCTTGGGTTTACTTAGTGCGAGGCCACACGTGACATTACGGCGACAGCGCGATGCCTGATCGGTACCGCTGCGGCGTCCTAAGTTAATATGAAAATCCGTGGCATGACACTCGTTGCGGTGCGATGATTCACGGCGTTCCATCGTGATCCATGTTGACGTGATGCGGTGTTGAAGTGACAACACTACCAATTTAGCGCTTCTAGAGCTAGCGCCTTTAGTCCGTTCCCTATTTTAGGGCCTAGTAATATCCTCCAAACCGAATTTCGGTCACGGCGGTCGATTTCAACGGGGACCAGTCATCTACGAAAAACAGGATGCACGAGTGTGTGCGCAAACACAAGTACACTCTCTCTTCCTTCACTCTCATAGACCGATGGAAATCCGACACGACGGATTACGTGCTTTCCGTGGCACGGGGATGAAACTCCGCCAACTTTCTGACTTCGGACTGCTACTGAGAATTTCTTGACAGAAAACCCCGATATCTGTCTTTGCCCCGACCCGGGAGTCCAACCCGAGAGCTCCTGATCAGCAGTCGCGCTTACGATCACTAGACCAACGAGGCAGTACCGCCAAGTGTATTTTACACTAACTTTTACTTAACTTTGATTAACGTTGTTAAATCTTTAAATTAATTAAATAAATAAAAAATGAAGAAAGTGACTTTACAATTATTCTTAATTTAAAATAGAGTACGTACAAATGTTTGCAACTATAAATGAAAATTGAAAAAAATGCGATTATTATTCATTGAATTATTCCGAACGAGTTAGTCAAGGTCGGTGTGGAAAAAAATCTGTATTCGCAACGAAAATAGAAACGGCAGCTGGATTCGTCGCACGTTATCTGCCACTGTCATGCAACGGTTCCGTCACTGATCGCCATCTGCGTAAACAGGAATGTTTCATATAGTTGCTTACATAAATATTGGTGTTTTTTGAAATACCCGTTTCACCATTAATAGTATTGCCATTTGACTGGAGTTTCACGCTAGCTAAGTATACAACTTTGACACTGGTGGAAAAACCAGTAAGGCAGGCGGGTTGCAGACCGCAGAGCCATACCCTCTTACTGGTGCTACTGCCCATTTACCAGTTCGAGAGATTTGGAGTCAGCATTTTTTTTGTTGTTAGTTGGTAGGTTGCTCAGCCTGAAGGTGAGGTTGGCGTTTGGAGCAGAAATTTGATCCCTTTGCTTACACTTTTATTTGTTTGTTTATTAAGTGCAACGATCTCGCACTAGAAATTTCTCAGTGGAGGCGTTTTATACACGACTAGTATATGGACAAACATCCACGATACAGGACACAAAAGAAAGATTTCCATACGCAGAACAATTATTTGCAGGTCATACAAACACTTGTTCTTTGCGGGTTTCGAATCCACGGATATCTGATATATTATGAAACGTTATTTTGTTTTAGGAACAAAACTTAGCAACGTTTAAATAAAAAAATTATATAAATTTTATCACCATCATCATCATCGCAGCTCATCACAAGTTCAATACAGACCGATAATATATTGCCATTAATTTTTATAAAATTTAAAGAAAACAGTTGTATAATTTACTGTAAAAAATACAATTAATGTCAAGAAAAGTCGCTTATTTTATTAGCTGTATCAATGATGTCGATCGTCATTATTCTTCCTTCCTCTACATAAACGTTTTACCGTTTAACTTATATAGCCTATTTGGTGCTTCTTAAAGCATTTTAGGAAGAGAATTACGATGATGTGATTTGGATAGCTCAATAACCGGCCAAGTGCGAATCGGACTCGCGCATGAAGGGTTCCGTACCATCGTAATACACGTTTCTAGTAGGGGAGCCCCTTTTAATTTTTAATTTATTTTAATTTTTATTATTTGTTGTTATAGCGGCAACAGAAATACACATTCTGTGAAAATTTCAACTGTCTACCTATTACGGATTTTTTTTTAATTAAAAACGGTATTACTCTTGACCTCCATCTGGCCCGAGGGCAAAGATGAGGTCTGCGATGGAGCGAGTTTACCCAGGAGAAGCCTGTTTACACGCAACTTGAAGAGGCCCTCGGAAATACAGACGCCAGCAGGGTATTCCACTCTTTGGCTGTGAGATACAGCCCGCTGACAGACAGACAGACGGACGGAGGGACAGAGGGACGGACAGCGGAGGCTTAGTAATAGGGTCCCGTTGGTTACGCTTTGGGTACGGAACCCTAAAAATAGAGTTTTATGCATATAACATTTTTAATAAGTTAAAGATAAGAACGTTTTGTCAGAATGTTATAAAAGACATATTTTAAAACCAGTATGGATGACAAATGAGCTCGCAGTCCATCTGGCACATAAACATCTACATATATATTCGATTAGGAATCAAAAAAAGAAGCGCCTCTGAGATTTAAAATGGAATGCCTCTTTACCAGCTAAAAGGGGTTTCGATTCATGCTACTAGCATCTTTCTCCGGTTGAGCCGACCTATTCGTACTACATATTACGTTGCAGCAGGGCTCCTTTACGTAAAACTTAGAGCACTATTGTTATTTTTGTTTATTTGTTTAAAATGTTTTTGTATGTCTATCGAAGAGCAAGAGTATCTGACACAAGTGACTTGAGGCACTTGAAAGACGTTCACAACCATAGACAAAACCTTTAAAAAGCTATAATATGATATAAAAACATTATTATTGTTATTATTACTTGCCTCACCACGCTTCTGGACAGATATATCAGTGGAAAATTGCAATGTTTCTGGATGGACGTTTTGCGATCAGCCGGTCGGTCGCTAAAGCTACATACATACAAAAGCCGGCAAAGCACTTGCAATTAATTCCTTTGGTGTTGTAGGTGTATTTACCATCAGGTGACCCGTATGCTCGTTTGCCTCCTCTTTAATTAAAAAAAACATACGTCAATCAGCAGTGTATATAACACCTGTAAGATTGACATTGGGGAATAAATTAGCAATCATGCCTTACATCCTACCGTTATCGTTAGCTTACATTAATGTCCACTGCTGAACATGGGCCTCCCCCATAGATTGCCTCATAGGGATCCCCCCTATTAACTATTTGCCATAGATGCCACGCTTGGCAAAGGGGTCAACCCGTACAACCAGGAGATGGGCAAATCGCAGTTTTTGCCCATCTCCTGGTTTGTTTCCCTCTCTCGCCTCTTACGACACCCACGGGATGACATGGGATAGTGGATATTCTTACACCACACGGCATTAGGTAGTAACGTATAGTGGCGGTGTAAGAATATTAGCGTTTTTTGAATGTATCCATTACTTAATGCATTCGAAATCACGTGAGGCGCATCGCTGACAGCGGACGGACGAGCGTTTTCAAATTCAGAACGCATTAGCGTATTCAGTCAATAACGTGTTACGGTTTTAACATCGTAATTTGTTTTGGTTTGTCAATATTTAGCAGTCATTATTAATTAAATTACTTGTGTCCTACATACATATAACGTGACGTTTATTTATAAATCACATAACTAGTTGTTGCGTCACAATAGCACTAACAAGCATCGTTATTTAATACAAGCATTATGTACATATTACACAGTTCGGTACAGATTATGACCTATTAAATATATCGTTTTCCAGCTAGACGTCGCCACATCCCGTGAAAGAAAAAACTCCCTTAAAATGTTCATTGGTTTTGGTCACAGTTTACAAACTCCAGTTACAAGCCATGTTTTCTGTTGTTTAAATACAGTAAAGTAATATACTAAAATTACAAATCTCTCACTAGTTTAGTTTTTGAAATAGACCCCGATAGATACAAAAATGGTATAAAACTGACAACTTTGATGGAACTGATTCCGTCTACTAGCTATGAATACGTGACATTTGGACGGACAGACAGACGTATAATAGACAGACAGACAGACAGCAGAGTGTCAACAATAGGGCTCCGTTTAACTCTTTTGGTATCGAACTCTAAAAACAAAGAGTTCGTTTATCTAAGATAATATTAAAAAAATGTAATTTACTCAGTTTTATACAGGATAAAATATTTCCTGATTATATTTTTACCACAATATTTGACCGTTTAGGTCCGCCATATTTATTTATCAATGATGTCATATTATAATCTGTGTTAGTCGTACAATATGACAAATTGATTGTGACATCATAAATTAAAATACAACAACCAGTTTTGAAGTTACAGGTGGACATAAAAACGGTTATACTCATACATTCATTCATTCATTCATTACAGCCCTTTACAAGTCCACTACTGAGCATAGGCCTCCCCAAGGAATGCTACAAATCACGGTCCTGAGCCACCGACATCCATAGACTTCCTGCATGTCTCACCAGGTCATCACTCCATCTAGTGGGGTGTTGCCCTACACTTCGCCTACCGGTACGAGGCTGCCACTCGAGAACCTTTTTTCCCCATCGGTTGTCGGTCCTTCTATACGCATACATACCAGCTAAAATACTTTGCACCTTTGAGACTTCGCCGCAGTCAGGTAATAACCATTCGTAACAGTCATAGACAGTGAGACTATAATAGTACACATTATGGTAGTTGATTGGTTTAATTAAAAAAAAACGTACATCAACACAGCCACATTAAATATTTATAGTGATTGTAAATATTTATTTGTGTACACGATTATACCAAACTAATTACATACGTATTTTCCTACGCGCATAAATTGCACTTCATAAAACAAACACTGTCTGCCAAACTGTAATGAATGATTTATATAAGTATTTTTACACTTGATGAATTTAAAATCATTGTAGGTAATATAATTTAAAGTTAAAAATTTTGTACAACCGACTTCAATATAAATTATTAAGAATAACTCAAAAACTATTAGTCAGACCTTGATTAAATTTATATGGGACCACATGTAAAGCAAAAGCTTTCAAATAAAAAAGAATCATCGAAATCGGTTCACCCAGAGAAAAGTTATGGGGTAACATACATAAAAAAACATACAGTCGAATTGAGTACATCCTCCTGTTTGAAGTCGGTAGAAAACACCAGTATAAAACAGCAGTTTGATACTGCTAATTTCGTTTGGGGATTGTAGAAAACTGAGATATGAGATTCTCGTGTGGTCCTATATATTATAAATTGATCAAGGTCTGACCAATAGTTTTTGAGTTATTCTTAATAATTTATATTGAAGTCAGTTGTACAAAATTTTTAATTTTAAATTATGTGAGAATATGGTCCTTCTCCGGTCGAGCCGAATCATTTTTGCTGTTACCATAATATAGCTGCAGCGTGGCTCTACCAAGTTGATATAGGTTTCTAACGTTGTTAATAGGAATCAAAATTGCTACGCTCCGCAAGCAGATTAGCGATCGCAGATAGACTCCAGTACTATCTAGGGTGCCAGACGTCTGCCTTAGTCCCTTTGTTGCTGCTCCCCGTCACCGGTCTGGTTTTTAAGTCTGGCTTATATGGTAATTTGTAATTTGTTAAGTTTTATTTAAAAAACAAAATAACATCACGATAGCATAATGTAATATTAGATAGACGGCTCGGATGTGCCGTGACTAAGCGTTTGACTATAGCACTAGAGATTAACGATATGAAATCCGCATAGAACAAGTTAAGTGTTCCTATGACATACGTATAGTTGTTCTGGGTCTAGAATATTTTTTATAGAATTCTGTATCGTGGATGTTTGTTCATATGTTAGTTATGTAACACCTCCATGATCCAGGCGAAAATCCTAGTATAGGCATCATGTTTTAAAAAAAACAAAAATAAAATATAAGAATATGGGAAAAGGAGGTTGAATTTATATTTGGAACGACAACCTAGCCTTCACGCGGACCACCTAGCTAACTCTAGATAGAGGCTGTAGCTACTGACAAAAATGGCGGTATGACACGCATACGAATGCTGACTTCAAATCAGTGAGGCTGGTAAAAAAAAATGTTAAAGTATACGGGTATCTTACACTTAGTTACCGAAAAATAAAAACGGGAAGAATAATATTAAAAGTGAAACAAGTTTAAAAAAACAGACCATGTGAATTGACTTTTCCTTAAAATGTGAACTATTTTAGAGAGAAAATTTCTTTCTTTCTTTATTTTTTAATTTTTTAGAATAACAAAGAAATCTTCGAGCGAGCTTTGGAATTACTTTCACATATCTGGCAGTTGACGACTCGGTAGCGCAGGGCAGTGACTATACGTGTGCAGTGATTTAAATCGAAAAATATTGTGTGGGGCATTAGAATTTTCCTGTTTCTTATGAATAAAGAAATAAGCCAGTGGCACAACAAGTTTTATAATGTATCCACACTGTCGCAACCTGTAGATGGTATATGATGCAATAGATAAAATAAATGTTTTGATTTAGTAGCGTCTCTTGAATTAAAATCAGTAGCCGCCAACCCGGAAAAAAGTAATAAATTACTTTATATCAAGAAAAGGTCACTTGATTTTTGACATTTTTTGGATTTTTCATTAGTTTACAATAACACAATTTTAGGAACAAAAATTATGAGATATAATTAATAATATAACACAACGTGTAAAAACTCGACCCGTGTGGGTCCTATTCGGTGATGTCTTCTTTTTATATTTTGTAAACTTATTAGTATGACCTTTTGCATCGGACAGGGTTTTTTCGACTTGTTATATACATATAAGATTTTTATAAGTGGAAGAGGCATTATGACTGTACCATAAAGAAGTCGGTTCCACCCGGGAAGAACCACGCCCTCATTATTTGGGCGTAAAATAACAGCATAATGTGGTTGTGTTACGTTTGGTGAGTGACGATAACCGAAGACCCTTTTAACTAGGGAATCCAGCTACGTCGCCAGGAATTGTGACGAATCTGTATTCTGATTTTGAACCGATGTAGATATCCATGAGTTACATCGTCCTTTTACCGTCAGGTGAACTGTGTGATTGTTTGTCAACTTAATTTGTACACAAAATATGCATAATTTTACTTGTTTTTAAGTTCTTTACGGTTACTTTCAAAATGGATAAAAGTAGTCTCAGAATATTTAATACCATTTTAGTATTAAGCTTAGTAATAGTTTTACTCTTTTACTACTACATTAAAAAGTTTTAAGGATAGATAATAAAAATGCGAATAAGTTTTAATGCAAACTAACTTAAGCGGTTAAGTCAGCTCAACCCTCAACGTCAGAGCAAAAAAGTCAGAGTGTACCTAATATAGAATATGTAAGTGGCTTTTTCAAGTTTTACTAAGTTGACGCAATGCAGCGTGAGCTCAGTGGCCCCTTATTTTTCGCTTTCATCGCATAACGCGAAACGTTTGTAAAACGTAACTGGGTTTCAAGCTCGTAAAACTATTTTATAGCTCACGGCGAAAATTGTTACGAGTTTTCGACTTTTACACCTTTCTCAAATCCAATCGGATGTCTTACTACTTTGGGTATTTGAAGAGTGAGCAGCTAATTTTTTACGTGCTCTCCCTCTCCCTCTCACTGCAAAGATACTTGACGGCTTTGATAAATACATTTTGATTTGTCTATTATTTCGTGAACATTTACCTTTAAACATAAATATAGAGAACACAATGGTAACTAGGCATAAGATTTTTGCTAATTATTAATATTGTGGTAATTAAACAAAAGAGTGACTTTCAATAAGTATTATTTATAATCTACATTCAATAAAAAAGATTCTGCTTCTGTTTCAATTGAGTTACACTTTACCCTAATCGTGCCATAATTGGCTACATCATAACTTGACATTAGATGGTCAAGCACTGGCTATAATAGGTAAAATCGATTAAGTACTTTCAAGACAGTACTAAAGAAGATTATAACAAATGAATTAGACGGAAAGAAAACTAATGAAGAAGTCTTAGTTCTTGTCAAAGAAAAAGCAAGATAATAACAGTGGTAAAATGTTGAGACTACAAATACGACATGAAAATTTTATAAAAAGGATCACAAAAGGTAAGATAGAGGAAGAAGAAAGAGGCAAACAAAAATATGTGCCACGCATAAAAGAAAAAGTTTCTTGCTATTAGAGGGAAGACGGACGAAGAAAAATCTGTAAATTACTTTACTGACAAGTGTTTAACAAAACGATACGCGACTATGAATTATTCGATTTATTTTCATAATTTGAATAAATGTCAACATTTTATTCGCAATTATGTCGGGCGCAATTATAAATATTAAGTCTAAGATCTATAGTTTTTAACTCTAAGAATAAATTTCTTATCCAGAACAAGTTCGTGCCTTTCAATGAAATACGAACAAGAAAGAGAGTTACTGATTCAATAATTTATGTATGGAAATTAGTAAATTACTAAGTTGATTTTATCGGCAAAGTTATAAAATTTTTGCTGTGAACTTACCCATTAAAGAAATAGTTTGTAGCATCCCTTGACGCCTAATTACGTATACTCAGAAGTATTTCTTTATTTTTATTTTTATCAGCATCCAATGTGGTCCGCAACCGCGCAGACTTCTTCTGTTCTGCTTATTTACCACCCTTCCTAAAACTGTACCATCAAAACTTATGCTGCTAAGCCGATATCAAATGAAGCCGCAGGAAGAGTTTAAATCGTAGGTAATATTATTATGTAGGTATATATTCTTTGTCGTAGGTGTCAACTTAAATAAATTTTATCGTGATCATTTATAATTTGTGTTGTGAGCACATTGAGATTTTTCTTTTTCAGTATGGACTAATAAATGGTTGCTTATTATTATGATATTTTGATGAAAATTCAGCAACGATTAAAATCAATTTTAAAATTTTAGACTTTATAAACTTTTTTAACCTGAACTTAAAACTGAGGACTGATGTTCACTGCTTCATTTATATATTTTTTTGTTGAAATTTTCTGAATTTTTTGCAGTAAATCAAGCTGCAACAGTATCCATGGCTGCCCGTTCTTCGTAATTTATATCGGCAACTCCAACGCGGTTTGACGTTTCCTGATTTATGAGCAAAAACTCCCTTGCTATGTACACACACGTACCGCATTTTTACAAAAGTTTTTTATGAGGGTTAATTGAAAAACTTATTGTGCGCACGATGCACGGGTTGTTGTGTTTTGCTGGAAAGGACCTTATTTCGAAAATATAATCTGTTTCATAAAGTAAAAATAATTGAGAAGTAAAGTAGAATTAATAATAAGGTCCTTTAGTTTTTTTTTTCAGTAGTTTTAACAGATATGAGACTTATGTTTCTTTGTCCATTGTGACCACTGACGATTGAAAATTATCGGTTATTAACTGCATAAGAGATATAAGACATATACCCTGCGAAAAATATACGCGCCAATAACTTCGCTACACCGCTTATGCGACAAGACAACCGGAGCATTTGATACAATGTTGACGTCAAGGTGAACTCGAAACTCGGTGATAGTCACGGTGTACTTTTAACATCCGATAAAAATGTGTGGTAGGAATGCAGTTGGTAGTTATCCAAGTCCAGTCCATAGGTCGGTGTTTTTTTAAGGAATATTAAGTTTTCTGAGGCAAGGGTGACAAACGAGCGCACAATGAGGTTAATGTGGCCCATAAACACCGACATCTATCATCAGTTAAGAATTAAAATGTTTTTGCATATTTGCTACCATTTATGTCTGAGATATAACGCTCCTCGTTACCAGTAAAAGGATAGATATTATGAGTTGTTGTAGGTAGAATTTAAGATAACAGAAATTAAGGAAATTCATAGAATTTTTATGTATAAATTGATATTTCTAAATATTGTAAATGAAATTTATTTCAGAACAACGTTTAAAAAGAAGATAATACCCAAATTGTTATCGCTAATATTTGAATAAATATTTGTAGAAATATGAAAAGAATCTCGCTTCGACAGAAAATGTGATAATCGTGCTCCAATCAATGTCAAATAGATCTGCGATCTTTTTGCATAAAAAACGTCCAAGCGAATTATTTAAATGTATATAAAAGAAAAAATCCGCTGGGGTAAGAAAAAATATAACAATGGACTGAAGAGATTTTAAGGGAGATCCCTGCTGCCCTAGTTTTATCTGGCGCGTTCTTACGCATCGCTTAATGACGCCGTGGACGGGGAAAGTTAGAGATATTAAAATGAGCAAACACTTGGTTTCTTCGCAAAATGGCCTCTGCTTTGGCCTTCACGCCTCTGATTTGCCCCTTAGTCGTCGACATTTATATTTCGAAAAAGATTTTTGTATTATCGTTTTTAAGATTAGGTGCATTGAAACGGTGTTACATTGTAAAATTGTAAACTGCTAATACTTGAGTGTAATTTCAATTTGATTATTTAGATAGAGTGCTATGAAATCTTTCTGGCATATTTCATAATCCACCGCTTACAACATTCACGGGATGACATGAGGTGATAGATTATCTTGCACCGCCACCTCTAGGCACATTGCATATTATTAATGGTTAATAGGATATTTTATAAATTATAGTATTGCATACATGCGGCTCGACGTGATGAGCCATGCTGCTGCTATATTATGGTTGTAGCACGAATGGGCTGGCGCGATCGGGTAGGACCACGCTCTCACAGAATACCAGCGTAAAATAGCAGCATAATGCTGTTGTGTTTCGTATGGTGAGTGTGGAGAACCGGAGAACCTTTTTACTGGAAACGAGGCATTCCTCAAGGGTGAAAACGCATCTGCATTTTGATTCTTAATCGAGGATAAATTTAGATGTTTATGGGATGGGCCACAGCATCCACTCACCATCAGGTGGACTGCGTGTTCGTTTGTCACCCTAATTCTATGAAAAAAATATTTGAGTACAAGTATCAGTTCGTGCACTGCAGTGTTCCTATCTGAACGTTAAAAGATACAGTATAATAACACGCTGTGAGGTATTCCATCTTAGTCCTCAGAGGTATCTGTAACTACAGATATCTTTGTTGGAAATTGGCTGTATGTGTCCATATACTGTAGTAGCCACTTTATATCAAGTGCGTTGTAAAAACGTTTCACTTCAATTTGTTAACAAGTTATTTTTTTAATTTTGTACTAAAAAAATGTAATATACCACATTGTTAGTTCCTATATTGTCATCCGATTCTGAGCTATGTTCAAAATTCAAGTCTCTAGCTCATCGGGAAGTACTGGAAATTTGAGTTGCAAGATTCCACCCGGAACGAAGAACAGACAAACAAGAAAGTGACTTAATGTGACGATTCGTTCATAGTTACAAGCATATATCCTGTCACTAGTAATGCTCATACTAATAACCCGTCTGTAAAAGTTGGAGTTACCTTTTTTTTCTTTGTATGAATTTTACCCATCACTCGGTCACTGGAGCGTCGTCCACCAAACATTTGGTTGCGTTGTGCAGATAAAGCAGGCGCTTTAAGTGAAAAATAGTTTATTCCCCTAGCACCCCCATATAGTAAGATGCTTATTAATTTGTCAGATATATCGAGAGAATCATTATTCACTAATTAAACATCCACTTAATACAAAGGACGTTGTCGAGTTGGAAAAATACAAGAGGATATCATTGAATCCCTGACTAATGAATATTTCCTTTTCGGATTTAGACAAGTAAATGAGAGATTTCTAAGTTATTGCGTCTAATTATTAAATGCTATTATTATATATTTTTTTATAATAAAGGAGACAAACGAACGCATAGTTCACCTGATAGTAAGCAGATGCTGTGGCCCATTGACATGCGTTGTTACTCATGAGGACTTAGATGGAATGCTTGCCCTTTCCAATAAAAAGGGTCTCCTGTTCTCTACATTCACCATATGAAACACATGATTATACAGCATTAGGCAGTTATTTTATGCTGGTATGCTTGAGAGCGTGGTCCTTCCCCGGTCGAGACAGCCCATTTGTGCTACAACCATAATATAGCTGCAGCATAGCTCTATCACGTCGAGTTGTACGTATACAATACTATAATTTATAAAATATCCTATTAACCATTAATAATATGCAATATGTGCCTAGAGGTGGCGGTGCAAGAGAATCTATCACCTCATGTCATCCCGTGAATGTTGTAAGCGGTGGATTATGAAATATGACAGAAAGATTTCATAGCTTCCGATAGATAGCGGCTTATTCATCTTTTTTAAGCATAACGTATTCTAAAATACCCGGACTGGCGACGAGGAGTAGCACAAAATAGTCAAATACGTCAATAGGTAATATTTAAATTAAGTATAAAAAAAAGTTTACCTAAAGAAGATTAAATAAAATTCTTTCATATTAATCACACAATGTAATTCTACCACACAACACGAAATTGTTTTGTATTAGAGAATTTATTTATTTAAGTACAGTCAAAGGATGCTTTTGTTCTTCATAAAACTCTAGTTACTTAGATCTACTCCATTCTCCAATTTCTTAATTATGAAGAAAATTTGATCTGGCTGAAATTCATTGCTTAATTAGTTTGTGCGTTTAATATGTAAGCGAAATTAATAAATGAATGGTTTTGAAATGTTCTATTTCTTTGATGGATTAAATCAACGATGTTTTTTTAATTATATTTTACATTTTGTTACTTAGGACCTCATATTAAACAAGTGATTTTTTAAATTTTCTAATAAAAAAATAACATACCACTTTTTTCATATTCCTATATTCCGATTCTGAGCTATGTTCAAAATTCAAGTATCTAGCTCATCGGGAAGTACTGAAATTTGAGTTGCTAGATTCCACCGAAACGAAGAACAGACAAACAAGAAAGTGACTTAATGTGACGATTCGTTCATAATTACAAGCATATATCCTGTCACTAGTAATGCTCATACTAATAACCCGTCTGTAAAAGTTGGAGTTACCTTTTTTTCTTTGTATGAATTTTACCCATCACTCGGTCACTGGAGCGTCGTCCACAAAACATTTGGTTGCGTTGTGCAGATAAAGCAGGCGCTTTAAGTGAAAAAAAAGTTCAAAAGTTCAAAAAGTTCATCGGGAAGTGCTCGAAATTTGAGTTGCACGATTCCACTCTGAACGACAGACAGACAGACAGACAGACAGAAACAACAAAGTGACTTAATAAAAACGTGGTAAAATTACCTGAGATTCTTTCTTTGCATATTCCTTAATCAGTAAGCTGAAGAAGCAATGAGCCGCACATATTGCTCACTAAGCTGACAACCAATGGGTGGTATGTAAGGTTCGTGGGTGTCGTAAAAGAAGACAAAGAGAAATGAAATAGGAGATGGACAACAGCATCTTCCTGGTGACAACTGACAATAATAATAACTGCGGTTCGCAACCCAAACGTGGCGACTATGGCAAATATTAACTCTATAAGGAAATCTATGGGGAAGTCCCATGTTATGCAGTTGAAGATTGATAAGCGGCAATAAATAAATAATTAAAAATGAATGAAACCTTTATCTAATGGCCAATTTTACTGCAGGGCTTATGAGTGCTTAAGATTGTGCTATCTATCATGCATTCTTGAAAGGTATGTCCAATTCTACACTTAGCAGAAAAGTGGACGAGGCCAAAGTCGATTCCTTCGCATCGAAGTCCGCATCGGTCCACTGCTGGACGTGGGCCTCGACTATTGTAGAAAGAATTTACCTTAATCGTTACACTTGTCATATACAATTGTAATTTTTTTACACTACTGCTTGGCTAGGTAAATTTGAAAAAATTGTTGAAAAAACTTAGACAGTTTTATGAAACTGTCTATGGACAAGAAAAACATTATGTCACCTAGTAAATACAAAATAAATATAGTTTATTTCTAACTCTGAAAATATTAACAAAAGACATCTTAATTTGAAATTTTATTTTTACCATCATTCTACATCATTATATAGGTAAAGAATATAGAAAAAAATATGCAAAATGAAGCACATTAAGAGTGACAAGCGATAATAAGCAAGTTTAATTTTAGTATGATTTTAATGAATTTAATTTATTTATTAAAATTAAACAATGCATATGGAATGAAAATGAGGCGAATATAATTATTAAGAATATAACTAAACTTTGAAAGCTTTTGTGGTTAACACGTTTGTTGTTTTCTCTTACATATATAGAATAAGCCCATCATGAAGATTTTAATTTAAATCGTAAACATAATATGTTACAGTCAGTTGAGTTTCGGTCACTCTCACGGACCTCACTAAATCTTATATCGTGGGCCGCGTCGCAAAACCCTCATAATATTCGCTGAGGAATTCTAAAATAACCTTGTATATCTTTATTCGTCGTTGTTGTATAGTACATGGGAATAAGGGAATTATGTATTATACAAGGCCCACTTCTTCTGCTACTGCTGTCGACTACAACATTTTATTTTTATAATTAATGCCCTGTTTACTACGTTTGTTATTGCTGGGAGTAATTGTTGTTCTAGTTTTCTTTCCCTTCTTTTTTTTCCTTATCAGTTGTACTAAGAAATTCCCCGCTTTATTTCAATTTTCTTAGTTCAAATTTTAAATCATCTCGTCTCGTCATTGTAGCCATGCAACTTTATTGTTGTGGTGGCATTAAGAAATTTTGATCGTGGTTTTGTACCGGATTTCGATAATATCGATTATTTACGGTTACGGTAACCCAATAAAAAATAAACACGTGATAGAGCCACGATAAAGGCAGCTGTTTTTTTTGCTGTAGTGAGAATGGAGCGGCTCGATCGGGGAAAAACCACTCACAGAATAAAAGTGTAAAATAACAGTGTGATGCTACGGTTTCTTAGACTGAGTGGCGAAAACCAGAAACCTTTTTTTCTGAATTGGTAGCATTTTAGCAATTTCAGAAGCACTCGCTCGTCTACACTTTTTCTAGTATAGGTTTTTCAATTTTAGTTTTCTTTTGATCGCGTATCGGAGACCAAATCTAATTCACTCAAATTCAAAATCATTGTAAGC
Source organism: Parnassius orleans (assembly GCA_029286625.1). Classification (NCBI taxonomy): domain Eukaryota; kingdom Metazoa; phylum Arthropoda; class Insecta; order Lepidoptera; family Papilionidae; genus Parnassius; species Parnassius orleans. The sequence continues at coordinate 7,016,972 of JAGSMP010000018.1, forward strand.
TACATTAAAAGTATTTTCAGTAACGTTTAGTAATCAAATGACGGGTAGTTATGCTGCTAATGGGTAGTTTTTCTATGCGACTCGATTGCTACGAGTACAAATGCCTCTGTGTGTGTGTGTGTACAAATGTCTCTGTACAAACTATGACCTAAATATAAAAACTTCTTACGTGGTAGAGCCACGCTGCAGCTATATTATGGTTATAACACAAATAGGTCAGCTCGACCGGGGTAGAACCACGCTCTCACAGAATACCAGCGTAAAATAGCAGCTTAATGCTGCTGTGTTTCGTATGGTGATTGTAGAGAACAAGGGACCCTTTTTGCTGGAAACGAGGCATTCCATCTTAGTTCTCAGGGTTGACAGCGCATCTCTGTTCCCTGCGCGCGGGGAGCGACTGTCGCAACCCGTGCTGGGCACGCCACTATAGCGGCGATAAGACCCCTTGAGGAGTGGCTTGAGAGACGCCACGGTGTCCTCACCTTCCGCCTGACGCAGGTCCTCACCGGACACGGTGTGTTCGGGAGGTTCCTGCACCGAATCGGGCGGGAGGAAACGCCCGGTGCTCCCACTGCGAGGATCGACCGGAGGATACGGTGGAGCACACCGTGGAGGTGTGCCCTGCTTGGGCGGAGCACCGCCGTGTACTCGTAGCGGCGATAGGCGGCGGCGACTTTCGTCCGGCCCTGGTCGAAGCCATGGTCCGGAGCGAGACGGAATGGGATGCCGTCACCACCTTCTGCGAAGCAGTGATGCTATGAAGGAGGTGGCGGAGCGGGAGAAGGAAAGAGCAACAGCTTTCCTTCCCGGCCGCCGCGGGAGACGCCCCGGGCGTCGGGGCTACGTCGTGGCCCCTGACCACCGTAGGCGCGGACCTGTGGACGGCGAGCAATGGTAGCTCGCCGTCCGTCCGTCTAACGACGACAGGCCGTGTCGACGGCGCGTTTTGTTCCACGCGCGCCTCAAAGAGCTGTCAGCAGCGTGAAGGGGGCCTGAGGCCGACGCCTGCCGGGCTGCGGGCTGTTCGAAAGAGATACCGCGGCTCCGGAACGTAAGGGCACTGAAGGAACACGGATGGTTTTAGTCAGTAAAAGTTCGACACCTTCCGCTCCACCCACAGCGAAAGGCGTCATTAGATGATTTTCCATCCGCAAAAAAAAAAAAAGGGTTGACAGCGCATCTGAATTTTGATTCTTAATCGAAGATAAATGTAGATGTCTATCAAAAATAATTAGTATACTATACAATTTGTCGCAGGTTTAAACTAGAATCTGTTTCATGAAATAAATCCCGCGGAAATGTGCAAACTAAAATGTAAAGTATGAAGTTTCACAGCAAATGTCAAATTTCCCGAAGTCTGTGGTGCCGCAGCTAAGGAATTTCTTTAGTTAGAAAGACTCTTCTTAAACCACAGTTTTAACCCGAAGTTATCAATGAACAACTTTTTGTAATGAGACGGTTTAACTTTGAGCCGCGGTATCTATACCTAACATAAGCCCTCTAATTTCAAACTACGTGAGCTACTCGAGTTCGATCTTTGCCAGTGTCACTGATATTATTAATCACTTCTTTTAAATACTGATTCACCACGTGCTCGGCGGTCAAAGTACATCATTTTTTTATAAAACTGAAGTGATAAACGAACTTACGGTCCACCTGTCGATTAGTGGCTTCTGTAGTTCATTGCCACCTGCAGCTATCTTGAAATAAAAAAGGCTACAGATGCGATGTCACTTTTGAGGACTAAGATGGAATGCCTCACGGCTTGTAGTTATACTGGCTCTTTAAACCCTTCAAACCGGAACGCCGCAGTGCAAATACTACTGTTTGGCCGCGGAAATAGGTAAGTGTTTCGTACCTACCCAGACAGACGCCTAGTGTCCTAACACCTAGTATCGCGAGGAAGCCTGTAATAAGGGTTAATAATTTTCTGCTCGCCAGATGTCGCTAGTTGACACTGAGTTAAAGTTTTTTGTTACACAATGTCATTCAATTGAGAAGTTGCTTTTTTTATAAAAGTTTATCAGTTTCTAGAGTATTATCTTAATACACAAAACAATGCTTCAGTGGATTGCTCTTTAATTTTTTACACATTTTTAACTTTTTTTTTTATGTTTCTACTTTTATGAATATCTGTGGTTTGGTTTATTTATTTTTAATCTTATCAATATAAAATATAGCTAATAGTACAGAAAGAAACAATAACCTTTATATTTTCCGAACAAATTAACTTCACCGCTATGAAATCTATCAAATATTATACCTCACTTTCTAGTGGCGCCGCCCTGATGGCAGAAAAGTCGTGGATGCACTCATTTGAATCCAACAATACACACAACCCTCTTAGAAATAAAAAGATAGATAAATTCATAATAAACATTTTCAACGAAAATAAAAAATAATCTATTTTTTTTTTGTTCCAGATTGCAACTGTGAAGAGCCCTAGCTAATTTAGTGGTGAGTTGTTGTTAGTTCTGTTTTTATAAGATGGTTAAGTCGGTTGTTAGTTTACTTTACTTCATTACCATTTCAAATAATCGCGATTCTGTGGCTCGGTGAAACAGAACGGGAAGGTGGGCCATGTGGAGGGGAGCGGGGAGTGAATGCTAATGATTTATGTTGTTGCTCAAAGAGACGTTCATTTCATCCACTGAGACGTGATAAATGTCCATTGCGCAAAACGTCTACTTCGTAATGCTACATATAGATTATAGAGTCTGTTTGTGCAGTGGAAAAGTGAACTTATATTTCTTTTTTAAATAAAATTTTATTTCTTAATACTTTAAGCGAGCCATTCTTATATAATATGCAACTGTTTTCTCGGAAACGGCTCTAAGACATATTCGTATTGTATACAAGAGTTAAAGCCCCAAAAGGAACATCATCTTCTCAATGCCGTCTAAATAGTTTCATTAAAAACTATATTCGCTATTTTTAGGGGTGGAATTTCTTCTCCAAATTTACATGGGATCACTCCTGAAGTATATTCTATTTAGTAAACAATAATCATCAAAATTTATTAACAATTGACGAAAATATCGCGTAACATACATACAAAAAAGAACTTACAGTCGCATTGAGAACCTCCTCTTTTTGCTGAAGTCGGCTAAAAACAAAATAAAACGCTATTACGCTAGCGTATTTATTTCCTTCTTTTTGTATTTCGCTGGCGCTGAAGTCAGCGCATTCAAATTGTATGTCGCCCACAGCCCTTTCCGTGTTTTATATGCAATGATGCGTGCGTCTTAGCCAGAAACATTTTCTTTGGTTTTGGCGCTTATGTTAAGAGTTCAATCTAGTACTTAAGTAATAAAATAGCATGCACCTTTTTGTAAATGTGAAATGAAAGAAAAACATCTTTTAAAAATATTTGTCTTATGATCTTACTTCTCCGTCTTTTTAATTATATATTTTTAATTTTATTTTTAAGTTCTTTGTTATTTGAGTACATTTTGATGTGCGTAAAAGTAATTATTTACGCTGTTGTATTTGACCTATTTACTTATCTCAGGTGACAAAGTAATCGTGCTTGCTTCGCCGTGTTCAATTTTGAAGTATGGGAATGGGACAACAACTTTACTGAGAGCAACAACACTTGTGTAGAAACGAGTGATGAACCATAGCGAGGAGTCTAAGGCCTTAGTAAAGATTGTTGGGTGGGGCGTGTGTTGTAGCGGCGAGTTTGTGTAAATATACATTTTGAGTGCCCGCCGCCTGTGATCGGCTACTCTGCACTCGGGTTTTTACTTTTAGGCTACGAGGACCCATCGTAGCAAAATGTTCGGGAACGTAGTTTAGTCAATGCTCCTCGCAAATTTATTTATTTTTTAAACTGTAGTGACAAACGTACTTACAGTACTTCTGATGATAAGTGGCTACTGTTGTCCATGGACACTTGCAGCCAACTTCAAATAAAGAAGGCTACAGTGCGTTGTCAACTGTTTGGCGGCAGAGATAGGCAATAGGGTGGTACTTAACCAGACGGACTTCGAGCCAGAAAACGAGTCCTACCTTCTAGTAAATTTGGGATGATCGGGTGATTCATTTGAAATATAAGTTACTACTTTTTTGTTATAGCTACGCTACGCTACTTTTGACTATATGATTAAGATTAAAAAGAAGGGAAAGAAAACTAGAACAACAATTGCTCCCAGCAATAACAAACGTAGTAAACAGGGCATTCATTATAAAAATAAAATGTTATAGTCCACAGCAGGAGCGGAAGAAGTGGGCCTTGTATAATACATCATTACCCTTATTCCCATGTACTATACAACAACGACGAATAAAGATATACAAGGTTATTTTAGAATTCCTCAGCGAATATTATGAGGGTTTTGCGACGCGGCCCGCGATATAAGATTTAGTGAGGTCCGTGAGAGTGACCGAAACTCAACTGACTGTAACATATTACGTTTACGAATTAAATTAAAATCTTCATGATGGGCTTATTCTATATGTACGAGAAAACAACAAACCTGTTAACCACAAAAGCTTTCAAAGTTTACTTATATTCTTAATAATTATATTCGCCTCATTTTCTTTCCATATGCATTGTTTAATTTTAATAAATAAATTAAATTTATTAAAATCATACTAAAATTAAACTTGCTTATTATCTCTTGTCACTCTTAATGTACTTCATCCATGTGCATATTTTTTTCTATATTCTTTATCCATAGAATGATGGTAAAAATAAAATTTCGAATTAAGATGTCTTTTGTAAATATTTTCAAAGAGTTAGAAATAAACTATATTTATTTTGTATTTTTAGGTGACATCATTTTTTTCTTGTTGTCGTGTCGCGTTCCCTATCTTATCCCGATGTGTGTTGCAAACGTTTGTTAAAGGAGATGTTACTCACGACTTAATGAATGGCGGAATCATCATCTCCGTTTTTTCATTAAACACATTATAATATGTATAAGTTATTTGGGTGTTGTTTTGTTGGGCCTTTCCAAGATTGTGCCAGCTGGCTTGACTTTTTAGAGCAGCAGTAGTTAAGGTGATCATTTGGTCTCTCAATTGTTGCTATTATACTAAATTCTCCCAACTGGTCTTAAGTTCCAAGGTCCAAGTTTTAGAGTTGATAAAGTAAAAAAATATGTAAAATACGAAATGATACAGTTTTAGTGGAATTTTACGATAATAATATGTCGAATCGTAAAATCGGTAAACCAAAAACGCAGCATTGACGTGAATGATTTATAAATGATGATAATACGGGACATTAGCCAAACCGCACACCACGAACGATGCCGGATTAAGTAAAAAGAGTCGCCATTATTGCGCGGGAGATTTATTAGTGGTGCAGTGAGGCAGCTGGTGTGTTCGTACTCCGCCATTTTTTTCCTGTGTCAATAAAGCGCGGGATGTAGTCTCGGCGCCGTTACTCCTGATTATAGTTCCGGTCACGTGCCATGGTTTAGATTATGTAATCTTAAGAAAATCGGTCTTTTTATTAATCAACAGATAGTTGTTACTATCACGTGGTGTTTGTATTATTTAATAATATTTTTAAAATATAAAGCGATTTTCAATCAAATGGATTTATGTGATAAAAGCAAAGCCAAAAAATGTCTTTTGAATACATAATTAAATATCTAAATAATATTTTACTTCTTAGATTGCTATCTTGTCTGACAATAAAATAATATGTATATTATACAATTGAATATTTTTTACATAGTGAAGTTTCCGATAAAACAAAATTATATGAAAAACAATAAAAATGAATACCAGGCGTTAAAGCGTATTGTATAAGTAGTGAATAAGGATGACAAGCGAACACACGGTCCACCTAAGTGGATGCTGTGGACCATATACATCTACGTCTATTCTCGAACCATAACACGTCTGGATTTTAATTTTTATTTGATAATACATCCACTTAAAATCAGGTGGACTGTGTGCTCGTTTGTTACCCTTAACTATATAAAAAATAAGTCATAAATTCATATTCAAGATACAGTATGCAGCTGAATATACATTTGTAGCCAAAGTTAGATATATGTAGGTTATTCGTTCTATATTCTTGAAAAAAAAAAAACTTAAAAAATTGTTAAGTGTAAATGTTAATAATTACTCGAGAAGGTCGGTTAAAGTGTAATGTTGGAGACAGGGGGCCGCAAACAATTCATGTTGTTGTGCGAGGATGTTTTTCTTCTTTTAAAAGAAACGTTACTCCACATTAGGATATTCTCCTTTATCGTGAAGGCAGTTTACAAACATAAAGGAGAACGGTAGATTTTGTACCGCATACTTTTTGTTGTTTTGTTATAGAATTTGTACCACATATTAAGGCAACTAAGCCATTTATTTTTATGTTAGTGTTCTATTTTAAAACTCGGATTAATTAATAATATCAATAAAAGATTTTAATAAATAAACGTAATATAAGGGTAAACTAAACGCATTTATGTTTTTAGAAGTTGCCATATGTAAAATAACACAAATATCGAAATGATAATTATTTATTTAGAAATAGAGATAACAATATATATAATTAAACACTTATATATTATACCTAAGAATGCATAATTGTTGCATAAAATCATAATGGTTTACGATTTAATGATAGGAATGATGTTCGTCATCAATATTTTTTGTTTATATGGCAATTATTTATTGACAGGTAAAGATTATCTGACTTTCAGTTCAGTTCAGTTTTCAGTTCTTTGCTGTTGTTTTGGATTGTGGTTTGTGACTGCATCCTCATCTCAATCTTCCTACTTAATGGTAAGTAAAACACTACAAAGATAGCGACAAGCAATCAAGAACATTTACTTTATCACCAAAACAATGTTTATGTGCATATATGTAACAATCTACATTGGTACAATAGTACATAACCTTAAAAATAAAACTGGTTATAACTTTTACGTCCCAAGTTTTAAAAATCTAAGAATTTAAATAGGGTTGTCTATCCTACTAACTGCCAATTAAAACAAAAATATCCCAAAACACGAAATTTTTTAGCTGTACGAAATTCCCATACAAGGCTGCCATTCTGCTTTCACAGAACAAACACCCAGACCCAGGACAATTATTTGTAGGCCATACAAAAATACTTGTTCCGTGCGGAATTGAACCAGCCGTTAGCGACGCAACTTATTGCTAATCCACTGCGCTACGTAGCCGTCATCTTCTCATCTTGTTTACGCCAGACGTAAAATATCCAGACCAGCTAGGGGCAGTAGCGTTACGACTAGACAATCCGCTTGCAAAGTGATAATTAAGGGATTTCTCTACAATGGGATCTTTCTACAATGGGAGAGCCCCATGTCTAGCAGTGGACTTCTACAGGCTGATGATGAAAACGAAGAAGAACTATTTTAAACGGCTGATTTATCGTAACAATAGGCATCCCTAATAAATTAAGTCTAATTAAAGTTTGTGAGACGGCAGTGTACGCGTTTTCTGGAGTCGTTTTGAAACTTAACCGAGTGTGTGATTAGGGAGTGTTGAAGTCTTGTTCCCTGAGCAATTAATCTACATGAAATGTTTACTCGTTCGCTTGTAGCGCAATTTAATAGTGAAGGGTCTTTCTTTGAATAATTTCTAAAGCATTTAGTTGGTGTAGAATTCACAAAATAACACTAAATGTAAAATTATTTTATTGAATATAAAATTGTTATTAATCATGTGAAATTAATAAATCTATATTATTAATAATCTCTGGAAACTCTGTTTCAAGTTAATTGGGTCATATTGACAAGTCCTTAGGAGTTGAGAAGAAGAGTGAAATCCTAACACACCACAAAATTGACCTCAATCAGCTTAATCAGTACTTCTCCTCTACGTCTTGCATTGATTACCAAGCAAAGCAAAATAATTTGAATGTCCTCTCTAATATTCCCACTCCGGACTCTTCTGCTTTTCATTTTTGACAGCTGCGATGTTGAGAGAGCCGTTCTCTCCATCCATTCGAATTCAGTAGGCGGTGACTGTATTAGTTGTAAAATTATCATTCCTCTCCTGGATCTTCTTAACCCTGTAATTACTTCCATCTCTAACAATTCCGTGAAAACTGCTTCTTTTCCCTTTGCTCTGTTTGGAAAGAAGCCAACGTGATTCCTCTTCCTAAGAAGACCAATCCGAAATATTTTCTGATTACCGGCCAATTTATTTACTTCCTTTCCTATCTAAAGTTTTAGAACGTCTGGTGTCCAAGCAACTTAGCTCTTATCTACGAGAACATAACCTCTTTAATCCCTTGCAATCAGGTTTCAACCCTGGTCATAGCACGACTACAGCATTTTACAAATTACTGATGACATTCATTATGGTATGGAATATCAAAAATTAACAATACTAACTTTGTTAGATTTCAGCAATGCGTTTAATACAGTCGAGTTTGATATATTGTTAAATATATTGCGCTCTCTCAACATATCTCCAGCTGTAGTTGACTGGTTTTGCAGTTACTTGTTTGGGCGCCGACAGCGTATTCAAGTACAGAATGTGTATTCCTCTTGGACTGCTATTGTTGCCGGCGTCCTGCAAGGTGGCGTGATGTCTCCTCTCCTGTATGCAATTTTTATAAATTCTATAAGTAATCATCTGTCTTCTTCTTACCACTTGTACGCCTACGATCTCCAAATTTACACTCAATGTTAAATTGATAATTTAAAATCAATTAAGATGATTTACCGAAAGCTATTGATACAGCGAACGCTGATCTGGCTTGAATTTTGGACTGGTGTAAATCTTATGGATTATCCATTAATCCCACTAAAACTCAAACAATAATTATTGGTAGTTCGAGTATAGTTGCTAGGGTTGACTTTTCTCTCACACCATCTATTCTCCTCAATGGCATTCACGTCCCTTATAGTGATAAAGTTAAGAATTTAGGAATAGATATTGACCTGTCTAACATGGTCACCACAAATTACGAAGTCAGTAGAAAAATTTTTGCAGCGCTAAGCCCTCTGCGGAGACTAAAGTTGCGCTTGCTCAATCCCTATTTCTGATTATTCTTGACTATGCTGATGTTTGCTATCTGGACGTTACCGAAGCAAAGCTAAATAAACTTGAGCTAAATAAAAGAAGAAAGCGTGGTTGGATTGGTTAGCAACAAAAGCTAACCAAAAAGTTCAAAAGGCAACGGATCACGAGATAAAGGAAGCAAGAACGAAGTATAAAAGATTGAAATCAGCAGCGAAAGAAGTTGTGTCTAGAAAGAAAGAAAGAAGAACGAAAGGATGATTTCGATAGGAGGCTCACTGAAGATTTCCAGTCAAACATCAAGTTTTTCTGGAAATCCATCAATCAGGATTCAAGATGGGAGCATTATAAAAGGAGAAGAATGTGTGTTAAAGAGATGGAAAGAGTATTTTGAAAGTTTGTTTGAAAGAGAGGAAGTGCAGCTACAGCATCCGACACCTTCCATGGAAACTAATATAAATGTTGATGAAAGTGAGATAAGCATGGATGAAATAGTGAAAGCGTTGAAAAGTATGAGATTAGGTAAGGCTGCAGGGTATGACAGGATTACCGTCGAGATGCTGAGGGCTGGAAAAGGCATAGTGGCTAGTCAGCTGTACCGCCTTTTCAATTTGTGCTGGCGAAATGGGCAAGTACCGGGAGACTGGTGCAAAGCCGTAATCGTGCCATTGTATAAGGAAAAGGGTCACGGCAGGACTGCATAAATTACCGCGGTATAAGCCTTCTCAGCGTCGTCGGTAAATTATATGCGAAAGTGTTGATTGAAAGGGTTGTGAATGAAACAGACGAAAAGTATGGGATGCACAAGCGCGATTTAGAAAGGAATGGGATGTATGGATCAGGTCTTTTCCTTGCGGTGCATAGCCGAAAAGTGTTTGGCTAAAAACAAGACGGTCTATTGCGCATTCGTGGATCTAGAAAAGGCCTATGATAGAGTAATGAGGAATGAATTGTGGTCAGCACTGTCCGTGAACCGTGTGAGCAGTATCCTCATACGAGCACTGCAATCTCTTTATAGGGATTCTGGTGCTTGTGTAAGGATAAACAGGGCATACACTGAATGGTTTAATATCGAAAAGGTGTTAGACAGGGATGTGTAGCGTCACCGTGGCTGTTTAATCTGTTCATGGACAATTGCTTGACAGATTTAAAAGAGAATGAAAGTGGGTTGAGAATGAATGAGTTACTCGTCAAATTTTTTCTCTATGCTGATGACCAAGTACTACTTGCGTCTTCGGCCGAGGAGTTGCAGGAGATGGTAACTGCTATGAGTGGAGCTTTTGTTAGAAAGGGAATGAAGATGAATGTAAAGAAGACGAAAGTGATGGTGTTTGAAAGAGATGAGGCAGAGACAGACTGCAATATCGTGATTCGAGATGAACAAATTGAACAGGTGAAGGAGTTTGTGTATCTGGGTTCAAAGTTTACAAGAGATGGAAAGTGTGAGTGATATCGAAAGAAGAGTGAATGCAGGAAACATGGTGAATGGAGCTTTGCACTCCTTTATGAGCAGTCGGAAGGTGTCTAACAAGGCTCGTTTGGCTGTGCATGAGGGGGTGTTGGTTCCGAGACTCATGTACGGAAGTGAAAGTTGGGTATGGCAGAAGAAACTTGAAAGCAGAATAAATGCAGTTGAGATGAGCGTTAAGAAGTATGATAGGAGTTAAATTGGTGACAGGATAAGAAATAGTGAGATAAGGAAACGTTGTGATTTGAAAGAAGATGTAGTGACGAAAATTGAGAAAGGTATGCTGAGATGGTTTGGCCATGTCGAGAGAATGAATGAAGAACGATTGACGAAAAAGTGTATAAGGCGAGTGTGAATGAAAGTGTTGGAAGGGTAGACCTAGAAGGACGTTTCTCGACCAAATCAGGGACGTCTTGAAAAAGGCCAGGTCAAGAGTACCTAAACCGAAGAGCATGTATGAAGGGAATAATGAAAGTGGACGAAGCGAAACAAGTATGTAAGGATCGTAGCAAGTGGAAAGAAGTGGTCTCTGCCTACCCTACGGGAAAGAGGCGTGATTATATGTATGTATGTATTCAAAAGTTACAATTACAATTCATTTCAGAATTTCGTAAACGTATCAAGTGGCTGTCGATTCACCTCCGCAGGAATACTCACATCCTTTCTGCTTTATACAACATACTGTTCAATCCCTCTACTCCACGTTACCTGAAAGATCGCTTTGAATTCATTTCCTCCTCTCACGATCGTCATCTACGTTCCACTAACAATTTTTCGCTTCGTATTCTAGCACATTCATCCTTCTTCTTCAATAAATATTTTTCGATTACAGCTGTACGTTTGTGGAACTCCTTGCCTTTATATATTAGACGTGTTCAGTCCCTTTTTTTCTTCAAAAATCTATTCAAAACTTATTACTTGGAACTCTAATATTTCCCATCATAATTCCCGTCCTTAATTGTATCTATCCAACCTATTCTCAACCGTCATCATCTTGTGTGTATTTATATATTTATAATTTTTTAACTTAATAGTCAAATTTATGTACACCTTCCCTATTTGCAATTCGATGTAAACAACAGTTCTTTGCTAAATCAGGGTTGTCTGGAAGAAATCGCTTCCAGAGCAATAAGATCGCCTATTGTACTTTCTATATATTTATTTCATTTTTTTTTTCTACACGTCGTGCATTTCCCAAAGCAAGGTAGTAAGTAAGGTAAAGCTACAGCCTATACACGACCCACTGCTGAGCACAAGCCTTCTCTTATTTTTCGAGGGTTGTTAAGTCAGCTCAAGGTATAAGCTTGAATTTCACATTACATAAGCAAACCGAGTTCGATCCCCGTCGGCATCAAAACAATAGTTAATTACAATTTTAAGTGTTGAATCACCACGTGATCGGCGGTGAAGTACCAAATAGTCTAAGAAATTAAAAAAATTATATTACAAGGACATGTGAAATCAACGAAAACACATTGGGGCAGCTAAGCAACATTTTGTCTTGTTCTAAACCCTCAGTAACCAGAGCAGTCCCGTAGCCAACAGTTCGTACGTAGACTTTTAATGTTACGAGTATATCAGGCTTTGTTTTATTTACAGTTAACTAGATAGTAGTCATTCTACCAATATGACAGTTCTGGAGATAAATTCACAATGCTTCGCCTGTGCATGATTGCTTACTACAAAATCCATCAATCCATTACAGCCTATCAAAAGTCCGTTGCGGAAGATTGGGTTCCCTTATGCATTGCCTAATAGGGGGGATTGCCATTGTTGTAAAGCTTGGCAGGAGGGTTGTCAACTGCAGTTTATGCTGCTGCCTATCTCTTGTTTTCCTTTTTTCGCATATTACGACAATCATATGCTAAATACAAAATGATTAAATATATTATAATGATATTATTTTTATTAATAATTTAATAATAAGCTAAATCTCTCATTATCTGAGAGATGATATTTGTGCCATTTGCTGTAGACACTATCGGTCCGTGGGGTCCACGTCTCTAAAGGAACTTTACCCGCGACTGCTCGTTTTTGCTGGTGATAAGAGGGCTGGTTGTTTTCTCGCTCAAAGGCTAAGTATAGCCATTCAGCGAGGAAACGTAGCCAGCGTTCTTGGCACGATACCACGGGGAGTATTTTTTTATTATAGTTTTTTTAATATTGTATATATTAATAAATTATGATTTATTTAAAAAAAATCTAATTATATATTGTTATGTTACTTGTACCATTCTAAATGGCTCTTAAAATATAAAATCGCAGGCGTGTGCTAGCAAGTAATATAAGTAGGAAAATATAGGCAATAAATTCAGAGCTTTCGTGTGTCGGCTGCAAGTTTGTCTTCCGACTGCAGGTTTCCCAATGGCCTATATAAATTTCTCTTTTCACGTTTATCTTGCGTTATTATTGCCTCTTTAGCTATAAGCTATTGTTATTTTATTATTATTTTTTATAATGTAACTCAATTATAATGCAAGTAGTTAAAATCCACGATAGGTAACGTTTCTCGACTCCACAGAGTCAGTAATTCATTCTTGGGGCAATGTACACGCTATTACAACAAAGTCCCAGAAAATATACAAGTTCTCTCTATTACCAAGCTTAAATATTTTATTAAACAAAAACTGTATAAAAAGGGTTATTATAATATAAATGAATACATGGTTGATAATAACCCTTGGGAATGAGGTGGTCGCTTCCAAGCTGTTTCTAAAGTAAATTTTGTAAATAGTTTGTACAACCATTCATGTAAAATTTACTTTAAAAAAAAGTTCCGCTGGGTTTCTTGCTGGTTCTTCCCAGGACACAGGTTTTTTTTTCGAACCAGTGGTAAAGTAAAACATGACTGTCAATAAGAATTACACATGTGATCTACATTGAATAAAAAAATATTCTATTCTATTCTTTGTAAATTTTCTTTTATTAAACACGTAGTATTCGCGCAAATATTATAAGCAAACATTAAAGTAATTTCTGCTACCGGTAAATGTCAAAGTCTAATTCAAAACTTGTTATTTAAATGAGACTTGTTTAAAGCGCTTATGAATGTCAAAATCTACACCTGTTCGTGAAAACAAGCTTCTCAAAGAAGAACCGGACTTTTTTAGATGCCATGTTACGATTACAGTTAAATCGACTTACATTATAATCAATACAATGTCGAATGAGTAATAATATTTTATTAAAATGTTAGTTTTAATAATACATTGTCAAAATAGATCAATATATTGAGATAAAATGTATTTTCTACCGACTTCAAAAAGGAGGAGGTACTCAATTCGACTGTATGTTTTTTTTAATGTGTGTTACCTCATAACTTTTTTCTGGGTGAAACGATTTCGATGATTCTTTTTTTAATTGAAAGCTGGAGCTTCTCATGTCTCATGTCCCATATAAATTTGATCAAGGTCGTCAAGGAGCCGTGGTAGCTCAGATGGTTAGCGCTCGCTGTAAATTTCACAGTACGCGAGCAACCCGGGTTCGATCCCCGCCGGCACCAATTAAATTGTTAGTTGCAATTTTAAGTGCTGATTTACCACGTGCTCGGCGGTGAAGGAAAACATCGTGAGGAAACCTGCATGTCTGAGAAATAAGAAAAAAATTTTTTTCGAACACATGTGAAGTTCGCCAACACGAATTGGGGCAGCGCGACGGACATTTCCTTGCCCTAAAACCCTCTTAGAAATGAGGGGAGGCCTGTGCCCAGCTGTGGGACGTATATAGGCTGTAACTTTAACTTTTAACTTTAAGGTCGTCAGGGTAGTTTTTGAGTTATCTTTAATAAATTATATTGAAGTCGGTTGTACAAAATTTTTAATTTTACCACTTATATAGTAGGCATTTTAATACATTGATAATATGTAAATTTAAATTTTTAAACTACAAAAGTTTGCTCATTTCTTTCTATATTTTTAAGCAAGATATTATATGTATATTATATGTATATTATATTCGATAGACGAATGCTTTAAGAATTCTACTTGAGTGCTCCGCTCACTTGTAAGCCGCATGCCTAATACTTGATATATAGGTTTTGTGTTTGATTTTTAAATTACGTCATTTGACGGCCATATCTAACTATTTACTATAACCTGCCGGAATTTTCTACAAACAAAGATAGAAAGAGGATAACATCAATGAAGACTGCATCACTCATCTTCGATTTAACAGAGATAATAATGCCATGTAATGCCTATATTCAAAATATGCCGACTGCCTCGTTGGTCTAGAGATCATGTGCGACTGTTGATCATGTGTTCCCAAGAGTTGGTTGACTGGAGGAGATTGCTAACTAGTATTAAGTTCGCTCTTTATAAGTTTTATGGTTAAAAAAATAAAATTTTAAATAAATTAATTACAGATATTTTCTGATCGTACAGTTCAATAAAACTTAAATCAATGGGGAAGAAAAGTTCTTGATGTGGCCTCGTATCGGGAAGCACAGTGTGAAGCAAACCTTACTAGATGGATTAACTATAATAACTGATGAGAAATGCAAGGATTCTATTGATGCAGGTCGATGGATAATGGTTCATTATCGCCATCATTAAAGCTTGGCCGCGTAGAGGCGTTGCAAGAAAATCCGCTGACCTATATCACAGTGTGGGTGTCGTAAGAGGCGATAGAAGGTCATTAACAAGTGGTAGAATTAAAAGTTTTGTACAACCGACTTCAATATAAATAAAATAAGAACATCATCAATGTAGTTGAAGTCAATTAAATAAGCATTATTAAGGATAACTCAAAAACTGCTGGTCCGATCTTAATCAAATTTTGACCACAACCAACCACATAAGAAGCATCAGCTTTCAAATAAAAACAGAATCATCAACACATAAAAAATACAGTGGAATTGAGTACGTCTTCCTTTTTTAAGTCGGTTAAAAAGAAGATAGACAGTAGCAACTTACTGATGCTGCCATGCGTAAAAACTATGACAAATATCCCTTCTATATGGCAGTCTATGGGAAAGGCTGTTCAGTAGTGGACTTTTGATGGGCTTTAATGAATGAATGAAATGCTTGCGACGCTTTTTTGTAACGAAGTTCCTTATCGCACTTATTCGGCTAGGCGAGAAAAAGTGTAAGATTTTTCCGTCACGACCACCTTTCTATAGTGCGAGCGGGATGGAATAATATCCATCTCCCTTGCACTTTTTCTTATCTTGCTATGACAGAAATATCATTTTAAAGGACGCTTCATTTTAGTAGACGCTAGTAATTAATTTATTTGTATTTGTTAATCAATAATATAATAAGTTTATCAATAATAATATACTGCGAAAGGAACTTCGTTCCAACCGAGTGTTCCACGACAGTCACGCATGTTTTTTTTTATTTCAATTCAATGAAGATATTTTGACACATTGTTACTAATCCGGAGCTTCAAACAAAATAAAGCAATAACACCGTTATCTCGAACTTTGCATTACATCTTTATGTGTTTTAGACTACGTTTGTCTATGCCAAACCAATTCCAAAGAAGTACCATCTATTCCGGAGTTCCCTCCCGAGTTCCTTCACAGATCCCGCCGCGCCGCGAGGAAATGGAAGTTGGTGCTTTGATAAAGTTTTAATATATTCTTCGGCAATTTCCCCGAGTTGTCTCGAGCAGGTTATGACGGATCCGCGTGTGTTTTTCTTTTCGCTTTTTAACGTTTCATTTTTACTTTTCATTATAAATTATTACGTTTGGATACGATATAATATATAGTCGGTATATGAAGATCATATTTCTATTCTTTTTTATATATTAAACAATAACAGAAATTGATTATTACTACCACATTAAATAAAATGTACATTACCATTTAAACTTTTGGCACATATTCACATATACCTGGAAAAGCAATTTTATTATTAATCAAATAAATTATATACATTACCAATTTCAAAGTGTAAGTTATTTCATAGCAGGATTCTATAGATAGACTGTCTGGTTAGGCTAGAGTGGAAGCGCGACTGTTGATAATGAGGTCCTGGGTTCGAACCCGGGTCGGGCCCAAATCAGTTCTTGTGTTTTTCTGTCTAGAAATTCTCAGTAGCAGTTCGTTTCAACGGACCGTACCGGAGAGTGCACCTGTGTTTGCGCGTACACTCGTGCACTATAATCCTGTCATTCGCAGTTGGCTAGTCCCTGTTGAGACTGGTCGCTGTGACTGAAATTCGGTCTGGAGGATATTACATATAGACATGGAACCTTTTTCGTTATTCCGATTATTCTTACGTTGTGTATGAATGGTTGATTGCTTTAAAATTTCAAAATTCGTAAGTAAGCCAATTTTGATGCGAGTGACGTGACCAATTTGGAAAATATCGTGAGAAAAAGACTGTGAAATCAAAAAAATATATTTTAAGAAAACGTGTCGTACCCAGCGAGCATTGGGGCAGTGTAGCGAACATTTCTTGCTCTAAAACTGTCTTAGAAATGGGGGAACATGTGTTTAGTTGTACGATATTTGTAGGAAGTTACTTTTGTTTAAGTGATTAATTATTTGCCTTGGTCATATTGTATTGATTTTATTTATGATGGCATCACTTATAAGTTGTCCACATCCCAAAACTCTTATCTATTATCAGCAATATATTAGGATAATAACCAGTGAAACTATAAAACTGTGTCACTGGATTCCAGACAGTCTGATTTGTTTCTATTCTGATCTATGTAACATGCCTTAGCCCTATTATGCCTGTTTGACAAACAATGCTTTAGCTTGTAAATTAGGGCAATCCCTCTATTTGTCCCTGCCACTCAACCGTCTAATCCCCCATCTCTCTTTCGCACACGACCTGTAGACTTATCCCGCCCGCTGCCCCAATGATATTTGTATCCGATTATAATTAAACTCATGTCCTCCTTCTTTGAAATGTCAAGCAGTCTTTAATTAAAGACCAGGTTTAATTATAAATTTGTATCTTTGTCTGTAGAACTGCAGCATACAACAGTTTTGTTCTAGCAAAAATTTTAAACTAAATAAAACAAAAGCTTATGTCAATATTATACGATTATTATACATTTATATAATGAACAGCAGTTAATTGTCGATGGGCCTTAATTTTATTGCAATTGTTATGAGCTACAATATAAAATGGATATAACCTATCCGCTTATAAACAAAAGATGGCACCATAGAAATCTTATAGCTTCTGTCCTCTAATAGTAAGTAGGTAGATAACCTACTGTCGATAAACGTTCCACCGTGGTCGGAGCACAAACAACGCAGAGCTTGGCGAAAACAACATAATTTATCAAGAGGGTAGAAATGCCAGCAACTCTTTTGAGAAAACGGGCAATAAAATCTTTATTCCAATATGGCGGATAGTCATGTTAGTACACGCGTCAATTTACTGACAAGCTTATAAGATTAAAAACACCTATTGGCTCTAAAAATCTAGAATGCGTGTCCTTTTCATTTACAATATCCTTATAATAAAAAAATATCAATGGCATTCAAAATTCTATAAACTAGATATTTAAGTTTTTTTTTCAGTTTTAATTCTGTTAGAGGTAGAGGTCTAAAGTAGGTATTATTATAATAATTTTATTTGAATGATTCACGTTTCAAAGCTTGCGCGTTTTTCTTGGAACGTCTTTTACACATTACACATAATTGTACGTTAAAAATAGCCTCCGTAGTTTTTGTAATGCTCAGCTGCTTACTAAAGTGTTGCTTTGTTATAGCACTTTGTACATTAATTTCAAGTTATACTTTACATATTATAATCTAAGCGCAGGGTTAGCAATCTGCCTGCCAAGCGTATCGACTGATGCAAATATCCGCCCTTTGAGGCAATATATGAGTGAGGCCTAGATGGATTGTGGTGATGATGGTGATGAAATATAGTTTTTTAGAAGAGAGGCAAACGAGCATGCGGCTCTCCTAATGGCAAGTGGCTACCCCCGCCCATGAATAACTGCAACATCAGGGGAATTGCAGGTGCGTTGCCGGCCTTTATACTAGACTAGACTAGGCTCCTTTCTTGAAGGTCCCTAAGTCGTATCGGTCCGGAAAAAATCGCTAGTTGTAGCCGATTCCATACAAAAGTTGTGCGGGGAAAAAACTACTGGTAAATCGCACAGTGGTGGTCCGCCAATCGTTCAGATGGTAGGTATGGATAGTATTGCAACTTTTGTCGTGATGTGCAATGGCGAAATTTGGCGGCTGTAATTAGTGCAAATAATGCCTCTGAGCACTCCTCATGGTAGAAGCGATAGAATATAAAAAGGGATGCAATATATTTTTTAGCCATTGTACCTCAGATGGTTAGCGCTCGTTGTAAATTTCAAAGTACGCGAGCAACCCGGGTTCGATCTCCGCCGGCACCAATGAAATCGTTAATTACAATTTTAAGTGCTGATTTACCACGTGCTCAGCGGTGAAGGAAAACATCGTAAGGAAACCTGCATGTCTGAGAAATAAGAAAAAAATATTTCGAAGACATGTGAAGTTCGCCAACACGCATTGGGGCAGCGCGGCGGACATTCCCTTGCCCTAAAACCCTCTCAGAAATGAGAGGAGGCCTGTGCCCAGATGTGGGACGTATATAGGCTGTAACTTTACTTTTTTTATATAAATAGATACCTACTGAGAATAAAAGTATAACAAAAACATAAGACTTATTGAAGAAACCTTGTGTCTATTGTTCGAAAACAATACGATAAACTTGAGTGAATACTATAAGTCGTGGTTATAGTCGCAGTTATGAGATACTTGCGACCTTCTACGTCTGTGTCACTGTCTTCGGGGATGCCATGTCACACAAATGTCACTGTGGGATGGAGTAAGACGTACATCGCTTCATCTGTATTAAGTTTATTTAAAAGTATTGGAGTTTAACGGTGATATTTTTCTTACATTAATGAGTGAGCGGAGAATATTATATTATAAATTAAAGATAAGGATAATATAATAATAAGCATAACGAAAGTTTTCTGTATGAGACACTGGCCACTTATAAATTAATTTGAATATACGATTATTCCAATTTCAAATTTTCCTCCTTGTTTTTTACGAGCTAAATTGAAATATCGTGTTTCCTTAGATCATATTATAAGATTTATGCGTGTTTTATTGAAAATGGTTCTGAGTCGGGAACATTTTCGCGCGATGATTTTTTTACGATTTCAAATGTCGCTTAAACCGGCTTGATCGTTTGATATACTTTAAATGGCATTTATGGATATAGTACCTTCTATAGCAAACGTGGCCGCGCATTCAGCACTAAAACGAGGGACATCCTGGACAGCACACCGGTTAAGTTTTTGGGTCACCCTCCTTACAGCCGTGATTTGGCACCGTGCACTTCGAAATTTGGTCCAGACATATACTGGTTAAAAGTTAATTGAAATTATTTAATAATAACTTTAATGTTAGAACTATGATATTTTGTTTCGCAAAACTTTCTGAAAATCATATAAAACAATCTTATCTTATCTTATGTTATCAGCACATAACGTCCTACTGCTGGGCAAAGGCCTCCCCAACCTCTTTCCACCTTTCACGGTTCTGTGCTATGGAGGACCAGTTTTCCATGAAGGAGTCCAGTTCATCTCGCCATCGTTTTCTGGGTCTGCCTCGGAGTCGTCTACCATTTATAGGAGTCCACCGAGTTGTAATTTTGGCCCAGATTTCTTCTGACATACGGCAGACATGACTGGCCCAGTCCCATTTTAGTTTAGCGGATTTACGGGAGTCGTCAGTGATTTGGGTTCAGTATATAAAACAATAAGAGTTTTATATTCTATAAATGAAAAAAAAGATAGCTGTACGGCCAGTTTTAATAGTATTTGCAAAAACTTTATATTTACGCAATAAAAACAACTAAAATGTTACAAAATATTAGTATACTCAAAGTGTTCTAGATCACCAAAAAGGGATTATTCTCGTATTTTTTAACATAATGATAGAAACTGTCATACTTTCTCAAGATTTCCAAGAATAAAATAGTAAAAATCACTATTTTGCTCATTTCAAAAATAGACATTATATGAAAATATACAATGATCCGGTAAGCTTTTTCAAATACATTTATCACTTTTGTAAATATTTTAAGAATTGCAATTTTTTGAGCTTATTGATCAAGTTCTCTGCGGTGAAACAAACCATCGAAAGAAGATCTGTATGTGTGAGGAGTAAAAATATTTCGAGTACATGATGGAGTCGGCGAACACACATTGTGGTAGCGTGTTGGACTTTCGTGTTGGCGTGTTCTTTGTCTCTATGTCATAGTTTATTTTAAATTTTAAAAAGTAGTTTATTCTAATGTGGAAAGATTACTACTCTGCAAACAAATGTTCACTTATTTCACATAATAACATTTGTATTTTTATCGTACACATACGAAATCGCAAATGGCATTTCGCGGAATTTCAAAAGGTTCCATTATCATAATTCTAACGGGGGAAAGAACAAAAACCGTGCAATGTTTGCTTATAATGGAAACAATAGCGCCGTTTCACGTATGAATGTTTTAGTGGGCAATGTCATTTTTCGCGCGTCATTTTGTGGTTTAACTAAGTGTACTTACTTTGCTTACAGTTTTATTGGGTTATATAAATAATTTAAGTATAGGGATATCTTAATGAATTTCAGCTAGATAGTTAGAGGATCGGCTAGACAGCTTCGTGGCTAGGTGATGACAATCGCTTTCAAAATATTCTAGCAATAAGATTACCGTACAGTGGAGGCGTAAGAGAATCCACTACCTCACATCATCAGATAGAGGAAAACTGAAACAGGAGATGACGAGCAGCATCCCCCGTTAAGAGCTTAATTGACAAACCTGGGGTTGCCGACCCGCCTGCGTGGCCACTATGGCAATATCCCCCTATGAGGTGCACTTTATGAGGGAGACCAGTCTTCAGGCTTTGATAGCTTGTAATGAATAAATGAATGAGCAATAAGAGTTTGATCTTTGTCGGCAACACATATATATTGTACTGTTAATAACAATTACAGACAACAAAACCAAAAGCCCTGTACCATGTGTTTGACGATGAGGAAAAACATCATGTTAATTAAAAACATGTTAAATAGAATAAGTACAAACGACGTGGACCTGTGAAGACAGGATAGAGTTCCAGCTGTGAATAATATATATGCTATCACTTTCTTTTTTAATCTAACAGGTCAGTTTTATATCAAAATTTAAACTAAGTTACAACCTTACAATTATAACAACCTCAATAAGGTTGTTGGAATTATAAATTTACAACGATATAAAAACAGTTTTTGTTCAAACATCATTCTTAATGGGTGACATACGAACTATCAGTCCACTTGATGGTAAGTGGTTGCTACAACTCATGGACACCTGCAACCAACGCACGACAAAGAAGGCAGTTCTCAACTCTGGTTACTAAGAAAAACTGCCTCACCGCGTTTCATTATTTTTCATCATTATTGCAGTATTTTCGGTGTCTGTGTAGTATATATATATATATATATATATATATATATATATATATATATATAGTGATCCGCCCGGCTTCGCACGCGTGATTTCTGGATCTCGACAGCAGCGTCACCCACCGGGTCTAATTGTAAATCAAAAATTTCATCAAAATCGTCGAACGAACAGCAATTGATTTTTGTATTTAGAGATGTATTGTCCGTTCTTTCTAATATCTACATGGAAATATTTCACGGTGTTACGCGTATATTCGGATAGCGGGCGTTCAAATGACGCAGCAACCCTCTAAGAGCTACTATTTATGCATTAAGGAAATTGTTACGCAAAAGGAAAAGGGTTTTGGGTAATCCCTCGCGGGCAACCTCGTGCGATAGGCACTTGACAAAAGCATACATTTTATCTGGAACTGTTGACATTCAGTTAGCTTTAACGTTATACATACGAAACCCTATATTATTTATGACATGTTCTCCTATATCATGTGTTAAATACCGCATTACACGAAAGTTTGGTCCTCAATAAAATTGCAAATATATATAAATAAAATCTAACAAGTTTTATGCAAGAAATATGCATGCAGTTATATTGCGGAGAGATATCAAGCGAGTGGTTGACCAGTCGAGATTAAATCCAGTTCAAAATAGAAGCTGTGGTTGAGCGTGTATATTTGCAGGTAGTCTTTGAATGCTATGCACATCTTGTGAGATTCATTATTATTACAACCGAATATAAGAGATATTTGCCATATTTGCCACGCTTGGCTAGCGGGTTTGCAACCGCAGTTTTTTTTGTTATAATCCTGTCCTGTCCTGTTTCTATTCTCTTTGTAGCCTCATACGACACTACAGGATGATACGTGGTATAGGACATACTTAAGCCGCCATTATACGGACTGTTGTGAGATTAAAAACCTTCAAAATACAAGCGTGTCTCTTCATCGTAAAAAGGAGCCAGCTCACCTTAGCTTCTTCTTTCTGAGATGTATAATTGAAATATACCATCCGCCTTCAGTTCTTGGGGTTGAGATTTCCTTGAACCTGAATATAATAATACACTTATTCCTATATTGCACATCTCGAGAAAGAGAGGTTGGGCTTTACTGTCGACTTTACAAGGTCACTATCGCAATAATACGTGAAGAAAACACATTAATATTAAAAGGAAACACTAATGAATAAAACCGATGGTTTTATTTAAGTTTTGCAATTAATATCGTTATAAAAAGTCCAATGAATTTTTTTCATCGTCGTCGTAGTAAAAAGATAGGTAGTATGTTTACAAAATAACTCGAGAATGACTGGACGAAATGACTTAATTATTTTTCACTATCTTCAGAATCATGCAATTTTAGTTTTTCTTAATAGGATAATAATGACAAACGGGCACACAGTCCACCTGATGGTAAATGGATGCTGTGGCCCATAGAATCTACATCTATCCTCGATTATGAATCAAAAAGCAGATGCTTTGTCACCCGTGAGGACCAAGATGGAATGCCTCGTTTCCAGTAAAAAGGGTGTCCGGTTCTCTACAATCACCATACGAAACACAGCAGCGTTAATCTGCTATTTTACGCTGGTATTCTGTGAGAGCGTGGTCCTTCCCCGGTCGAGCCGACCGACTAATATAGCTGCAGCATGGCTCTACCACGTACGTACCAGTTCCTTACCAATATCACCATTATATAGAGTCATACAAATATATAGTCTACCTTCTCGTTTATTCTTATTAAAATAAAATCACTTATGCTTAAGCCGGCTTTTATTTTAATTTATATTTTCGACGTTTTGAGTAATTTGCAGCAACTATGGTCAAGGGGACATTAAAAGTAAATCTAATTATCAGTCAAGTATTATTTTTTGATTTATTAAAGCCTTCTTCCAAAAAGTTATTACTTTTGCAAGTTAATATAATATAAGTATTGTTTTTGTTTATGTTATTATTCCGCTGTAAATGCCACAGTATGCTCACAAATGTATTGTAATAAAAATGAATTCAGTGAGTTTGCTATCAAGCGCGTTTTAATTAGAAAATTTCGCAGCCACGGTCAGGTTATTACAGGCGGCTTACGAAGTTATGATACGGCAAGGCGTAGGAGACGCAGATTTATCTGTTTCGGCTTAGATTTGTTTATTCTTTGTCTTACGATTCGAAACAGGCAAATTAATATTGTGAAGCGATATTCCGAAAGCTAATCACGGATAATAATTACAGTGTCTATTTTCTGCCGTGTGATAGCGTCGTAGAAGAATTCATAGCCTTAGTAGTTAGTCCCGTGTGTCGCAAGAGGCGAAGTGAAGTGAGTGTGAAGGTGAGAGAAACGACAATGAAATGTAATGGTTTCTAATGGGTGACGGTATGCCGTTTTAATTATTTCTTATATAAGCAATCAACACACCGTGAAGTCTAGTCAGTCTGTGAACATGTTCAAGATCATCCCCGCCATTACATCAGATTTGATAGACCACAAATCCTCTCAAAAGAATACCGATTCCTACCAACGATGATTCGCGAGGCTATTGGAATTAAAAAACATCCTAATTTTAATAGAGAAGATGGATTGGTGCTACCCAAGCATACCACTGCAAAACTTCAAGATAGGTACTATAAGCTCGTTCTGCGTAGATCGGACCAAAAATTAATATTCAAAAACTGAAGGTAGCTCTAAATGTCAAACACCTCAGTCCCCCTCGAGACCATGGACCATGGGTGCTGTATAGCACCCGAAACGTTGGGAATTAAAAAGTTAAAATTAAATGCGATAAAATCCTTAAAATTTGTTTCATTTGAATGGTATGCCATCTTGTTTACGCCCAAAAAATCGGAGTTATGATACACAGACCGGAGACGGGCAGCAGCGTCAAGTGTGCGAGACATCTGGTTCTACGATCGTCATTTCGCCTGGTTTGATGATTAAGCCAAATCCTTGCGGAGAGGCCCATGTCTAATTGTAGACTTTTACAAGCTGATTTAAGTAGAATGGAGGTGGAAATCTTGTAATTATGTAAAATCTAGGTATATAAAAACCAATTGCTGTCCGTTAGCCTCGCTAAAATTGAAACTGGCTCGACCGATTCTGATGAAATTTTTGTGTGTGTTTAAGTGGGTCCCTGGATGGTTTAGATTTACAGTTGGGCGCGGTAGGTGGCGCTGTTGTTGAGAACCAGAAATAACCCATGCGAAGCCGGGGCGGATCGCTAGTAATTTATAATAATGAAATTTTAATCAGTATTAATATTAACTAAATTACTTATTAATAAAACGATAAAATATTTTTTCATTTACAGTTAAATATGTTTTACAAGATAAAGTCATGTTTTAATTAACAATAATTTATTAATTGCTGTTTTATATGGTCCGTAATTGTGATGGGCTAGCAGGTAAATAAGTCATGAACATTGTTAATAGTGCCGTAATAGTTATTATAACCTAAAAATCCGAAAGTATTTTTGATGTTAAACAACTTTAGACAAGTGTGGTCATTGGCGGCATATGAATTATTCACTACCCCACTTTATCTCGTGGTTGTCGTAAGAGGCCACAAAAGAAAACAAACGTTGAGATGGGCAGCAGCGTCTTCCTTATCTCTATATAAAAATTAAATTACTGTCCGTTAGTCGCGCTAAAACTCAAAAACGGCTCGACTTTGATGAAATTTTTTGTGTGTGTTTGGGTCCCTAGATGGTTTAAATTTACATTTGGACCTGGAAGGTGGCACTATTGTGGACGTTACTTTTTTTTTAAATAAAATAAAAAGCATTACCTTATAAATAAATAAAACATTTTTAGGAAAAATTGATTAAGAGAAATACGAGATAATCCTAGCGCGTACAATTTCGAATACGCCTGATCTAAAATGACATGAACAACAGTAATAAATATTACACTTTAAGGTGTAATATTCTCGTACTGAGAACGTTAATCCACCTGCCATAATTTTGAGCGATCGTGGCAATATCTCCTAGCTTCGTGAAAGGCCAATTTTCAGCAGCAGTCTATTTACGAGTTGGTGGCGATAAATTCAAATTTAGTAAAAGTAAAGTGAAGTTGCGGCCTATATCTCTTCCAGTGCTTTGAACAAACTGTGAACTCTCATTTTTGAGAGGGTTATATGTGTAACCCGGTTTGCTCGCATAACCTCTGAGCTATCACGGCTCTTATTATGGCAAAACTTCTGTAAAACCTTCTTAATGTAATTCTTAGAGAATTCTAACATTATTAGAATAAAAAAGACTTGCCAACCACTGCTTGTCTAACGAAAAATACTAATTTAGATGATATACTCAACATTACACCTTAAGTTTGTGGGTGACCCGTGGTAGCTCAGATGGTTAGCGCAATTTACATCGCCGCGGAACGGAATGGAAGCGAATTTTTGTAATACATAGTAAAATTAATTTGATGTTAATTGTGTAACGTGCAAACTAGATATGAGCAAAAAAAAAAAAAGTCGAGCGTCTTACGTGGAATTCTCATTATTAGAATAAAAAAGACTTGCCAACCACTGCTTGTCTAACGAAAAATACTAATTTAGATGATATACTCAACATTACACCTTAAGTTTGTGGGTGACCCGTGGTAGCTCAGATGGTTAGCGCAATTTACATCGCCGCGGAACAGAATGGAAGCGAATTTTTGTAATACATAGTAAAATTAATTTGATGTTAATTGTGTAACGTGCAAACTAGATATGAGCCAAAAAAGAAGTCGTGCGTCTTACGTGGAATTCTCGAGAATTCCACGGAAGACGCGTGACTTCTTTTATCATTTCTAGTTTGCACGTTACACAATTAACATAAAATTCATTTTACTTTGTACCATTTTGTTTCACAGTACGCGAGCAACCCGGGTTCGATCCCCGCCGGCACCAATGAAATTGTTAACTGCAATTTTAAGTTCTGATTTACCACGTGCTCGGAGGTGAAGGAAAACATCTTGAGGAAACCTGCATGTCTGAGAAATAAGAAAAAAATATATTTCGAAGACATGTGAAGTTTGCCAACACGCATTGGGGCAGAGCGGCGGACATCTCCTTGCCTAAAACCCTCTCAGAAATGAGAGGAGGCCTATGCCCAGCATTGGGACGTATGTAGGCTGTAACTTTAACTTTTTTAACTTTTTATGGGTGACGATAAGTTTCAGCATGTCTTAAACTGATGGATTTCTCTGGGAATAACACTGAATAGAATGGAATAGAACGTATTTAATTGAAACTTAAGTTATAAATAACTTAAAATAAACTTAATTTACACTTGGAACAAGAATATTGATTTAAATACGAATTAATATAATGAGTTAATAAACAAACAACTGTTATTATTTTGGAGAAACATTCGTCTTTAAACACTGGCAGACAGATTACCGATCCTTGAAACAATCGTAATCATTTATTTCGTGGATCATAGGTATTATATAGATGTTAGTTACATTATTATATAATCAAGTTCAACTATGTCTTACCCTGTGGGCATACGAAGTACAATATTTTTGGATATCATTTAAAGTATAGTACAATGCAAGTTATATAAAATATGCTGCTATTATGCTGCTATATTGTATAATTAATTTTCAGACATTGCCTCTATAACAAAAGATTTTGCAATTAGTACAAGCGGCGGTGTAAGAATATAAAGTAAGTAAGAGTCGCCAGAGGGAAAGAACTAGGAGATGCGCTGGATGGGACAACTAAAAATAAAAAACAAAACTGCAGTTGCCAACTCGCCTGCCAAGCGTGTCAGCTATATAATCTATGGGGGAGACTTTGATAGGATGTTACGGTACTGGTGGCGTAACATTAACCGTCTGTCGTCGCTAACTTAAGACAGAGTAGATAGTTCTTTTCGATTGGAAATAAATTTTTCTATAAAAAATAATTTCAGTGGTTGAATGAAAACAGGTTTCCCTAAATAAATCAAATGTGATGATTGTTACGATAGACAAATCTTTAAAAAATGTCGCAATTTATGGGCTATTATGCTAGGAAAAAAAATCCTTACAATTGGGACTAAGTTGCCCGCACAATGGAGATCTTTAGCGAAGTGTAGCAACACATAAAGAGCCCGACCGAGCGTGATTGGTCGAGCGTTCCAAAGGCTTAAATCACATTCGCAGTGCTATCACGTATATTCTGTTACGTACGTGACGTCACATGGAGCTACCTGGCTGAGGTCGTCAAAAATTTGAGGGGCATCAGTATGTAAAATAGGTACTTTGCGTGGCGTCTGTCTTCGCTGAAGGCGCGTTATGCTCGGATGCCGAATTGTCTTTATTTGCTTAGCATATGCGGATAATATAACGTGACGAAATGACTTATATAAGGGAGACTGGTAAATATTTAATATCAAATGGATTTAACTTGATGTTTTTCATTATCTTCAGAGTTTTGATCAAGTAAGCAGGTTTAATATTAAGTGTGCGTTACAGAAAACATTACGGAAATCTCTTATATATATATAAGAGATTTCCACCTATGTACTGACTCATAACGATATCTCTGGAACCATAAGGCCTAGAGACTTGCGAAATTCTACCCGCAAGGGAGGTTGCGGGGGCGTTAATTAAAAAAAAATATATTTTCAAACTATAGCTCTATATTTTTTTTTTGTTTTTGGGTGGAGTCCCTGGATGGTTTAGATTCACAAATGGACTCGGTAGGTGGCGCTTTTGTCAAGATCCAAAAATCACCCGTGCGTAGCCGGGGCGGATCGCTAGTATTATATATACTGACTAGCTGTTCCCAGCGACTTCGCCCGCGTGTAATTTAGGGTTTTAACTTTTTTACGCGGAACCCTAATTCTTATTCTTAAATAAAAGTAGCCAAGTTACTCCTTATAACATCAACTATCTACCAGTGAAAGTCCCGTCAAAATCGGTCCAGCCATTTCGGAGATTAGCCGGAACAAACAGACAGACAGACAGACCGACAAACATTTTAAAAATTGTGTTTTTGTTATAAGTACGTTGTATACTTTCATATGAATTTAGTAAAAAGCTGTTATTTTGACATTACAAACAGACACTTCAATTTTATTTATTTGAATAGATTTGTATAGATATAAATATTCTTATTTATATGTTTTGTATTGTTGATTTGAGCCAATCTGAAATCAGATTTTGCAAGACTAGCATAGAGTAGGAGAATTTTATGAAATGGCATTTTCAATAGTTGGAGATGTTATCATTTTTTGCTTGTATTTTAGTAACAGGCCTGCGGCACGCAAGCTTACATTTAAACTTAAATGTTGTTAAGAGATACAGTAATCATTTTAAATGTTATATATGACTCAACATAAATTAGAACACAAATGTGACAATAACAACAACTCAGTCATGCCTCGATCGCGATCAGTCGCCAGCAGACAGACAAATCGTCGATATAAATACGCATGTTTGTAACATTAGTTTTAATTGCACAACCTTAGACGTATCGGGTTGATTAACCGGCACAGGTTATTAAGAGGATTGCTCATAGCTCCACATTCATTCTGGCAATCGTCCAACGCAGGCTAGGCCAAGTCGGAATACAATAACCGCCCATCGACTTCGAAGTAGTGGAAATACGAGTTCGAGCTGTCACTAGCGAGGTACCCTGCTATCGTGCCAATTATAACGTTATTGCTTTTATAGGGAAATGCTTTAAGCTACTTGATTTTTAGCATAAGATATTTATTTAAGTTGTTAGTGAAATGAATTTTTATTACTCAGTGAAAGCTTCGAATGACATTTCTCGCATTCGCTCTCTGTAGTAATTGGTTTTACGGTATCTGCCTCTACTCACAAGGAATTTTTGAGGGAAGGAATTTGGAATGTAATTGTTAATGAAATGTTTTCTTCAAAACATGTTGTTTTGTCGATTTTAGCAACGGC
The DNA here is from genome assembly GCA_029286625.1 of Parnassius orleans. Lineage (NCBI taxonomy): Eukaryota > Metazoa > Arthropoda > Insecta > Lepidoptera > Papilionidae > Parnassius > Parnassius orleans. The sequence goes on from JAGSMP010000018.1 coordinate 7,046,669, forward strand.
TATATTGTGGTAATCGAGAGTTCTAATTAGCGGGCGAGAAGCTTATCTTTTGTTTCACAGACGAATACAGTGTTGAAAATATAGGGGTTATTTGCAATACTTGTTTCATTATGAGACCAATTCCTCTGTTTTAAAGCCCCAGTGACCTCTCGTAATAAAAATAAATAAAAAGAATATTAGTTTAACGCTGTGTGGTGACGCTAACCGACGAGCATATATGCGTAGGTAAATGGATGTAAAGGAGGCGAGAGAGGTGTGTCAGGATCGTGCCAAATGGAAGTCCATAGTCTCTGCCTACCCCTCTGGGTGACAGGCGAGAGTTTTATGTTATATGTTTAATGACCCGAGAGGCCTTTGTCCGACTTTGGACTTTTACGGACTGATGAAGAACTCAAGGAAGAAGTTTAATTTTACTCATTGTAAAAACCTTTATTGAATACATGTTTGTTACGTTTATAAATTTTTTACTTTGGTTCACGACAGTAGTCGAATGGTGGATTCGAACTCATGACTTTTAATTTCGGTGTCAGTTCAATTACATTACGAATCTGTTTAATATAGATTGCCGCTATACAGTTGTTTTAACAGTTCAGTATATAATTACTTCAAACGATATAAAATACGTAAGATGGTTGCACAGTTAGTATGATACTTCTTTTTCTTAAAAATAATTTTAGCATTGTTGCTTGGAATATTCACGACGGTAGTCGTATGGCGGATTCGAACCCAAGACTTCCTTGCTTGTTGCTTTTAGTTGCTTGTATTGATATTATTGATAGTTTAGACGTTCGTTTAGGTTGCTTATGACTAATCAGCGTTACTGCAGCACTTCTACTTTCAGACAGTTAGTATAAAACTGTTTCAACTAATTAAGATTCAGTTGGAAAGTAATCTAAAGTTTAAGTAATTACGTCAGTTGAATGCAAATGTAAACGCGGGCTTGTTCTAAATGTACAGTGATATCTTACGTAAACTATAAATCAACTTTACAAGCGTCTTCATTCAACTATTACGTAAATTTTTGGCAATAATAGTCGGAAACTCAGTTACTTGGTAATTTCAACATCATCATTCTCGCTCAGTGGTGACGTGTGGTGGCAGCGTAGGAGAATCCATCAATCCATTTCGTCCCGTGGGTGTTACAACAGGCGACTAATAATGGGACATGCCAGAAAATCGTATTTATTCCGATAGATGGCGCTATAATGATCTCGTCCGGCGAGACATTAAGGCAAATCATATCTACAACGGAAGTCTTTTTTTTTTTTTTATAGAATAAAGGTGACAAACGAGCACACAGTCCACCTGATAGTTAGTGGTTGCTGTGGCCCATAGACATCTACATTTATCTTCGATTAAGAATCAAAATGCAAATGCGTTGTCACCCCTGAGGACTGAGGTGGAATGCATTGTTTCCAGTTAAAAGGATCACTGGTTCTCTACACTCAGCTTATGAAACAAAGCACAGCTTTGATTTGCTATTTTACGCTGGTATTCTGTGAGAGCGTGGTCCTTTCCCGGTCGAGCCAATATATTCGTGCTACAACCCTAATATATAGTTGCAACATGGCTCTATCACTTAAAAAAATTAAAACATTCCTTTATTGTTGATAACTGGTTTAAACGTTGTTGTAATATATTAAAAAAATACATATTTATAATATCTTTCTAACATTTTTACTAAAATGCAAAATCTATTTCTATTTTTTTATTGTTAACTCAATTTTGTTTATAAAGAAGTTATAAGCATATAAAATAAAAGAGAAAGTAAAAAAAGGTTAATTTGCAATCAAACACCTCTTTGAATTTAAAAAGATAACATAATTTTAGACAATTAATTCTATATGACACAATTTCGATCGTGATTCGACGAACGAAATCAAATTTATATCGTTGGCAGATAAAATTTAAGTCCTTAAATAATTAACCGAACTTTATTGCCGGGTTAGGGGCAGGGTTGTGAACGCCCCCTGTTATCACTATAAGCACTTAGGTTTCGTGATGTCGACGCAAGGCCTGAATAGAAATGGCCTAAAAGGGGTTATGCCCTGCGGGTTGGACTCGCTACGCTCATGCAGCTCACGATCTTGCCCTCCCCGCATAAACGTGGAATTGGTCTGCATTTCTGTAAGTAATCGTTTGTTGTGTTACTTCCCTTGCTCGATTCTTATTCTGGGCTATACTTCGCTATTGATCTAATTTCTACAAAACTGTTTACATCGAATTAATTTAGATGGAATCGTATTGCTTCAATTGTCTTAGAGAATTAATAGAATTGTTAATAAAACTATTTTTGAAATTTAATTTCAATTCGTTTAAAAAATTGGCACTGGAAAGCACTCGAAACGTTGGGAATTAAAATATGTTTAAATTAAACGACAAAATCTATATAATTAGCTTTATTTAATGTAGTATTCACGTTAATGTAAGAAATCAGAATTTTACTAAGCTCAAAAAACCAGACAATAACTTTTATTGAAATAAAAAATTGTAATACAAATGCTTTTTCAATAACTTATTGTCATATGCCTCCCCGATAGACTGCCACGAAGCAAGATCGTCATCCGTCGGCACATCATGTCGTCACTCTTTTGAATGGGTTTGCCCTGCAATATATTTTCCGATACATTTATCCTTAATTTATTATATTTACTTATACATCCATGTTATTCTGTGAATAACCAGGCTACAGATTTCACGCAGGAGAACCCCGAGCAAGGCCTATCCCTGGTGAAGTTTTCTTAGTACCTAATTTACTTTTCCTTAAAATTTCTCTGTAGCTTTTTAAAACAAAACAGTGGCTTAGCAATTGGGTTGCAGCGCTAAGGGCCGCGGGTTCGAATCCCGCACAGAACAAGAATTTGTATGGCCTACAAGTAATTGTTCCGGGTCTGGACAATTGTCCTTTTGCAATTTATGTTTGTAAACTGCCCCCGCGATACAGAAGAAAATCCTAGTGAGTAGAGTTTACGTTTTAAAAAAAATTGTTGTTGATATCATTATCACCACTACAGTCCCTCATAAGTCCATTGCTGAACATAGGCCTTCTCCAAAAATGTCACAAAACACGGTACCGAGCTGCATGCATCCATCGCCTTCCTGCATGTCTTACTCCATCTAGTGGTAGCCCCTACACTCGCCTTACTGTACGAGGTTGCCCTACGAGAATCTTGCTTCTCCATTGAGAGCCACGTGTATCCATCAACTTCCTGCATGTCTTACCAGGTCGTCACTCCATCTAGTAGGGTCTGCCTTACACTGTGATTCTCGATACGAGGCAATCTTACTACCGATGGGGATCGGTTGTGGGTTCTTCGAGCTATATAGCCGGTCCTTTGCTACTTTAGCTTGCTGATCCGTTTGGTTTACAATTATTAATAGAAAGTTAGATTTTTTTTTCGAAGTTACAATGTGATACATTGAAGAGTGTTACTAATAAAAACAGCTAAAGACTTATGTTAATATTGAATTGCTACAACGAAACGGCGATCAAATGCAAAGATAAAGAAGAGTCCATCGTATTTAAAAAATAACTAAAAGAAAACTAGTTTAATGCTGGATGGTGGCAATGTAAGAGGATCCATTACCTCATTTTGTACCGTGGGTGTCGTAAGAAGTTACTATGGGAAATATCGGAAAAATCTGATGGCTTCTGACGGATTGCGATGTTATAGGCCAGTTATAAAACCTGACCGGCAAGGGAAGCGGCGTCAAAGGTGCAAGACGAGGTACTGCGACCGTCAACTCACCAGCCAAGCGTGACGATTAAGTCAAATTATTTGCACAAGGGGACGTGAGATTTAATATGTGTATTGGTTAAAATTAAAAAAGGTCGTGTAATAGCGGCGTATGAGAATCCACCACCCCATAACATCCCGTGGGAGTCTTAAAGAACGACAGAATTAAACTGAATTAGGAGATAGGCAGCAGTACTGCCTGATAACAAACCAATAAAAACAATAAAAACCGCGGTCGTCAATCCGTTTACCAAGGATAAAAACCTAGACATGAATATTTCGTCGTTCATAAGCAAATAGCGAGCCCGAGCAAGAGCCTCCATAAACAGCACCTGTTTACAAATATGGCAACTACCCTCATTTTTTTATAAAAATTTAATGACAAACGAACTAACAGTCTACCTGATAGTGACTGCTGAATTCATGGACATCTGTAGCCAACTTCGAACAAAGAAGGCTACAGATGCGATGTCACCTCTGAGGACTAAGTTGAAATTGCTCACAGTTTGTAATTAAACTGCCTCTCTGTACCCTTCAGACCGGAACATAGCAGTGCAAGCACTGCAATTTAGCGGCAGAAATAGGTAAAACGGTGAACGCTTGGCGTGCTCAGTAGAGCGGGGCAGTATTTCATGCCGGCACACCGCCTGCAACTTTATAAGGCGCAGGTTCGGCCTCACATGGAATACTGTTCTCATCTCTGGGCTGGGGCTCCCCAGTGCCAGCTCCTTCCACTTGACCGCATCCAGCGCAGAGCGGATCGAATCGTCAACGACCGAGTCCTTTCCGATCGAGATTTTGCAATTTCTTTCGAAAGAGATGTTGCATCCCTTTGCATTTTCTTTCGCATTTACCACGGGGAGTGCTCTGAGGAATTGTTAGGATTAATCCCAGCCGCCAAATTTCACGAACGCACATCGCGGCAAAACTCCCAATACCATCCACACCATCTGGATGCTTGGCGGTCTACCACTGTACGTTTCACTAGGAGTTTTCTTCCGCGTACGACCTCTCTGTGGAATAGTTTAATTACTTAAACTAAAGTTACACAAGCAAGCACGCACGTAAAGACGGCGTGTGGACGCCACACAGTTCTTTGCGAAAACTTTATACAAACTGCGCATGCAAGACGCTGTCATGTGGACGTTGTGCAATGCACCATACTGTTTGTGCAAATTTTTTGCACAAAATGATTGCGCATGCAAGTCACTACACTGCACAAGAGCTTAATTTAATTTACTTGTACTATATTATTACGAAAGCAAAACTCCTTTTTTATATTTTCACGTAATAAATTCCAGGCGGGGCAACATAACATACACACGAAGTTAAGAGCGGAATTAGCGCTGCCTTGATTTTGCTTTATGTCGAGACACGGGGTGAAATATGAATATTTTATTTTATATTTAATAATATAAACGCTTCCGAATGCTTCTTATTTTGTTTTTAAAAATGATTTGTGGTTAAAATATACGTTAAATGCGTTAAATACGTTTTAGTAGGAAGATGTTTTAATCAAGTTAGTCAACATATAAACAATATTGCAAGCAAAATGGCGAATAAAAATGGTGATGGTTGATTTTACGCACTTCTGATTACTACCGTATCGTTTTCAAGCTTTAAAAATATATTAAGCAATCATAATGAGAATAAAATTGATATCCTACGATTAAGGCTTTCTTTCTCCACGCAACCCACTGTTTTCCGACTTGAAGCCTCAGACAGGCGGTATTTCTGTTAGTTATTTCATTTTATTCCAGCTACGACCTCTTTGTTCCAAGTTAGTTGCAGGTGTACAGTTGTTTCAAGAGTGACTTATCATCAGGTAGTTTATTATTTCGTTTTTCACTCTAATATTAACCCTTTGCCTGTCCCGTGCATTACATGTAATTCATTACTATTGTCTTACTATTGTCTGCAAACTGCACAGTCAAAGTGTTAAGAAACCATCAATAGATATTAATAAGTTACTGCTACTACTACTAATTACTATCACTACACTAGAGGCTGTTGATGATTATGTTTACCTATGACAAATTTTTCGAATAGGTAAGCTCAACCTCGACGATGGATCCAACTCGGATGGGTAGCGTTCGGGAGTTTGCGACACATCTTCCCATCACGCATTCCGCAAAACTAGAAAAACAAGTGTATTTAACCAGTGTGTTTTTTCACTGGTGACCGCATAAGGGAGCTTAAGATTGCTCAGCGGGCAATGGAGAGTGCTATGCTCGGAGTTTCTCTGCTATTATAATTCGTAGTGAGGATATCCACAGTAGAACTAAAGTAATTGACATAGCCCAACGGATTAGAAAGCTGAAGTGGCAATGGGCCGGCTATATAGCTAGAAGAACCGACAACCGATAAGGATTTTTTTAACTTATTATAACCCAGTGCTTGACCACAATCCCACCTAGTGGTAAATGGTGATAAAGTCCTAGATAAAAAATCGCACTGTCTTAGCGTAACAAAAGCCTATTTACTCTTGCCTTGAAGACGTCCAGATTGTAATCGGACGGAAAGACAGACGCCGGCAAATTATTCCACTCCTTTTGCTATATGTACGCGTTACGAAAGACGAAACAAACCGTTTGGTTCTAATGCGTATTCTATGCGATTGACAACAAAGGGGTGAAGACCCGCCAACCACCTGGTTGTCCGATGGTGGAGAGGAAAGGGAGGAATTAAGGCATGTAATTCCTGCGCACACTCTGCGAGATTCATTCTATAGAATATTGAGAGGCTGGCTACTCTGCGCCTGTGCTCGAGGATGACAAGATTAGTTTCTGCTAAATCAAGGTTACCTATGAGCCTCTTAGCGCGTCTCTCCACTGAGTTCAACGTACGTAACGTACAAGTGTATAAATAAAATAGTTCAACATAATGTTTTCTTATATTTACACGAAGACTACACATTAAATTAAACTAATTTTTACGGATTATATCGCGTTTAATTTTAACCGCGGTGACCATGGGTGCTGTAAAGCACCCGAAACCTCGGGAATTAAAAAGTTAAAATTAAACGCGATATAATCCGTAAAAATTAGTTTAATTTTATAAAATAGTTCAATTTCACCTCTATATTCAGTCAGGGTCTAATTTAGTTGATGCATATTATTTAGCTGATGATCGAAAAATCTGGCATCAGATACAACAAATTCAAATATGACTGAAATTTTTTTCGAATGAAACGTAAATTTCTTTAGAAAACATACAACGATTAATATCGTTTATTATAGACGATATCACCTCATTAAAGCATAATGGGACAGACATTTCGTACTTGGTGTATAATAACATAAGCAAATTTACTTAACAAGTTAAATTCGATGTGTAATATTCGCGTAAATATATCATTAGAGCTTCTCCATTATAGGTGTCAATACTTTGAAATTTATTTGTGTAATTATTAATTATCCGATTTTAAAATAAGGAGTAGGTTTACAATACGACTGTATGTTGTATGTTTTTTTTTATAGGATAGGGTGACAAACGAGCACACAGTCCACCTGATGATAAGTGGTTGCTATGACCCATAGACATCTATCCTCAATATAGAATCAAAATGCAGATGCGTCGTCACCCGTGAGGACTAAGATGGAATGCCTCTTTTCCAGTAAAAAGGGTCTCCGGTTCTCTACACTCACCATACAAAACACAGCAGTGTTAAGTTGCTATTTTACGCTGGTATTCTGTGAGAGCGTGGCCCTTCCCCGGTCGATATGTTACTCGATATCTTCGTCATTTGTAAACTGATTTTGATGATTATTTTTTATTAAATAGGTTATACTTCAATGGTAGTCAAATATAACTTTAGAGAAAAAAATCCACACCTAAATATGGCAAAGTTTGGTTTGAAGTTTTTGATGACATTGTGTTCGTGATATTCCTTAGTCCTTTAATAAGGTTAAAAAATAACTTTAATTAAAAAAAAGAATGAAATAATTATTTCACATTCTGAAGTCGGGGTTTTAATTTTTCTATTAAAATATGTCTTAGCACCGACGTTAGAATGTGAAATAGTAATTCAATATATTATGATAATAATACAGAATATTATAATATTTACGAAATTAATATTAACGCAGAGCGTTTTCGTATGGTGAGTGTAGAGAACCGGAAACTGGAAACGGGTCATTCCATCTTAGTCTTCAGGGTCGACACACATCTGCATTTTGATTCCTAATCGAGGATAGATGTAGACTGCACTGTGTGTTCGTTTGTCACCCTAATCCTATAAAAACAAAATAACTTCATCATTTTACCGACTGGGTTAGTGAGCCTGCAGAATTTTTAAGACAACAACGAAACCAGAACAAGTTTCTTCAATAACTAGAGGACTTCTTAAACATATAACATGATAGTAGTTCCTATCTTAGGCCCCGTTTTCACAGTCAGTGACACATGCTGTTATTTCGGTCACTGCGTTTCAAATGTGATCGCATAATATTTTATTTTCAGTGCGTACTCATGTTTATTTGTAGATGTTTCGAACTCGGTCGGCTCGTGTGTCCGTTAGCCGGACTTTTCGACCAATCTGTGACATGATTATCCCTGTTCTATCTATGCAGATGACGCGCCGTTTCAGTCGACATTTCCTTGAACATTATGTTTAGACATTTGCCGGCTATTTTGTTTTATAGCTCTCTTAATAGACACCACAATGTTCGCTTTGTTACAGTGTCGCATCGAAGTGGTTTTACGAGTTTCCTATGCGTCTAGAATGTTATATTACCGTACTCAAATTATTTTAGAATGGCCGTCATAGTACTAACATAATAAAAGTAAATCCACTTAGGAAATAATGACATGACTCTAATCAACATTGATTTTAAAAAATACTGTTAACATTTATACATCTAAATTATTACAATAAAAACTCCTTGCGTGTGATGCGAAACCTTCTCTTTTTAAATGATATTGATAAACGGGCACACAGTCCACCAGATAGTAAGTAAATGCTGTGGCCTATAGACCTTACTAAATTAAAAAACAAAATGCAGAGGCATCAGCCTTAAGAACTAACATGGAATGCCTCTTACCAGTTAAAAGATTATCCGGTTGTCGTTATTTTCTATACGAAACATGACATTATCATGCTGATCCAGTACGTATAACACTCTTCGTACAGGTCAGTAGACTGTAGGATAGGGGCTCCTCACTAGATTTAGTGACGATCTGGTAAGACATGGAGGAAGTCGATGCAGGTGGATCAGGACCATCTTTTGTGGTATTTTTTGGGGGAGGCCTATGTTCTGCAGCGGTCTTGTGTAACTGTAATGATGATGATGAAGCCAATTTGTAAACACTCAAACGCTAGCAAAGGGGGAGTATGATTGCAAAACAAATAAATAGCCCGGGAATTGGAAAGTTTACAATTCGACGTTGTAATTTTAAGGCGACGAACGAAACGCGACTATCGGGGTGTAGGAATTGCAAATCGACTTACGCTCAGCGGAGCGGAAAGACAAGGATGTATTTAAATTAATTTCGACGAGCGAGAGCCGGAGCGGCGCCACTAATCAACATCGATGATAGGGCAGTGACGTGCCGTCGCGTCGGTGCGGATATTGAAAATCGGTTTTCTTACCGGTTCAGTTGTAGATGAACAAAACAATTTTCTACCGACTTCAAAAAGGAAGAGGTACTCAATTCGACTGTGTTTTTCTATGTGTGCTACCTCATAACTTTTTTCTACGTGAACCGATTTCGATGATTCTTTTTTTATTTGAAAGCTGGTGCTTCTCTTGTGGTCCCATATAAATTGATCAAGGTCTGACCAATAGTTTATGAGTTATTCTTAATAATACATTGAAGTCGGTTGTACAAAATTTTTAATTTTAAATATATCATATCTTGCATTGTATATACATTATTTATTTTTTGCTTGACTTTTCTTTTTCTTCATCGTCCCTTAAAAGTCTACTGATGAATCTGCTTCTCCCGTTGTAAAGAGGTTTTCCGTTGTAAAGAGAATTTATCTGAAATTTCATACTTGGCAGGTGGATTGAAGATCGCAGCACTAGAAGTCTCGCACAATTTAGGACGCTGTCATTCTCCAGTCTGGGTACACGAGATTGCTACAGTCATCTACTGCAGGGCTAGCATGGGCAGGAGACAATTTTATCCCCAGGGAAAGGAGAAAATGTTTATCCCCTCGCTTAGTTTTATCCACCCTTCGAGCATGGGCACACCGATGGATATAATATCCACAGTAGATAAGATGGGAGATAGACTTAGACTTAGATAGATTTTTTGTATGAATATAAACTTAAACCCACGTCCAATGAACTAGGATAAAATTGTCCCTTTCAAATATCAAAAACGCATAATTTTTTATCTTTCATTTGGCTCCATGCTACGGACGGGGGATATATGTCTACTCGTTATGTCAAACGGGGATATACTTCTCCCCGTCGCCGTGCTTTGGCATAAGGACACGATAATTTTATCTCTTGTCAGTGGATATAATCGGGGGACAAATTTTTTGTCCCCAGCCCATGCTAGCCGTGCTGGGAGTCATAAGATTTTTCTGGTATTTTTCACAGTCGCCATTTACGTCACGTAATGATATCGTATATAATTGTTTCGAGTTATTCATCAATCTCGTATCAATAACACACTTGTACTACTTTTTGTACTGTGATATTCGATTAGTGTCAGTTTACGGGACGAAGAGACAGGCAGCTGTATCATATGTGTAATAAAACATTTTATTATACAAATTATATTGTTAAAATCTGCCTGACACGTGTGTTTCTGCAAAACCTTCTTACTGTTCGTGGGGCCTATGAACTACGAACCTAAGAATTGCTAATGTAGTTTCCGGAAGCGGCATTTTCATTTTCTTTTTGGATGCGTTTAGATGTTATATATAATATATTGTTATCCCATACCATATTTACTTATTTCTTTTTTATTTCATTAATATAGTTTAATGTACTCTTTACTTTTGAGTTTTCATTTTTATGTATAATTTATTTATTGATGAACAGAAATATTTGAGAATTATTTCAATTTATTTTAAGCTGAAAACTTCGCAAAGATGCCATTGCGTAGAAATCAAAAGGTGACGTTCGATTAACGCTGAGAATCTCTCTAAAATTGTTTAGAAAATTGTAGACTAATGGACATCAATCTTCCCAAAACGCTTTATACAAAAATAACTTTCTTCGAGAAAAAAGTGTAATTTGTTACTTGACGGAAATTAAGACGGGAAGTTTTATCAGGACCCGGAACACGGAAACGAGGGATATATTAAAATTACATCTTTAGAAGGAATAAATATTAGATGTAATTAAAGTTTTTTGTATTGTTTTTATTATTATTTTATTTTGTTTATTATTTTTATTATACTCATTTACCTTGTTATTAAAGTCTATTAGGTACCTCAAAATTATGTAAATCTATAAAAATGAATTAAATTGAAGTGGCTGCTGTCTGTCTGTAATATTGAAATAACTGCCTTATATTGAGCTAAGGGGGTTATTTGCAAGCCATTAAGATATTAATAAGCATTAAAAAAATGTGTGTCTGTATGTCTGTCTTTATATTCGTACTAATATTCAGAACGGCTAAACTGATTGTAATGAAACTTCACGATCTGATAGAGGACAATACCAGAAGGAATTTAGGCTATGTTTTATAAAAAAAACTTGCAGTTTTTTTTAAATAACGACACATTTATGATATCCTGGTATTTGACAATTTTAAATCTAAATAACGCCACGGTAATAGATACTACCCGGGCGAAGCTGGGGCGGGTTGATAGTATTGAAATAAGATGCAAGGGGATATTACAAAACGTTTCTTTAATTACCACGACAGCTGTACGTTGTGCATTCAGCTAGTAAACTAATAAAGTTCTGGCGACCTCTTTCCTTTTTTCGTCGCGAAATACCTTTATCCAGACGTGGTATATGTAAAACTGTAAAAAGAACAAAAGCGATAACAGACAAGTACAGACTCTACGTGATGATAGGAGGACAGCCTAAAATACCTTTGACTATTTTCATTTACGAAGAATCAAAACAGGTGTATCTCAGAGGATAAGGTGCAGTTTTCTTTTTAGCTCAATTAAAAAAGGGAAGGTTCTCAATCCGACTGTATTTACTTTGTAAGTATGTTACTCGATATCTTAGTTTATATTTCAAGGGTGATTTCATAAAAATTTGGAGAAAAAATTCAACTTCTAATTGTAACAAGTAGGGAATGGCGTTTTGAATGTAACTAATCGGATCAAAAATTAAACTTTTTATAAAAGTAAATTCTCGACGACGACATTAATAATAATAAATTTACACAAAAGGAATCACGCATCCTTATTAAAAGCTTTTAATTTTAGTTACAAGAGTTTAATTATACGTAAACGCAATAAAGAGATGGAAAATTAAAAAAAATATATTTAGTGAAAATTTTAATGCCAAAAATGTAGAGCAAAGCAACAGCTGGGTAACATTTCACCCCAAGGCATTGCATGAAACATAAAAGGAATTTTTAATGTTAGTTATGTTATTTTGTTACGGTGTCTTTTAAAGTCGGTTGTAAAATTATGTTTCCTTACTGCTCATGTTTATACTTACGCCTTTTTTCTTATTTTGCATTGAATACTTGGAAAAAATATATATTTCATTTGTGCATCGTTAAAAAAAAAGAAGTGTACTCAAGCAATAATTTCACAAATTACTGGCCACAACTACAGGCAATGGCTAAATTATTCCTCCCAATTCCTGTGACTGCTTCAGACCTTTTTCTGCTTTCCGCCATAAATCCTGCAATATCCACAAACTTACTGCTAGAAGCATTATTAAAGCGATAAATACTGTAAGCTTAAATTTTATCAGTGTCTAATGCATACGTTTCCTGCATATTCTACAACCGATTTGAAAATAAATCGAATGCAGTAAACCCGGCAATTTGGCAAAATTATATTTCTATGCTATTATTATAATAATACGTGGACATTGTAAACTCGTATTTTTTTTTTAGTATTATCTTAAAAGGAGGAAAATAAAACATAGTTCATTCGAAAGTAGCTGAGTCAAGGATGTGCAGAAAAAATTATGGCTATATGTTGGACAAAACCGATTACATATACTAGGTACCATGTGCTACCCTGGTACCATGGTCCTACCATGGTACCATGGTAGGACCATGGGTGCTACAAAGCACCCGAAACGTCGGGAATTAAAAATATTAATAATTTGACGTACCATCATATTAAGTATCTTTTACGTCATTATTATTTAAATAGTATTCGATGTGTAGATTCAGTAAAAAATATTATTTTTAACTCAATTAGACTGTATTTTTTTATGTGTTTTACCTCATAGCTTTTTTCTAGGAGAAGCGATTTTGATAATTCTTTTCTTATTTGAAAGCTGGTGCTCCTCATGTGGTCCAAGGTCTGATCAGTAGAGTTTGAGATATCCTTATTCATTTATATTGAAGTAGGTTGTACAATTTTTTTTAATTTTACCACTTGTTTATATCTTCTTTCTTGTCAATCCGTAACACTCCATCGCTGGACATCAGCATTTTGAATTGTTTCAACTATAAATTCAAACAGACTATTTTGATTTATTGCACTATAAAGTAAATATTTTAAATTAATTCTTCATGTGTGTCACATTTCCTATATTGAATCATTTATTCTTGCTTGACTTGAACAATAAAGGGTACTTTCACCGGTACATAAAGGATTTCGTTCAGAAAATCGGTCGACTGAACATATTGACTGCATGAGAGTATCAAGCAAAAATTACGCTCCAATAAACCATGCCTTTGAATGCTTGCATGTCGGATAGTACTTCTTTATGTGGTTAGTTGTACAGCGATTATTGGGATGAAAACTTTGAGCAGAGTATGTTTTAAAAATATCTAACGACTCGGTGGCCCAGTGGCTAAGTGTTTGGTTGGGGCGTTGCAAAGTCTTTGTTCAAACCAAATCTTTTAATCTAAAAGGAATAATCGGCTAAGTGCGAGTCGGACTCGCGCATGAAGGGTTCCATACCATCGTAAAACACGTTGCTAGTAGGGGAGCTCCCTTTAATTTTAAATTTATTTGAATTTTTTATTTGTTGTTATAGCGGCAACAGAAATACACATTCTGTAAAAATTCAACTATGTACTTATTACAGATCATGAGATATAGCCCGCTGACAGACAGACGGAAGGACTGCAGAGGTTTAGTAATAGAGTCCCGTTGGTTACCCTTTGGGTAGGGAACCCTAAAAAGTGCCAAAAAGCTTTTCATTACAAAGTAAATAAATATAGTTTGGATCCTAATCTTAAAATTGTGTATTCGGTTCTTTTGAGAAATCGACATTAGTAGGTATTTAATGAAGGCTTCTTTCAAAAAATCAGAAAAATATCGCAACCATACTCTTGATACGTAACGTCAACAAGGCACAGACGATCAAAGCGTCATCTGTAAAAAGCTTTAAGTTATTCTTCTTATTGGCCTGAAATTATAATGTTGGTGCTATTAAAAGCATTACCAGTGTAGGGATATCAGCACCTCGCTCTCCAACACAAGCCGCAAGTAAGCAACAAGTAATGCTATCAAGAAAGCCGACGCATTTTTGGAAGGTCCTATGTGCACAGGCGATTTCAAAAAGCGACCAACCGAATAATCACCAACCGAATGTCCAAAACAAATTTGTAGGTTTTAGGTTTTGACAGCTCTATGTCCAGGGCAAATTTGTAGTATCCATTACAACCTATAAAAGTCCACTGTTGAATATTGGCTTCGTCATAGATTGCCTCATAGGGGGGATTTTGTCATAGTTGCCAAGTTTGGCAGGCGGATTGGCAAGTTTTTTATTTCAGTTCGACTGTTATCTGGAAGATGCTGCTGCTCATCATCTGTTTCAGTTTCCCTCTGTCGCCTCTTACGGCACTCACGGGACGGTATGGAGTAGTGGGTATTCTTACATCGCCACTAAACGTTTCAACCGTTAGGTATTTCAATACTATTGTCTAGTATTTTTGAACTTACGGTAAATATCGACGTCATTGGACCTTAGCCAAGTTACTACGCTTCGATTGACATTTAATTTACTCCAAAGATGAACAGACTGTTAATTGTAAATATATTTATTCATGGCATTCTAATTTGATCCCATGTCAATGTCATCAAGTTCGAAATAGTTGTTCAGGCTCTAACGTAGTTAATTGGGCCGTCGTTTATTCACAGTGGTGATTTGTCCAGATAATTGCGTGGCAAAACAGTTGTGTTCTCATGAATTTTGGGTTTAAATTTCAATCCAACCATTTACGTGTTACAGATAAATTGACATTTCTGTAAGACGTAAATGGTTACTATTTGAGAATATATATACGCCTACTTCTATATCTGATAACGGGGAGCAGCATAAACGGAAAACTATTACTATTAAAAATAAATATAAAAATTAAAGAGTAAAGTTACAGCCTCTATACGTCCCACTTCTGGTTACGGGGCTCTGGTCTGGTCTCATTTTTGATATATGACAAGGAAATGTCCGGCAACCACGCTGCCCCATTGCGTGTTGGCGAACTTCATATGTCTTCGAAATATATACAGGGTGATTTTGTAATATAAGCCCGAATTCGCAGAGAAGGTTCAGAATAAGTAGTATAGGTGAATGTTGAAGAAAAATTAATTAATAAGAATCTCAAATATTCTGTCTTTTTATCTTTTCAATTCAGAATGCGTGGTAATGCATTATTTTTACTGATTATCATTCATAAGTATCCAACGCCTACTATTTTACTACGCACGCATACATTTGTAAGGGTCGCTCGGTCGGCAAAAACGTTGTGAATTGAATCGCACACAGAGGAGAATTTGGGATAATTTAAAATAAAAGTAGAAGCCTTATTTACTCGTATTTTCAAAAACTGCAATAACAGTATATCATTACATTTATATTTGAAAACTTAAATATAAAATTTGGATACTCTTTGAAAAATAACCCTGTATATTTTTAAATTTTGTAGACATGCAGATTTTTTCAAGATGTTTCCCTTCACTGCCAAGCACGTGGTAAACCAGCACGTAAAACTGCAACTAACAAATTACATTGATGCGGCGGAAATCGAACCCTGGTTACTCGCATTGCATTTATAATAACACAAACTAAAGATAAATCTATACTATAATAAAACTCTAACACGACGTCTGTCTGAACACGCATCACGCAAAAACCTGTGAACCGATTTGGATGGGACTTTCACTGGCAGATAGCTGATGTTAAAAGGAGTAACGTATGTAGGCTACTTTTATTTTAGGAAAATAATTAGAGTTCCGCGCAAAAAATTTAAATACATGAAATCCAAATTCCACACGGGCGAAGTCGCGGGGAACAACTAGTTAATAATAAAATATTTATCATGGTGGTGCTGATATAATAAGTAACAGGAAGCGAAAAGGTTTAAGGTTTCAGCATTAGATGCTTTTTTTCCAGACCTTTCTCCAGTGATCGTCGTCACACACACTACACTAGCATAAATAAAATAAAAATTTAATATTTTCTAACGTAAAAAAACAAATGTGTCATGTATAAACTTACACGACATATCTATACATAAAATACTTTCATCATCATAAATTTGCATTTTCAAGTTATATATTTGACGAAAAAGAAACCTTTCCTTACTGCTCTTCTTAACCGTCGTTATTAACTGAGACATTTTAATAGATGAAGGTAGTAGGTAGAGAGTGATTACGAGTATTTTTCTCCCGCTATCCCTGCCTCTGATATGTTCAAGAAAAAATTTCTAAATTCCAGTATGTAGATATTACCGTCACAGTAAATTATTGTAATAGACTATATACGTCCCACGACTGGGCACAGGACTCTACTTGTTCCTACTGAGAGAGTTTTGGGCACTGGTCTTTTTCTTTCACCGTAGACTCCATGATAAAAAATTATTACCATATCTCGGTTTATTTGTAGAAGACAAAAATGAAAAAAAAAATAGGCTGGTAAATACAAAAGAGATTAGAATACCGGCTTAGCTCGTCATCATCGTCATCATCATTACAACCCATCACATGTCCACTGCTCAACATAGTAGGCCTCACCCAAAAATCTCCGTCACAAATAGTTGTAAACCACCTTGGTTATTCATAATAAATTTTGATGAGATCTTTTTAGTCTAATTTGTTTTTATTGTATAATCTATATACTTACTCGTATAGTCCATTAATTGAATGCAATAGGTTCTTTTAATAGAAAAAGGGTGACAATCGAGAACGCAGTCCACATAATGGTAAGTGGGTGCCGTGATCCATAGACATCTACATCTATCCACGATTAAGAATCAAAATGTAGATGCTGTGACACCCCTGAGGACTAAGGGAATGCCTTGCTTCCAGTTAAGAGGGTCTCCGGATCTCTACACTTACCATATACGAAACACAAGCATTAAGCAGCTATTTTACGTTGGTATACTGTGAAAACGTGATCCTACCCCGGTCGAGCCGACCTATTCTTGTCACAACCATAAAATACTCGTAGCTGCAGCGTGGCTCTACCACGTATAAATTTATTTATTTTATTTTTAATAAAAATACTTAAATAATATTATCACATCTTAGATTTTATATTAAACTAAATATAATTAGATCAATTAAATTAAAATAAACATAATTTAATAGAATAAACAAAAAAAAATCGAAAAATTTGAATTTTATGTAATATCCATAGATAAAATTAAGCATTGCTCATCAGAAAATATTGCAAAACAGTGTATTTCTCATTGTAACAAAAACCCCGTAAACTAAATACCGGTCACATATTTTCATCACATGATATTTTTCTGCAAGCTTGAGTCATTTTTTTTTAGTTGCAGGAAAAGTAACAGTTGCAAGATTAGGTAAGTGTGCGAATGTTCGCGTACTGTGTAGTTTACAGCGAGCGCTTAGCCCCTAAGCTACAACGGCTAAAAGAGCTAAAAAAATATTTAAAGTCAGTGTTAAGACATACAAGAGTATTAAAAAATGTGAGCCCTTCGGTTATACTTAAACTTCAACTTTGCTTATTATTAAAAGTTTCATTTTCAAGGTATTCCTTACAATGTTTACAATGCAGAACATTGTTACCGTATGACTGTGCATCTAGGTTAAAAACGTTGAACCGCTCAATGTAATTCTTTACGAAGCTACGGTGAGTCACAAAGAACTTTTATAGCTACATAATGGTACCACAGCATTACTGGTGAAGAGAAATAATATTTTCTCTGCGCGACGACAAAATTTTTATCGTACTCGATAATTAAAGTCTCATTTTAAAATGTTATGCTAAAAGGAACCCTATAGCAAAAAAGAAAACTCGATGTATAATACACATTTAAATTGGCATCAATCAATAAAGTAGATTGCCGTGTTTCTGACATAGTAATCACGTCTTTTAATGTTACGTGCCAAATTCAGCGAAACGGAACATTTATAAAATCACCTCAATGTCTGTCTGTCACAGAGTTTTTCTCAAAGAGTATTTTACGTAAATGTTTGAAAGTTTGCATAGTTATTATATGTGATTATCCAAATGCAAACACTAAGTTTAAAATTTAAGTTCTAGTAAGTTTTTGAGTGTCAAAAGGAAAATTGAAAAGATTTTGAAATAATCTTATGGAAATGAAAGCTGCAGTAAGCTTGAACATTATAAGTAATTTTTTGTCAAGAAGATTTTTTGTTTGTACTGAATATTAAAAGAAAATTGTCAGAACATATAACTATTTTAATGCTTTTTTAACATACTTTTCGGAAAAAAAATGTCCCCAATTGTTATGAAGAATAATCAAACACATATTAAGAAAGAAACATTTATTGTAACACGCCCACTGACCTTTATATATGGACTGGCTATACACCGTGACATAATGAGGCGATTTGATTTTCGCCATTTTGGCACTGACAGCAGAAGTGAACGTCCACGGAACTAATAATAGAGATAAGACAGAGTGAAAAAATATATCGATAAAAATTCTGTACCCAGGCCTACCCGTAACGTCCATTCCATATGTGTCATATTAATATAATGCCATACAATAAATAAATGTATCAATTAATATGACGCTGCGTTGATCTATCTACGTTTTTATTCGTAACTACAGAAAGAATTTTGTTTCGGGTTTCAAATGAGAAAATGCCTACGCATACCTGCATTGCGGGGGCAAGAACAGATTATGTCGGACTTGCACCTACTAAAACCCCATGATGTTCCACCTTCACCACACATTGACAGGGCCACGGAAACGCTTTCAAGCATATCCGCGGCCCCACTAGCGAGGACCCCTCCTTAGTTGAGGACTCCCCTCCCCGACTTCCCGAGCCTGATATGTGGAGGCCATGGAGCCAAGAAAAAACGAGCACTCGGAAGCACCAAGTGGTACAGTCCCGCCAAAATCGCGGAGGATAGTCGACTGGCGCATTACCATACCAACAATCCTCTTCCCTTGCGACTCCACCTCGGCTGCAGCGATATAGAGAGAGAGGACTCTCCTCTAGCCGCAGCTCACTAACACACATCCAAGGGCTCGACAAGCCCACTCAGAGTGGCCACTTTGGGCCAGCCCTTCACTTCGGGCCAGCCATGTGAGTCGCCCTACGTTTACCATGAGTTAACAAGCCACGGCTACTAACCCCTCCCCCCTCCCCCTCCCCCGGCCACGACAAGGCGGGAACCCGTTCAGGGAGGAGTTATTTCTCACCTAAACTCACGCAAACTCACAAAGGACATTAATTATTTTGAAGTTCCAATATAAATTTATTCCCTTGATACAATAAATTCGTCATGATAATTATACAGATTTAACAAACTTACGCCTTGTAAACACAAAGTCATCATCAGGCGACCTTTCTACACTTGGCTATGGCCCTTGAGTCTAGGGGAAAATAAGGAGAGAAGAAATAAAAAAACATTCGAAATAATAATCTAATACTTTTATACTTACTGGTACTGGTACTAGCAGAAAATATTGTGGGTATACTTCACTTTTTCAAAGTGGTGCGTTTCTTATGTCCAATAAAACATGAAGTGTTTAGAACAAAGATAATCATTTTGTTTCGGACGCTAATTGACATTTTTTGTGCTTTTTAGCCATAATTTTAGTCTAGGTTCAGTTGGAAACCTGTTAATTAATAAACATTTGATAATTATCTGTTGTCAGCGACTTTGGTTGTGAACAGATATGGTTAGAAAAGAACATCGATAAGTATTATAGACAAGGAACTCGACAACCCTATTGAATTTTATTGTTTATCAAAACTCAGTAATATAAAGCCAAACATGTTGGTAATTACGATATTAAGATTTGTACAAATTTTTAAGTACCTATATCGTCATATAGTTTTAATTTGTTTATTATTAGCTGCAAATTCACTTACTTGTGGAATGTTATCCCACTTTCCTTTTGGTAACGAGTTTTACATATTACGCACACTCTCATTATTACTAAAATATGTAATTCTTATTATGTTACTAAAATCAAACATAATCAAACCACATAAAATACTTTCATATTTAGTTTAAAAATTCAAAATACAGAGATACGATTTAAATAATACAACAGACTTTGGCATATTATGTCAATTTTAGTTCCCGGGACGGACAATGAGGGCGCTTCAAATCGGCATAAGCATTTTGTATGGCATAGCCAGTCCAGCGTACTTCTATTTAAAGAGATGAGTGAACACGCCACAAACATCATTAGGCACTTACGTTTTAACATCTGTAGACACGTTAATTAGTAAGAGTAATAACAAAATAACAATTCGACGGATATAACATCTTATAAAAATACGTGGAGGTTTATAAATCTCCCTCCCTATCTGGATTCGATTGACGCGGCGCCTCCAATTTTACAAACAGAAATTATCAACAGAGCAATTTATATTAGTGTGCTGTAAGTTTTAGTGCAAATTTAAAGTCTACCAACAAAAATTTTGCAGTGTGATGAACTCTTCCCTGAACTAAAACCTGCCCAGCCATGGGACGTGTATAAGCTTTATTTTCACTTTACCTTTCACTTTACTTTACCTTTGAACTAAAATGAAAATTTCGTCAGAGAGTTTTAAGCAAACGCCATATGTTTTCTTTAGCGAGTAACGTATTGTTTTTATTTATCATGATGAAGCCTTGCATTTTAATGAAGTTCAAGTCGATGAACGTATAGGAAATCGTAAATAAAACAAAAAACATGTTAATATGAAGATACATACACACTCACTTCTGAAACTCTACCCTCTTTTTTTAACAGTCTGGTAAAAAACAATCACGACATTTGATGTAAGTACCTGTTGTCGACGCCAGATAGTCGACAGTCGACCCTATTGCATTTATTATAAGGCGCTTAATATTAAGTTTATTGTATAGAGCCATACATTATCGTACATTCAACCAATCACAACACAAATACTCGCCAGTCATTCCCCACACCCGACACTCATATTCATTCTCACATTCCAATTTTGATTTCAAACCAAACAAGACACAAGCACAACACCAACAATAATATAGTTGTAAATCTGTAAATTCAGACGAATAAATCTTTTAGAAGATCTACGATTTCTTTCTTTTGTTCATCGCGAACACCTGTATTTGTTGTTAACTTGATTTGGATATCATTTCTACAGGCTATTGACTTTGAAACTAAATACACTCGAATAATATTATAACCGGTGAGTTTAACTGGAGCAATCTCCAGGGGCGTATTGTTCTCAATGTGACAAGCAAAGCTCGGCCCGACTGTGTGAATTAGTGCTCGACAGATGTAAATTCCGAAACGCATTCCAGATGGACGCTTGGAACTGGCATAGAAAGACCGAGCACTTTCGATTTTTTATTATCATTAATGATTAAAGGCGAATATTTGCCGATATTCATTACATTTTTTGTGAAGATAAGGGGCCTTTTTCGCATTATTATATTATATATATTACGCATATTTCCTCCTCAGATGTAACAGAATTTTGTTTATAGCGCTTTTGAATCGGTCTTCATATTCTCGTTCAACAAACAAGCAAGTCAAGTTGGTATATTCCCTTTTATGACCTACTTTTATGACAACAAATATAAATACTATTATTTAGACAAAACCTTTTAAATTTTTTACTACTTTCACTAGTATGATAAAAGTTTCACAATAGTTTACAAACGTTTGTTTATAACATTTTTAAACGGAACCTGTTTTAATTCTTAACTTATATTTCGTCATCGTTTCATCTAATTCTTTTTCACCCGTAAAAATTCTTTGATGAGCCGCTTGGCTATAATCGCCATGCCAGGCAGGTGGAGTGGCGATTGCCATGCCGGAATTTTCGCACCTTTGATGTTGCTCCCTGCGACGGTTCTGGGTACATCTGATTAAAGCGGTATGGATGTAATACGCCATCTGTCAAACACTACTAACATCATTGTTTGTTTATTATCAAAAAGGTATAATAAATACATGTTTACAATAAGGCTTTACTGATGTAAGTGATAGTATTTAATTTGTTTGAAAATTTTAATTTTTAAAATTTTGTACTTAAGTACTTAAATCTCGCGACAAGCTTTTGTATCATATAAATTGTGTAATGACGTTATAAATTGATAGTAAAAGTTTTAAAGGAAAGGTTTTTTTTTTAGCGCATTTAAATAAAAGTTTGTTTTAAAAAAAGTTTTTTTGCTTTTAATTTATTTAATATACTTCTCTCTATTGCCCTCTACGATTTTTTATTATTTGTTTCGTTTTCTGTGTGTAAATCCACGTTTGACAACCATAAAGTAAGCAAGGCAGGAGACAGGTTTCAATTAAAAATAAATCATAATGATTTAATGTCTTAATATAAACGACCTTTTTAAGTCCACTGCTGGACATACCTAGGCCTTTTAAAGATTGTCATTACTTGGAAGATTGCCTATATTCACCTAACTGTGAAAACTGGTTGGTATAATATAAGTAAAAGTTGCAGCCTAAAGCATATATAAGCAAAATCCTTTGCTTGGCACAAGCCTCTAATTTAAAGAGAATTTTTCTTCACCGCTTAGCACGTGATTAATTAGTACTTAAAACTGAAATCAACAATTACATTAGTACTTGCAGGGATTGAACTCGGATAGCTTGTGTATAATTAAATTTACGGCGAGCGATTAGCCCCCGAGCTACTTCGGCTCCTAATATTTAACTGTATTGTAAATTCTAACATAACATGACGTGAATTATGGCATTTGGTACATATTAGCCATATTATATTATTCCATTGCCGCCCGCATCGTCAACATTTATTCGGCACACGAAATATTTGACGAGTGATAAATTATTGTAGAGTTTCGCATAAACTATTCAAAACTTTTCTCATAACGTATTTAATATTTGAATCATATTAAAAATATACGTTTCTATATATTGTATATTATATTAATGTCGTGCCTGACTTGAATTAGTTTAATATTTTCGTAAAATATATTAACTTCGTTATGAAATTATATTATCATAGATTTATAGAGCCATTCAAAGTTGACTCACCGTTCATATTTTTATATTTAGACTAAAATAAAATGCAACCCTGTTTTTCAATCATTCGTCCCGCACTTGACCACTTTTTTAGCTTACAGTTTGGCAAGTTTCCTAATGTTTGACGGAAGAAGCTAAACAAGACGGTAAATTGTCGTATATAATCGGAACAATGTGGCGGTTTCATCATCAAACAGTTTTAATAATAAAATACCAAAATACTTTACTAGAACTATTTAAACGCAGATGAAATGTAAATCAAGTAAGGAATTTAAAATTAATAACAAAAACAATATATAACGGCAATTTATGTTTGTGTCTTAACATTCATGACAAATATTACTGATGTTTATAAAATCTACTGAAAATAATAAGATCTTTCTTGTCCCATCACAAGGCATTTTCGCGTTTTTGACAACAATTATATTTAATGTTAATTAATTAATTAACCACCTAATTTTCAAGCGTCTGTCCGTCGATGACAATCTGGGTGTCTTTAAGGCACGAGTGAATAGGATTTAATTACGCTAATATAAATATTGTATTTTTCATAAAAATTATAAAAAGAAATGACATGTAGCTTTATGTTTACTCAATCACTACGTAAATTATGAATAATTTATTTTCCCACGATCGCTACAACGTCGTACATGTTTGCAAGAAGTCGTTGTACCTACACAGCGACGCGATATTTTCCCGCAATTTATTGTAATAGTAGGAAAACGACCTTATGTCTTAGTTTATTAATTTGTATGTACGTGACACGACCGTTGTATAATTTAACTTATTACTCTTTTTTATTTTAAAATACAAATGGAATAATTTTATAATCAGAAATGTCTATCACAATATTGAATTCACGGTTCTTTTAAAACATCTTATGTAGTTCCGTGCTGTTTTGGTGGAATATTTTTTACAGTTACAACGTTAATTCACAAATACAGACGTCAAAAGGCCGTCGGGGTTGTCACACTATAATATTATTATTTTTTTAATTCCTTAAATGAGCGTATCGTCTAAAAAGGTCTTGAATGTCTGTAGAGTTTTAAAGCGCCTTATTTACGGTCCATCTTGCTGTACGTCTCGCCAAGGTCATCCACGATGCACGATGCAAAACAACATTGAGTAGGCTTGACGTACATAATTATTGACGTTCTATACGAACATTTGAACGTTAGTGATTTTTTCGCTTCGAATGTCTCGAGAAAAATTGACGATATTATCGTCTCCAAATTCACTAATTGCGTACTGAATACTGTTTTAAGTATTAATTAAAATCGATGTACTTCTTATGAAAAAAAATGGAAGTTACGATTAGTCAAGAAATGGGGAGCCAATAATGAACACAGACATAATCCCCCACACCCATTTTTATACATTTTAACAAGTCAAACGAATTTCACATGTAATATAATATGTATATAGTGGTCCATATTTAAAATATATAATACAGGTTTAATATAGGACCATTAAATAAATCTGAATTTGAATATGAAAATGAGCCAGATATACAAAAATTAAAGGACATTAATATGTTACCTTTGACCCCACAATACATTTATGTAAAATGTAATGTACATATGTATACATTAATAGTTTTAAAAATATATACGTGGTAGAGTTACGCTGCAGCTATATTATGGTTGTAGCATAAATTATGGGTCGGCGCGACCGGAGAAGGACCAGGCTCTCATAGAATACCACCGTGAAATAGAAGCTTAATGCTTCTGTGTTTCGTATGGTGAGTGTAAAGAACCGGAGATCGTTTTTGCTGGAAGTGAGACATTACATCTAAGTTCTCAGGGGTGACACCGCATCTGCAGTTTGATTCTTAATCGAGAATAAATGTAGATGTCTATTGGCTACAGCTTCTACTTACCATCAGGTGGACTGTGTGTGAAGGATCACAAAATGATAATTGTATAGTGGGAAATAAATAAATAAAATGTGATTCAGATCCATTTTGTGTTCCTTCGTCCAGTTTATGTACTTAACCAATTTAACTGATTTGCAAACATCATTTGGCTTAATTATAAACATTAATTGACATTTGGTCTGCTTAAATTGCTAAAATCAGATTTTATTTCAAATACAAAATATTAATTCTCCACGGTTAATTACATTGTAATATAGGATTAGGTAATTTCAAACCAATTAATGCTTTTAAGTGAATACTAAAAACTTTTAACTCCGTATGTCGGTTCTCACTTGCTTATTTATTAAAATTAAACTGTCTTAATTTTTCATATCTATGTTTTTTTACACACACGCAGGCAAGCACACATATAGGCCCATAGAGTATGATGTATGATATGAACAACTTCTAATAAGTAAAATGTATATTTAAAAATTTACTACTTTTTGTGATCGTGGTTTTAACTGTATGTGAAGAAAATATAAATGTTTGTAAAGTTAAGGAGGCGTTAATTAGCTTTTTTATATAAAATAAAAATCAAGACGGAAAAAGCAGCGATTTTTGGATTTAGCTTAGCTACCACGGCTAACCATCTGAGCCGTGGTAGCTCAGATGGTTAGCGCTCGCTGTAAATTTCACAGTACACGAGCAACCCGGGTTCGATCCCCTCCGGCACCAATGAAATTGTTAATTGCAATTTTAAGCACTGATTTACATGTGTTACACAGGCGGGAAGGAAAACATCGTGAGGAAACCTGCATGTCTGAGAAATAAGAAAAAAAATTCGAAGACATGTGAAGTTCGCCAACACGCATTGGGGCAGCGCGGCGGACAGTTCCTTGCCCTAAAACCCTCTCAGAAATAAGGGGCGGCCTGTGCCCAGCAGTGGGACGTATATAGGCTGTAACTTTAACTTTATACAATTATCATTACAGGTTATCACCTAATGCGATAATGTAGACAACTATTTTTACAAACTACAATTACAATTACACAGCTACAATCTAATAATTATTGATCATATGTACTTATTTCTACTACAAACACCATAACTATGTCACAGTAGGACCATAACTTAATTCAAAGAGAGCTCTCACTATGAACCCACCCAGAGTACAACAAAATAGATCTATGTCTTCTGCTATACGGTTGTGAGGAAACGGAGTGCGCGCTTAAACGGCGCCTCATTCACCAGCTTAGTGCGACCGCGCGGCACAGCTAGCAGCCGCGGCCGCCGACGCCGTCACACATATCTGCCCGGAACACACATGCACACTTGTCGCAATACGTCTGGATTGTGAATCTTTCCCCTCATCACCTTAAAGATATATGAGACTAGCGCTAAATTCCTTCTAACTTTTAGCTCGTTGTATCCTACCATACCTAAGATAAATAAGGTAGGATACTTATTTGGGTAAAATGGGTATACTCCATACAGTTTTTTATAATATAAATATCTAATAAATATATTCTGCACTCTCTCCAACATGATACTATATTTAGTTTAATGTGGAGACCAGATGACTGCGTTGAACTGTAATAGGCTCCTCACTAAAGAGTTATACAATGTAGTTATTGGCTTGATATTAGTGAAGCCCCTAGCTACCCGAAGCACGAATCCTAAATTTCTGTAGGCTTTTTTGCAGATTTTGGTTACATACTCTCGCAATTCTAGTTTAGAGGAAAAATTAACCCTAGATCTCTGACTTCTGACACTTTCGCTATTGCTACCCCGTTAATTTGATATTGGTACGTAACTGGAGATAGTGCACGGCTGAAAGTCATAGTTATGCACTTCGAGACGTTAAATTGTGAATTATTATGTTTGCTCCAGGTTACCACCCTATCTACATACATATATCTTGTTGTAACTTTTGGCAATCCTCTCTATTCCTAACAGCAAGATACAGTTTCAGATCATCTGCAAATAGAATGCAATGAGCAACCTTGACAACCATCGGAAGATCATTTATCATTAAAATGAATTCCAACGGACCGAGGTTGCTGCCTTGACTCACTCCGGACCTAGTAAAATAATTTTCTGTACTATACCCCGCATATTCTACATACTGCTGTCTGTCCCGCATGTAGCTAGCAAAAAAGGTTAGTAAATGGGGAGTAAAACCTACACCTGCCAGTTTTGTGAGCAATATATCATTATCTACTAGATATAAAGCTTTTTTGTAGTCAAAAAGGCTACATCTACCTGTCCTCCAGCATCCACTTCAGGTACAATATAACTCATGTAATTAATTAGGTTGCTGGTAGTGCTCCTGGCGAGTCTGAAACAGTGTTGCTCATCTGAAAGCTGTACATTAACCTACGAGAGGATGCTCTCGTGTACTGCAGCCTCCAGTATTTTAGCTGGTGTCGAATGCACTGCACGCGGCCTGTTTTGGTCCACGTTCGATGCAGACTTTCCTTTGGGTACCGGGATGACCTTAGTTATTTTCCATCTTTCTGGAAACACGGCCTGCGCCAGGCACTGATTAAAGATGTAGAGAAGTGGCCTACTAAGTACTAGTCGGCAGTCTTTGAAAATGTAGGGTGGTATGCCATCGGGTCCCGTTGACTTTTTTGGCTTGAGCTTTTGCAGAGCGTAAAGTACTTCATCAAGCTTTAGTTGTTCTAAGTGTACCCTAGCCGCTCCATTCTCACCACCAGCCTGTTTCACTGCCGCCTTCACGTCCAGCTTGGAAATCTTGGAGCTAAAAACAGAATAAAAATACTGCACAAACTCAGTAGCACGCTGCTCACTAGTAAGTACCTTATCATCTTTTAAAATCTTGCGTGGACTACTGCTGACTCTTTTTGAGTTAACGTAAGCCTAAAACGCCTTTGGAATTTCCTGAAACTCTATCTGCATCCGGTCTTTATAATTTTTGTACGCGGAGTTTATCAAACATTTTACTTTCGCCCTACATTTAGCAAACACCTCATAATCAGCCCCTGATTTGCTACCCTTAAACTGCCTATGAAGCCTGGCCTTTAATTGTATGTTGCGAATAATGTATATCGTGTACCACTCGGGGTAACTGTACTCCGAGTTTACATGTCTTCGCTTTTTTCTTGGAACGCAGTCATCCATAACCTTGTTTAAAACCTCATAAAAATAATTTAAACTACTATTTACATCTGATCTATACATTGGCGTCCAGTCTATAGCAGCTATTAACAAATACATTAACGAAAAGTTTGCTTTGTAAAAGTTCCATCCAGTGTGCTTCTGGGTGCTCCCCTCAGACTCAGCTAGCGGCGGCACGAGCGCGGGCTGCTCGCCGTGGCGCTCTCGTCCCCGCTGTGGCACTACAGTAGCGAGTGGTGGATGATGTGTCCGTCTCCCAATGAACGCGTACTCAAAACAAGATCTAATTGGCGTTCATTGCAATTTCCTATGTGTAAGTAAATCTATACTCGTATATCTATATCTGTACACACTATAGATTTAAAAGACATTGCAATGAAACAGCAGCAAGATGTTGCTGTGTACGGAGCACAGTAACACTGATGAGTGATGAGAATCGGAGATTATTTTTTACTAGTATAGATATTTTATATCACGAAGGCAGACGAGTCTTTTTCTGCTGTTTAGCAAAGGACATATTAATTATTTTCTTACATCGCTGCGAAATACTTTTACCCGTTCACTTTCCATTCTAACGGTACTCAATAATAATTTTTTGCTCTTGCGCTTTACGTACAATAAAACAATGCAGATGAGCATCTAAAATACAAGTAAGACTAACCTGCTATTGTGAGATAGATATATCATAACGAGGTATTCGATCCTAATCATTCTAGATAACAACGCTTTCGATGTTTAAACGAGGATAGATGTAGGTGTATTTTTTTAAAAAAAAAAACGTTATCCCCACACTAGGATTTTCTCCTGTATCGTGGAGGCAGTTTACAAACATAAATTGCACGAGGACAAACATCCAGACCCGGAACAATTATTTGTAGGCCATACAAATACTTGTTCCGTGCGGGATTCGAACCCGCGGCTCCCAGCGCAACAACTCATTGCTAAGCCACTACGCCACGGAGCCGTCAAATATCATCGTATGGGCTACATCATCTACTTACTATCAGATGGACTGTGTTCTCGTTTATCTTCGTTGCTTGAGAAACATGTCTGCAAGCTAATTATAATTTTATATATATTCAAAAAGGTCTAGTTCATAAGAAAATGGAATTTGCAAGCTTGCTACAGACTAACAGAAATAAAGAAGACTTATAAAAACCAACTCCGTAGTCTTATAGTGAATACGTGCTTCTTCCTAGTTGCGGATGAAAGAAGCACCGCACTAATTTGGACCGTTTTACCATTTAGCCGGTCTGGA
Organism: Parnassius orleans; assembly: GCA_029286625.1. Lineage (NCBI taxonomy): Eukaryota > Metazoa > Arthropoda > Insecta > Lepidoptera > Papilionidae > Parnassius > Parnassius orleans. The sequence continues at coordinate 7,076,149 of JAGSMP010000018.1, forward strand.
TAGTTTAGGCCGGCTGGGAAACTAAATATAAGGCACGGAGATTTATATAAGTAAATAATAAATCAGTATATCTATTGAATTTTGCGGAAAAGAATAGTGCCTTGATTGTATAAACAACTAGAGTTTGAAACACAAAATAACGTAAACTATCCGAATACGGTAAGAATTTCAGAATCAATTTTTCATTTTGATAAAATGTTGTTTGACCTTAAAGCTTAAGATAGATTAACACTCGACCGGCTTTTATTATATACCCTCAGATAAAAAGGGTTTTTATCTTCGAACTGTATTTATTCTACTTCATGAAAACGTACTTATATTTACAAAAGTCAGAGCAAACCTAACAAAATCATTATTTCTTTATTTTGTAAAAAGGAAAATTCCTCGGATGAAAAATAACATCATAAATAATTCGTTGCCCTAATGGCGGGCCTGCACTCCGGGAAAATTCTCCTAAGGAACTCTTTATCCAATCACAAGCATTACGGATCAACGGATTCACGTCCCTAGCTAGCTTTGAGCTAGGAATCAATTATGGGGAAAGGTTTCAGTGTTTTTATGTCATACAATTTCATAAAAGAGGAGAGGAAGTTTGTCTGTGTTACTTGTCGATCGCGACCAGCTTTTTTCATTTTGAGCCGACTCTAAAAAATAAGAATCGGAGAGTTTTAAGTTTTTTATAAAATCTTATCACCAACTTCAGAAGCTATTTTGTAGAAGTTATTTTATTAAAATAAGTTAATTAAACGCGATATAATCCGTAAAAGTAGTTTAATTCAAAGTTATTTTATTCTTTTTATACTCAACCAAATCTAAGAAATACCTTTTGACGTTTTACATTAATCATTCCGCAATAACTTTGTACAAGCGTACTCACACGATTTAAAATAAGCTTTTACAGAAATCCTCATAATTATAAAGTAACCTATATTTAATTACAACATATATAGTTCTTTATCACTAAATTTAAGTTCGAATCTTTCAAAAAAAGCAAAATATAAAAATTTTGACCAGAGTCAACATTTTTGCCTGACGTTGTTTCAATGATATGTCGCTATGCACCTTACCGTAGTGTTTGGATGATTAAATTCATTGTTATGCGAATAATCGGCAAAAATATTCAAACAATCGTCAAAAATATTCAAATAATCGAATTTTTGAATGTTTTAATTTTTTATTTGGTTATTTAAATTTATATTTTTCATATTGCTTAAATTATATGAATCATGAATAAAACAAGTTTAATTTTTTTTAAATAATTTCCTACAAATATAAGGCCGCGCCGAAAAAAGCACTACGTAAGTCCAATCTCCCGCATTTGGAAGCTTACGCAGATGGTGTTAGAAACCATGTCTACGTCTATTTCACAAGCGGCGAATATCCTAATGTGGCCAAGTTGCAAAAGAGTTTAGTAGATGCCGGCTTGTACAATGGCATTATAGAGTCATTGAGAACCATTTTAAAATGCATGGGCTTCCGATACAAAAACAAAATTATAAACGCAAAATAATTATGGAGAGGCATAAAAGAGTCTTGCAAAGAATAACATTTTTAAGAGAAATGAAAAATATAACCAATTGGGACAACGTCATATTCGTGGATGAAACGTGGTTAAACGCCAACTACACTGTACCGCAGATATGGACAAATGACACTGCAGCATCTTGCTCAAAGTTGCCCGGGGGAAAAGGTGGGCGCCTCATAATTTGCCACGCGGGATTCGCCGGAGGAGGATTTGTTGAAAATTGCTTATTAGCCTTCCAATCGAAGAGTACAAGAGAATACTATGAAAAAATGGATGCAAAAATTCAAAGTCGTTTATAACACCTTTACAAAATATTCCTGAAAATAGCACTATAATAATGGACAACGCCCCATACCATTATGTCCAAATCGACAAAGCGCCAACGCAAGCGAATAAAAAAGCTGATTTAGTGGCATGGCTGCAACACAAAGGAGTGGAAGCGGACATGAAATTATTGAAAACAGAGCTAATACAATTAGTAAAACGAAATAAACCACGTAAACCTTTGTACGTTATTGATAAATTAGCAGAAGAGCATGGGCATAAAGTTATAAGACTACCACCACCATACCACTGCCAATATAATGCTATTGAATTGATTTGGGCCCAAATCAAAGGCTAGTTCTTATATTAAATGTTCTAAATGCAAACATATTTACTCTTCTTAAACACACACGAGATGAAAATACCTTATGCTTTTACAGGCTATGCAGAACGGTACAACACCAAGCCACCTTTCACGGTGAAGAAGGTGGAAGGTTTGGTGAAGAAAGCTTGTGCTCATGTCACAAAGGATGATTGGACAAAAGTGGTGGAGAAAACAATGAAAATTATTATGGATGACTTTGAAAGAGACATTCATATTGACTACAATATTGTAAATCAAATAATAATTAATCTTAACAACCACAGCTCAACTAGTTGTAGTAAAAAAGTGATTGAATAGATTTATTTTTAATCTAGTTTCAATCTTAAACTTTATATATATTTGCCTCTAGAAATAAGCAGTAACAATAAATGCGAAGAAACTGTTAAATTTTATGTTTTAAATTATCCGTTTCTAATTTATTCTGGTATTAATCGAAACAAAACTGTAAATGATTACCAACTCTAAAGAATCGATATCGATTTTTTTAAGAATCGAATATTGTATGTACCGATTTTTTGGCTGGCATGCCTAGTCCAAAAAGTCTGACAGCTGTCGAAAGGTATTTTTAGATTTGGTTGAGTATGGCTAACTTCAACTTGGCTTTTACTTTTCATCATCCTCATTATATTTTTATCACGTCGTTATCACATTTTGCATCCTATCAAAGTTGACTGCTGATCATTGGCCTTCCCCATAAATTGCCTCATAGGGGAGATATTTTCCTAGTTGCCACGTTTGTCGGGAAGGTTGGTAACTACAGCTTTTTATTATTTTGAGTCATCAGGAAGATGCTTCTGCCCGTCGCCTGTTTCAGGTTTCCTCTGTTTCCTCGTGTGACATATCATATGGAGTAGTGAATTTTTTTACGCCGCTACTATTTTTTTTTACTTTGCATTTTACTTTTTAACAGAAGCGTAAGTTTTTCAATGGCGAAATCGAGGTTTCTGGGTTGGAATTCCAACCGAATTTAACACATATACACATGATTACTTTGCTGACTTATGTTTAAGGGAAGAATAACTTTTATCTTATATAAATTTATAAAAAATTAACGGCAATGGGATTTGTCAAAACCGCGAGGTCCTGAGAGATAAGACCTTATTTACGCGAAATCTCTTCATTTCAAATATTATCCTTAATTTTTATTTTAAACATTTTCCCTTAAGCATATTATTATTTCTGTGCCTTCAGGCACATAGCTTTCGAGATAATACCAAAAAAACCTTATTTAAAGTGGTTTTTTGATAATTGAACTACTTATCCAGTTACCGTTATTATAGATATGCTGGTTGTTTTTGCTTAAGTCCTACGCGGGCAAAGTCGCAGATAAAAGCTAGTCTTTAATAAAAATAATCCATTCTCTTATGTTTTTCTACAGGCAACCCTAGATGCAATAAATATTTTAAGTTTTCATGGCTACACACAATTTTCCTTGTCAACTGAAAACACTAGTTGTTTATTTCCCTGATACATTGTCAGCCTGCCCTATTGTTTGTCGGATTTTTGGTGTTGTGCCAACTGCTCGGCAGTTTCCATTTCACGTTAACTAGTTTTCGTGTGGAATTAACTTCTTTGCTTTCAGTTACATAAGGACTGGATAGTATATCTATATCCATATTCTAATTCAGCATTAATTCATAACCGATCACAAAGTCTGCGTGTGTAAGCTAACTAGCTTCTAACTAGAAGTTCATCATCATTACAACCCTTCACAAGTCCACTGCTGAACATAGGCCTCCCCCAAGGAATGCCACAAAGCACGGTCCCGAGCCACCTGCATCCATTGACTTCCTGTATGTCTTACCAGGTCATCACTCCATCTAGTGGGGGGACGCCCTACACTTCGTCTGCCGGTACGAGGCTGCCACTAGAGAACCTTTCTTCCCCATCGGTTGTCGGTTCGGCTATATGGCCGGCCCATTGCCACTTCAGCTTACTAATCCTTTGGGCTATGTCGGTCACTCTGGTTCTACTGCGGATATCCTCGTTTTTAATGCACGCAGAGAAACGCCGAGCGTAGCCCTCTCCATAGCTTGCTGAGCGACTTTAAGCTTCCTCATACGGCCAGCAGTGAAGGACCACGTCTCAGATCCATAGATCATCACTGGAAACACGCACTGGTTTTACAATCTAGTTATGATGTTTTCAGGTATGCCTGACGAGAAGCTGTGTCGTAATCTCCCGAATGCTGCCCAGCCGAGTTGAATCCGTCGATTTACCTCTCGGTCGAAGTTGGACTTACCTAGTCGGATTATATGATGATTTTTGTTTTGTCCATATCCATCTTAAGGCCTATCTGTTGGGAGACACTATTGAGGTCATTGAGAATAGAGCTTAGATCCTCCAGCGATTCTGTCGTAAATCATATCGTCGGCAAATCGAAGGCGAGTGATGTACTCGTCATTGACGTTAATACCGTATCCTTTCCAGTCCAGTAGCTTGAAAACGTCTTCCAATGCAGCGGTGAAGAGTTTCGGGGATATTACGTCACCCTGTCTTACACCTCTCTGCAGTTGGATAGGTTTCGTACTCTGGTTCTGTACTCGGATAGCCATCGTAGCCCTACTGTACAAGCACTTCAGCACTTCGATATACCGACAGTCAACTTGGCACCGCTGAAGGACTGCAGCACCGCCAAATTTCGACGGAATCAAAGGCTTTCTCATAGTCCACATACGCAAGACAAAGTGGCAGATTGTATTCTTCGGTCTTCTGTACAATTTGCCGAAGGGTATGTATGTGGTCTATGGTGCTATTTCCTTTTCGTAAACCGGCTTGTTCGGGAGGCTGGATATCGTTGATTCTGCGTGCGAGACGATCCGTAATGACTCTCGAAAACGTCACGTAGACGCGGCTCAGAAGGGAAAGCGATTTATAGTTCTTCAAGAGAGCGTTGTCGCCTTTCTTGAAGAACAAGATCACCGCACTTCTGCTCCACGCCTCCGGAGTAGTGCCACCATGGAGGACGGAATTAAAGAGCTTCTGAAGGACTTCAAGTACCAGTTTTCCACCCGCTTTCAGAAGCTCCGCTGTAATTTCATTCTCGCCCGGGGACTTGCCGTTTTTAAGGTGCTGGAGAGCCATTCCAATCTCGCTCAGACTGACGTCCGGGATATCATCGGAATAGTGTCGGATAAGACTTGCGCTTGAATCGTTACTCACACTTGCTTGTGGCTGCAAAGATGAGGTGTACAGCTGCCCATAGAACCTCTCAATCTCACTCAAAATTTCAGGTGTCCCAGAAACGATGCTGCCACATTCGGCTATTCAGTTGCCTGTATGCTGTCAAATCTGTTGAAGACTGCAGCTTCATTTCCCGTCTAATAGCCATGAGATTAAGAGTGTGATCGGAGAATTTTTGTGTTCTTCTGCGGTGGCTCTTGCAAAACTTAGTTCCGACCGCATGGACAGTTTCCACAAGCTTGTTTCATTGCAATATTCTAGGCATTGAAAACGGTTTTGTAACTCGAGCTGAAAGTTTTCGGGACTTTGGATTAGAGCACGAGGGGGACGGAGCGTTGACTTCATTAGACGCGACCTCTCCTACTTAACGTTTAGGTTCAGTGTGCCTCTCACCGTTCGGTGATCACTGCCAGTTTTCACCCTCGCGATCACGAGACATCACTGAACAGTTGTGATCTGGTCGTCATAATGAAGTCAATCTCATTTTGTGTTGAACCTTCGGGGCTCGACCAGGTCCACTTTCTGTGGGGCCGCTTTTGGAAGAAAGAGTTCATCATAAAGAGTCCCTCTTTCTCCATAAAGTCGGCCAGCTGCTGGCCCCTCGGGTTCGGTTGCCCTATTCCGAATTTCCCTACCTTCAGCTCACCGTTCTCTCTTGTTCAATTCAAGTTTTGCGTTGAATTCTCCCATTAACACTGTATAGTGGGTTTTGGAGGAATGCATGGCTTTAGAGATATCCTCATACATTTCCTTCACCTCCTCATCGGGATGTGCCGATGTTGGTGCGTAAACCTGTATAACCTTCAGCGAATACCGTTTGGTAATTCTGAGTATAAGGTACGCAACCCTCGTCGACACACTCCCAATCTTTACAACGTTGTTAACGAAAGACTTGTGGACGATAAATCCGACACCTCCTTGGGACAGATGGTCGCCCTCCCGGTGATAGAACAAGTTGCCGGATTCGAGGATCACCGTGTCCTCCCCCTCTCTTCGGACCTCGGACAATCCTATAATATTCCAGCGTAACTTGTTTATCTCTACTTCCAGCTCCAGGATTTTCGTCAGTCCTCTGGGTGCGTGCGTTATATATTGCCAGGTTGAATCGCCATAGGTGGCCATGTAGTTGCCACGCTTGGCGAGCGGGTTGGCAACCGCAGTTTTTTTATTGCTTTTTGCTGTTATCAGAATGATGCTGCTACCCATCTTCTGCCTCAGTTTCCCTCTGTTGCCTCTTACAACACCCACGGGAAGATATGGGGTAGTGGGTATTCTTACCCGCCACTACACGGGGAACTAGAAGTTATACCATATATTTAGTATGTATAAACTGACTTTAGAAAATTATATTTAAAAAAAAAACAAGTGCTACGGTATAAGCAATTATATTCCATAAATTTTTAAACAGTATTTTTGGAGATTATGATAAAATATATGCTTTTAATAAAAAGTTGAAGCCGACTTCAAAGAAATAATAATAAAAAACATGCGTGAGTGTCGTGGAACACTCGGTTGGAACGAAGTTCATTTCGTAGTATATTATTATTGATAAACGTATTATATTATTGGTTAACAAATACAAATAAATGAATTACTAGCGTCTATTAAAATGAAGCGTCATTTTTTTAAATAAAATAATATTTCTTTCATGGCAAGATCAGAAAAAGTGCGAGGGATATGGATATTATTCCATCTCGCTTCCTTACAGCCGCCAAGGCCGTCTACACTACGTCAGAAGGGGTCGTGACGGAAAAATCTTACACTTTTTGTCGCCTAGCCCCCATCCGCCAAATTCGTACTGTCCGATAAGGAACTTCGTTCCAAAAATAATTTCACATTCTCGATGCTAAACAGAGTGTATAAAAGAAGAATTAAAGCACCAAATTCAGAATTTGAAATTATTTTATTCTTTTTAGTTGTTTGAAGTCTTTAACTTTTTCCAAAATTATTTTTACCCTTTAGAGTGGACTAAGGAATATCACAATCTCAATTTCGTCTAAATAGTTACATTAAAAACTTCATTCCCTATTTTGGCACCCTTATGGGTGGAATATTTTCTCTAAATTGATATAGGAAATTATCAAATTTGGTTCACAGTTGACAAAGATATCCCGTAACATGCATACAAAAAAAAGAAACATCAGTCAGTTGCAGAATCTTAAATTTTAGAGCAAACAGAAACGGAAATCTGCATCAAAAATGAAAGCACAGCGGACGGGCACGCTTAAAGCGATACTACTACTAACACTACTTTAAGAGTCCAACCGCTGTGCAGATTATTCCTAATATTTTCTGAATTTTTAATGCCAACGTGTTAACTCTTTAATTTTAATTGAAAGTATTCAGTAAATGCTATATTAACACATTTTAATTACATTTTAGCGTCGACGCTAAGGTAAAGAGCGACCATATGTAGTTTTTTTTAACTGAAGTGACTCAAACCTGATTGTAAGTGACTAATGTAGTCCATGGACACTTGCAGCCAACTTCCGACAAAGTCTACTTAAGCGTTGTGCAGAACGTGTGGACTGAGATGGAATGCCCCACAGCCTGCAATCGTACTGGCTCTCTTACCATCCAAAGTAGTCCTACCCTAAACTTCGAAATTTGATAATTTAAAAATCAAGATTTATCCATTGTTTTTAATTAAATTATAGCAATTTTAATATAAAAAATGCATTCCGTTTACATTAGGAAAATACATTTAAAACTCTCTCAGTAATAAGCAATAAGCTGGCCGTGATGTTTTGAAGGATTTTACAGGCCCTCAAAATATTTATGTACTTCTTTTTCTTACACGTCACTTTTTGAAAATGCAATTAATAATTTCATTGGTGCTGGAGTGTGATCGTTCTTAGTTTGTACGTAGTATAGTATATTATATACATTTCAGCTAACTGCCTCGAGCCTTAAGCTTGCGATAAGAAATTGTGCTCCTGATTTTTTTTATTCTTTCAACAAACATAACTCTGATGATACCATATAGCGAAACCGTACATATAATAAATAAATATTTAAAACTGTTAAAGAAGTACATTGGCAATGTTATAATTATAATCAATAATGGTTAAGTGACAACAGTCGATAGTACTAAGTAGTAATCACACCAATAAATTATATATTTGTTCTATGTGATAATACTAACGTTGTGGAAACACATAAAACCATTAGTTAGAGAAATATTATAACAGCATTTATATAAAAATGTCAGTTTGTAATTAAAAAAGTAGGTTATAAACATAAAACAGATCATTATTATAATATACGGCATGTTTTATTATTTTTTAAGCCCATCCAAGATTTTAACACCTTTGACATCTTTTCTGATGTTACTTTTTATTTAATTTTATTTCATTTGGTATAATTAACAGTTAACAGAATACAAACATGGCTTATAGATTATTTAATATTGTATCAATATAAATGTAGTATCCTACTGGAACTATACACATTTTACAAAAAAAAAAAAAACTAAACAAACGAGGTACACCAAGTTACTAAAATTAGTCCCTTAATAAAGATCTTTTAATAATGATATGTTTTCACAAAAAATATCTTGGTGAATAAAAACAATGTTGTACGTATTATACTCGTATATTCTCAGAATAGGCAAAAACTATATTTTATTACTACGTAGTATAAGATTGTTGTTGGAAACATTGTTGTTCGCCAATGAGTTCAAAATAATTTGAATTATATAAATATATAAATAGCTATATAACTATATAAATAGCACAATCTATCCAAAAGTCTGCTGTCAAAGGTGCCATTTGTAGTTTTGTAAAGTACACTAAATCGACGAGTTTTTGACTGTGCAATTTCAATTTGTGTAGCCTCTCAGCATAATATTCTAGTAGTTGACGTATTATAATAACAACTAATCTGCAAAATAAAGGGAAGATACTGAGGAGAGCAAGTGAAAAACTTATTCTATAAAAAAACCTCTAAACACCTTTTTTATGGAATAAGGGTGACAAACGAGCACACAGTCCACCTAATGGTAAATGGATGCTGTGGCCCATACACATCTATATTTATTCACGACTAGCTGATACCTGCGACTTTGTCCGCGATGCGAACACGTGGTTATAAAAATCGTTGTTTCTTAAAACTTTAATAACTTTATATTAAATGAAGATATCGCAATTTTTTTTTTATATAAGGGCCTTAGACAAGTCTAAGAAATAAAACTTAGAAAACCTATTTGAAATCTATTCAGTAGTATTTCCGTGATGCGCGCACAACTGCAAACTTCTATCATTTTATTTATATAGATTAAGAATCAAAATGCAGATGCGGTGTCACCCCTGAGGACTAAGATGGACTACCTCGTTTCCAGTAAAAAGGGTCTCCGTCCATTTAGCTGCTACTTTACGCTGGTATTCTGTGAGAAAGTTGTCCTAGCCTGGTCGAGCCGTGTCGTAGCTGCTACTTTACGCTGGTATTCTGTGAGAAAGTTGTCCTAGCCTGGTCGAGCCGTGCTACAACCATAATATAGCTGCAGCGTGGCTCTACCACGTAAGAGCTGGAAAAAAATTCTCAAAAACGTGCCTCCTATTGTGCTTAACGGTACTACCCTAGCCAGAGTGAAAGCGTTAAAATATCTAGGCCACTACATTAATGAAAATTGTAAAGATGATATGGACATCGAGAGGGAGCAACTGTTGGTCCGCGGAAATATTTTGATTCGAATATTTCCACGATGCTGCAAAGAAGTCAAGATGTCTCTTTAAAACCTTCTGTCAAAGGCGCGCTTATAGCGACCTTCGTGTTCCATATACTAACATTTTCAGAGCCCTAGCGCATTAGGGATGTTTACAGAAGCACGATCAGATGTATTCTTCGCAATAATGCGTAAAAGAGTGTACTCCCTGATAAGCAAAATGCGTGGCAGCCGCAACGGTATTCTGAACATGTTTGCCAAACGATGTGATGGGCATTTTAGAGTCACTGGAACGGTGTATTAAAAAGTGTTTATACTTATTTTAATATTTAAGGTGCGCAATTTATTACTAACAACTTATATGGATCTAAGTGAAACAAAGCATAATTACAATTATAAATATCCTATGGCACGTTTAGATTATCTGACGAACAACTCGCCGAATAACTCGCCGAGCTATTCGTGGACGAGTACGACGCGTTTACATATTCGTCTGTATTCATTCAATGTAGATTTTATAAACATGGATGACGTACGTCTCGTTGATACGACATTGTGTCTACTTAACTTTTATAGTCTCACTAATATTTTAAATGAAAAAGTACATACTTAAGTATTAAGTAGAATATATAAAAGTAGCTCATGTGAAATTTTTAATTTGAACTGAACCAAGTACATACTTATATTTTTTATATATTTGGTCAAAGAAAGGTATTAGAGAAAGTTGTAACAGTATATTGGCTGAGTAAATTATAATGATAGTTCACGGATCAACTGAATAATGACGAGTATGTAAACACCGATACGAATACACACGAATTCCTTTTACTCCTGCTAAAACCGACATCGAGTGGAGAACAAACGAATACTTAGGCTGAGTAGCGAGCACAACCGAACAAGTCGTGTACATGTTCGTACTCGTGCCTATTCATCTGTGCTCGGCAAGTGTCTCAACGTTCCACTACAAATCGACGTTGAACTGCTTTATTCTGTCAACATGTCAGTTATATACGGGCGACCAGACAGGCGAACAGTATTTGAGTGTACTTCGCACCAGCGAAACTTATTGTATGTTTCGCTGGTGCGATGTACACAAGAATTACGATTTTTAAAGTGTTCGGTGTTACGGAGTGCAACGGTTAACAATTTATTTGCCTTTCTTATAATATTATCGTAATGTAGAGCCAAGGTATCTCAGGGGCTTAACGTTCGCTGTAAGTTTCACAGTACGCGAGCAACCCAGGTTCGATTCCCGCCGGCACCAATGAAATTGTTTAAATGCTGATCTACCACGTGCTAGGCGGTGAAGGAAAATATCGTGAGGAAACTGCATGTCTAAGAAAAAAATATTTCGGAAGACATGTAAAGACGGCCAACATGCAGTGGGGTAGTGCGGCGGACACTTCCTTGCCCTAAAACTGTCTCAGAAGTGAGGAGAGGCCTGTGCCCAGCAGTGGGCCGTATATAGGCTGTAACTTTAACTTTTTGACTAATCGTAATGTGGCTTGAATGTTAAAAAAGTGTCAAACGTTTCTACATTACAAAAGATCACGGAAATTTTCACATGTTTCAATTGAGTTCCTTCAACGTTGTGATAATGAAATATTTGCTTTTTGGTGAACGTTTTAACATGTCATCTTTTACGTTTAATGACATGTTTTTAACACACCAAGCACATAATAAATCAAGATCTTTTTAGAGTTAAAACAACTTTTAACTTTTTAGAGTTTAAACAGTTTAAACAGTAAACAAGGTTTGTATTCTGAGACATTTCAGCGTTGGAACAAAATTAAACGGAGTGAAAGCCATAAAAAGACAAACTGTAGGCTAAAAACTGTGAACTAACTGTCAAAGGTTCTGAAGATAGGAACAGAGCCAACGATAAAGATCACCATGTATTCCTAACTGTAATTAGTTAGTAAGATGAAATGGTTGACGCGATAGAAGTCTTTCTTTTCGGCATTCTTTCTGTGTATTTAGAGACAACTTGGTTTCGCTGTTGAAAGACTCGCATAAGTAAGTAGTATACACGAAGAGATTTGAATTTCTTGACCAACTAGAACAAATCCATGTCGATAGGGACATTTTTTTTGGAATATGTGATTATAAGTATGTTGATATTCTAGTCTTTCAATATCTTGTGAAAGCGCACTTCTTTCCTCCTTAAATAAGAATATATCATTCCTTTATCTCTCCTTGAACTCACGTCGCTTATTAAAATTGCTACAAATTTTTTTTCTTGCGTTAAGGCTTTTATTTAACTTACATGTTTACTCTTTTATGCTCTTTTATATGTATTTCCATATTTTTGTAAGTGAAATGGATTCACTTATTGTATTATGTATGTATTTATTGAATATAATTATATGTATACTGTATGCATTTTCAAATAACTTGCGTAAACCCTTACCCTTTCTCACAGGTCATTATATCCTCTGGTATGTGGTTACCTGGTATAGATCGCTTGTAAGCGATAAGGCCACCAATTGTACTTACCTTTTTCAATTTGTATTTTTTTGTCTTATTTGTAGGTGTGCAATAAAATATATTTCATTCATTCATTCATCTTCTTAGAAAACTGAGTATATTGATTATGCGATAATTTGTCAAGTGATATATGTATATTTTTTTTAAGGATTTCCTATAAAGATGGAAAGAACTACATAACGAATTGGCAAATATTAAGGACAATGGTTTAGACAATACGACGGCACAAATACGTATGCACATAGAAGGACCAGCACCATATATACAATCAGGACCAGTAATTTTGTCAGCATCAACATTTTTAATGGCTGCAAAATTGCATCAGAAGATACATTACATCATCAGATGAAATATATTTTTAAGTATATTGTACTATTTGATCAGTTCCATAAACTGAAGAAAAGTAGTGAGAAAATAGGGATCATAACTAAATCACTTCCCGATTCAACATTGTGGATATGATAAAACAAATCGAATTTACATAAAACTTTAAGAGACAAAAGGTAAAGGGCCTTTTTTTTGGTGTAAAATTACAAAACAAACAAAGTTTTGTTTGAAACCTATTTTATATCTCTTATAATTTATCAGTTTTGCGAATTCACAACAAAATTATTGTTTTTTGGATAAATAGTTCACTCCTGGCATTGCTCTCTATGTGAAGTTTCATCATAATCGGTTCGGACAAAAAGTTCAAGACAGTCGGACAGACAAAAATTTAAAAAATGGTTATTCATGTCTTATTAACATACAAATAACCCCGAGCTTAATAGAAACTAGTTATTTCGATATAAGAGGCAGACAATTTTATTTTATTTATAAGTGTAGATATAACCGTGAAAAGAAAAGAACATAATCTTTCTTTTTCACGGACTCTCATATCTCATCGTTTTGTTAGGAACAGCGATTGGAACGCTTTGCCCAAGCCAGTATTCACTGAGCAATATAAATTGGTACTTTTAAGGAAATAGTATGCAGGAATTTTCTAAGCTCAAGTGTTTACCGTCTTGGATTCTAGCGCTAACACTTAAACCGCCTTTACGATATTCAATTATGATTAAAAATATCAATGATTACCTGCAGAAGAAAATGGTTTTCATATTAGAAAGTGAAAAAATTTTGGCCGTCATGGAACACCTGGCAGATGTGAAACATCATTGTTGATGGTAGAGTTTATAATTAATAAAAACCAATAAAGAAATATGCAGTAAAATAAATAAAAAAAAACGTAGAGGTTCGTTAATAAGAACAATATATTTTTCTTATTATTGTTATTATAATAATGAACATGTCATATATGCTATAGTTGAATAGAAAGGCACACGTAGTGCAAAACTATCACAGAGAAGCAACGAACTCTATAGTATACGCACACGCATACACAAGGAAATTGAGAGCAGTGGCGTAGGCAGGTGGCAGGCAATATGCGGTGGAGAGCGTGGGCATGACGTCATAAGAGAGTGTCATGCCGTTTGCCGTCACGGCATTCGAGTCGATTTTATTGCGAAGGTGCGCCAACAGACGTTCCACATCAAAATTTGCTCCTTAGTTAACATTAATACGTTATTTAACGATGTATTCGTTCATTTCCAAGGATACTTATTCTTTTGCGATATTTTTTCGTTCGATTAATCACAGATCTAGACGATCAACATCTATAGACTAATATGCGTGCAACCATAATTTTTAGGCAATGTTGTCTTGAGAATGTCCTAATAGTTTTCCGTGTATCAACAGTACTAAGCAATAAGCCCTTCCAGTAAGTAGTGGCAACTGTTGGGATATTACTATTAACATAAAATAATATTTCTTAACCATATAGTGAACCAAGCTCTTACATACGAAGAATAAAAACGGTGGATAAATTTTTAAACAAATATTCTCTATTATTTGTCCGTCAATAATAATGATGTTCTCCAGACCGAATTTCGGTCACAACGACTAGCCTTAACGGAGACTAGCCATTCGCACAGGACAGAATTATAGTATACGAGTTTGTACGCAAGTACAAGTGCACTCTCTATGCCTCTTAATGTTATAGTCCAAAGGGACGGCAATCCGTAACGACCGTAGAGATATCAGACGCAGAACCAACGGCTTTACGTGCTTTTCGAGACACGGGGTGAAACACCGACAACTACCTGACTCCGGAATGCTACTGAGAATTTCTTGACAGAAAATTCCAATAACTGATTTTGGCCCGACACGGGACTTGAACCCGGAACCACATGATCAGTCTAACTTATAATCTATTGTTTTTTCGAACGAGGTAGTCATAGGCCTGTCAATAGTCTATTGCTGGACAAGGGGCTAACCCCATAGTAGGAAAACAAAAATGAATATATTATGTGATCCCAAAAAGATAAATAGATATAGACAGGTTTAAAACTAAAGTCGTTACAAACAAAGGGTTATTACACTTTTCTATTTGTATATAACTTTACACAGTTCAAGCAGATGTATTTTACGGAGTCCTAATGAAAATGGAACTTTCCAATGGATTAGTTGGGCGGCAGTTGGGTTCGCAATCCGCAGGGCGTCCCAGTTAAGTCGCACTCATTCCGGGCTAGTTCCCGACCAACTTTTCTTCAAACAAAGCTCACCTTTGCGCTAAATTACTTTCTACGTTAATTATAGTTCGACAAATGTGGTTTGCACGTCGGATGACTTTTTAATTTTATTTTTGCGAATTTCAACTCTGAACGAGAATTCTCTAAAAAAACTTACGTACATACGTAAGTTTTTTTTAAGTTCTTTAAAATATGAATTTATTGAAATTATTTCTTTTAAATTGTTTCCTTAATTTTCTTTTCAGTACGATAGGTGCTTGTGTTGATACAGAGTCATTCTATAGAAGAGGGGCCGAAGGAGCATGAAACTCACCTGATGGTAAGACCGTCACTCATAAATATCAGCATGACTAAAGAAATCGCAGAAGCTTTGCCAGCCTTTGAGAATTGCCCCTTCTATTTAAAGCGACGCTTTTACTTTTATATATTACTAGCGATCCACTCCGGCTTCGCACGGATGATTTCTGGATCTCGACTACAGCGCCACCTACCGGGTCAAATTGTGAATCGTTTAGATCATCCAGGGACCCACTAAAACACACACAATTTTTTATCGAAATCGGTCGAGCCATTTTTGAGTTATTGCGAGACTAACGGACAGCAATTGATTTTTATATATTATAGAGATTTACCGAAATTTGATTATTTTAAAATAAATAAAAAAATGAAAGTGGGAAGACAATTTTTCATTAAACTCGCTTAATTTTCGAATAATAAACATATTATGAACAATGCCGGACCACATTTCGAAAATAGATTTGGTGTATTGGCTCCCCATGCGTCACGTATAATTACATACTCTAAGGCATTCCATCTTGGCCTTCAGAGGTGACAACGTATCTGTAGCCTCCTTTAACTCACCATCAGCTGGACTGTATGTTCGTTTATCACTTTAATTTTATAAAAAAAATATTGTTTACCTAATTTTAACCAAACACCAGTGAACCCAAGAAGTATAAAACCAATAAAATTATAGGCATTTTATATTGGTCCTCAGTAGTTAAAACACGCCTGTGGCCTCCTTCGCTTAAAGTTAGTTGCAGGTGTCCATGTACAGTATCCATTTAACATCAGGACTGTTATCTCGTGCAACGAGCATTATTTTAAAGAAATTTGTTACAGAAATAGGGAAAGCAAGTATTTTAAAACATCCTGTTAGAAATATAGTTTAAAAAATATGAACTCTGTCATATGTGTAAGTGTAGATAGATGTGAAGCTTATAGAAACTTTTACAGGTTTTGCTCTTATGATATAGAGTCCGTATGAAAGGAAAAATTATAACGAAATATCTTTCGACTAAAGGATTCCGCGTCCGAATAGAACATATAACAAACTTTCACCCTTTCACCGCAAATAGAACGTAGTTCTAAAGGCGTGGATTTTTTATAAAAGAGAAACTGCTTGATGAGAGAAAACTGCTTCCGTAATGTTTGTATTTTTGTTTCATTGATATGTACTACTGAAAGTGAGTTGTATCATTTTATTTCAAAAGAAATATTTTTAACGACTTAAAAAAATGGAGGAGATTCTTTATTCGTCGCGTATGTTTTAATGTTCACTGGTTTCTCGGAAACGGCTAAACCGATTTAAAAAAATAATTTTTCATTTAACAGGTTGTACTTTAGGGAGAGTCCCATATTAATTTAATGGAAAATTCTACCCCTAAGGGTTGAAAATTAGGGAATTAAGTGTAACATTCTAGTATATATGTAACATTCAAAGTCCACTACTGAACTAAAAGGCCTTCCCCATAGATTGCCATAGTTGCCACGCAACCGCAGTTTTTTTATTTAGTTGTCATTAAAAAGACGCTGCAGCCCATCTTCCGGTTTGTTTCCCTCAGTCGCCTCTTACGACACCCACGGGATGGTTTGGGATAGTGGATATTCTCACACTGCTACTACACGGCGAGTGATTTTTCTTAATGCGCACAAAAGGCTGAAACAAACTTTTGATAAAAAGTAAAAACTGACTTCCAAAACTAAAAAGAATAAAATAACTTCTACATATTAGCTTCTGAAGTCGGGGCATTCTCTTTGAAAAGATAATGTTAAAATAAAAGCCATAAAAGTTCTGATTGACCACATGCTCGGTGGTAATTTTACTAAAACAATTCAAGGAAATCTTATCATTTAGAGTATGAGAAATAAAAAAAAAATTGCAAACACTTTCTTGGTTCTCCCATGACCTTCTCAGAAATTACGTACTTTGCCTAACCTAAATTATAAATCAAGAAAGGAATGCGTTAGCCTCAGGGGTGAGGACTAAACTAACTAGGACTAACTAAAAATTGTCTCGGGTACTCATCATTCACCATTCATATTACAGCAGGGTATTCTGCTATTTTAAGCTGGTATGGAGCAAGCGTAGTCCTTCCTTTGTCGAGTCAACCTGTTCGTGCTGCAGCTATAATACAGGATACCACGTGAAAATACCACGCATCTGTTTACATAAACTATGACATTTTTCATGTAGTAGTAATGGCAATTTGGAAACCTCTCATAAATTAGGAGACCTGTGCCCAGGAGTTGGTATAGGCTGTAACTTTACTTACTTTCATTTTAATACGTGAAAAACGATTTTAATGTTATTTATTAACAACTTTAGCTAACCCTAACTAATCTTTTTACTCGCTAATTAAGTATTGATAAAAGAGCAACTTCGATCGAAAAAATTCTAGATTCGGTGGATGAAAGCAAAATGTTTTTAAATTGGTTCTATACGCTAACATTTAACTTATCCTTATTGACCAAGTTATAAATTGAACGGTCATATTCACCGACTCGAAAAGCTCTCAAGTCCAAGTATTCTACATCAGTACGGGTCAGCTTTCAAAGTTTGCTCGCTTTAGCGTAAGGGGATCGGACTATCGACGATGGATTGGTTTTACGAGTACTATCAAACTAGGGCATGTAAGCCGCCAGGTCTTATATACGGCTGTCATCGTCACTTATGTATGTTAGATTTGGCATTTTCCGAAATAAGCTTATTTGTCCATTTTGTGTATTTATTATTTAATATTTTATTTTATTATAAATACACAATTGGAGAGGGCTATGCTCGGGGTTTCTCTGCGTGATAAACTTAGAAATTAGGATATCCGCAGTAGAACCAGAATGACTGACATAGCCCAACGGATTAGTAAGCTGAAGTGGCAATGGGTCGGCCATATAGCTCGAAGAACCGACAACCGATGGGGAAGAAAGTTTTCGAGTGGCAGACACGTACCGGTAGGCGAAGTGTTCGGCGACCCACCACTAGATGGAGTGACAACCTGGTAAAACATGCAGGATTTGATTTGATTTGATTTGATTTGAATTCAGGTGGCTGAGGAACGTGATTTGTGGCATTCCTTGGGTGAGGCCTATGTTCAGTAGTGGGCTTGTGAAGGGTTGTAATGATAATAATAATATTTGGGATCGCACAAGTAATGAATGTGTTTCTATTGAATAAAACAACTTTTACAGATTTTAACGCATTTAATTTAACAAAACAGACACTTCAATTTGATTTATTTGTATAGACTAGCTGCCCCCGCGATTCGCCCGCGTGGAATTCACAACGATTTCATGGGTTTTAATTTTTTTTTGCGCGGTACCCCAATCCTTGTTCTGAAATAAAAGTAACTTAAGTTATCCCTTATAACATCAGCTATCTGCCAGTGAAAGTCCCATCAAAATTAGTCTAGCCGTTTCAGAGATTAGCCGGAACAAACAAACAGACAGACAGACAACTTTCATATGCATTTAGTAAAAAGCTGTTATTTTAACATTGCAAACAGACACTTCAATTTTATTTATTTGTAGTATAGTATACTATGTAGTATAGTATAGATTTTAAATTATTAACCCCGAGAAACTGTCTGCCCTTTTGTGAGAATTTTTATTATATATAATAAACACGCTGTAAAATGGCAGATTAAATCAAACACTTTTGAAAATACAACTTGGGGTAGTTTGCCCTATGTCAACCCTTCAGAAGTGTTTGCCATTTTTTTCTTAATTCTTTATCAACTTAGCTGACGGTAAGTCATTATTATTATTTGAATCAAACACTTTTTTGGACGAATTTTTTTTGCGACTTACCTGTATGCGCAGTACCAGGTGTACCCGGGTAGGCCAGGCAAACAATCATATACCTGCTTATTGAGTGGACCCAAGTTTCATGATGCATCAAACTCTTCATGAAAAATGCGTCATAAGCTCTCGGACCAATAGGGCGAATTTTACCATTGTCGCTATGCTTTGCAAGCGGGTTGCCAACTGCAGTTTTTATTATTTTCAGTTCTTATTAGAAACATGTTGCTGCTCATCTCTGTCCCGTATCAGTTTCTCTCCGTTGCCTCACCGACACCCAAATAAATTAAGTCGAAATATATCATGCCCCCCACTAGATGGAGAGGCGACCTGGTAAGATATGTAGGTCGATGGATGCCGGCGGCTCAATGACCGTGCTTTGTGGCTTTCCTTGGGGAGGCCTATGTTCACCAATGAACTTCTAAAAGGCTGTAAGGAAGATGATTCTGATGATATCATAATATCATATGAGTGTATACGGGTTTTACTAGATTGACATAAATATAATAACATATTAAAAGTGATTACTTGAATAAATGAAGAATTCTGTACAATAACTCAAAATCTATTTTAAATAAAATTCCAATAAAGTGTGTTATTCACATACTAAAATAAGTCAATATCTGAAACGCAATCCAGATGCAGAAAACTACATTAGATGCACTCAGACTCACCACTCGTTCATGTAACCTCGACCTAAACCTGTTCCAGTTCAGGCGCCATTTGCCTAAACATTAGTTCCTCAATAGTCGTTGTTCGCCGAGGGGATTAAAGCTAACTACGTTTATTTACAATAGCATTGGATTCAACGTTGGAAACTTGCCATGTTTGTGTGTAGTCATTTACCGGCTTGAGTGCACGCGGGTTGTAGCTTTACTTTAGTACCACGCATGAGAGACGGATTAGCTATAGGGAGCTGTCTTCAGGGAATTATGAACGTCTCTCTCTCTCCCTGTCTTGGCTTCTCCCACTATTTCTGCTTCTCAATCAACACAGACATTGTACACACAACAAGATACAGAAACAGTCATGTAGTGAGTTCGTACAAAGGTTCTACTTATTCCATAATTTACTGATTTCAGAAGATCCATAAGGGAAAATATATCAAAAAAGCCAAAATTTGTGCGTACATTACTCCTACTTACCACTAATTAATAAATAATATTTCACATAATAAACATAATAAATGTTTGATAGTTCAATACTTGTTATTACTAGTGTAAGTGTTGACGGCTAATAAAAATAATAAATTGGATTACAGCTATAAAAAGGGCAAAGACTCTGCATTATGCTTTGCAATACCATTTACGAAGACGTTATAGTGATTTACATCAGTCTTGAAAATTATAAAATACTTATTACATGTAATTAATTGAGACGGACAAAGAATTAGTCTAGCTATTCAAAGGGGGAACGCTGCCAGTATTTTAATAATATATTTTAGTTATTATAATATATTTTTTTAAGGTTTTTAGTTTTAGTTTCATTGTTCTAGTATATATTTTGTTTTTAATATTGTATATAATAAACTATTGTATATTATGTTACGTGAATAAATAATAAGACTGTAATATTAATTGAGTACTTAATAGCCCAACAGATCAGTAAACTGAAGTGAAGTGGCAATGGGCTGGCCATATAGCTCGAAGATCCGACAACCGTCAGCGAAGAAAGGTTCTCGAGTGGCAGCCTCGTACTGGTAAGCGAAGTGTAGGGCGTCCCTCTGCAAGATAGAGTGAGTGGTAAGAAATGCAGGAAGTCGATAAATGTAGGTGCCACAAGACATTCCTTTGTGAAATTCCTTGGGATAGGTCAAAGTTCAACAGTGGACTTGTGATGGATTGTAACGATGATGATGATAATGCTCAAAACTAAACCTAATTTAGCCTGCCAATCTTAAGTTCAATTAATTTTAGCGTCTAAAAATAACTACAGTACATAGTTACCCAGCGCCAAGATCACCTGCACCACTATGATAAGTGGTAGGACGGTATAATATTATGGCTGCAGTACGAATAGGTCAACCCGGGAATTACCACACTCGCACAGGATACCAGCGTGAAATAACAGCACTGTGTTGCTATGTTTCGTATGGCAAATGACAAGAACTGGAGACCCATTTTACTCATAGCGGAGAAATACCCTACAAGGGTGAACACGCATCTGCATTTTGTATTTTTAATCGAGGATAGATACTGGTTTGTGTGCTGGTTTGTCACCCTTACTTTTATAAAAGAATCTGAAAAACGGTTGATCCTGCAGGCCACCCCTAGAACTTCCCGCTTATTTCCGTGCGCAACGCTCGAAAATCTGTTTAATTTTTTTTTGGGTTTTTATTTTTTGAAAATCTTTGAAACGGCTCAACCGATTGATTTGAAAATGTAATCAGTTTGAAGTCTCAAGGAACACTTTCGAACACCGTGTCGCCCATCTCAATCGGTTGATTCGTTCTAAAGATATCGTACGACAAAATTTTATTTACATACACACACAAACGCACACACACGCACACGCACACACACACACACACACACACACACACACACACACACACACACACACACACACACACACACACACACACACACACACACACACACACACACACACACACACAGCTGGGAATAGTCGGAACTCGAAGTCCTAGGACCTCAAAACGTGGAAACTCGCGTTCTCAAAATCGCACCGTCTAATACTTCCTACTTTTGAAAATTATTAACTTTCAAAGCGGGAAGTTAAAAAAATACTTTTATGTTTTGCTAAATGCATGTTATTATGGCTGAATAATCATATTTTCAAGTGTCAAAACAACTGTAATCTATTATTCGCATTTCTGCGGCTAGGGAAGACGAAATTAGAGCAACGTCCATTTGTTATATGTTTCGTAGTAGCAGTTAATCATTATTAGGGTGGAAACTCATCGGGGCACATGCTCCCGAACTGTTAGCCGCAAACACCCGATGCCTACTCTACACGACCCGGACCCGCGGCTTTATATTGTTCCTCTAAATGTGGACATATTGTTACTGAAACTTAGCTGTAAGAATAACTTACGACATATTTTTTTAATAAATTACGCCTAAGTATAAAAAACAACTTGCTATAAAAATCTAATACACATAAAATTGTGTGTTTATGGATGATAATAACCCCTGGGAATGAAGTTATCGCTACCAAGCTATTTCTAATTTGTTTTGTGTTGTTAATTGTGTAATATACATGATTGTAAGCTGTTATTTAAAAAAAGTCCCGCTGGGTTTCTTGCTGGTTCTTCCCAGAACAGAGGTTTTTTTTCGAACCAGTGGTAATTAAACAAAAGAGTGACTTTCAATAAGTATTATTTATAATCTATATTGAATAAAGAAGTGTCTGCTTCTGTTTTCTGTTTATTAATTTGTGCTTCAGAAGTAACCTTTCTTTAACGACTGTGAATTTTCTGTAGTAAATTGACTATTAGTCTAATCGTATGGGTTTAATAACTAAAAATACGAATTGAAACTTCTTTACCACATGTCCTTGATTTTTTAATATTATCTAGTAATATATAGAGTAGAATAAATGCTGTAGAAATGCGGTCATTGAGGATTATGTTAGGGCTGAATCTGAATGACAGAGTGAGAAATTGTGTGATAAGAGAAGAGTGTGGTTTGTAAGATGATGTTGTGACCAAGATTAAGAAAGGAATGCTTCGGTGGTTTGGTCATGTAGAAAGAATGAATGAGGAAATTTATGTTGCAGAGGTGAACGCCAGAGTCGGGAAGGGACGCCCTAGGCGAAAGTTTATCGACCAAATTGGCGATATATTAAAAATGGGCCAAATTAAGTGTACCCTTAACCCATGCGTAGGTATATGGATGTGGAGGAGGCGAGAGAGGTGTGTCAGGATTGTGCCAAATGGAAGTCCATAGTCTCAGCCTACCCCTCTGGGTGACAGGCGTGAGTGTTTATGATGATAATATGCTCGTTTTGTGTACTGTTTTCTCCACCACCCAGCCGATAGTAAGTCAGTGCTAAAATATTATATATTAAATAATAATTTTTAATTAGTCCTAATAGTTATGTGTATTTGACATATCTTGAGTCAATGTTCATTAATTTTTTTTTCATATTAATATAACTCTTGCTACATGATTAGGCGTGAAAAGCTGAGAATCCTCTTAGAAATAACCTTTGATTAACTTCTAAATAATAATGCAGCTTGATATGATAAATCATTCACGAACAGATCTGCTTTGCCGATTTAAAGGATTATTATCGATATGTGTTATATATTTACATTCTTCCTCTTTCTATTCTGGATCCTATCTTAAGTACAACGCTTAATCACTGTTGGACTAACTCCTCTTATATGACGATGGATGTTTAAAGCCATTGTAAAATGCCGATAAACATTAATGATAGTGAATAAAACTACTTTTACGGATTATATCGCGTTTAATTAACTTATTTTATTAATTCCCGACGTTTCGGTGCTTTACAGCACCCATCATGCTTACAGCACACATCATGACGGGTGCTGTAAAGCATCCGAAATGTCGGGAATTAATAAAAATAAGTTAATTAAACGCGATATAATCCGTAAAAGTAGTTTTATTCAATGTGTAGTGTTCGCGTAAAAATATGAAATCATTATTAAATGATAGTTTTAATCGTAATATTTATTAAATAATACTTACTTTTAATTTAAAACACTGGAACTTAATATTTTGAACGTAGTATAAATTGTTTTACATGAGGTTACTATAAATTAACTGTAGAATAGAATGACCCATATGTACTTTATTTAGTTTTATTTTAAATTTAACATTGAACTGATACCCTCGGTGTTTAAGTAATCCGTAGTGTCGTTTAAAAAATATTACAAATACTCAAAAAAAAATACTAACAAAGATACGAACGATTTCGAACGAAGTCGCGTGCACAGCTAGTAAATATAATATTATTATAAATATCTTACTATTTGTACTAAGCTGTGTAAGTTGCTCAATATATAACTGTCTATTGTCTGATATCGTATAGGATTAGTACAATCCGTACTTGTGATTGATACTACTAAGTATCTCTTGACGTTAATAAGGACAATCGTCTCTAAGCCACAATAACCTAACAATACAGGTATGTTAAAGCTATAATCGAGTACTGCCTGTATTGTATTACACCTTTGCCCCTTTATAAAGAAAAAATAAATAATTAATGATTTTACTTGTCTTATTATTTCTTATTTAACATCACTATCATACCGTCCATTGCTTTGCCCTCCTACATTAAAAACATTGGTCATAATCGACACGCAAGACAGGTAGATTGGCGATCGTAGCACTAAAAGTTTCGCAGTTAGACGATGCTCTCCGTAACCGCACCGGTCTGAATATTTGATTATTATTCTGTTTATTCTTTACTGTTGTTAACTACGTTAAGTCGTTTGTTGATAACAAAAACATTTTCACTTTTACTTTGCCAAATGCTTAGCAGTTTGTTGGCAGAAAAATGCGCTTTTTCTTCCTAACATGCATGAAATACATACATAGCATTAAAAAGTTAAATGTAAAGTTACAGCCTATATACGTCCCACTGCGGGACACTGGTCTCCTCTAATTTCTGAGAAGGTTTTAGGGCAACGAAATGAACTGCCCTATTGCATGTGTGCGGACTTTACATGTCTTCAAAATTTTTTTAGTTTCCTCACGATGTTTTCCTTCACCGCCGAGCATATAGCATAGCATGCACACATTTATATTTTATAAGTAAAAATTTGATGAACCAATACAAAAATAAAGAATAATAACGAAGTTAGCAATAATTTTAAGTAACTTTTAGCTATTTTTTCTGTAGCAAATAATAGGACGCTTATCCCTCATTCTGTCAAAAGACAAACTCTAAACGCTTCCATTATTTGACTCTTACATCATACATAAGACGACATGGTGTGATGGAAATGTCACACCAGCACACACGACAGTTAGTTGTGTTATTGTAGAAGTAATTTTACATTACTTTACAAGTGCTGATTTTCTTTGCACGATATAATTCACAATGTACTCGTAAATATCCGCAGTAGAATCAAAGTAACCGATATAGCACAACGTATTAATAAGCTTAAATTGGAATCAAAGGTTTTCGAATGGCATCATCGTACCGGTAAGAGCAGTCCGAAGAGTTTTTTACGTGGTAGAGCCAAGCTGCATGCTATATTATGGTTGTAGCACGAATGGGTCGGCTAGACCGAGGAAGGACCCCACTCTCAAAGAATACCAGCGTAAAATAGCAGCTCAATGCTGCTGTGTTTCGTGTGGTGAGTGTAGAAAACCGGAGACCCTTCTTACTGGAAACGAGGCATCCCATCTTAGTCCTCAGGGGTGAAAACGCATCTGCATTTTGATTCTTAATCGAGGATAAATGTAGATGTCTATGGGCCACAGCATCCACTTACCATCAGGTGGTCTGTGTGCTCGTTTGTATCCTTTTCTATAAAAAAAGTGTAGGGTCCCACTGAACTGATGAGCTGATAAGGCTTGCAGGAAGTCGATATATACAGGTGGATCAGGACATTCTTTTGTGGCATCCATCGGATGAGGTTTATTACGTTCAGCAGTGGAATTGTGAAGGGTGTGAAGGACGAAGGATTTTTTTTTATTAATGACAAAAGTATGTTTCACTTAGTTGGCTTTCTTACAGAACTAATAAAATTAATATCAAATATAGCGATTTACAAGAAAAATATTTTGCGCTGGTTTTTGTAACTGCAAGATGGGGTAAAAATCTTCCGTAAAAAAATCTTAATATTATAAAATATGCATGAGCTAATTCAAATTAGCTGAATTTATTGTAAAATAAATGGAAAGTTAACGGTGACATACTTACTAATCTTAGATAAAGTTATACCTACAAAGCCTAAATTATATTTGTTTTGTTTTTAAATATTTAAAACCATTGCCTGACTACTATCATATCGCATACATATTAACCGGAGCCCATCGCCACACCATCTTCTCGCTTGTAGAACCTCCTTCCACAATAGGTAGCCAGATGTAAGGCAGTGTCTGAGTAATACTGCATATTCTATGGGCATGTTGTTTTCCTCGAGCCTTCTAGTTACAATCGAAATGCAGTCTTCAACAGGTAAGCATGTGAACAGAGACTGCACATCGAAACTGACCATAGTTTCATTGTCTGCCAGATGCAGGTCTTAATCTCGCTGACAAAATGGTAGGAACTTTGTGTGTTTGTATGTCACCTGAGCGGTGTGAGTATTTTCGCTAAGTGTTGAGCCAATCTGTAAGTTGGTGAATCGATTTGGCTAACTATGGGACGTAGTGGAGCATTGGGCTTGTGTATTTTTGGTAACCAATACAACTTCAGGTTTATGTTCCGATTCCTTCCAAGGATGATTCATGAGGCTATTGAAAAACCATCCTAATTTCAATAGAGAAGATGGCTGTGCTACCATCTGCTTGGGATCCTATAATTAATAAAATTAAATCCCAACTCAAGCATACAACTGCAAGACTTCAAGATACTGTAAGTTCATACTGCAGCCCGCAACAAAAATTAATAATTTTTAATCTGGAGGTAACCGTGGTTAACTATGACATTGAGTTTTGGCGGGAACTTGATCGGCGGCGGTTTGTTGCTCCTGTATTATTTAATGATTTCTTATATTTACGCGAACACTACACATTTAAATAAAACCATGGGTGCTGTAAAGTACTGAAACGTCGGAATATAAAATAAGTTAATATACGCGATAAAATCCGTAAAACTAGTTTTATTTAAATCCTGTATTATTGTTCGAATAATGGTTTGAAGTGGATTTTGATATGTAAAATGGTGCGATTTTGTGTATTAAGTGTCTGCGCATGTGAACTATTAGTGGAAACGGTGAAACAAGTGCCTGATGGTGATGTGATTCTCAAGATAAGGTGTCTATCTGCTTAGGCGCCTTGAGATACCATCGCCAACTGTCAGCTGTCTGCTGACTCAAGTTGCCGTCAAAATCTCCCAAGGGCTGCACAATGACGCATCAACATATTGTGAAGCAGTGTACTATGAAGGATAAATAAACATTTGGGGAAATTATAATAAACCGAATAAAATACCTAAGACTTGGCCTAAAGGTTTAGATACCAGGCCATAAACTGCAAAAAAAACTATGACATTGGGACGTCAATACCCCAGTCCCCCGTGACCATGAGTGCTGTAAAGTACTGAAACGTCGGGAATATAAAATAAGTTAATATACGCGATAAAACTGTAAAACTAGTTTTATTTAAATCCTGTATTATTGTTCGAATAATGGTTTGAAGTGGATTTTGATATGTAAAATGGTGCGATTTTGTGTATTAAGTGTCTGCGCATGTGAACTATTAGTGGAAACGGTGAAACAAGTGCCTGATGGTGATGTGATTCTCAAGATAAGGTGTCTATCTGCTTAGGCGCCTTGAGATACTATCGCCAACTGTCAGCTGTCTGCTGACTCAAGTTGCCGTCAAAATCTCCCAAGGGCTGCACAATGTGACGCATCAACATATTGTGAAGCAGTGTACTATGAAGGATAAATAAACATTTGGGGAAATTATAATAAACCGAATAAAATACCTAAGACTTGGCTAAAGGTTTAGATACCAGGCCATAAACTGCAAAAAAAACTATGACATTGGGACGTCAATACCCCAGTCCCCCGTGACCATGAGTGCTGTAAAGTACTCGAAACGTCGGGAATATAAAATAAGTTAATATACGCGATAAAATCCGTAAAACTAGTTTTATTTAAATGTGTAGTATTCGCGTAAATATAAGAAATCATTACAAAGAAAACTGTTTAGTTCGAATGATTGTTATGACGAGAACAAAAGAATGGAAACTGGCCGAGCGTCTGGTTGTCCCATAGTGAAAATGAAGAGGAGAAATTGAGTCATGCACACACTCCCCGAAATTTATTCTGTGGAACACCGATTTGGTTTAATTTTTATCTTCTTTTATATAAATGTTAGTATGTTCTCCTGTATGGTGAAGGCAAAGGTACATATCTTGCATACGGACTGTCGTCGTAGATCGAAAACAATTATTTTTAGGCCATACAAACACTTGTTCCACGCACTTTGACGTGCAGTCTCGTAGCGCCGCCGGAAACGAGGTATTCCATTTTAGTCCTCAGGGCAACGCAACTGCATTTTCATTCTTAATTGAAGATAGTTGCAGATGTCTATGGGCCACAACACAGTATGCTTGTTTGTCACTCTTATTTTATAAAAAAAATGTTTTAGCAACTACGCTACAAAGCTGCAGGGTATCCTTATGGAGGCTGAAAACTTAAATCTTTAGTATCTCTTATGTAAATCAGTATTTTAATAATGAAAAATAAACTATATAACTATATCTATTATTATATATTATGGTAACTACGTAATAAACTTTTCGATAAACGCTTACTGAACTGATTTCGGTCACGACATACATCAGATTGACGGATATTTATTGTATATGTAATCAAAAATAATTAAATCCGACGACTTAATTATTATACCGGGCGATATAATTGCTCGTCGGGTATAAAATTAATGATCGTTATAATGTTTGTTCGGATGCGGCTTCCACTTCCAATAAATTTTAAAATTAGTTCGTTTATAAAAAACGACAAGCGGTTGCTCAAGGTTCCCCCTGTTGGAAAGAACGGCTTGTCCTATTTAATTTTATATTGCTCTTTAACAGTACAGGAAACGTTATGATGGTGTTACGGTTCCGTTATTTTTTACTTTTATTATCATAAGTTTGAGGAATAAAAGAAACAATAGAGCGGCGATTTGATTTAGATTTCTGTTCTACAGAAAACCTAGTCAGTCAATACAATCACGATTTCTCTTGAGTATTATCACGGTGTATTATGTAAAGTATTATAACTTAATTGAACATTAATTACTATTAAATCTCTACATAGTATAAAACAAAGTCGCTTTTCGCCGTCTGTACGCTGAGATTTTTAAACTACGAAACGGGAGGCATATGTCCAGAAGATGACGTTTGGCTGTAAGAAATGAATGAATGAATTGTGATATTTTGTATTAAAATTACCAATGGGTTATTAAAACAAGCTCAATGGTGACGAACGTTGATGACTCACTACTGCGAGTTAGATCCTTGTATGGTAAAGGTAATGGTATAACCTACAAATATTGGTTCTATGTTTAGGTGGTTGTCCTTGTGCATTTTATGGACATGATATGCATATACATTAAATATGACAGTAGTTTTTTTAAAAATTATAATTGGTCCTTCTGGATAGGTACTTACCTATTTCTGCCGCTAAATAGCAGCACTTGCTTTGCTGTGTTCCGATCTGAAAGGTTTAGGGAGCCAGTTTCATTACAGGTTGTGAGGCAGTAGTAGTATATCAACGCATCTGTAGCCTTTTTTTTTTGCTTGAAATTGGCTGCAATTTTTATGGATTGCAACATTCACATACCATCAGGTGTATTTTAGATTGCCACTTCAGTTTTAAAAAGTTGACACGAAACTTCGGGAATTTAAAACTAAGTATAATTAAACGCGATAAAAATCCGTAAAAGTAGTTTTATTCAATGTGTAGTGTTCGCGTAAATATAAGAAATTATTAAAGGAGGGAAAATTAACATATATTACTTATATTTTTTATGTATTCTTATGTTGTTGCCTGTCCCAAACAAAATAATATTTTTACATAATATAAATCATTTTTGTTTTAACATCAAACAGAATATTTCATGGGAAAGCAAATAAGTACATTCAATGAGAATTGATTACTCGCTGCAAATGATTATTTGAGTCGAATTCGAATATCGATTCCATAAATTGCATTCCATCCCATTCTACCTCTTGGCTTATAAGCGGGACAGCAACAATAGATGGATCTAATAAGGAGCACGAATAGTTATATACGAGCATGGTCAGTTTTAATGTACTGATTTGCATTGTTAATTGCGTCAATCAGTCACACGATTTATGCTAGTGAGTATGCGACGTTGATCTATATTCTATGAAGGCAAATTGCGTTGGTTGTAGTGGTAGTTCAACCATGAAGTGGCGGTGTAAGAATATTTACTACCGCATATCATCTCGTGGGTGTTGTAAGAGGCGACAGAGGAAAATGAAACAGGAGAGCAGCATCTTCCTGTTAACAACTCACAACAATAAAAAACTGCGGTTGTCAACCGCTTTTATTTCATTAAGTCTGCCGTTCAGCCGTGGACTATTGATATGCTATGATGGTGATGAAGATGATGAAATTACGTTCATTGTCCATATAGTATTAACTTGATGGTATTTTCTGGAACAACGTCTTTTATCCACACAATACTAACTAAGCATTATTTTTGTGTGAAAAGTTTATTTGATTTCGCGTTTTATTTTGGCTGAAGTTTAACTATCCACAATACTCGTAGGAACGAAATATTTATTTAATATATATTAACTTTTGAATACAGTTATTAAGTCGCAATAAATATAAATAAATTAAAGCTTCACATGGAATATGTATTCTTAAAACCTTAAAACTTATGCCAAAAGATTAGAGAAAGTATATATCAGAGACACGTGGACAGTTATAACCACAGAACACACTCTCAAAAAGAGGTTATTATCACAAAACGATCCGTAAACCTAATTTATGTTTAACACAAATGTGGGGATTCTCACTTGGACATAATTTAAAATTAAAAAAATTGTACAACCGACTTCAATATATATTATTAAGGATAACTCAAAAACTATTGGTCAGACCTTGATAAATTTTTTTATTTGAAAGCACCAGTTTTCAAATAAAAAAAATAATCATTGAAATCGGTTCACGTAGAACAAAGTTATGAGGTAACACACATAAAAAAAACATACTTACAGTCGAATTGAGTACCTCCTCATTTTTGAACTCGGTAGAAAATCACTTGCTGTCCGATGAACTGTGGGTTCAATCAAACATGATGTTTGCTAATCAAATATTTTTCCACAAACATCAAAATAAAGCCAACGTTTTTAGGTAGAAGCAAACTTTGTCACCCTTTTTATATAGGATGAGTTTGACAAACGAGCATACAGTCCACCTGATGGTAAGTGGTTACTGTTGCCCATAGACATCTACATCTATTCTCGATTACCAAGATGAAATGCCTTGTTTCCAGTAAAAACGGTCTACGGTTCTCTACACGTACCATACGAAACACAGCAGCGTTGAGCTACTATTTTACGCTGCTCGTGGTTCTTTCCCGGTCGAGCCGAACCATTCGTGCTACAACTACACTACTGATATAGCTTTAGCATGGCTCGTAACACGTAAAAAAAGTTCACCACTAGTACACCGATAAAAATTATTAGTTGGTTATAAATATAGACATATAAAGAATCGTTTTACTATCTTAGCATACAGAAGACTTTTTACTAATGACATATTTATTGCATACAAATCCATTCCATTTGTTTTACATTAACATCTCTTCGAGAATAAAACCGGTGAAAGTGACGTGATACATCCTCCGATAATTGTCGTGTGACGAACAAGTTTTAAAATAAGCTAGTATTTATTTTAAATGGCAGATGAGTTGCTATGAAAAATTCGGACGGCGGAATGTGGAGCGTCGTCGCCGTGACGTCTATTTGCGGTAATAATTATCAAGCTAATAACTGTCAATTGCTATTGTGTCTTAATTTTTCGTTATTTATTTTTCTTTTCTGGGGAAATGTGAGCAATTCTTTACTTTCTTTACTTTTCTTTACTTAAAATAATGTTTGACACAGTGCACCGATGACGATAAGTTAACACTGTTGTCCGTAGTCATTTATATCTATCATCGTTTAAGAATCAACATGCAAATACGCTGTCACCCCTGAGGATTAAAAACGAAAGTGTCGTTACGAGTAAAAGGGGTGATTAACATACAGTTAATAATATGTACAAAGATGTGGTAGCTAAGGGGTAAGTTCTTGGCATCCAATTCGCCAATCATTAATTTTATAGTACAAGAGAAACCCCAGCTAGATCCCCGCGGATACAAATGAATTTGCGGATTGTACTTAACACATTATAAGTTAACTCGCGTGTCTGAGAAAAATAAATCGTGGACACGTTAAATTTGCCAACACACGTACAGAAGAAACGCGGAGGACTTACCGCTTCCAACCCTTTTAAGAAATAAGAGAAGAAATGTGTGCCCGTTTTTATTGGCTGTAATGAAGATGATGATTATGAGTAAACGTTCAAGCTAATTACCTATATAAAACTCTTTGTACAACCATTGAATAACTTCAGTTATATAAAAATAAAATAATTTATAGCCAAGTAAACTCCTAACACAATGAAATTAATTTAAAATGAATGACCGTAGCTAAGTAACTCAAATATTTTAAAAACATAGCTGCAGCATTCCAATAAATAACTACGCTTCCAAGGAACCACTGCACCAACGTGTGCCCTTATGTGTGTGCCAGGTTCCTAACTCACTGATATAATTTACATCTTGAACATTCGACTAGCAATGGACCTCCTGTTTGAGTACATCGTCGGAGTAGGGGTCACACTCACACAGGATCGTTTTGACGTTAATTTTTTTTTAAAACGAATTTAAGCTAGACTGCTGATCCAATTGGTTTGGGAAGAAAACTCTTTTAATCTAGACTCTAGATAGAGTGCATAAAACGATGAATATAGTTAATTTGATAAGGACTTGCACTTTGTTACACAAACGACTCGCATAAACTGAAGACTTACTACGTGTATTTTTGAATAATTTTATTTTGTTATTGCGAGTTATCTGAATAGATAGACTTCTGTTTAAAACTATTTGAGATAAACAATTTCATTATTGATTGTTTTCATAATATAACTTAACGATTTATTAAAGTCAGGAGGCACGAATTTTCCCGATTTATTTAAGCGAATATCGAACCCAACCCGAGTTCGATATTCGCTTGCGTATTGTAAAATTTACGGCGTGCCCCTGAGCTAACATGGCTACGAACATACGTTAGGTAAATATTAAGAATTTATAATACAGACATAATGACATACAATGTCGAAATATGAAATACAAGAGAAAACTTGTCACACAAAATAGGTCATTAACCTGAAGTATTCGAGTCGGTGAGCTTGGTAGGGACGCCGCAGCGCTGAGTTTCGCCAGTAACGACGTTAGAGAAATCTTGGTCGCACAAAAAGCTCCCTTTCACCTGCAGAAATCACGTTGGGGGTGGTCCACCCCGCCCGCTCCCATAAGAAAACCCTCCGCGTTGTTAATTATCCGAAGACGCTTTCTGTAACTGGATATCTGTGATTTCACTGCAAAAAAACAGGATGGTCTTGATGATTCATTATGTTTTTTTAGATTTTTAATAAGTGCTTATAAACGTAGTAGAGCCACAACACACACACACACACACACACACACACACACACACACACACACACACACACACACACACACACACACACACACGCACGCACGCACGCACGCACGCACACACGCACACACACACACGCACACACACACGTGTAAATTACTTTAACTATTGTAACTTTAATTACAAAAACAACAATTATATATCTTATTGTCGCACGAAGTGTACCTAAAGTTAAAGGGACATATTGTTAAATGATATGTTAATGTAACAATATAACAATAAAGGGATATATTGTTATATTGTTACCAGGTTTGCAGAAATTAAAATGGTTATACCTCATTTTGAGGAGAAACTTAAACTGAGCAAATAAAGTAAACTTATTTTTATATATTATTATTATAATGCTATAGAGTTGGTTGCAACGTTAATTGAATAAAATGGATTGGAAATCAGGAGATGGCCAGCAGCGTCTTCCTAATAACGACTAAAAATAAAAAACTGCGGTTGCCAACCCGCTTGGCAAATATCACCAATATTAGGCAATTTATGGGGGAGACCTATGTTCAGCAGTGGACTTTAATAGGCGGTAACGGTAACAGTAATAATTGCTTGGCTGGACGGCGGAAGGGTGCAACGGTTGCACAAAATACGGTATTAAAATAGTAGCATATGTACAGCTGTGTTCCTGTGGTGAGTGAAGAGAACGTGACATCATTTTAACTTGGTTGATGGATTCTCTTACTCCACCACCAAACAGCAGCAGAAACCTTTGGAATTTAATGAGATAATATGTACAATCGATGGCGTGTGTTTAGATTAAGGTAAACCAAACCCCTCCTCCCTCTCTTTCCATCACAAACCACGTTTGTAACCCTTAGTCACCTAGTAGACCAAACCATAAGTTTTAAGCCACACTTTAAATGATTTTGACCAGGTTACGCAAGCTCATTTATATTTAAATTTTTTTGATTGCCGAATTATCAAGATGGTTTGTTACCGTATTATAATTATCTAAGTGATCATTTAATAGCTATTACATAAAATATTTCGGTTCTAGTAAGCGATAAAAATATTGTAATCATAATAATTACCTAGGGCTTTCGTAATAAATACAGTACGCTAATGTAATTGCTGAATCAGCCAGATGGAAATATACGTAACATTGGAGATTGGAATTTATGATTAACAAACACATATTTAACCATAAAATAAATGAAATTCTTTTCATTTGGGGTTTTCGGTTTAAATACTCGTTGGTTTGGAACATCTGACTTGTTTTTTCACTGTGGAACCAATTTCTGTTTGTTTTGACCTGTCTGATCGTTGTCTCGAAATGGGGACAGGTCGAAATTTTAGTTAGATCTGTCCCCAGAGCTTGTTTCAAAGCTTACTTTGGGGACAGATAAAAACTTACAAGTTCGAACTGTCTCCGAAAATTATCTATATTGCGTATTGCATTTTTCAAATATAAAATGTAACGTAGCTATTCGAGGACTTGAAAAAATAGCTCTATTAGAAAAACCTTGGTATACATTCACAGATATTTGTAAGCGACTCTCATTTAAACCTTAAATCCGTTATTTTTTTAGTTCGTTTTAATATATATATATATATATATCATCATCATCATCATCATCATTACAGCCCTTCACAAGTCCACTGCTGAACATAGGCCTCCCCCAAAAAATGCCACAAAGCACGGTCCTCAGCCACCTGCATCCATCGACTTCCTGCATGTCTTACCAGGTCGTCACTCCATCTAGTGGGGGGACGCCCTACACTTCGTCCGCCGGTACGAGGCCGCCACTCGAGAACCTTTTTTCCCCATCGGTTGTCGGTTCTTCGAGCTATATGGCCGGCCCATTGCCACTTCAGCTTACTAATCCTAATCATGATGTCTCAGTGATCGCGAGGGTGAAAACCGGCAGCGATCACCGAATGGTGAGGGGCACACTGAACCTAAACGTAAAGTTGGAGAGGTCACGTCTAATGAAGTCAACGCTCCGTCCCCCTCGTGCTCTAATCCAAAGTCCCGAAACCTTTCAGCTCGAGCTACGAAACCGTTTTCAGTGCCTAGAAGATTGCAATGCAGTGGACGATATGAATGACAAGCTCGTGGAAACTGTCCATGCGGTCGGAGCTAAGTTTTGCAAGACCCGCCGCAGAAGAACACAAAAACTCTCCGATCACACTCTTAATCTCATGGCTGTTAGACGGGATATGAAGCTGCAGTCTTCAGTAGATTTGACAGAATACAGGCAACTGAACAGACAGATCTCCAAATGCATGCGGCGGGACTTGCGCAACTTCAATACAGCTCGTATTGAAGAAGCGATCGAGCGGAACCAGGGCTCCAAAGTCTTTGCTAGAGATCTGTCTGCCAGAAAGAGCCAACTGTCGAAGCTGAAGACCAAGTGTGGCAGCGTCGTTTCCGGTACACCTGAGATTTTGAGTGAGATTGAGAGGTTCTATGGGCAGCTGTACACATCATCGTTGAGCCACACGCAAGTGTGAGTAACGATCCAAGAGCGAGTCTTATCCGACACTATTCCGATGATATCCCGGACGTCAGTCTGAGCGAGATTAGAATGGCTCTCAGCACCTTAAAACGGCAAGGCCCCAGGCGAGGATGGAATTACAGCCGAGCTTCTGAAAGCGGGTGGAAAACCGGTTTTGAAGTCCTTCAGAAGCTCTTTAATTCCATCCTACATGGTGGCATTACACCGGAGGCGTGGAGCAGAAGTGCGGTGGTCTTGTTCTTCAAGAAAGGCGACAACGCTCTCTTGAAGAACTACAGACCGATTTCCTTCTGAGCCGCGTCACGTGCTGTTTTCGAGAGTCATTACGAATCGTCTCGCACGCAGACTCGACGACTTCCAGCCTCCCGAACAAGCCGGTTTCCGAAAGGCTTTAGCACCATAGACCACATACATACCCTTCGGCAAATTGTACAGAAGTCCGGGGTACAATTTGCCACTATGTCTGGCGTATGTGGACTATGAAAAAGCAATTCCGTCGAAATTTGGCGGTGCTGCAGTCCTTCAGCGGTGCCAAGTTGACTGTCGGTATATCGAAGTGCTGAAGTGCTTGTACAGTAGGGCTACGATGGCTATCCGAGTACAGAACAGAGTACGAAACCTATCCAACTGCAGAGAGTGTAAGACAGGGTGACGTTATATCCCAAAACTCTTCACCGCTGCATTGGAAGACGCTCAAGCTTCTGGACTGGAAAGGATACGGTATTAACATCAATGGCGAGTACATCACTCACCTTCGATTTGCCGACGATATAGTCCTTATGGCAGAATCGCTGGAGGACCTAAGCACTATGCTCAATGACCTCAATAGTGCCTCCAAACGGATAGGTCTTAAGATGAATATGGACAAAACAAAAATAATGTTTAACGTCCATGTCACACCTATGCCGGTAGTTGTTGGGATCACTAAGCTCGAAGTTTTTGATGAGTTTGTTTACCTGGGACAAATAGTCCGACTAGATAAGTCCAACTTCGACCAAGAGGTCAATCGACGGATTCAACTCGGCTGGGCAGCGTTCGGGAAATTACGGCACATCTTCACGTCAGGTATACCTCAAAACTTGAAAACGCGACTGTACAACCAGTGCGTGTTGCAGTGATGAGCTATGGAACTGAGACGTGGTCCGGTCACTGCTGGCCGGATGAGGAAGCTCAAGGTCGCTCAGCGAGCTATGGAGAGGGCTATGCTCGGAGTCTCACTGCGTGATAAACTTAGAAATGAGGATATCCGCAGTAGAACCAGAGTGACCGACATATCCCAACGGATTAGTAAGCGGA
The DNA here is from genome assembly GCA_029286625.1 of Parnassius orleans. Lineage (NCBI taxonomy): Eukaryota > Metazoa > Arthropoda > Insecta > Lepidoptera > Papilionidae > Parnassius > Parnassius orleans. Next base: position 7,113,473 of record JAGSMP010000018.1, read on the forward strand.
TATATATATATATATATATATATATATATATATATATATATATATATATATATATATATATATATATTTCAAATACAAGTATTAAAGGTTTTATTAAAAGGACAATTTTTTAATGTATCGCCAAGAATCCCAATTGAGCATTCTGTATACACTCGAGCAATTTCTAAGAACCGTGAGCGAACATGTAGCTACTTAATACCTTGGCTTATCAATAACTTGCCGTCAGAATTGGTGGACAATGTCACTAAAAATAACATTAAGTGTAAGCTAAAGGATCACTTTCTTAAGTTATTATAACGTGTTTTCATCTCATTTTTTTTTTCTTATTGTTTGCATTTCTCATTGTCATTTTTTTTTCTGATTGTTTGCATTTCTCATTGTCATTTTTTTTTCTAATTGTTTGCATGTTTTTTTTTCTTTTTTTATAGTATCTACAATACAATATTACGCTATATTATCTTATAAAATTGTAAACTCTCGATAGCTTAGGTATAAACCTTAGTTGTTTCTTAAATGCTATCACTACAAATATTTGTAATGCTTGTTCATGTGATAAATAAAATATAATTAGCAGCAAATGCGTGTAAAATAAAAAAAAATACATTAGAATGGAGTTTATGTGATGCGCAGTATGGGTAAAATGTGTACGGAAGCGTGACTGAGATAAATGCAATGGAGGTTTAGCCTTTAATGATTCCATGATGTGACGTCTGTGTTTTTATTTTACAGGAATAATGTACTTCAAAATGTAATAAATTACTTGTTATTAAATTTATTATATATTTTTGATAAATGTACTCAAAACGTCTACGATAACGTAGCTATTAATCGCACGGATACCTTACAATTCCGCACAATTTTATTATGCAACAAGCATTTATATGAAATGAATCTCGACAAGAATTTCTTAGTATTATTTAACTTATTTGGTCAATGTAAGAAAATACCAAATAGTTTATAATATATAATTATAATTTATATAATTTAAGGAATATTATAATAATTTAAATTAAGTTAATTATAAATCATACAATTTTTTTCAATATTTTGAAACTGATAAATTGTTTAATTGTGTTGCTATTACTTATCTCCTTTGCCGTAAAGTTTGAAAATTTGCCCGTCTTTGAGCGGAATACAGAATAGGTAGATACTCTTTTAGCAGGCCACAAATAGCTGTGTATTGTATAGGTATATTAGATGTTCATTTGAAAAATGCTCACTAAAATCTGTTATCTGTGAAAACATTGCATCTATAAGCTACCACTTTTACTATATCTATTATATAGATAGTCGTAGTTTAGGTTTGAATATGATGAGAAGCTTACTACGATCTGTAATTAACTACTTATTAATTTAGTTTAACCAGATTGTTTACTTATACAAGAGGATCTTGCACGTTTTGAATCATATTCCTTAGAAATACATTAGATCGTAACATAAATAAACGTTTAATTGTCGAAATTTGTAGATAAATTAAAAGAATAAAAAGTGCTGTAATTTGAAAACAAATTGTTATGATTTCGTCTCATTATCGTATTGTTTTACATCTCCGTACATTTTTTGAAATTAATTTAACTAAAAATAAAATTCATAATTTTAGAAACAGATCTGATTTGCAAATTCCTATTTATCCCCAAAGTTTTCCTTGGGGACAGGCTCGTGGAGATAGTTAAAAAAACAATTAGAGAGATACTAGTAATGAGTATAGTTAGAATATGAATAAATAAATGAATAAATCTATTCATTGTGTAATGATATTATTTTGTGTAATTTGAATTTGGTTATCTGTTAAAAATATTTGATTACATTTTTTTAGATCTTTGAAGAAGAAATGTTTACGACTTGATATTGCAGATTACGTCTTATTGTGTTTTGACCAATTTAATCGTGTTTTTGCAATGATATGTTGTGTGAAAACATAGGATTATATTTATTTTTTTAACGTAAATATTTTACGTCAAAAAAACATGTAGTGCCAGAGTAATAGAGACAGAACACGTACAAATACCGTTATACATGCATATACATGCATGTATAACGGTATTTTTCTAATAATTATTATCTCTATTATTTCCACTCTGTCCAAGGTGTTAGAAAAGTAGGTTAAAAACAGGCTCATGCGATATATTGAGTTTAATAATCTACTGAGTGCAAATCAATATGGGTAGAGAGAGGGTAGAGAAGGTGAATCAAATCAACAGAAGACGCAGTTCTGACGCTAAGTAGAAAAATCTCTACATATTACACTACATTGTTCCCAAGTGCATGGGTGTTGTTTTGGATCTCCAGAAGGCTTTCGATACAGTTTCAATCCTATTTATTGACCAGGGCGATAGCTCGTGACTGGTTCGCAGATCATCTAGTCGGAAGATCACAACGTGTACGGGTCGAAGGACATGAGAGTGATAGTGCAGGATGCACCTACAGCGTTCCACAGGGTAGTGTACTAGGACCTCCTCTCTTCCTCTTATACATAAATTCTATGCAAAATTAATTTGCCCAATTTTGACTTACTCATGTTTGCAGACGATACGACGATCATGAGTGTGACTGTTCCTGTTTGTCGCATGTACATTCTATAAAGTACCTTGGGGTCACAATAGATGATAAAATAAATTGGAAAATGCATACAATGTCATTGTCTATAAGATTGAGAAAACTTATTTATGTTTTTAAAACTCTAAGACTCTGTTTTTTTTCTGCTTAAATCATTTGCAAAAGCTTGACCGTTGACACACATACACACACACACACGCGCACACACACACACACACAAACACACGCACACACACACACACACACACGCACACACACACATACACACACACACACACACACACACACACACACACACACACACACACACACACACACACACACACACACACACATAAATTAGTTTAATTATTGTACATACTCAATAATTAAAGGACATGTACACATATACCTATATACATGACAGATACACGCTAGTAAGTAGCTACTTTAGGAGCGTTATTGAATATTTTTGATAGGCCATTTCCGACCAGGACTCCATCTGATAATAAGTAGTAATGGCATTCTAGATTCTGAGCTTAGAGAAATGCGGAAACCTTTACAAACATTATATAGCACAAATATTATTGTCTTCACTTGTAAATCGCTTCTACGGTTTCTAAGTTTAATTCATCTACAGCTATTTTTGAAGCCGAATTTTTACCTATATTTTCACTATATTTTATACACAATCAAGTCAACCAAAAAATTGCTGATATAAGTAATAAAAAGAGAAGTTTTCCACAATATTAAAATGTGTCCTCTCTATAATATCCTTTGGGCCGAATTTCGTCTGGGCAGAAGATGATTTTAATGCCCGAGTGTATGCCGAGGCGCACTCTCATTCCCTCACTTTCATAGTCCGAAGGGACGGTAATAGGTTAAATAATTAGCTAGGTTCGACCTTATGAGGGACTTTATGATCAGTAATCGCATTTAAGATCACTTTTCTTGGATAAACATTTAAAGAGCTATACTTTCAAGTAGGTCTGAATTTCCAATCCACAATTTTGATTGGACAAAATTTAAAATTTTCTTGTACTAACCACGGGTTAAAATGCCTCTTTATCAAATAAAAAATTGTAACTTAGCTTACAAATACGAAGCACAAAGTGAAAATTATATCGACGTTCTAGATCTGCAAGAAGCATTCCAAACGCAGCGACGTCATGACAGTAATGAATTTACAGATACGCATTGTGACTTTGTGACATGTTATTTGAAATAGTTGCTTTGAACTTTGAATCAATAGATCCAGTAAAGCTGATATGGCATATCAGCTTTACGTAATAAATTGGTTATTTCAGTTCTAAATTGTGTAGATATTTTTGAACGATGTCAGGAACAAGCAGCTTACTTATGTCAGTTTGAAATTTTTGTAATATTGTCAACTTAAAGCAATAAATTTATCTCCGTTTTAGATAACATTACAAAAGACTTTCGAAGGAAAGGTTGAAAATAGGGAAACATGAATCAGGTCAAAATTTTAGATTTCCAAGAAACATTCGACCCGCAATGAAGTTCCAACAATAATGAAACTCCGGTTCCGGATATGTCACAGATTAATATACTACATAATATTTACTACGTATAGTACGTAATATATGTATCGTGATATGTCAGCCGCCAGGGTTGTCACAACTATTAGATATTTAGTTTATGTTAAAAGTGTAAACAAGTTAAATTTTTGTCGTTTTAATGTACTCGTATATGAAATTTATATGTATATTACAAAAGCAGGTGTTTGTTGATTTAATAAGCCTTTGATTTTGATCGAATGAGTCACGTCAAAACGATTATAAAGATCAAGAATTATTATCGTTTTATCAATCTTTCAAAGTCCACTGTTGGACATAAGCCTCCTCCATAGATTGTTTCATAACCGGAGTCGGGATAGTTGCCACGCTTAGCGGGTAGGTTGGCAATCGATTTTTTTTTTAGATGTTATTAGGAAGACGTTGCTGCCCTTTTCTTGGTTTATTTTCTTCTGTTGCCTCTTAGAACATTCACGAGATGATATGGGGCAGTGGTAATTCTTACACCCTCGCTACACGAACAAGGTCAAGAATATAACAAAATATTTTTTAAATTCGTATTAAACGTAAATTATGTTCTTTTTTGGTTCGAAAAATCTTATTCAGCCATGGAAACAGCTGGAAGTAGCTTGTTATCGATCTTACTTGTACCATTTCCATACGTAATACCCATTATTTATAATTATTGTTAATGTGATGCTAATACAGCATTGCGATGATCCATATTGTAAAATTAATTCACACAAATTGAGACTTAATAGCTATATGTAGATAATTAATGCTAATGGACAAGCGCCGGCCGGTGTGTCAGCCGTTAACAAGACTATCCGCAATTCGCAGCGCATTTCCAAAGCCACGATTCGCGTGGATGTGTTTCCATTGAGTGATAACTACAAAATTATAAATTAATAAAGACACAAACACCAACTGCAATCAATGTGGTGCCTCACGTTTTCCCTATATACAAGGTTTTTTATTAAGAGCGCTTGAACTTTGAAATGAAGACAGGCATTGCTTCATCGATCACAGACCCGGTTGTCTCAAATTTATTCATTAAACGACAGATTGTGGACTCTGCAGGACGGTCATGAATGCCATAATTGGACGCAACGCACGGAACGTTAGGCGAACAGAGCACTGATTTTGATAATTAATTTTAATTATTGTAAAAGCGTGCAACATTCTTGTCAAATTTTACAGCTATCGCTTTACCAAGATGACCGCTTTACGTTGTCAAAGTTCGAGCGTCTCTATTGAAAAACCCTATATATATATATATATATAGATAGATAGATAGATAAAAAAATCCTTATTGCATATTTTATGTACAAAGGTGAACTTAATGGCATAATGGAATTCTCTTTCAAATAACCTTTGTTATCGGCTAGCTATTGGTAGAGTAGCAATACAACAAGCAACTTATTAAGATTCTAAGACAAATATGCATACGAAATATAACATACACACATACATTTCTATACAATATTATACATAACATAAACAAAACATAATACGTATAAGTAACAGGTGGATAATATAATAATATAATATATAATAATGGGTGGATACTATTTGAACCGATATACTAACCTAGTAATTCCAATTTTTTTGTGTTCTTTTTACTCAAAATCAAAACCTACCAGAGGCTGTGTGTAGTTTATAAGGACCTACGACAGTAATATGCAAGTAAATTTAAGAAATATAATGTTAATCAAAATATATTATAAAAATTTTCTTTCGTGCAGTATTTTATTTTTTCAATATAAAGCCCGTAAAAATTATAAACAGACTCGCTCAATTACGCGGCTTTTATTTTCAAGTATTTTCAGTACTACCCTAGGCTACAAAATTACTAGCAGGCATGTATTTCTTGAAAGAATTACCTGTACTCATCATGTTGGGTAGACAGATTGGTTAGCGCAGATCCATTAGCTATCTGTAAACTTTGAGTCTTAATTGCCAGAGCCGCCGTCAATCAGTAGGTTGCATTGCGAGCAAGTTAGGTATACATTTGGAAAAAAAAATCACATAATATTCGAAGCTTATTGTATGCTAATGTTTTTCACAAATACCACCGTATAGTGGGGGTGTAAGAATATCCTCTACTCCATATAGTCCCGTGGGTGTAGTAAGAGGAGACAAAGGGAATCAAACGAGGAGATGGGCAGCAGCGTCTTTCTTTTTTTTTTTACTTATTATAAACCAGTGCTTGACCACAATCCCACCTGGTGGTAAGTGGTGATGCAGTCCTAGATGGTAAATTATAACAACTAGGAAATAAAAACCACGGTTGCCAACCCGGCTGCCAAGTGTGGCATTTATGCAAATAATCCCCTCCATGAGGCAATGTATGGGCCTGTTGTATATGTGTATTAGTTTTGTATGCGAAACCGTCTCGTGTTATTGCAATGGGCATGCAGTCATCAGTCAGACTCGCGATAGTCCGTAACAAATTGCTCGCGACTGTCACTCCTGGCTGTTTACTCGCCGATTCGCTTCCGTTGACCGTCCTAGTCATCCCGAGGGGGCGACAAAGTATGACATCCGTATTACACGAGTGTTTTAATACAGCATATTAAGCTGTTTCAAGCTTATTAAGGTGTGATTCGTTTATTACATGTTTTTACAAATCACCATAATATACTCTTCCACGTAAATGTATAGTGCGGAGTCTTAGTTTTTATTCTACAATACAATACAATACTCTTTATTATTCACCAAGGTAAAGTAAACTTAACAAAAATATACAAACTTAAAAAGAAAACAAAATAAATATTTTTGCTACACATTAAATTCTTCCAGAGAACCCAGAAAAACAATTCAATATAAGAGATAGTAATAAAACTTTATCAAATATTATTATTTACTTTTAAAAATGATACTAAATTACTTAAAGATAAAGATTTTATCTCATGTAGAATGTATGAATGTATGAAACGCTATTTGCACAAAAATAAATTGTCCCTCTGATTTATTGGTGTCAGTGCTGAATAAGCACTACTAACGAGACGGAAATTCAAAGTTATCGCTCCCCGTTCAAGAGGCAGAGTGGTATAACGGCTTTACGTGCTAATATCCTCCTTCTCGCTGGACGAAATATTTTATATTTGTTATGCCTTGGATGTTATACAATGCATATAAGATGATTGTACTAACATCAAGTGTTATTTTTGACCCATCGTTGTATTAAATATGATAACTGTCGTCAAATTTTCATAACTGTTCAGCAGTCTTCTTTTTAGATTCGCTTATTAACTTAAATCCTTTACTTACTTAATTAAGCAAAGATCTCAGTCTTAGAACAATCGAACTCTTAGCGTATTTTTATCAGCCTCACTACGGCCTTGTACAAAATTATCGTAAAACGTAAAGTCTAGTCGTTTTCAATCATAAGACAGCAATTATAAAGCAACGTTGACGGATGGGGGCTAGGCGAGAAAAAGTGTAAGATTTTTCCGTCACGACCCCCTTTCTATAGTGCGAGCGCGATGGAATAATATCTATCTTCCTTGCACTTTTTCTTGACGCTTCATTTTAATAGACGCTAGTAATTCATTTATTTGTATTTGTTAATCATTAATATAACGCGTTTATCAATAATAATATACTACGAAAGGAACTTCGTTCCAACCGAGTGTTCCGCGATACTCACGCATAGTTTTTTTTTATTTGACATTATAAAATAAAACTTGCTTTCATATCGTCGGAAGAATAGTCGAAATATATAGTATAGATTTTATCAATCACAATATAGAATGAGATTATGGAGCCAATATCTAAAGCATTCTCTATTGTGTACGGTACATAATGTATCAATTTGTTAATTAGAAGCGGAAATCAGAGAGGACGTCAAGATTGATGATATTCGACCGTCGTTTGACGTATTAATGTCTCACTGATGCGGGCTGGGCTTACATCCAATTATCGTCAAATTAATTGATTGTATGATGCTTTTATCACAGTATTAAAAAAATACGTTCATATACCCAACGAAACGGCGTGGTGATAGTCGTAAAACTGTGTTTTATCGTGATATAAACAGATCTCCAGCAGACTGCGATTGACGCGGCGCCGTCTCTCGATCTGTCATGTGGTTTTTATGTTAGTGGCGCCTGCGTGCGTCGGGAACGGAAACAGAACGGAAAATTCTGAAATGGTACAACTGCTTATTTTATACATTAGTTAATTTAGAACTATTAATAAAGCTATCAAATCTTACATAAGATCTACCCTTGAAATAGTTATAAGATAAAAACAAATAACTGCAAAATTTAATAATCACAATACCTTTTTCTTCTTATTTCTTATGGCAGTTTATGGAAATTTATAAATGTTTACTAAAAGGTAATTCTGTTTTCTTCTATGAACTGGCTATTGTCGTTCCATGCGGACACATTAATTCAATTTTGTTAATGGCTTTGGCCATTTGCCTTACGGTACGCGAGAGTTTTCTGTCGTTTTGTTGTCGCAGAAAAATAAAGACGCAAATAAACTAACGTAAACCGCTTTGTCGTTGATGGTAAATAAAAAAATATTTTGTTTCTCCTAGACAGAACTAGGTAAACGGATATTGAACGCTCATGTTATCACCAAAGTGTCAGCCTGCTCTGTCGAAGAAGTGTTTTCTTAGAACTTCGCTTAAATTAAACACAGTGATGGCCAAATACTCAAACGCTACTCAATTTTAAGATGTCGTGAAAATCGTGGTGTCACAGTCACTATGATTTAAAGTGATAGGAGACAGCACGAGACTTAACGGCATCTTAAAATTGAGCAGCAATTGAGTATTTGGGCATGAGTATCTTATCATCATCATCATCATTACAGCCCTTCACAAGTCCACTGCTGAATATAGGCCTCCCCCAAGGAATGCCACAAAGCACGGTCCTGAGCCACCTGCATCCATCGACTTCCTGCATGTCTTACCAGGTCGTCACTCCATCTAGTGGGGGGACGCCCTACACTTCGTCCGCCGGTACGAGGCCGCCAATCGAGAACCTTTTTTCCCCAATGTATCTTATCTTATATGGGATATTATTTTAAAGTTTGTAACTTTCAACTTACGTTTAGTAATGGGGGGTAGAGTAGGACTTTGTTTTTGAGATCATCTTCTGTCATGTCATTTTAAGATCATGGGGTACTAGTCAATTATTTGTGTTTCATTTTATTGAATATTTTCCAAAAACAAAGTCATAATGTTTGTCCTTACCGTAACGTATATTTTACTGAAAAAAGAAAACTATAGAGCGTGTGAATCTCTTACAGCTGGCCAGTCTTCGAATAGGGCGATGCCAATCTTGTGAGATTTGACGTCTCCAAAACATAAGTGTGTCTTTTCACCGCATAAAGGAGCCATCTTACATTAGCACCTTTTTTAAATGTATCATTGGAATACACTGATCAACTTCAAGGTTAGGTGCCAACTTCAAGGTTAGGTGCCCTAGCAATGGTGCGGCGTTAACACTCAGGGAAGCTGCTTACTCTATAAGCGCAAGTCCGTTCGTACATGGAGTATTGCTATCATATATGGGCTCGTGTTGCAAAATGCCACTTAGCAGCTTTAGACTAAATATAATGCAATGATCTGATATAAAATAATTTTTTTGTTTTTTGGAAAAAAAATACTCTAAAATAGATAAATACTGAACACAATTATGTGTGGAAATAACTTATGCAAAGTAAATGCATTCAAGCCTCCTGGCTTTTGATATATTAATAAAATTGACATTAAAGAAATATTTACCTAATTTTAATATTGAATTGGTTTAGTATACAATAAGGGTGACAAACGAGCATACAGTCCACCTCATGGTAAGTGGATGCTGTGGCTCATAAACATCTACATCTATCCACGTTAAGAATCAAAAGCAGATGCGATGTCACCCCTGAGGACTAAGATGAAATGGCTCGATTCCAGTAAAAAGGGTCTCTGATTCTCTACACTCACCATACGAAATTACGCTGCCCTGAAATTAAGCATTACGCTGCTATTTTACGCTGGTCATCGAGTCGAGTCGCCCATTCGTGCTACAACCATAATATTAAAGCTGTAGCGTGGCTCTATCACGTGTATGCCTCTCCCATAGTAAGTTCAATTTGCTACTTTAATTTAAGTCTCTAACGTTGTTAACATTTACTGAACTGAGATGTTTTTCTAGTTTGAACTTTGGAGTGTATTTTTTTACACGCACATAAAAAGGTAATATTTCACTAGAGCGTTTATGTTGTGTCTCCGTTTTATTAAACTTTTAGGCAAAGTGATAAAAATGAAGGGCGCGCCTTAATAAAGTCACTTGCTTTGTCTTTATTTCGTTATATTTTATACCTCCTCCACGTTTGTGACGCAAATTTTTTGATAAAGTTGCGGTGTTTATTAAAATATTTTTCATTCATTCATTACAGTCTGTCAAAAGTCCACTGCAAAACATAGGCCTCACCCATAGATTGCCTTATAAGGGAGATTTGCCATAGTTGCCACGCTTTTTTTTTTGTTTATTTTCAGTTGTTATGATATATTTTCCTAGATAGTCATTGTCTGTCTTATTAAAACATTTTTCATTCATTCATTCATTACAGCATGTCAAAAGTCCACTGCAGAACATAGGCCTACCCATAGATTGCCTTATAGGAAAATTGCCACGCCTGGCAGGCGGGTCTGCAACCGCAGTTTTTTTATTTTTAGTAATTGTTATTAGGAAGATGCTGCTGCTCATCTTCTGGTTTGTTTCCCTCTGTCGCCTTTTACGACACCCACGAGACGATATGGTGTAGTGGATATACTAGTATGGTTAGAATGAGGGCATCCACGACTTTTTCTGCCACCAGGGCGGCGCCACCAGAAAGTGAGATATAATATTTGACAATTTCATAGCGGGCAAGTTAATTTGTTCGGAAAATGTAAAGGTTTTTGTTTCTTTCTGTACTATTAGCTATATTTTATATTAATAAGATTAAAAAATAAATAACCAAAACGTGCAAAAAATTAAAGAGCAAACCACTGACGCATTGTTTTGTGTATTAATATAATACTCTAGAAACTGATAAACTTTTATTAAAAACCAACTTCTCAATTAAATTATATTGTGTAACAAAAACTTTACCTCAGAAAATTATTAGCGCTCATTTAAGGAAGATGCATAGAAGAGGAACTGCGATATAATAATATATAATAATAGTATGTATACAGGTAATTTGACTTTGACTTCACCGGATTTCGCTACGCGGTCATCGTTTTTTTCAAAATAACCTTATATCTATTTTGTTAACCACACCTTTTGCGCAGTGTGAAAAATAATTTTGAGAGCAATTTCATAGAGCCATCCCCAGCTTTTGATAATGTAGTTAACAATATCAATCATCCGTTGTCAGGAGCTGGCAACAGCTTAGACGCTGTAACAAATTATTTTTTAAGTCTTTATGATACGCCCACACTGAAAAGACTATCTAGGATATCATACATCAATACTTTTTAGATTTGAAAAGCCCACCTAAAAGTGAAACAGCATTTAATAAAACTAAAACAATAAATTATTATAAATTTCTTAAAATGAAATGAAAATATGGCCTTTGGATGTTGTCCCGTAATCTTTTACTTATTAAAAGTAATAGTAAAGTAAAGTGATAGCCAATATACGTCCCACTGCTGGGCACAGACCTCCTTTTATTACTGATGAGGTTATGAAGCAATTTACAACAACATAACATCTTGATTATACGTATTTTTTTTACAAGATGCCAAAGAAGCACACATTTCACCTGATGGTAAGTGGATGCTGTGACCCATAGACACATCTAACCTCGATAAACACTCAAAATGCAGATGCTTCTGTAGATGAACATGGAATGCCTTGTAACCACTAAAATGATCCCCTTTTTGCGTCACCAAACATGGCAGCATTATGTTGTTATTTTGCAATGGTATTCTATGAGACCGTGGTTCTTAACTTTTAGGCCAATCCATTTGCACTGCAGCTATAATACAGTTGTAACGTAGCTCTACCATTTATAAAATGAAATAATCGACATATGCTCTCAACTTCGTTGATGTTATTGCACGTTGGTACACAAATTTGAAATTTATTTGCGGACAGCAGCCATATCGTTTCATAAATATAATGAGTTGTGTAGGCGAGTGTACAAATGAAGTAATATTAAATAGAAGCAGGCGAGTCAACATACATAATTAATATCTTTAGTGAAATGCGTCATTGGTCCGACGAGAATAACGCTTAATGAAGGCAGCGCTTTCCCATTTAAGTATGTATCTCCAATTGGCGGTTCATCGGAACTGTCTCTTCTCAGACATTTAGTAACTTCGACATTCAGCGTCTGCCTTTTGGACGACAGAATGCCAGCGTCTTTATTTATTCTCGCACGTGCACATAGTGTGCTTCGGAATTTCCGACTGATTCAATTTTATTAATGGATTTGGACGCTTGCCCCACTGACTATTCTATTTGTCGCGAGACGCAGTTTATTGCAAGTTTGTACTCGTATATTCAATATTGAGTCTTGAGATTTGGTGTTTAAGTATATATTATCATTTTGAAGTCTTTGTTAATTTTCACCATGCTCTATAAGGTGAATCTTCATAGCTGTCGTAGACTGCATTGAGTTAGAGTCTATACGAGAAGTCAACATGGCCGACCTACTTTCAGAAGCATTTACGAAATTGCTTTTGGATTAATTTGTTTTACGGTTGACATCAATTACAATACTTCGTCGTCTTTGGGAAACGTTAATTCATATAGTTATGTATTTTAAAAAGTTTTAAGATTAATCAATGGTTTAATTTATTTGTTTCAGAATGAGCTGGTAGTGGAATTAGTAGCGGCAACACCAATGCTGTGATGACTGCTGTAAATTCGGTAAGGTTTTCTCATCTATTCATATAAATAAAATTGAACTGTGTCATTTTAAAAATAACTAGCTTCTATTAAGCTCAGGGGATTATTAGCATGCTAAGACATAAATAAACATTTTTAAAAAATTTGTCTGTCTGCCCGTCTGTCCGTCTGTCCGGACTAATCTTCCGAATGACTGAACTGATTGTGATGAAACTTTACGAATAGACAGCAACATCAGGAGGGATCTAGGCTATATTTTATCCAAAAACTGAACATTGAAAAAAAATGGTCTTTGATTATATTAATAGTTCTTGTTCAATAGTAGTTCTTAAGCAGACAATGAGAGACGAGTGTACATCTGGGCGGGATGTTCCGTGTGCATTACAAACTTAAGCTCTTGTATGAAGGTTACGACACGTTAGTATAGAACCTCAGTGCCTGCTCTGTCTAAGAACACGGGGCGGGCGAATCGGAACATTTGATGTGCGTCAAAAATATGTACTCTTGTATCACAGTGTTCCAAGTGGCGCCCGCTCAAATTGGGCAGCTACGTAGGTCACTCAATAAGTTTTGAGATGCTCGAAATTTAAAAATGGAACGCACCCGCGTTATATGTTTCTAAAAAGCAAATTTATTTAAAAATAGAACTCCATAAGCCAATTGCTCAATACTAAAAAAAAAACAAAGTTCTATTAATTTTCCCGCAACGCTTCCCGCGCTTTTCATTTAAAACGATGGATCTTAACCGTGAACATTTGCGCGCTATGATAATATGATTTTAAATTTGGTTTAACCGAACAATTAAGTTTATAACAGTTACCGACAAAACTGCAAAGACCTCGCAACGTCGGCAAAAAAATGGTGGCTATTTTTTTTTCGCGGAGCAGACATTTGTCGACGTCAATGCTGGAAAATTGTAGGTCAGTCAACTCTGAATGGTATACTACATTTGCATTACCCAAAGCTTTTCAAGCTGTGCGGGAGAGAAGACCAAAAACCGGGCTTCGGGGAATCATGCTGCATCACGATAACGCCTCTTCACATACCTCCCTTAGAACAAAAACATTTATTGAGGAATCTGGTGTTGAAACTCTAAGTCACCCACCCTACAGCCCTGACTTAGCTCCTTATGATTTCTTTTTGTTCCCAAGAATCAAAGAAAAAATAAAAGGCAAGTTTTTTTCAAGCGCCGAAGAAGCCGTGGCTGCCTACGAAGAAGCGATTTCCGACCTGTCAGATCAAGACTAGCAAAAGTGTTTTCAGAGTTGGTTTACGCGAATGGAACTTTGAATAGAGCATGATGGGGAATATTTTGAAAAGATGTAAAATAAATATTAATAGTATCTAGAATACTTTTGTATATCTCAAAACTTATTGAGTAACCTACGTACACCACACTCTCTGCCGAACGCTTTCCACTCGAGCTTTACGCTTACGAAGCTAAGTGTTTCTATATTTATACTTATATTATGTCACAAGGACATTGAAAAGTAAACAGTAGTATAGATTCGTCAAAATTAGGGCGATGCTACAGTCCCTTCAATGGTGTCAGATTAACTGCCAGTACATCGAAGTGCTGAAGGGTATGTATTGTCCACATGGGCCACAGCATCCACTTTCTTTCTAGCTGGTTAACTATTGGCTTGTTTGTCAACCTTTGTCTATAAAAATAATTCGTTTAAATTTGTCAAAAGCATGTTTCAGCCTCTTTAATTCTATAAATCTAATTCAGATAACAAGGCCTGTTCATGACTAGGTAATAATTTAAAAATCGAAAATTATTTTAACATTACGTCGGACATGTAAAAAAATTTTTCGAATTTTTAATATGCACTAAATGCGTCGAAGAATGAAGCTTTAACGCAATTAGTGCAAGTTTTATTTTCGCGATTAGAGATTTTAAACAATGAACAAATATTTCGATAATACTATTTACGTTTTAAGTACCTACATTATGTGTATGCTCCTTGTAGTGATAATACGAAAAATATAAACAAAGCCCTCATCTTAATTTACTATTATACACGCGAATACTACACATGTAACGAAACTAATTTTACGTATTATAGGGCGTTTAATTTAAATTTATTTTTAATTGCCGACGTTAAAGAACATAGTATAGCTGACGTGAAACATATCCCAGGTCGCTCACAGGGAAACATTGAGGGTGGGTAGCAATTTGTTGATACAATGGCGTAGCTTTCAAGACTTTCAAAAAGTAATTTGTAAAGGCCAATTTAGAAAATATATTTGGAAATTGACTTTGACAGAACGTTAAACACCTTAATCGCTAGGAGACCATAACGCTGCAAAGCATTCGAAACGTTGGGAACAATAACTTAAAATTAATCGCGACCAAATCTGTAATAATATTTATTTTTAATTTATTATTAGTGCAACATATCGTTGTTGTACAAAGAATTCATCCAGAGATTGCATACGAGTAGTTTTTCCCACCCATCAACTTCGACTTCGTGTATGTATATCCGATTTTCCAGCTACCATTCTAGATCCATTAGTTCCAAATGGTTTTTTGTTAAAAAAAACTATATCAATTATAATAATAATTTATAAGCTACTTTATATAATTGTTAAATGGCTCGTTTCAAGACATTTCATAAACAGTTTTGCATTTACATATTTACTACTATAACGACCAAGACTAAGATCATTAAAGAAGATTTAAGGGATTATCGGATAAAAATTAAGCGAAGACCCATCAGCAGCTGTTATCGAATCAAGCGGACATATTTCTTTTCATACTGCCTCGCCCTGTTTTATCTTCTCCCCGTTTTTTTTTTCTTAACTATAAGCCCTCGTTTCGAGCTTAACAGCCAGCCATTGAGGCACGTAACTGCGAGTTGACTCATCACGGCCCTCGCAGGCTCCCGTCCAGGTTGTCAAGACCCCTCGTGTTTTATAGTCAGCGATGTTTAAACCGGAAATTTTCGATGCATTAAAAGAGCTAGAGGTACCACATTAAACTGGTGAGTCGTAATGGCGCTAGCGGGCATTAGATGTTCAGCTATGGACGCCTTCCAAATCACATCGCATTTGAATAGATTCAGTTAGGCAATAGTCGGCTAATGACTTTTATTCTAATACTGCGACAGGTCATGAAGTTGTGCATGGTAACTTCGTTTTTTTAAATTATTGTAATTAATTAATTTGTAACGTTATAAAGCTTTGGAGAAGTAGAATTGTTAGCAACATTTTAATATAATTTAAAGTTATTTATACGCCTATATACGTCCCACTGCCGTATATAGGCGTATAAATCTGGCTCAGGCCTCTCATTTTTGAGAAGGTTTTAGGGCAAGGAATTGTCCGCCACGCTGCTCCAACGCGTGTTGGCGGACTTCACATGTTTCGTAATATTTTTTTTTAATTTCTCAGACATGCAGGTTTTCCTTTACCGGCCAGCACGTGGTGAAATGTTTAGGTCTGTCTGTTTGTCCGGGCTAATTTTGGTAATGGCTGAACCGAATGTAATAAAACTTCACGAACAGATAGAGAGCCATACCAGGAGTGATCTTAGCTATATTTTAACCGAAATACTTGGAAATTTTGTGAAATGGGAAAATTGATGAATAAAATGGTCATTCATGATTACTTTTAATAATCTAAATGACGACACATTAATAGCCGGGCGGGTCTTTAGTTGTAAATAGTTATCGTAGTTAGCTCTTAAGGTTTACATATACATAAACACTCACGCCTGTCACCCAGAGGGGTAGGCAGAGACTACGGACTTCCATTTGGCACGATCCTGACACACTTCTCTCGCCTCCTAAGGTTTATTTAAATTTTGATAAATTTAGCACCGTTCTTTTGTTTCTACTACCTTCTTCCAACTGTCTACCAGCTCATAGATGCCCTTCTAACGGAACGTATTAGGTCGGGGAAAAAGTTTTTTCGTATTTTATATACAACTTCAAGACATTTTTTTCAAGGTTGAATTACATTTAATTATAATATATATGTGCCATTTTGTTCGATAACTTGTTGCCATCTTGTAAATAGTGACATAATCCCGTTGCTGTAGATATCTTGGGATTTTTGATCAAAAAATGCGACAAGTAGTTTTGACAGTCCTCTCTTGATGTTAACCTAACACTACCCAAAGAATTCTAAAGAGACCGAAACAGGCGAAAATCTGAGGGTGCAAAGTCAGGACTATAAGGTGGATGCATTAATACTTCCCAACCAAGCTTTCTCAATTTTTGCTGAGTGGCCAAATATGTGTGTAGTCTGACGTTATCATGATGAAAGACCACTTCTTTTCTGTTGATATTTTTCATGACACTTTCCCTATATATAGGAAAAATGTAAAAGATCGCTATTATAAATGTCTAACCTAATATCTAATATGTCCCTTAACGGATGCTGCTTGGATATATGCATGCTTTTATTGTCTGTGATATATTATCTTCAGGTATTTTTTTACGATATATTTCTTTATAATCTATTTTAACTTTGCTCTGTCTTAATTTTTATAATAGTCACCTATAAGAGTACATGTTAGTATTAGATTAAGCCTACTTTCAATAAAAAAGTAATAATGTGTGCACTGCTGGTGTCTTATGAATATATAAATAAATAAATAAGATACTGAACACTAAGAACTGAAATTTATGAAGACGTTATGTACCACGCATTAACAAAAGATTTTATTAACAAGGTAACGTTCGTAGAATCGTATATATAACGGATAATAATGCGATCTTTGTTCCCGTGTTTCGGAAGCGTTGACCATTAACGTCACTCAGAGCTCTGTGCGTCGACTCGTTTATTCACTGCCTCTAGGGTTGGCGGCCTTCCGGCTTTTTATATATTAAAAATGACAAATAAGCTTGCAGTTTCATCTGATGGTAAGAAGCCATTGCGTTAAATGAACATCTGCAGCAAACAATAAAAGTAAGAAAAGGAAGGCAACACCTGCATTTCACATCTGAGGACTAATGGAATGCTTCATAGTAGATTATTATTCTACCTCTCTTATATTTCCAACAATAATGAGGATGTCTGTTGGCTTATATTAAAAGGATTATATTATAAAAGTAAAGATTATAAGTAAATAGAACCCACCAAAATAGATTCTTAGACAGAAACAATAACCTAATATTGATTTAAAAATATGAATGAATTGAACGAATGAATGAGCTATTTAAAAAACCGGCCAAGTGCGAGTCAGACTTGCGCATGAAGGGTTCCGTACCATCGTACAAGATTTAATAAGTATGTACTTTTTACATACTTACATGCTTAACTTTTCGCAAGAACGTTTACGAACGAACCATCATCACGAACACATATGCATCTAAAATTATTTGCAACCAATAACATGGTTTTAGGTGCATACGAGATGTGTGCGTGTAGCTGTGAACTTTTATAGGCCGATAGAGAGAAAAAAGATAGATGTGTGCATGTCATGAAGTTGAGCAAGGTTTCGGCATCATTTGAAATGTACGCAGCGCTCCAAACGATACAGGCTATTCGATTTGCTTACTATTATGTTTAAGTTACTATTTTTGACAGTTCATATCCGTCATTTATTTTATTGTTTGTGGCGTCCTTGGCCTCCCTGGCCTATGTTTAGCTGTGGAATTTTGAAGGGCTGTAATGATGGCGTCATATAACATATAACATTCGACGGCTAATTAACGGGCGGACATAGAAACAGACATACATACAATATATACCATCCCAATATATTGTACTTTTTTGGGATCCGCCGAAGTCGGATAAAAATTTCGTCATTTTGGTCTCGAAGGTACTGCTTAAATCGTAGGGCTTCATTAAATTATGGAGTAGGACCATGCTAGATGATATTACTTTAGAAAATATGTATCTTATTTTAAGTTTGATATGATATAATACATATGCTTAAATTCTAATGTTGTTAATTATTATTTTTGTAATCGTATTAATTTTAAATATTTCTATAATTGGCATAAACGGTACCGTTTGCTAATTGGTTCCAGTGATAAAATATATGATTAACACATATTATGTTACAAATTCATTGTTGATCAAATTTGGATTAGACGATGATATTACTTGTTTAGAGTTAAACATAATTAAATTTACTCGGTAAGTCGGGGGCTAAGCGCTCGCCTATATAGTATGCGAACAATCCGGATTCGTGCCCCGCGGCATCTATGAAATTATTAATTGCAATTTTAAGTGCTGGTTTAGCACGAGCTCGAAACCTGCATGTCGGAGGAATAAAATATTTCGAGGACATGAGAAATCTGCCAACAAGCACTGCAGCTGGCAGACCAACTGCTCCATAACCTCTCTTTTAAAAAGTGGGGAGCCTATGCTCAGCAGTGGGACTTTTAAACACTGTAACTTCACATTTACTAAGTATTTATTAAGTCCGCCTATACTTCATGTGTGAAGTTAAGTGAATAAAAAATATAGTGAAATAACTAAAGGGCACTAAGTTTAAAGAAATGTTACTTATTTGTTTTTCTTTTTTAAATAATAAAGTAAATTATTGCTACAATGTTATTAAAAGTACGACAGTTACGTAATATGCGAGTATAATTTTCTTAATTGCATGTATCTGACGAGGAAAAATATACATTGCTACTACGAAAAAATTGAGTATTATTTCCAACATGCCATACAAAAATAATGTCTGGAAAATAAACTTCGTTAGTACCATTTATTGCCAATAGATTTTAGAAATAATTAGTTTTTCTTAGGCTTAACTAGTTTTTCGTTTTGATCATTGGAAAAGTAATTATCAGCGACAGTAGGTTGAAGTGCGGCTCTAGCTCAAGCGCCACCCCCAAGCCTCGGAAATCTAGTTGATTTTGTTGGGCTTAGGAAAAAGTTGAGTCTAGATAAAACAAAGTTGTTCTGAAATTGGTTTTGGTCGATAATAAATTGCGTTTGACTGCAGGCTTTGATAAAAACTAATCAGTCAAAAACACTTTTGAATGCTTTCGTCGGACAAAAGTAGTTTTGACCGAGAAACAGTTCAAACTGTTACACAAACTTTATATCGTAGAGCCATGCTGCAGCTATGCTAGCTATAAATAGCTGCAGTATAAATGGGCCGGCTCGACTGGGGAGGAAAATGCTCTCACAGAATACCAGCATAAAATAGCAGCTGAATGCTCGTGTGTTTCGTGTGGTGAGTGTAGAGAACGAACCTTTTTCTGGTAACGAGGCATGCATACATTTTGATTCTTAATCGATGGTAGATGTAGATATCTATGGGCCATAGCATCCACTTACCATCAGGTGGACAATATGCTAGTTTAGCACCTATTTTTTCTATAAAAATACACTACTATCTACACATGTTTCTGAATTCTGTCTATTTTTAGTATACCCAAGTTTTCAAACTTCTTTATTACCCGTGGTAGAAACTTAGCTCGAGTATTTCGCATAAATCGAATATATTTATATACTTTCAAGATATATATTTTATTTTTGTTTTTGAAAGTATACTACGCTAGTACAGCTGTGTGTGTGTGTGTGTGTATTGGAACAGTATACGAGTATTATAATAATCCTCTACATGTTACAGTAGAGCTTAATTTTCCTAAATCCATTTCTCTCAGCCCTATTTAAGCCTGAGAAGAAATATCACGTAACCGCACCGATTTCTATGAAATTCACGTTTCCCGTGTCTTTTATTGCATTAGTTTCCAGTCCAGACGTTTTGGAATCGATGACGTGTGCATTTAGAATTTTACGATCCGTTTAATTTTATCTCAAACGCATTGAAATACGTTTGTTATGAATGTTCGAGCGGTCCGGACCGTGAATGTTATAGCATTGTTTCACGGTGATCGCGATCCCCACCGTGCGATCAAAAGAATCGCGGTATTTCCTGATTACAGTCTCTCCTTTCTATTCAATTTTTTATATGACATATTGTGCTTTGACTCTGTGCTCATTTGTCACCTTCCCTGCTTTAAAAAAGACATTTTTAAAGTGATTCTTCGCATTTATCACGTTTCCCCGTTTTTACGCTTTTATTCCAGTTTGACTTGAACAATAAAGAGTAAATATCTCTTAAAAGTAATAACTCTCCACTTAAGGCTGGCAACGCATCTGAATTTTGATTTTAAATCCAGCAGAAAGCATCCGGTGGACCATGCACTCATACTTGTATAAAAATCTACAGAATATCGGCACCTATTTGCTTTTCGGTTGTTTTTTAGATGCTTTTTACTAGAAACGAATCATTTCATCTTAGTCTTCAGTGGTGGCAACGCATCTACATTTGATTCTTAATCGAGGATGGATGTAGATGTCTATGGGCCACAGCATCCACTTACCAACAGTAGACTGTGTGCTCTTTTGTCACCCTTATTCTATAATAAAAACTTTCAGTCAGAAGCTTATTTTAATGCCTGACGAAGACAGATATGTATATCGATCATATTTAGTATATCAACAATAGCTCTAATATTGACTTATCAACTAGGTTTTTCATGATGGTTCACATAGCTTAGTAGTTAGATTATGCAACAGAGTCTCATTAAATCCATCACATAAGCCTAGATGTCTGCATGCTAGTATAGTACCTTTGGTTTTATAATATAATTAAGCGACACGTAGATTTCCAGGAACTAGTGCCTGTTTGTTTGTGCGTACTTTGTGGCGGTACAATACGTCCTGAAGGCGTTACTCGACTTCAAGGAGTCAGTAATTCCTTCATGGGGCATTGTATACGCTTTTACAACAAAGTCCCAGAAAATATGCAGACCTTATCTATCAAAAGGTTTAAAATATTTATTAAGCAAAAATTGTCTAGTAAGGGTTATTATACTACTAAAGAGTACATGACTGATAATAACCCCCTGGGAATGAGGTGATCGCTACCATGCTATTTCTAAATGTTTTCATAACAATTGTATAAAATATTATATTGTAAATTGTGCTTTAAAAAAAGTCCCGCTGGGTTTCTTGCTGGTTCTTCCCAGGACAGAGGTTTTTTTGCGAACCAGTGGTAAAAGTAAAAAATGACTTTCAATAAGTTTTACTGTAATCTATATTGAATAAAAATTATTCTATTCTATACCATCGCCACTTATTACGATTCAATTTCAGATCTAAAATGAATGAATAGTTTCGCTATTTTAAATAATCTGAGACACTTTATGTTGATGTCATATTAAATAAACAAAACCTACATATCACAAGCATTGTTTTCGTTTATTCAATTCGTATAATGACCTCACTTTTTGGGCTGAAGTCTTGTGTCAAAATAAGCGGTTCAATAAAATCTACAATTTTCTTAGATTTAACTTAATCGTTTTCGATTAAAGCTATCGTTTAATATGTTTATTGTTATTCAAGTTATTTTTCAGTAAAAGTTTAAGTGTTTAGTGGCGATAAGTGTTCAATAATAACAGTTTAATGGCCAAATACTCAAACGCTACTCAATTTTTAGATGTCGTTAAGTCTCGTTGCGTCACAGTCATTTTGACTTAAAGCGATAGAGACAGCACGAGACTTAACGGCATCTTAAAATTGAACAACGTTTGAGTATTTGGGCAAATCTCAAAAATATGATAATGTCGTGTTAATTTTTCTAATATAGTGGTTTAAATATCGCGCAAATAACTTCACGCGGAAAGCGAGAAAAGCGTCAAATCTTTTATTAATTGGATAAAATGCAGTTTATTAAAATATATCGACTTTCTTTCTATCATGATGAACTAAAACCAAGTTAGACAGTCAATGAACTCTACGTTCTCAGTTGAAACAAAGGTAAATATTAAGCATACGATTATTTAACTCGTTACATACACATATAACATCATACCTACTCATCATTACAGCCCTTCACAAGTCCATTGCTGAACAAAGGGCTCCCCCAAGAAATGCCACAAAGCACGGTCCATAGCCACCTGCATCCAGCGACTTCCTGCATGTCTTACCAGGTCGTTACTCCATCCAGTGGGGGGCCGCCCTACACTTCGTCTACCGATACGAGGCTGCCACTCCAGAACTTTTCTAGAAAGGTCCTCATACATAAATATAATAAATGTGTAAATCTTTTTTCTATTCATAAACTCCTATATGTCATATGATATCCAGTAGGCCGTACATAGCTCTTCGACGCTAGGGTTCATTACATATTAAAACGCTTAAAATGTTTCACTAAGGCCCGTATTAATAAACTTTACTCAACGACGAACTCAAGTGCGTAATCATTTGATACGTCCTCATTACGAAATCAGCATCTCAAGATCGTTGCTAATTAATAAACACATAAAAACAGTAACTCAAAACGCTGTACTTAGGAATACTGTTCTGTGACTTGCACTCAAGTATACACACTTGAGAGTCGAGTTTCGTTTATTAATCAGTGTGGCACTCAGCTGATATCGTAAACCTAAACCGCATCTTGAGATATGTTTATTAATAAGATCATAACTTCAAGATTGTACTCAAGTGCGTGTACTTGAGCTGAGTAACGTTTATTAATACGGGCCTAAGTACTTAAGTTGGGAATAAATATTGAGCCAATCCATGAGTATTTAAATTGTATTAAACTAAAAATATTGCAAAAAAACCGCTAGATAGGTTATCATGCGGTGTGTGTGATAATAGTAAAATATCAATGTTACAAAATTACGTATGTTCAAGCCACAAAGGCGACTTTTAATAAGTATAATGAATTGTGTATAAAAATGTAAAACATTATTAAGTATTGGAATTCGAAATCGGAACCTTAATCACGGACTTGGACTCTTGCCTTAGTAGCTCAGGGACTAAGCGTATCCCATAAATTTCACAGAGCGTGATCGACCCAGGTTCGATTCCTACTGAAACCGATGAAATTGTTAATTGCAATTTTAATTACTAATTTGCCACTTGTTCGGGTGGACAAAAACATCGTAAGGAAACGAACATGTCCGAATAATAATATATTTCGAGGAAATGAGAAGTCCGCGAATACGAACTGTGGTGCAACTCTGTGGACTATTCGCTCCATAACCCTCTCAGATGAGAAGCACGTGCTCGGCAGTGGGACGTATGGCTGGCTTTACTTTTTTAACTTTAAAAAAAATCGATAATAATAAAGTTATTAACTACAAGTGCTGATTTATCACGCACTCTGTGGGAAATAAAAAAATATTTCGAGAGATGACGCTGGACTCTTTTCTGTTTCATATCCTTTTCATACATGAGAGCAGGACTTTATGAAGGCTGTTACTTCACTTTGCGTTTATTAAAGTAACGTATTACAATTACATATAGTAGAGTAAAGCCTCCTCTCACTTCTGAGATTATTTTAGGGCGAGGAAGTGTCCGCTGCGCTGCCCCAATGCGTGTTTGGCGGACTTCACATGTCTTCGCAACTTCGTTTTTTTATTTCTCAGACATTCAGGTTTTCTCACGAGGTTTTCCTTCACCGCCGAACTCGTGGTAAATCAGCACACTTTGTCATTAACAATTTCATTGGCGCCGGCGAAGATCGAATCCGGGATCGCGTACTGTGAAATTTGCAGCGAGCGCTAAGCCCCTGAGCTATCACGATTCTCTCATGAATTACATATTAATATATGATATTATGTAGTATTGTGCTCGGTCATATAATCATGTAATGCTTAAAAACGTTGGCTTTCGCGGTTGTTAGTTCAGCAATGGATAATTAACAAAATCACAACACATTAAACGCGATCGTAAATAAATTTGGCTTTATATTGTTGTTTCAAGTGCGGTTGGAAATATTGCAGAGCAGAATTTGATTTATATGTAAAGTTTTATTGGAAATCGATAGCTTTTTCTATAAGAATGCTTTGTGCATTTAAATAAAAATTACAGGCGCAACGTCATTAAATGTGTACGAATTATTGGACAAATTGGACGAGGTGCCCTCATTGATGAACAACAACGTCTCCCCTTTTGTGACATCACTATTTCAAATACGCCTTACAATACCTAAACTGAAATATTTTATTTTATTTGTAGATAAAATGTTTGATTGCGGACTTAACGACCTACTACGTATTGTGCGCCCAAAGTTTAAAAAATAAAACTTGATCAAACCTTTTTCCTATGTTTTTCGTATGTAGCTGAGATTAGAGTGTTTCAAACCAAAAATAATATAAGAGTTTAAATAATTTAAAATAAAAAATTTGTACAACTGACTTCAATATATATTATTAAGGATAACTCAAAAACTATTGGTCAGAACTTGATCAAATTTATGTGGGACCACATGAGAAGCACCAACTTTCAAATAAATAAAGAATCATCGAAAGTTATGAGGTAACACACATAAAAAAACATACAGTCGAATAGAGTACCTCCTCCTATCTGAAGTCGGTAGAAAAAAACTTAAACAACACGCATTGATCATGAGCTGTGATGATCCTGATAATTATTTTATCCTGGTGATCCTGATCAGGATACTATGAATAAAGTTATTAAATTATTATATTGCCATCGGTCCTTGATAATGTAAATTTTTAAATCAATCAGCCGTCTAAAGTTAGTGAAAGTTACATTAAAAGATACCGTTACTACTTTATAGATAGACACACGCGACGCTAATAAAAGCGTTTTTAAGTAGAGGTGTTAATATTATTTTGATGATGAAGTTTGATTTTTTATTATTTTTTATTTTTAAGGTTACCAGCAAAATTTTTATTTCGAGAGTTGTTGCGATGTCTAATTGAGAAGCGATATAAGTAATTAAGTAAGTGATTAGGCAGTATAATATGTATGTCACCCTTACGAGCGAGGCCCGAGTCACACATGGCCGGTTTTTAATGATTGCCAGAAATAAAGCAAGCATAAAATTCTTCTTTATCAGCCTTTTATAGTCCACGGTTGGACATAGGCCTCTATCATATTATAATATAAGGGATGAATCGCTGCGCTTGTTAAGTGAATTACTTACCGCAGTAACAGACGTATCGCACCTTTAAAATTGCTATCCGTTGCCGATATGGGTATTTTACATCGTGTATAAGATATTATGAGATCCCGGGTCAGGCCAAGATCAGTTTTTGTGTTTTTCCATCAAAACATTTTCTGTATTATCACGGAGTCAGGAAATTGGTGGTGTTACACCTCGGAAGACACGTAAAGCCGTTGGTCCTGCACCTGATCTCTCTCAGTTGTGTCGGGTTGCTGTCCCACTGAACTATGATAGTGAGGGAATAGAGAAATACACCTTTGCAGTTTCTTTGCAGAGTTAAGAGGCAGTGGATACTGGCAGCTGTGACTAAACTTGTTCTTTAGGTCAGATACGGTCATTTTAAAACTACGATAGAATCCATTCCTTTTAAGGTGGTTCCTTGTTACGTATTCTTAGTTCTTACCATATTAATAACAGCAGTATTTTGTGCGGCTAGTTAACATTAAATTTAATTAAATCCATAAAAATATTTTAATTTAATTTTCTTAATATGTTAAAATAATTTTAAACTTGTTTAAGGTACTGCATAAAACAATCAACTTCCAATCTTAATCGAAATAATATAAAAATAGTTAAAAACGAAAGTAAAACTGTTTTTAACTATTTCTACGTGTTTACATTTTGACGAGGGATTCGTTGGGGTCGCACGGCATTCGACTGTCAAGGCGAAAGGCGCCCTCAAAGAATACGTAATAAGTCTCCTGTCAACCTCCTTCGAAACGTCTTTTAAATTTTCCCCTTACAAATAAGTTGCTAAAGGCAACATTGTTATATCTGTCCGTCACTTTTGTGATGTGTCTATAAAACAAGGACAGGAATAGAATATATGATGTATTAACATAGCTATAGACGAATTGGGAAATTGAGCCTCGAGTCAATTTGAAACACTTTTTAAGAGTCAAAATTGCTTTAAAAATTGCAGGAGAATATAGTGCAATGACGTCTTAGTTTCTTTTAGTCAAAATATCTAAATAATAAATAATTATCTTATTTGTTTTTTTAATACTAAAATCTACTTTAACTTAAAATTAATAAAATCAACCAAGTTTTAAGACACCACTAAATACATCAAATTCAAACTAAATGATGTACACTATTTATTAAAGACGGTAATAGCTCTCCAAATTGAGAGGTTTTACAGTATTTATAAGATTATATTATATAAAGTGACACAGTTGTTAATCACAAAGCTTATTTTTATTTTTACAAGCCTTATTTTTAGACATGTAGAGCCACGCTGCAGCTATATTATGTTTGTAGCACTAATAGTTCGGCTCGACCGGGAGGACCATGCTCTCACAGAAAACCAGCGTAAAATAGCAACTTGATGCTGCTGTGTTTCGTATGATGAGTGTAGAGAACCAGAGAACCTTTTCACTGGAAATGATTTACTACATATTCGGCGGTGAAGGAAAACATCGTAAGGGAAGTTGCTTGTCTAAGAAATTGAATATTTTAGGACATGTGAAGTTTGCCACCATGCATTGGAGCAGCGCGGCAAACTAATCGCTTCGTGACCCTCTCAGAAGTGAAAGACGGCCTGCACCAGAAGTAGGACGTGTAAAAACTATAACTTTACTTTATTCTTGATAACTTTCAATTTACGTTATATTTTTGTTATTATTTTTGTATTGTTTGTGAATATTTATTACATTAGATATTTTAAAGCATTTCGTTTCATTTGCGTTGTAAGAGGGCACTAGATGGTATAAGAAATGCTAAAAAAGATCACATGGCCGATAGAATAAAATGTTTACCACCTGTGACGGCAAGCAAAGTTGGGAGTTGGCTGGTACTACTCTCTACAACGGATGCCTCGTTGGTTTAGTGGTCGTAAGCGCAACCACTGATCATGAGGTCCCGGGTTTGAATCCCGGGTCGGGCCAAAATCAGTTATTGGTTTTTTGTGATAAAAAATTCTCAATAGCAGCCCGGCGTCAGAGGGCTGGCGGTGTTTCTCACCCTGGTCTCCCAAAGCACGTAAAACACTTTGTTCCTATGCCAATTTTTCCGGTAGTGTCAGATTGCCGTCTTGAGAGTTGCCGTATGAGAGTGAGGGAATAGAGAGTGCACCTGTGTTTGCGCACTCACTCGTGCACTATTGGTCGTGTACTTATCCGGTCATGCTCAGATGGCCAGTTTTCGTTGAGACTGGCCGCTGTGACCAAATTTCGGTCCGGAGTACTTTAATGTACTAAAATAAAAGGAGAAGTTTTTTTATAATTTTTTCAGAATTCGTACTGCGTATAGGAGTTTGTCTAAAAGAGAACTGAAAGATCCATCTTAAAATTGTCTTCAATGCAGGAAATTCATTATTTACTTTTATTTTTTGCTATGAACTTTATGAGAGAGCTACTTCCTTGATAATATTATACAATTAGATGGAACAATGCTTCATTCGTTCTCGAGCGAATATTGTATGAAGCTTTTTAAGCACTCGCAAAGTGGACAAAAGTGAACCGAGAAGGAAATTAATGAGAGGGGGATTCTAATATTCTAGTGCTACAACAGTTGAGTCCTTTGTAACGGGGTAATAAAGGGCATTTTAGGGCTGGAGTGGACGCCGGCGGAAATTTAATCTGACTAAGGGCTCTTTGTTACGCGGCATTTCGTCCTTAGACAAATGCCAGTGTAGAGGTAAGACCGAACATTTTCATTTAATTAAAAATTCGAGAGGTGAAATGTTGTTTTATTTGCTAATTTAATGACATTTGTTACAGTCGTTTTGTTGACAGAAGCGCTATTACAAGTATAGCTCAATGTATAGTAGTTAATTTAAGTACCGGTATCGTTGAGATATTTAAGTTACAATTTGTTTATTGAAATTAAGTAGTTTATATAAGTCAATGGGTTTAAAGTAAAGGAAAATTGCTTACGGGAATAAGCCAGGAGATGGGTGCGCGCTTGTTAAGCATGGCAACTATGGCATATATTTATTTATTTATTTATTTATTTACACTTTATTGTACACCTTAATAAAAGGATTACATAGGGCGGACTTAATGCCTTTTGGCATTCTCTCCCAGTCAACCCTTATGAGACGATCTATGGAGAGTGCCATGTTTATAGTGGCTGTAATGGATGAATGAAAATTGCTGGTATTATATTAAGTTGTTTCTAGTAGTCGTAGTCGTAGTTCAAAAAAAAATGTAATGCTTTAGTCACGTGTATGAATTGGAATAATAAGGAATAGTTTTTTAACCCCCGACGAAAACAGGGTGGTTTCATAAGTTTGTAGTGTGGGTCTGTGTATGTGTATGTGTGCATGTCTCTGTATGTCTGTGGCATCATAGCTCCTGAACGGATGAACCGATTTTTGAAGTTTTTTTCGTTTGAAAGATATCTTAATCGAGAGTATTCTTAGCTATGTTTCAAGAAAATCTGTTCAGCCGTGTGAAGATCATCAGCTCTTTCTGTTTCGGGAGTTTTGTAAATTGTTCATTTGAGTTATTATTTAACCCTTTTTAACTAGCCGCTGCAGCGTCCGACTACGTGTCAAACCCAACTCGACTCCTTCGTGTTCTGGATGATTAATTCACTGATGTGATTCTACATAATATAACATCTGAAACAATCTGCGATCGCCTGGCCTTTTCCTGTTGGGTACGGAAAGGAGTACATTTTGTAGTGAGCTGCTACCCGCCGGCAATACTAAAATTTATTGCAATTTTAAGTGCCGAATTACGACGTGCTTGGAATTGAAGAATAATTTTACTTAACTTTAATTTTACTATTTACCTCATTTTTTGTAAAGTACTTCTAGGTAAGTACACCCCCCTACCTATTTTTACTGCCTTCTATTAGTAATTACACTGCTGTGTTCCCGACTAATGGGTAGGTATAGAGAGCCAGTGTAATTATAGGCTGTGAGATATTCCATCTTAGTTCTCAGAGGCGACAACTCAGGTGCACCTGCAAATAAGGCTCAATTTCAAATAAATAAGGATGCAGCCTTATTTATTTGAAGTTGACTGCAGGTGTCCATGGGCTGTTGTAGCCTCTCGCCATCAGGTGGACTGTAAGTTAGTTTGTCACTTCAGTTTTATATAAAAAAAATTGGAATCAAATATTTTTTTTATAATTTGTTTTCTGAACCATTGGCATCATCATCTAATGGTTCAGAAATCCACAAAAGGATGGTTTTGTCGTACTACCACACTTAGCTGGTGGATTTACAATAACTATTATAGACCGTCTCGCATCCTTAACCCTGTTTTCGTCACTGATCTAGGCTCAGAATCTTTCGAAAAGAACTTCTTCCGAAAAGAGCTTCTTACAATAACCACAGGATGGTTACGGTGGTGAATTCTATTATTCCGCTACAATAGTCACAGAAATAACATAAATGTCGCGGTCATGTAAAGTCCGAACGTATCCGTTGAAGCTATATTCCGTAACCCCTCCCTGCATTTTGACCCTTTGAAAGCTGTTACTAAAATTTGTCTTATAAAATATTTTTTGTACTTTAAACGTTTGGCATGGAAACAGACGGATAAAATCTATAGCCATTGTTTCTATCGAATATTCGCGGTTAAAGCTATCAAGGCCCGCACCAGCCTCTCTAATGACCGTCTAACGGATACCCCCAGAGAATAAAACCATTGAAAGCCGTAGCCGAAACGGATCAGATATCTTCGGAGAATGCGGCGTTGGATAAAATATTTCAGACATTGTCTTTTATGTTACTGAGACGCAAACTGGGAAATTTCCTACTGCTAGAGACTATTATATCTATTTCTTATAGAAATGAGGCGATAACGCGTAAACAGTTCAAGTGATGGTAATTGGATGCTGGTTCTATCCTCGATTAGGATTTCTTTATAGAATAAGGGGCAAACGACTATGCGGCTCATCTGGTGGTAAGTATTGACCGCCACCAATGAACACCAGGGGAATCGCAGGTGCGTAACCTGGCTTTCAAAAAAGAGTAAACTCGTTTTGAAGGTCCCTAAGTCGTATCGGTCCGGAAAAAACGCCGGTGGTAAACAATTGCACACAGAAGTCGTGCGAGAAAGAAAACTCTTAGTAAATCGCACAGTAGTTGACCGTCAAGCATCCAGATGATGTGGATGGTAACGTGAGTTTTGTCGCGATGTGCGTTGGTGAAATTTGGCGGCTGCAATTAATCCGAACAATTCCTTAAAGCACTCACCGTGGTAAATGCGATAGAAAATACAAAGGGACGCAACAGCTCTTCGCGGCGCCAGTGAAGCGAGCCGATCGGAGAACTCTGTCATCGGCAATTCAAACCGCTCTGCGCTGGATGCGGTCAATTACGGAATCAATAGGAATATGCATTGTCACCTCTAAGAACTAAGATGAAATTTTCCTATCAATATGTGAAATCCTAACTTTGTGCTGATATTTTTCCAGTCCTTTCCCGTTCGAGGCGACCATTTATACTGCTGCCAAAATAGCGTTAGCGCAGCGTGGCTTTGCCACCTAAAAACGTATTTATTTTTGACTGACACCATGGATCCACAAAAAATATAATTATTACCTTTTTTGTAGCAGATATAAAAAGGGCTGCCTTATTACTTAAATCGATAAATAATATTAAACGAATAATTTTATAATAAAGAGTGCATTAGATGACTGATGATTTTACAATATAATTCTTTTTGAAATGTGTTAAGTTCGCGTTAAAATATGTGATAAACAACTCTGGCCGCTATCCAAGATGGCCGGTGTTTGTTATACATATTTACTATATAGTACTCAATGTTAAAAGGTTAGAAGGGTAAAGGGGCGGAAGGGATTAAGCATTTTAAGTCGTTATCGCGTTTGTTGGAATGAAGACAGAAATTTTTCTAGAGATTAGATTTTAGATTATATGGTTTTCAACAATTTTTGGGTTTATCAAAAAAAATGGAAGTATTAGTATTAGATAAATTTATTTTTAAGGGTTTTTAGGTAATTTAGACAGCGACAGCCGTATAGGGTAAATAAATGGTTCAGAATTTTTAATGTAACCTTATTTACGTATACAGTTAAAATACAAACTCCGTCTGTAGAAACTACGTTGCCTAAATTATTCTATTCCTTTGCTAATACGCATTACGCATTATAAACAACTAAGCAATTTGGTTCGAATTCGTGTTATATCGACAACAAAGTTGTAAGGAACCGCTAGTTGTTAGATAGTGAAAAGGGGAGGGAAGAAATAAGCCATGTAATTTCAGTGCACGTGTAAGTTACGTTTAAAGCCAAACAAATAAACCGAAAAAGTTTTACTTACTTTTTTGTTACATGTAAACTACTACTTTACTAAGACTCTATTATTTTAACAGGTAGTGTCACCTACAGGGAAAAAAATTAATAATGTTTACCAAAATAAATCTATTACATAAAGTATAAAATCGATATAAGATGTATGGTACATTTGTCCTTTGTCTATCAAGGGCTAAAAAAATATGCAAGGACCTTTAAGTTTTAATAGCAATAAAACTTATAAAAATTGAAAATCATTTTAATAGGGAACCAGTTGATGTAATTCCGAAGCTAATCAAAAAAATCCGGTCTTGATACATCAATTTTTTCGGGAGTTGTCGTGACCATATACAAAATAAACATCCGGATGTCCACGTAAAATTTTTTTCAAACCGTTTTTTTATTCCAAAGTTGCAATATTAAATGATTTTTTAGAAAATATAAGATGTATTTATTAGTGTTTTCTTGATGGCCACTCATATTATCGTATAAGTGCAATATGTTTATGATAGAGGTATTTTAAGAACACAAAATTGCTTGACCTTGAAGTGTCCAGAGTAAAGCACTACCTGATAACGCTTGGCGTTATGAAGCGTGCAAAAAAAAGTATATCCATTGATATCGCTATATAAGAAGAAAGGAATTGAATTATAAAATAAATGTTATTATGAAATTGTAAAAGGGGCATTTCAAATAAACAAACGGTCATCTAAAGTGCGTCAGTTCGTTATGAGAGCCTATTTTCAAAGTGCCTTTTACAATTATTATTTTAGTCAAAATGAGGAAAATATTGGAGTATTCAATTTTTACTTTTTAAGAATTTCACAAGCTTTTGGTGTATAGATCGTGCAACACTGAATAAATATCATTAAGAATAATAAATGGAGAACAGTAAGAAACTAGTGTGCACGTACTCACTCTCGTAAATTATATAAATAATACATACTGCCGGTGCATCGCCCTTTATCTTTTCTAAACTTGGCTGACATACTGCCGTGTGTCTAGGTTTTAGTAAAATGCACGGAGATTTAGTAAAAACTAGCGTGCAAAAATTTATGTATAAGGGTTACTAGGTTTTTAAACTATTATGCCAGTGCTTTACTACTATAGTACGTGAGGGATTGTGGTCGTTCGGTTAATATGGTCACTTTCTTATAACTCAAAAACGACAGCCTTGTTTGCATATATGGTTCTGTGAAACGATAGCTCTTCATCAGTCAATCAAATAATAAAGGATCAAAATGGCGCTGCTCACAGCGCTGCTGACAGTTGACAGTACAATAAACATCTTAGTCGATTTTAGTATTGTGTAGTGTAGTCAGTGTTATTTAAGTAGATTTTTCGAAGTGTTCCTAGTTATTGCCACAGCTTGTTTGCTTAATTTTTTTCTAAATATATTAGTTATAGTATACGACTTTGTGTTTTGTCTCCGTCCTCCTCCTAGTTTTGGTTTTATAGGGGTGCATAGCTTAAGGTGACCATATTTTTACCCTCACATTCCTTATTCCACGTGATGATTAGTGGTGATGCAGCCATTGATGGTGAAGTGCACCGACTTAGCTTAACAGCCTATTCACTCTTGCTTTGAAGACACCCTATTTGAATAGAATCGAAAGATAGCTGGCAAATTATTCCACTACTTTGCTGTACGCTGTACCGTGTAATATCGGTGTAACAATATCCACTACCCCATATCATCCTGTGCGCGTCGTAAGAGGTGACGGAGGTTGACAAACCAGGAGATGGGCAGCAGTGTTTTGATAATAACATCTAAATAAAAAAAACTGCGGTCGCCAACTCGTCTGCCAAGCGTGGCAACTATGGTAAATATCGCCCTATAAGGCAATCTATAAGGGAGGCCTATGTTCAGCGGTGGACTCGGTTGCTGTACGCATTAAGTACTACGAGCAATTCGTTTGGTGTTTATGCATGGTATGCCGACAACAAAGGGGTGTAGATCAGTCGAGCGACTGGTGGTCCGATGAAGAAATGGAATGAATTTTGTTAAAAAACTTATTTGAACTTTTGAATAATAAACTACGCCTGTATGTAAATTACTTTGGTGTTTTTATACTTCTTATGTTATTTATTTTCTCGCAAACTTTGAGAAACGTACTCAAACGTTTAAATTCGTGTTAAAATACGAATTTTCCTAGTACTATAACTCTCAATGCAATTGAATAGAAAAAATGCATTTATTTATAAAGACAACAATATAAGATAGAATGTGTGTGTTGCTTAAAATTTTTCATACGACTTAGGGACATTCAAGAAAAGAGCCTACTCTTTTTAAAAGTAAATAAAAATAAATAAATATATCACAAAATAAAAAATGTCGGTAAAAAATAAGTAGAAATATAACTTATATTATCTATAGTGATAACTCTGCTTTATCGACAGTTTTGTTTACATACGAGCCTAGATAATGACAAGTCAATATCATGCTGCTAGTTTTGGACGTACATACATAATACTCCCCTTACTACGTTAGTATGGAATAATGACGAATAGCACAGCTTCATTATTTAATTCATTATTTAAGAATTTACATTTCTCTTAAAATCAGTTGAACAGAGCGAATAGAATACTAAGATAAAATTTCTCACAAGTTATAATTATACTGGACCTTTAAATGCTTAAGGTATATTTTCTGCTTAGGAATCCGATTAAGTAGGTCCAACCATTATGTTAAAAATTAATGACTGTCATTGTGGTTTGGTTTTTTAATGTTTTTTTAAAGATTAAGGGTGACAAATGAGCACGCAGTTCACCTGATGGTAAGTGCAGGCTGTAGACTATAAACACATCTATACACGATTAATAAATGTAGATGCGTTGTCAGCTTCCGGTTCTCTACACTTGCCGTATGAAACACAGCAGCTACTAGCACATTAAGCTACTATTTTACGCCGGTATTCTGTGAGAGCGTGGTCCTTCCCCGGTCTTGCCGACCCATTCGTGCTGTAACCTTAATACAGTTACAGCGTGGCTCTTCCACGTTTTATGTTGAATGTTTCTTGTGTTATGTTTCCACGTAAAAGGTTTTTTGCATTTTTCCTTATGTCAATCAATACTGTCATTAAACTTTTATATTAATAATTATTCTCGTAGCTGCTAATAACTGAACGCGATTAGCGTGCTGTAACGAGAGGTATGTATGACGTAACGCAAGGGAGCACCGAGATGTAGCATCAGACAGCTTGGAGAGAAGCCAGCGCTATGTCTCGCTACTCGCGTAACGAGGAGTAACCAGATACCTTATGTATGCCGTTCAGACAATTAGGTCGTGTCTTCATTTACAAAATTAATTTTAAACTGTAAAAATTAATTCAACGGCTTTTGTAATGTGCTTAAATGCATTTCTCTCGAAAGGGATTGGATTAGTTGACGCTCTTGGATTCTTTTAATTAATTGCTTGAGTATATTATGTAAAAAAAAAAAAAAACTTTCTTTTTTTATTCAAACGCTTAAATTTTAGGGAATAGCCTTGTGTTTTAAGGATATGTTTATAATGTCCTCAAGACCGAATTTCGGTCACGGCGGGCAGTCGCAACGGAGGCTAGCCATCTACGCATGACAGGATTATAGCGCACGAGTATGTCCGCAAACACAAGTGCATTCTGTATTGCCTCACTCTTATAGTCCAATGGCTTGGCAATTTAACACGACAGGATGTATTAGGCGCTGGAACAATGGATTTACGTGCTTTTTGAGACTTGGGCGTGACTCCAACCGAACCAGAGACAAGAACGAATGCTGATCATATATCAGCATTCGTTCTGACGACCACTAGACCCAACGAGGCAATTTATACAGAATAAACACATGTAAACAATAATATGAACTAAAATATTACGTCATTTTTTACCGACTTCAAAAGGAGGAGGATCTCAATTCGAGTGTATGTTTTTTTTGTATGTATGTAGCGTGATATCTTCGCAGATTGTGAACCAATTTTGATGATTCTTTTTTTATTAAATAGGTTGTACCTCAAGGGTGGTCCCATATATATATGGAGAAAAACTTTTAACTCTAAAAATAGCAAATAAATTACCTATTTTTTAGCAATTTGCAGTCGGTTTTTACTTTTTGTTAAAAGTTATATAATTATGTTATATTAGTCGTATAATATTTTGTTTTATATATATTGTTAATATTATTTCTTTTAAAATATATACTCGTATATATATTGTTTTGTTGTTATTTATAGTATTTGTATAATACAATAATAAATAAAAATATCACTAAGTTTTTAGCCTAATATTTGCTTATTTTGTTTTTATCTGCTTAGATTATGAATAGGTACATATAATAAATGTTATGTTATAAACTACAGACAGTTATAAACTTTAATTCTTAAGAATGTATTTATATTATCTGCATTATAAATAATATATATAATCTATAATTGTAAAATGCATAGATACCTAATTGGTTTATAATAATTGTGTAGTCTGTACTTCCGGTGCAATTTAAATACCGTAAGTTCGTTACGAAAGTTCAAATAATTAAATTTCTTAACGGGCACGCAACCTAATTGTACCTACCGTAATTATTGTATCAGAAATATAACTACTTGCAATAGTTCTAAGGAGCTTTATTTTATCTTCCTTGTTCTATTCTGAGCAGTTATTACTTACTGCTAGGCAGAAAAGGAGCCCTACCGTCTAGAAAATATTTAAAAGAATTTATATTCTGCTCTTGTCTCCGGAGACCTATTTTACTGGTAATGAGTCATTCCATCTTAGTTCTCGGGGCGAATACGCATAATATAATATGCATTTTGATTCACACGTTTTATATCTTTGAATAGAGCTGGTCAACACCGTGAAACGAGACTAACCACCCAGTAAACAATTTATCGTTCACGGAAACTCTATTTGTGACTGCAATAAAACAAGCAAACGCGGTGAATGGCGTATGTTTTGATATTTCTCTTGCCTTGAGAAATTTAATCGCAGCTTTAACAAGTTTTATTTATATTTTTTTTATTTTATTTTCAGTGTGTTATATCCCGCTACAGGGCAAAGGCCTACCTATCGTTCTTTCACTCTTCACGCGATATGAGGATTTTTGTGTCCAGTGGGTACAGAGGTAGTCCAGTTCTTCCTGTCATCTCTTCCTGAGCCTTCCGCATTGTCATGTAACATTGCGCGGGACCCATTCCGTAAAACGTTTAAGCCACAACGCGTCCGACATACGGCAGATGTGTCCGGCCCAGTTCCACTTCAGTTCGACTCTATGACTATGACCAACGTCTGCAATTCGATTTTTGAAGCGCAGAATACTGTTTTGCATTCTTACACTGCCACTACACTGTGAGCCTCATATCTTCCCGTGGGTGTCGTAAGAGGCGACAAAGGTAAATGAAACAGATGATATACAGTAGCGTCTTCCTAATAACAACTAGAAAATAAAAAAACTCCGTTTGGCCAGTGTGGCAACTATACATCCTCCTTGTGACGCTATCTGTGGGCAGGCCTATGTTCAGCAGTGGACTTTGTTAGGGTGTAATGATGATGACGATTCTGTTTTGAATGTGTTCTGACAACTCGACTGCAGACCACGATACTGCGTTCTCTGGCAAACACGTTTTTGTTACTAAAGCAGTTTCACATAGAAGGATACAAGAAATATCTCTAAGCACAAAACAGTTAGATAGGATTTTGGTGAATATGTTTGTTCAAAAAGTTAACTTCAGAAAAATACATTGGCAAACGAACACGCTCAACTATATTGTATTTATGTTATGGACTAAGTGATTAATTGGGCATAATTCATAATGCTCGGGCAATATGAATAATGCCCAATATGAGTAGGTAATGTGATCAAAACTATGGAATAATTAAATTGACTGGGCATTATGATATGATAGTTACTCGTATGATTGGGCTATTTGCGCCTAATAAAGCATTACACCAATCTTGCAATATCAGTGACAGTAGGTTAAAGTGCGGCTGGGGTGGCCCTTGGGCCCTTACGCCGCGTACATTGTAATAATATAATCGTTAACCATAAATAAATTAAAATATAATATTGAAAGAATTGAACTTTTAATTTAAATGTTAAACATTTTTGGACGAATTAGTATTTTTTAT
Organism: Parnassius orleans; assembly: GCA_029286625.1. Lineage (NCBI taxonomy): Eukaryota > Metazoa > Arthropoda > Insecta > Lepidoptera > Papilionidae > Parnassius > Parnassius orleans. The sequence continues at coordinate 7,151,604 of JAGSMP010000018.1, forward strand.
TTATACGATTATCGTATGATTAGCAAATTAATTTTTTAACAACTTTAACATCATTAACTTATTGTCTTAAAAGTGATTAACATGGTTAGGTTTGGTTAGGTTGGTTATATCAAATTGCCCAACAGTTACGTAGCAATATTCATAATGACCAGACTACGTGTCATAGTGCCCTAATTAATCACTTGGTCCATAACATATGTAATGCCTATATGCAACGTGATGGGCTGCATTGATGATTGTGATGATTCTGACCACCGATAATAGATTTTTTTCCAATATCATAGGGGTACTTTATATACATAAATTTAACAAACAAAACCTCGAAAATCAAAACAACTATTTATAGAAAATACAAACAGTAATTACTTGCGGGAAAAGAACCTACGACACGAAGTGCGCTTAGCCATTGCGCAGCCGAGCCGTCAACACCGAAGATTTTTACTAACTTTTTGCTATAAAATTTCAGATAATACTGTGAGCTTGTGCCAGACAGACAGACCAAATAAAATAAATAAGTGATAAAAATTCTGCCGTTTCATTCACGCATTAAGGGAAAGACGATCCAACATTTCTCTTGTAATGAAATTTTCGAGCTTTTAGATAGGATAACGAGACGTTACTTAAACTTATATTCTTTATTTATTTACATAATTTATTTAACACATTCCATAGGGCAACACGGGCCAGTCTAGTTTTGTTGTACCCATAGGAACGCTTGGACTTATACTTTGACAGAGGGGAAAACCTGCAAATGGCTACTCCCCACCGATCCGTCGCTGGCCTGTGTTGCTCTATGAATACATTCAATTAAAGACCAGCAGTGCGATTCTATAACTCTAGTGGGAATCGTTTTGACATTTGACGTTTGGTTCAGATGTATTGTACTTCAAAACGTACGTCGTAAGTGTTGTGTATCTGTATAAATTATGAACCGATGTCTTTTTTAGATTAATATCTTATTTTAGGTCACAAAATATTATCATAATGAAAAAGCATAACGCAGATGCAGAGCGATTCCCATTGGTAAACGATTCCTGCCAGCGTTACAGAACCGCACTGCATATTGGAAGACTTAATCCCATTTGACATTGCTAGCTGATCTTAAAAGCTAAAGATACAGCCTATATACGTCCTACTGCTGGTCACAGGCCTCCTCCCACTTCTGAGAGGGTTTAAGGGGAAGGAAATGTCCACCGCGCTGGCCCAATGCGCGTTGGCGAACTTCACATAAAACAGCTGATCTTGAAAATATAAAATATTAGCACTTGCAAATCTGATATAAAAGTACATATTCGTCGAAACTTCATTTTTAAAAACCTACTATGGTAATAATAATCAAATTCACTAGTGCAAGCGTTTCTTCTAATTTTTAATATGCTTCTGGAAATCGATCTTTTTTCAGCATCGCTAAAGAGATATAGTTAAGCTGTCCCAAAGCTCTAATCATATTTGTCAAACCGTCCTTTAAATTTCCTTTGATTTATGGAGACAAAAGAAAAGAACAATGATGCGTTATGTTTTATAATATATTTACTTTATGAGACCGAAAGGACTATGGTTGGAATTTCCCAGCGGAATAAAATCCGTAACGAGGATATCAGCAGAAGTTTAAGAGTACCTAACATATGCACAAGGATTAGTAAACTGAAGTAGCAATGGACCAGCCATATAACTTGAAGAACCGACAACCGATGGGGAAGAAAGGTTTTCGAGTGGCAGCCTCATACTGGCAAACGCACTGTTGGGTGACCTCCACTAGATGGAGTGATGACCTGATGAAACACGTAGGTAGTTGAAACACGGAAACGAAACGCAACGAAATAAATAACGAGTCTTAAATTAAAAGAAGCTCTTTATTTATTTTTCATAGAATAAGCGTGACAAACGTCCACCAACGTCAACAGTCCACCTGATGGTAAATGGATGCTGTGGCCCGTAGACACCCCATTTACCTTCCATTAAGAATTAAAATACAGATGCGTTGTCACCTCTGAGAATTAAGATGGAATGCCTCACACAGCAGCATTAAGCTGGTGTTTTACGCTGGTATTATGTAAGAGTGTAGTCTTACCCCTGTCGTGCCGACCCAGTCGTGCTTCAACGTTAATATAGCAGAGTGGTTCTACCATGTATAAAATTAATTGTTTCAAAAAGTAAAAAATCACCTATCGTATCAAAACACATGAGACCTTTTCAAAAACTGACGACAAACTTAGCATTGGTATCGGATATCATTGTTCATATACATTTCTGACATGCTTTTCAACTTTTTTGTAACAAAAATGGCGCGAATCGAAATTTACCAACTTAACTTAGTTAAATTAATCAGCAGGACTATATCAACTAGAATGTCGTCTACTTAGTTTACATTAATAACTTCACATTCCCTATTTTCTACCCTTAAGGTTGGGATCTATTCTTAAATTATATATGGGATTACCCCTGAAGTATGACCTATTTTAAAAAAAAGAAACATATAAATTGGTTTCGCCCTTTTCTAGAAATGGGTGAACATACATTAAAAAACATAACAATAAAAAATTACCTAAATATGAAAATTTGTTTTCAATTTAAATCTATTCGAGACTAAATAACAAAGAAAAACCAAGAGATAGTTTATTTATTAAGTATAATATAATCTATTATTAAACCAAGTGAAAAGTCGAACAGCATATATATTCTTTATTTGGCCTTTCAAAAATAGAGTAACCGTTAATTTCCTTTTTGTATAATCATGCAAAGATCGCAATAAATAATTATAAAATAACACGCAACCATATATTATGTACTTTCTTTGAGGCATCTTTTCTAAACATTGGCTTTACTTTCGTTTCGAGAACGTTTAAATTCCAAAAAAAAAGTTGTCGAAGCGTTATTGACATATTAGAGAGGTCACGCTGTCCTAGGTTCAATTTTGGGCTGTTCAAGTATCAAAAGTTCATTGCAGTACATATTTCTTTCCCACCCCTATAGGTTGCCTCATAGCCAAATATTCCCCATATTTGCCATAGTTGCACGCAACCGCAGTTTTTTTTACAAAAATAAAGATTGAATGTTTTTTCTCCGGTCAAAATATATTTGACCTATTGAAGGGAATCCATTTTCTTTTGTTTCATTTCAATATTTATGCAATACAATACTTATTAGTAATGACTCTACTGGTAAATGTAAGATTGTGTCTCTTGTTAAACCAGACTCAGCATCCACCACACTGGGAGCAAGTCCCGATAAATTCCGTGATAATGATTTTGTTGATTTTGTATGAAATATAAAATATAAAGAGGACTATCTCATATGGGCTTGAAGTGTAGGTAGTAAGTGTTGTAATATTAGGAAGTAGCATAATAAATTTCGCTAAGTAGTGGCGGCGTAAGGATATCCACTATCTGGTACCATCACGTGGGTGTCGTAAGAGGTGGCAGAGGGAAACAGATACAGGAATGAGCAACAGTATCTTCCTGATTACAACCGAAAATTATAAAAAAACTGCGCTTGCCAAGCGTGGCAATTATAACAAAATCCACCCTATGAGGAAATCAATTTGGAGGCTGTTCGGCAATGCATTTTTATTGGCTGTATTGAATGAATGAATCAATAAATAAATTAATTAATGAAAATTGTGCAATGTTGTGTAAGTGTAATATTCGAATTAAAATATTTTTTATAGAATAAGGGTGGCAAACGAGCACACAGTCCACCTGATGGTAAGTGGATGCTGTGGCCCATAGACATCTACATCTATCCTCGATTAAAATCAAAATGTAGATGCGTTGCCGCCCCTGAGGACTGAGATGGAATACCTAGTTTCCAGTAAAAAGGGTCCCCGGTTTTCAACACTCACCATACGAATCACAGCAGCATTGAGCTGCTATTTTACGTTGGTATTCTGTGAGAGCGTGGTGCTTCCCCGGCCGAGCCAACCCATTAGTGCTACAACCATAATATATCTTTAACAAAATGCAATATGTTTGTACGTCTAAGCCTTCCTTACATTGGCTAAACCCAAATAAGTGGACTAAAGTGTACGAGTCACGCAACACCCTCGCACATTTACGAAATTGCGTGACAAGCGTAATGCGAGTTTGAGAAACCTGCTACTCTATAATATGATGTAGCGAAGCACCGCCATTAATAAAAATTGGTTATTTAATAGAGATTTTATGAATAATAGAAAATATTTTTGGGAAAATACCGCTTAAAATTGTTGTCGCTTATCGCTAAAATGATCGTTCAGAAAAAAAAGTTAAGAAGAACGAAAGAATGTTGAAGTTTGAGACTTACTAGGTGATAGGACTCATTTTCAGTCTAGGAATTCTTCACTCTTAGCTATTTCTGCCGCCAAATAGGAGTGTAATTACAGACTGTGAGCCATTCCGTAGTATCTATGACATTATTAATTTTATCTGTATTGCACTGGCAACAATATTTGTCTCTTCTTTCCTTTATAAAGAACAAGTCAGTGTCTGTCTCCATAAATGTCTTTTTATAGCGTAATGGTGACAAACGAGCACACAATCCACCTGATGGTAAGTGGTTGCAGTGGCCCATAGACATCTACATCTATTTTCACGGAAGACACGAATTACGAATCAAAATCTAAATGCTTTGTCACCCGTGAGGACTAAGATGGAATCTCTCGTTTTCAGTAAAAAGGGTCTCCAGTTTTCCACACTCACCATACGCAACACAGCAGCGTTAAGCTATTTTTAATTATTAAAAATGATTATGAAAATTCCTTATTAAAACTGATTATCCAATTTAATATAAAAAATTCCCATAGAAAATAAATCTAGACACGAAAATATTACTTATAGGCTATACAAACGCGTAACGCGTAATCAATCGGCACGCTACTGCGCTACCAGACCATCCAAATTAAGAAATGGGTAGCTATGGAGTGGACCAAAATTGTCAGCATTGGAAAACTCTATGGCAGTCAATTATCATATACATGAATTTTTCGACAACAAGGTGCTGTGCTTCGCGTCTTTCGACTTTTTTTTAATAATTATTATTAATTTAGGCGGAGACCATGACACAAAATAACTGCACAATTATTGCTTGCACTTGACCGGTATTACTACTTTAGGTGGTAATAACACATATAGGTATACATACAGTTTCAGTAGTCCACGACGTGCTTCCAATTCTCCACACTTCAGTACACAGGGCAATACTATAAACAGTACGAGACCGGTGTAAAGGATACATTATTACAAAATTGCATTTAACGAGCCATTGCTTCGTGCAAATTTAGCTTTTATCGTGCACAAGCGTGTTCTTGGTAATTTGTAGCCGTCAGTCGCTTATAGTTGTTGTAAATGATTTTTTTAATCAAGTAACTTCCACAAACTGTTTAAATAACAATGTAAAACATAATAACTACTATGATTAACTCGATTTCATTTGATTCAATATTATTTTGTAATATAGTTAATACTAAGACATTTAAAGAGATGTTTTTATTACTCTTATAAGAGCGTACTTTACTCTGCTATAAACTTAAATTATATTTAATTTTGCAAGTGATAATTATCAATTGTATTCCGCTAAAGCCATAATACAAACTAAACATTGATTATTCTCTTTAGCGGTATAAAAGCTAGGGTGTAATCACGCGTGCTTTAAATAAAGCTAACTGTCACAAAAAAAAACTGTCAAAATTATTCATGTTATGTTGACACATTCGTCACTACTGTCGTCATCATTGCAACCCATAATAGGCGTTACAATGATGACGACAACTTACTAGGTCTTTCCAAAGATTGCCACAAAACAATGCACGGTTCCAAACCACCTGCAACCATCGACTTTGCGCCTCTCATCACTTTACTATTAAAGAGTCTTTCTAGTTCAAGGCCGCTACTCGAATTTTTTTTTATTCCCATCGGTTGTCACATGCTACTTCAGCTTACTTACAATTACTTTATATTATGTATTTCCTCGATACGGATGTTCAGAACTTATTTTATATATTTTCGTGCGTTTATTCAGCAGAAGTTAGATATTATTTTTTTTTTGCGCGTGTATGTTACACGAGTAAATACTTATCATGTACTCTACGAGGGAATTATTCGGAGTTTATATTGTTTTTCACAAGAATTTAATTAGCGTCAAGCCTCAACATCATGTGAAACAAGACACCTACTTAACAAGCGAAGTTCGTCGTAATTAAATTGAGAGCAGGTGGAAGCTACACAAAATGAATCAAAATTAATCTGACGCAATTTGACAGGATCGTGTCGTCGGCCCCGAACTTAATTTCAATCTTAATCATCATTTCTCAACTCTTGAAGAACGTTCTAGAATTGCAAAATATGTATATCATTCGCGGCTATATTATTTTTTAACAATTAAATACTTACTTTTGGAGTCAGGCAACAAAAAGAAGACCGCCGTATGGTGGCGGTACAAGATAATCCACTACCATACATATATCATCACGTAAGTATCGTGTGAAGTGACAGTAGGGAAACTAAAACAGAAGATGTGCAGCAGTATCTCCTTAATACCAACTCAAAATAATAAAAACTGCGGTTTCCAACTCACCTTCCAAGCGTGGGCAAATATAGCAAATATGACACCTATTATATATGGGAGGGCTATGCTCATCGGTGGACTTTTGATGAACTGTAATGATGATAACTCAGAGGCCAAAGCATTCGCCTTAAATTTTATAGAAACCAGCAATCCGAATTCGACGCATACCACTGGAATTGTTAATTTCAATTTACTTCGAGCTTTATCAAAATCGGTTAAGAAATTAAAACCTTTTTAAAACCTGTTGTAGTTTTCTTCTATTATTTTAGACATATAAATTTTAACCAAACATTCGTCATGAGTACAGCAAGGGTGTGGAATAATTAGCCACTATCGGGCTTTCCATCCGATTACATCGTGGGCTTTTGTAGAGCTAAGTCAGTGTGTTTTATATAGTTAATCTCCGGCTACACTATTACTTACCATCAGGTGCGATAGTAGTTAAGAACAGGCTTATAATATTTTTTTTAAATGTAGAGACTTTAAAAAAATTTAAATGTTAAAATGATTTAATTTTAAGATCTTTAAAATATTGCATTTCCGTAACGTAACACCCGATTTGTTAATAATCTTAAAAGCAAACGTTGCATAAAGACACGATTAAAGGATCTTAAGTTATTAAAAAACAAACATTTTAATTGCATATTATGCTAAAATCTTTTCTTTTAAATTTTTTATCTGAAATTAGTTTAAACATAAAGGTACATTTTAAACAGCTAAAATGTTAAATTCAAATCCAAATACAACGGAGACTTGTGGTGTCTTCCGTGAAAATTTATTGAATCTCTTGGGACACGTTGATAAGAAACGATTGTAACATAGTCGCGGCGATGTCAAGCTTAACCTGCAACTTAACATCGCCTTTAATAAAACACCAGGAAGAAAATTTATGTTACATTTTTACAAAAGCACATTTTAAATTTCTTGCTCGACTTGCTCACTAATAAATAAAAATAAAACACTCTTATAATGAAATAGTAAAGGCAAGGCAAGGCAAGGTAACATTAGAAGTAAGAATATAATTAAAAATATTGTTTAAAAACGTTACTTTTCACATTTTTTCGTAACAAAAATACTTTGACAAAATACTCAACATTTTATATCAAAAACTGTAGTCAAGTTAAAAGATACAAAAATCTCACTACTGGGCACAGGACTCCTCTAATTTCTAATAGGAATATCGTGCAAATAGTCCAGCGTGCTGTTCCAGTGCAAGTTTGCGGAATTTACAAACATTTCCTCGAAATATCTCAAACATGTTTAAAAGTGATATAGCCATGCTGCAGCTATATTATGCTGTTGTAGCACGAATGAGTTGTCTCATCTGGGATAGGACGACGCTCTCACAGAATACCAGCCTAAAATAGAAGCTTTGTTTCGTATGGTGAGTGTAGAACCGGAGACCCTTTTTACTGGAAACGAGACATTCCATCGTAGTCCTCAGGGGTGAAGACACAGCTTCATTTTGATCCTTAACTCATGCTCAAATATATCTATATAGGTATCTATAAACCTCAGCATACACTTACTATCAGGTGAACTGTGTACTCGTTTTTAACCCTTATCTATGAAGAAAGGAGGATTCCCAAAAATGTTTTCCGCTGAAAGATTGAAATAAAATTGCAATTATTGATTTCATTGGTATCGGCGGGGATCGAACTAGGGTTACTCGCATACTATAAAATACGGTACTAGTAAATAAGGTGATTGCTGAGCCTGACAACGCATCTGCATTTTGATTCTTAATTGAAAATAGATGTAGGTGTTTATGGGCCACTAGTATTTACTTACCACCAGGATGAGTGTGTGTTCGATTGTCACCCATATTCTATAAAAAAAATATTATAAGTCATAAAAATGGGACCTACATATAAGTCCCAGATCAACAAGGGACGTTTTAACCATGATTGAACTTTTCTGTTTTTGAGCATTTCTTTCACAATCTTGAATATATTAAATAGAACCTCTAAACCTCTGAAATTAAAACGTACAATTTCAAACATCCTGATGGAAATTTGCTAAAAAGTGCTTCTTTATATCAATCATTATTACAGTCTATGACAAGTCCACAACTGAACATGGTTTTTCCTATTAACAAAAAAACACACCTGACACACCTCTCTCGCCTCCTTTACATCCATATACCTACGCATATACGTTCGTCGGTTAAGGGTACTCCTAATCTGGCCCATTTTCAATATATCGCCAATTTGGTCGATAAACCTTCGTCTAGGGCGTCCCTTTCCGACTCTGCCGTGCCAAATGGAAGTTCGTAGTCTCTGCCTACCCCTCTGGGTGACAGGCGTGAGTGTTTATGTATGTATATGTAAAAAAAAACAAATCCGTTCAATAACTATAGGATTAAAAACATGATCTGGAATATTCCTAAGCAATAAAATGCAGCCCAGTTTGGCTTAACGCGTAGAGTTAATTGGGCTAAATATATCTATACGGCTTTAATTAGGTGTCTTGAAAGCCTAATTAAAGCAGTGCTACCGCAGCCTGACAATGATGATTCCGATAATATACAGAAATCTACATAGTGTAAATATTACTAACAATAACATACAAAGCAAATTATGTTATCGTTATATGTTGATGTATTTTCTCTGTCATATGGACAGTTTATAAAGGAAATTGAAACTGTAATGGGTAATAGTTAAAATTAATATTTCACTTTAATATTACTTAACTTTAGTCTTACACACCAAAGTATGTCATGATGTTCGCTTGTTGTCGATGAGTTACTTAACTGTGCAAACTTTATTGTTAAATGTAAGATAAATATGTGTTATGTATTAGACTTAAATTATGTATGTTTCCCTTGAAAATAAATTAAATAAATAAATATTTTATGGACACTCCCATATATGAATTCCCTCGTAAAACAAACCGCCTCTAACTTTTTTGGACAGATTTTCTATATAATATGGTTCGTAAATTTTATTTCGAATTCTAACATTATTCTATAGTCCTTAGATATTATGTATTGTCTGTTTTTTTTTTATAGAATAGGATGACAAACGAGCACACAGTCCACCTGATGGTAAGTGGTTGCTGTGACCCATAGACATCTACATCTATCTACAATAAAGAATCAAAATGCAGATGCGTTGTCACCCGTGAGGACTAAGATGGAATGCCTCTTTTCCAGTAAAAAGGGTCTCCGGTTCTCTCCACTCGCCATACGAAACACAGCAGTGTTAAGCTGCTATTTTACGGTGGTATTCTGTGAGAGCGTGGTCCTTCCCCGGTCGAGCCGACCCATTCGTGCTATAACTATACTACTAATATAGCTGCAGCATGGCTCTACTATATTACTATATGGTTGTTAGTAATATACCTATATAGTAACTATCTCCTACCCTTAATTTTTCATCCTGCAGTAAAAGGAACCACATTTCGTTTCTTACAAAAATTTCCAAGTTTTATTCTTTATATATCTACTATACCTATCACTGCTCGCTGATTATATTATGACACTTTTTTTAATTCAAACAAATGATCCCAAAACACATTTGAAAAGTAAGTGTGTTATGATAGGTAGATCATCATTAATTTCCATACGGAAACTAATTTACAAGCAAGTTTGCAATGAGACATAACCGTCTGATGTTTGCAACATTTGTATATTATTAGTCTGATGTCTACAATCTTTGAGATTTTTCTATCCATTTAATACGCTTAAGCATAAATATTAACGTAAGTCCGACCCGGCTGCGCTCGGGTGATTTCTGGATCTCGACAACAGCGCCACCTACCGGATCCAAACCTGAATCGTAACCTTTTTGGGAACCACTCAAATACACACAAAAAAAATTCATCAAAATCGGTCCAGCCATTTTTTAGTTTTTGCGAGACTAACGGACAGAAATTGATTTTTATATATAGAGATATATTAGCTGGCCAGTAGACTTTGTTCTGCCCTTTCCGACGATCTTAGTCCTTTAAAAAATCTCTCAAGTTGGAGCAAATAATACACGTTTACCAAATTTCATTAAAATCGGTTGAGTGGTTTCGGAGTTCATCGCAGACAAACAATGTGACACGTAATTTTTATATTAAAAATTAATATAGATTAATATAGCTATTTATCTGAAACTAATAGAAAATATAATAATTATTATCGATATTTAGATACAAGTTTGTCAAATATCTTATTTCCACGACGTCCATCATATTGCCACAGACCAGCGAAAACTTTCGATAGAAGCGATGGCCGGGTCAATGATTTAATACTTGAACGTGTGCAATACTCGAAACTTTCGCTATAAAGGCTCACAGATATGTTGTGACTCAAGATATTTCTCCATTAACAAGCAAAGTTTTGTCATTCGGTATCTCTAAGGACTCGAGTACTAGTTGTTTGTCCCGCGGTTGGGAAAACGCCAAGTTTGACAAATTTCAATAATATAAATTGAGATACTTCGTTAATAAATAACATGTATTTCTTTGATTATTAGATAAAAATTAATAAAAGAAAAAAGTAAATGTAACAGTCCACCTCTCATGTTGAAGGAGATTTGAAGCGGGGCTTAAACTGCCGCACTGCCCATTGCGTTTTTTCGGATTATACATGTCTTTGTTCAAATATTTTTCAATTTCAAATATTTTTTTTAGATCTTCCTTGTAACAACTATAAAAAAATTGCTGTCGCCAACCCACCTGCCAAACGTAGCTACTTTGGCAAATATCCCCTCAGAAAACAATTTATTTGGGAGGCCAGCGTTGGAATTTTAGCTGTAATAAATTAATGAAGGAATAATCATGTGAAAAATCAGCACTAAAATATGCTTAAAATAGAAATTAACAACTTCATCCATGATTAGTAGCATTCCTTGGTGGAGGCCTGTGTTCAGCAGTGGCAAGTCCATATGTCATTTGTATGTGAATATCATTATCATGTCCTTCATGTCTATAGTGAAACACATATGGTCATCATTACAGACCATCACAGGCCCACTGCTGAACTTAGTCCACCCCCAAGGAATGCCACAAAGCACGGTGCTGAGCCACCTGTATTCATCGACTTCCCGCATCTCTTACCAGTTCGTCACACCATCTAGTTGACGGCCGCCCGACACTTCGCTTACCGGTATGAAGTTGCCACTCGAAAATCCTTCCTCTGTATCGGTTATCGGTTCGTCGAGCCATATTTTTTATAGAATAAGGGTGACAAACGAGCACACCGTCCACTTGATGGTAAGTGGATGCTGTGGCCCGTAGACATCAACATTTATCCTCGATTAAGAATCAAAATACGGATGCGTTGTTACCCCTGAGAGCTGAGAAGATGGACTGCCTCGTTTCCTCTACGAAGGGTCTCCGGTTCGCAACACGAACACAGCATCATTAAGCTGCTATTTTACGCTTGGTATTCTGTGAGAGCGTGGTTCTATTCCGGTCGAGTTGATTCGTGCTACAACCATAACATTTCTGCAGCGTGGCTCTACCGCGAATATGGCCGACCCATTGCCACATCATCTGACTGATCAGTTGGTATGTGTCAGTAACTCTGATTCTAGTTCATACATCTTCATTACGAAGTCTATTGCTCAGAGAAACATGGCCTTCTCCATAGTTTGCTGAGCGACCTTCAGCTTTCTCATACGGCTGGCAGTGAAGGACCACGTTTCAGATCCATATGTCATTACTGGCAACACGCACTGGTACACTGTTGGCTGTACTGTTGTCTTCAAGTTTTGAGGTATACGTGACGAGAAGATTCGTTGTATTGACCTTTCGGTCGAAGTTGGGCTTACCTAGTTGGATAATTTTCCTGGGTAAACATTCCCGTCAATAACTTTTTTTTTGCTATCGTCCTATGGAAAGTGTTTTATTTCCTAAACCACTACGGTTTTCAAAATGTTAAATAAAAAATGGCATGATAGTGTAATTATAATAAGATATGATGATTTAAGTTTATGAGAAATATGATCCAGAGGAATATATTGTACTGAAATTATAATTAAAATCTTCAATTATACATAGGTATAATTCAATCCTATATAATATTTTAATAGAATAGAACAGAATAGTATTATTTTATTAAAAATACTATTCTATTCTATTCTATTCTATGATAAAATAAAATAAAATACATTCGACGATAGTGCCTTTAGGTAAAGTGACCATAATACAATTTATATTTATCGTAAGATATAGTTTATGAAAATTCAAGGAATATAATCACTTAGTCTTTTGTTAAAAAAAAGTCATTAGTCCGACCTATAAACGGTACACAAACTTCGAGAAACGATAATAACCCGTAAAAAGGAACAAGAAACAAATTCCCGCCTTTTGCTATTACCCGTGCTGGCAATATGGCGGTTACGGCATACGGAATGAAGTAGAATCAACAAAACAAATTGGTACTGACTGGCGTACGTAAAGTGAAGTGAAATTTTATGCCCTCGTAAAAATCCTTCGCTAACCGCCCCTGGTACGGCTAAGTTTCGTCGGTACGGGTACGGAGTGGTCGCTACTTCAGCATCGCTAATAAAACGCCAGTGGACGCGCGCCATTAACCACGCAGCTGCCGACAAGCCCCACTAAAACCTTTTGCTTCGAATAAAAATACATTTATAAACTAGTTCATATAACTCTTTCTTGACTGTGTGGCTAATCCTTTGTACTTTTTGCGAAGTTATTCGGTACTTCACAATTTTTCACGATTCTAAGTTTTAGTTACATCTTTACAAAGAGAGCTTTATATTTCTCTTTCCATAAAATTTTCTATAATATTTTTTCGAATAAAACATTTTATTTACTCTAATCAAAGTAGTTGCGGACAAAGGAATCTGAATTACTTATTTATTTCTAAGATATCCACTCTCTTCGCTAACAATGACTCTGTCTCTATATATTTATTCCCTTGAGACTTCTCTGTTTGAATTCAATTGTCGCCATTGTCGATCCTAGTTAGGTGGAAGATAACATAACTAGATAAGTCTGTTACGTGATGTTAATATGTTAACTTGCTCGTACCCGTACGAGCTAAAAAGTAATACGGGCATCCTTGTTGAACATATAACATACTGCGAGACAACGTAATTGTTATATGGTACAGTTGCCGCCAAGGCTTTGTGACAAAGGAAAGGTATAGTGTTAGTTTTATAACAAAGGTGCAATTGCAGGTGCTAATAGGAAAATAAAGACAATTATGAATTTCCCTATCAATTACTCTTGTTCTACTGTGGATATTTTCATTACGGATTTTATCACGCAGGCAACCTCGAGCACATATTATCGACATAATATTAACTCATTATAAAACCCCTTTTTAAATTTTTAGGGGATGTGCTAAAAACTAATATTTACTTATAATATTTTCAAAGTTCGACACAGTATATAATGTAAGTTAAAATTTAAATTTAGAACATACCAAAAATACCTACTATATTTTTTATAAAAAAATTACAACCTATATACATAAAATATTAAGCGTTATTTTGTGCTTCATACGTCTCCCAACTGGGCTCAGGTCTCCAATCATTGCTGAGAGGTTTATGGAGCAATTTGTTCACCACGCTATACACTATAGCGTGGTGTTGGCGAACTTCAAGTCTTCGAAACATTTTATTTCGCAGACATGCTGGTTTCCTTGCGACGTTTTCTTCGCCGTTGAGCATCAAACCCAGGTTGCTCGCGTACTGTGAAATAACGGCAAACACCTAGCCTCTGATATGCAACAGCTTATAGTTTTTTTTAAATATAATTCACTCAAAAACTAATAATAAAGATGCTGTCATAGATAGGACAAACAGCTGAAAGAAATTTCAAGGGTTTCTTGTATGACTAGATGACTTCTTTTCTGCCTAGGAGCTTCTGAGAAGCTACCACCCTCATAACTTTTCCTACCACCAAATAGCAGTACGTGCACCGCCACCGCTGTGTTTCGGACTGAAGGGTATAGAGAGTCATTGTAGTTACAGGCTGTGAAGCATTTTGTTTTAAAAAAGTAGTTACACAAAAATAAGTGATATTCATTCTGTAAATACTAGGAGCAGACACAAGCTAGTAGTACCAGTTACTCGACTCCGCCGAGTCAATAATTCATTCTTGGGGCGATGTATACGCTTTTACAACAAAATCCCAGAAAATATACAAAATTCGACTTGCTCAAAATTCAAAAAATTTATTAAACATAGTTTGTATAAAAAGGGTTATTATAATATTAAGGAATTTATTGATGATAATAACCCCTGGAAATGAGGTGTTCGCTACCAAGCTATTTCTAATTTGTTTTGTGTGGTTAATTGTGTAACATACATGATTGTAAGCTGTTATTTTTTTAAAAAAGTCTCGCTGGGTTTCCTGCTGGTTCTCCCCAGGACAGAGGTTTTTATCGAACCAGTGGTAATTAAACAAAAGAGTGACTTTCACTAAGTATTATTTATAATCTATATTGAATAAAAAGTTTCTGTTTCTGTTATCTTAGTCCTCAGATGGTGATTCGCATTTGTGGCCTTTTTCGTTTGAAGTTGGTTGCAGGTGTCCATGGGTTGCATTTAACATTTACCATCAGTTGGACTGTTCTTTCGTCAGTTAATTTTTATAAAAAAGTGACATAAAAATGAAACCAAAAACATTTCATCATAATGACTTCAACTTTTTTTTAAATGCAGGAATTAATTAAATTTTGAACGATGAATGCTTTTTTTATTATTTAAACCTTAAATCATTAAATGAATGAATTTTATGATTTAAGGTTAGGAAAAAGACTATGCTTCGCAATAATCGATGGCCCTCTCGGCAGTTCGCAACTGTAAATTCGGACGTAATGATAGATGAATGGCCGCGCGGGGAACACTCTCCACTACACTTTACACGGCAGGAGGAAGGCGGAAACTTTTAAATGCACTGCAATACAGCTGATGTAGCACCGAAACGCACAAAAAGTTGCACGAAACGATTTATTGTAATGGGCTCTTTAGAGTGTTGTGCCTTGATAGTTCTTATAGTTAGGGCATGGGCTGAGTCGCGAGCGTCCAGCGGGGCGGGTGAGGCATGACGGCGTTTTTTCCATACAGCTCAAGCCGCCATCTCTTATGAAAATGTAATATACAGTACACTATAATATAAACGCCTCGCTGCCTCGCTGCATCCTCTCTACTCAGGCCTTAGCCTAAGGTTAAGCCTAAGTTTAAGAATTTTCACGGAGCGCGCAGCGAAGCGACACACATTTTAAGCGATCATTAGATCGCTTAAAATGTGTGCCGAACACAAGAAATACAAGAGTTTTTCAGAACACAAGAAATACAAGAGTGTTTCAGAACACAAGAAATACAAGAGTGTTTGTTCGTTATACAAACCGCACGCTACGCCACGCTGCACGCTCAAACAGAGCGGGCACTCAGGCCTCACTCGTGTTCTTAGGCCTCAGAGAATGTTCGGTGGGGCGTGTGGTGTAGCGTCGTGTACGGCGCATACATTTTAAACGACCGCCACATAGTACCCTGAATACATGAGCGTGTATGACCGCCCACCTCGGCGAAAACTCTCCACTGAGAACTTGTCCTTAAACTTAGTTTGCTAACGTTATTTGGGGATGGCAATTTGTAAGCACTTTGGTCGAAAAATATTAAAAAAAATGCATAAAGTAAAGAAAATCAGAATAAAATACTTGTTCATGCTAATTCATGATTTATTTTTCTGTTATTTAAGTAATACTTATGGCGATACGGTGCTAGGTAGCAATTAATTACAAAATAGTTAAAATAAAATTACTACAAAAAATATAACTCTACTGGTTATAGAATGAGGTTTCCCAACCTCCAAATTTCAATTACCTACGTACGAAAGTATAAAAGAAGCCTTTACGACTTACAGGCCGTCAGACAGAACCGTGATTTCATAAGTGTTCCATTATGTTAAATTTTCACGGAAACACTAAAAAATACACATAATTTTATCATACCACATAACATACTTATTGTAATTTTTGTTTATATGATGAAATTAACAATAATTTATTTATTTGTCTTTTTTCAGGTACGTATCCAGTACAATGTCTCAAGGCATTAGTTAGACGCAACAAAGGTAGAAAAATATAAAGAGGCAAATAAAATTATATTAATCTTTTCAAATTTAACGCCTTAAATTTATACGTTGTATTTGCTAGGTGAACAAGTGTACATACGATGAAGGTTTCCCCACGATGTTTTCTTTTTAGGTTATAGGACTTTTATTCTGCATGTCCGTCTGAGTACGTGCCACACTCTAATTTCTATAGCCAAATAGCAGTGCTTGCACTGTTGTGCTGTACTGTCATGTACTGACGTCTCTGAGGTATTCTATCTTAGTTCTCGGAGGTGACAACACATCTTCAACCTTCTTCGTTTGAAGTTGGTTCCTTTCCGATCGGCTCGATTCACTGGCGCTTCGAAGATATGTTGCATCCCTTTGCATTTTCTTTTGCATCTACCACGGGGAGTGCTCTGAAGAATTCCCAGCAGTTGGGTAACACGAGTAGATAACATGTGGTTGGGTGCAGGTGTACATGAACTTGAGTAGTCTCTTACCATCCGATGGACTTCTAAGTTCACTTGTCACTTCAATTGTATGAAAAAAGAAGGTAAATCAACACTCACACAATGGCCAATTTTAGTGGTGTCTGCGGGAGTTGAATTTGGGTTAACCGCGTACGAGCTACGAGCACAGTTAAATTATTACGAGTTCTCAAACCATAAACTACCTAGCCTTAATTATCAATTATAATTAAGAATAACTTGAATTAATATGCTTTGTGGAATATAGGTATTTAAAAACGGCCATTATCTTGGAACAAACCAGTTTTACGCGTTTTATTGCGTTTATTTTAAACTGTTTTTTTTATTCCCGAATATTTGTTATCTATTCCGGCTATTATAATATAATTGAACTTAGTGATATATTTCTTTTTAAAAATTCATTTAAAACAAATATTCTAGCGAAATAGTCTGTAAAATTTAACAGACTTGCCAAATAAAGAACCTCTTTCAATAAAACGTGCGAAAGTTCGATACAAAACAAAAGACGAAAATTTCAAAAGAAAATAAAACTGCTCTGAGCTCTGGTAACAAGAGACCAGACGTCAGAAGCAGACAAGTTCGCGCGGTCGGTTATTCGAAATCTAGCAACATTTTTATAGTATTAAAGATATTTTATTTTGAAATGATAAAGTTCTTAACTTGTTTATACAAAAATATTTTCTTGTACGTATTTAACTATACAATACTCTGACAGAAACAAAATGAGAATTGAATTACAACTTTTTCATAATAAACACACCAATACACACTTTATTTATTTAACTATATTTTATCCTTGAGAAAACCTGCATGACTGAGGAATAGATAAATTATACAAAGACGTGAAATCCAATAAGCTCTGGAGCGGCACGGCAAACTAATTGCTACATACTGTTACCGTTACAGCCCATTAAAGTCCACTGCTGAACATAGGCCTCCCCCATTGATCGCCTCATAGAGGGGATATTTGCCATAGTTGCCAGGCTTGACAAGCGGGTTGGCAGCTGCAGATTTTTATTTTTAGTCGTTATTAGGAAGTCGCAGCTGCCCATCTTCTGATTTGTTTCTCTCTGTCGCCTCTTACGACACCCACGGGATGATATAATAGCTTCATAACCCTCCCAGAAATGGAAAAAAGCAGCGGTACGTATACTTTACTTTACTGTGATTTGACAATTTATTGAAATATATTCGAGGCTTTACACGATTCTTTTTGCAATCTTCTTCCTCTCCTTCTTCGTTAACAGCCCGTAAAAGTCCAATATTGGGCATGGCCCTCTCCCGTTTAAGACAGGATCTTTAAAGGTACGATATGTCTGGTACTGTGATCGTTAATCCGCCTGCCAAGAGTAAATAATAAATAAAGTAAATAAATGCTTTTTTTTTAAGATTACAAACCTAAACAATATAGTAGATGGGTTCTCCCAGTAAGTTTAAAAGAAAACCTGTGTCATGAGTCCCCGCAGAGTGACGATTAAAGTTCGTGCATAAAATATAATTTCAGTATCACAAAAACTACCATTGTAAAATTAAAAGCTCCTATGGAAAAATATCAGAAATCGTCCCAGTAGAACAATATTTATAAAATGGTCCATTGTTCTTCATAGCAAAACGATGAAAGTAAAAAAGGGGAATGT
Organism: Parnassius orleans; assembly: GCA_029286625.1. Classification (NCBI taxonomy): domain Eukaryota; kingdom Metazoa; phylum Arthropoda; class Insecta; order Lepidoptera; family Papilionidae; genus Parnassius; species Parnassius orleans. The sequence goes on from JAGSMP010000018.1 coordinate 7,170,292, forward strand.
ACGGATTCTGACTCTTTTATAAATTAAAATTATAATATAATTTTTACACCATAAGCTGGAAACCTTTGAGTATATTATTGGAACTCTATTGTTTAAAATTTATTTATATAAATATAATTGAGGTCTCAGTCTGTATATAATATCGAAGTAACTGCTCTTTATCGAGCTCAGGAGGTTATTTGCATGTCATTAATACAAACACATGCTATAATTATCATATGCAAAATTTTTGTCTGTCTGTCAGTCTGCCCAGGCTATCTTCGGAATGGCTAAACCGATTGAGATGAAACTTCGTTTTTGCACTAAAATTCTTGAACAGAATATTATATTTTTCATTAATTCATTACAGCATAATAAACATAGGTCAACATCCACTGCTAAACATAGGCCTCCCCATAGATTGCCTCAAAGGAGCGAAGTTAGTGCCATAGTTGCTATGCTTGCCAGGTGGGTTGACAACCGCAGTTTTTGATTGTTTTAAATTGTTGTCAGGAAAATCTTGCCGATTATCTCCTGTTTCATTTCCCTCTGTCACCTCTTACCACACCTTCGGGATATGGGATAGTGGATTATGCCGCTGTGTTTTCTGTGGTGAGTGTAGAGATTCCGAAACCCTTTTTACTGGAAATGAGGCATTACATTTTACCCCTCAGGAGTGATAATGCATCTGCATTTTGATCCTTAATCGTAGATAGATGTAGATGTCTATGGGTCACAGCATCCACTTACCATCAGTTGGACTGTGTGCTCGTTTGTCCCCCTGATTATAATAAAATATGTATAATGATATCTTATGTTTACGCGAAAATATGTATAATTTATTTTATATTTTACAATCTGGAAAAGGTTAATGTATTGAATTTAAATCTGTAAAATTTCTCTATTGAATAAGTTAATTAAGACATGAATAAATGCCAAGAAACAAAAAGCTAAAAAAAATATTCCCTTTAAGCGCTTAAACGACGAATACGAAACCCGATTCACACAAAAGGGTCAAAGAAGCATCACCGTTTAAAAATGTAGCCATAAAACACCGCGGCCTACTTACGTCCACGGCAAAAATTCACCCTCGAGAAATAATTTCCAATACCGGTCGCCTCGTTCGATACGACAGCCATCCGTGCGAACGGCAAATTCATCGACTTGGTTGTGAATCTAAAACCTTTTGAATGCCCCTTTCAGTTGTGGGTGCCTCGTGAATGTGGCTTTGTGCGCAAATTTTTATTTGTAGGCTGTTTTTGCTGTTATCGACAATATGTTCCTCATTTATAAAGGTAGCAAATGACTATAGTATTTCATATATATATATATATATATATATATATATATATATATATATATATATATATATATATATATATATATATATATATATAATAAAGTTACACGCCGAGTACGTGGTAAAAAAACCATTTACCACGTACTCGGCGGTGAAGGAAAACATCGTGAGGAAACCTGCATGTCTGAGAAATAAGAAAAAAATATTCCAAAGACATGTGAAGTTCGCCAACACGCATTGGGGCAGCGCAGCGGACATTAAATTATACATATTTTATTAAAATCAGGGTGACAAACGAACAAACAGTCCGCCTGATGGTTAGTGGATACAGTGATCCATAGACATCTACATATCCACGATTAAGAATATAAATTCAGACGCATTGTCACCCGTGAGGAGTAAGCTGTAGTCTGGAGTAAGCTGCTGGTCTCAGGATCTCTACACTCACCGTACACATGAATATATTTACAATTTATAATCTATATTGAATAAAAAAAGTGTCTGTTTCTGTTTTCTGTTTATTAATTTGTGCTTCAGAAGTAACCTTTCTTTAACGACTGTAAATTTTTTCTAGAGTTCATTATTTTAATTAAATTAACTATTAGGCTAATCGTATGGGTTTAATAACTAAAAAAATGTGCGTGTAATTGTGTACACACATACCAAGTGAAACTTCTTTACCATATGTCCTTGATTTTTTTAATATTATCTAGTAATATATAGAGTAGAATAAATGCTGTAGAAATGCGGTCATTAAGGAGTATGTTAGGGCTGAATCTGAATGACAGAGTGAGAAATTGTGTGATAAGAGAAGAGTATGGTTTGTAAGATGATGTTGTGACCAGGATTAAGAAAGGAATGCTTCGGTGGTTTGGTCATGTAGAAAGAATGAATGAGGAATGAGTGACAAAGCATATTTATGTTGCAGAGGTGAACGGCAGAGTCGGGAAGGGACGCCCTAGGCGAAAGTTTATCGACCAAATTGGCGATATATTGAAAATGGGCCAAATTAAGAGTACCCTTAACCGACGAGCGTGTATGCGTAGGTATATGGATGTGGAGGAGGCGAGAGAGGTGTGTCAGGATCGTGCCAAATGGAAGTCCATAGTCTCTGCCTACCCCTCTGGGTGACAGGCGTGAGTGTTTATATATATTATATATTATATACTATAATTATTATTATAATTTTATTGAAAAATTTTTTGTTAATTGGTGAACATTATTAATAATAATAAATAAATTACTACAATAATAATAAATACATAACAAAAATTATTAATAATATTTACTTAAATTAATCATCTGTAAAGAATGATTTTATTTGTAGCAATTACATTATAATTGCCCCAATTTAAGCAAAATAATTTAACGAAGTATGACCAATGTTACTCGTGCAAAAATTCTGAACAAATCTGTTGACAAAGTTAGGACAATATGGAAAATAAAAGTAACGAGAAAATATACGACACTCCTAAAGTTTAAAAATGGAACGATTTACTTTCAAATGGTAAAAACGCAGTCAGTCGAGAACACTAAACGAGAACAAGAATTAAGGAAGTTTTGTTACAGTAGATGCTTTGTTGTTTCCTAATTGAAAAAAGTTTATATAAAGACGGTGTACCAATTCAACTGTAGTGTCGCCCATTGCTTAAAACCTTGCGACCAAAAATATTTAATGTTCTTGCCAGTGTTGAAATATCCTAGAAGTTTAAATGAATACCACCCTACAAATCCATTTATTGTATTATAGTAATGTCGTAAACAGAACCTTGCTTATGGGAAATTGTTTCCTATACGTACTCCGATATTCCATCATCTATCCTGAATGAATCGGATGCCTTGTCACCGTAGCAGCAGCGTCCCTTTTCAATCCCACAAGACCGTCTTAAAACCAGAGCCAGCTTTTCATTTACCTACCTATCTTTAGAGATTTGTAATTGGAAGGGACATTGAGGCGGCTTTTTCGAGTGGAAATGATAGGAAAATATATTGTGACATTTAAGCTCTGTCAAATAACAAGCCGCATTTGAGTTTCTCTATTTAATTATATTATACATGTTAGGGGATAAGCGATAGCCTAAAACTTCACAGTACGCATGCTACCCGGGTTCTATTCCCGTCGGCAATGAAATGGTTATTTGCAATTATTCGTGCAGATATACCACGTGTTGAATAAAAACAACGCGAGGAAACCAGCATATAATAAAAATTAAAAAAATTAAGACCTGCGAGAGTATTTTGTTTTAAAGGTTACGTTAGATTAATTAGCGATCACTGTAGCACTCACACACACACACGCACGCACGCACGCACTTACCCACGCATGCACGCACACACACACACACACACACACACACACACACACACACACACACACACACACACACGCACACGCACAGGTACATATTAATTTCACTTATCGGCTTCTATACAAAATGTAATGACATGCTTATGCAATGAAAATAGAGATGCAAATGATGATGCAAAGGTATTACCAAGGCATAAGATCTGTCATTCAAATCTAGGCAGAGTAATTGGATACAAATCTCCACCGGCGAAAATAGTAAAATTAGATATAGATAGAAGCAGAAAGTTTTAAAATATGCATAGTAAATATAAACAATGGGTAATTAGGTTAAATGATTGCAGTTTAAGCGTGAATTTTGATAACACACCGTCATAATATTTAAAGCAACTTGATCACGCAACGTACAAGTATAACATATGTATAAACAAAGTCGCATGGCTCCCAATACGTGGCCAATATTTGCGATGCCAGTATTTGGCTAACTTATTTCAAGGAACAGCGCACACCGACGCGGTGGATACGAAGACGCGGCAACCACCCGTGTGTAAACATGCAAATTCCCTTTAGTTCGACGCATAGCACTGTTTATACAGCGACTTTCGCAAACGTAAACTTTGCCTCGGCATTGTACAAAGACGTTGGAAGCTCGGCTAAATGCTGTGTAAGGTTAATTGAATGATACTCTCGCGTAACGGAATGAGATGGTTTTTGTTTCTTTATATATTTTGTTACGTTTCTAACATTTTCATTTTTTGAAGAAATGTGATAGATGTTGATATTTCGCTTCATATTTATAGCACGTAATCGCGAGGCTTACAACATATTTGCAGTAGCTGTGAGTCGAAGATTTGATTTCAATTTGTAGGCTAATCTTCAAAAATACAAATTGTTTTAATTGAGTCCGTATATATTTATAATAATTATATGACAAATGACCTTAGAGATCTTCTAATGATAAGTGGCCATCGACACATGTAAACGACTTTGAACGACGAAGACTATAAATGCTTTGTTTTGTTGTCACCACTGAGGAATAATTTTAAACGCATAACGCATCACGTTCTGCAATTATACTGGCTCTCCATCCAAACCGGAGTTTTGTGCTTTTACGGTTCCTTGGCGACGAAAATGACCAAACATATGCAAAATATAAATACCTAATTAAAGACGTACTTAAAAATGTCCTGCCTCCTTGTAATTTTGTTGAGAGCATCGTTCCTCTGACATTACTCTCCATCATACTGTACATAATAATGTTATCAAATAAGCCTTTAATTTGACACAGGTTAGGTTACAACGATTGTCTTTATGTTCGACCGTACACTTGCAGTACTAAATCAATACAGTAAAATATGCAGAAGGTTCGAAACCAGCTAAGAGAACGTCATACTAATGATGGTGATATTTCTGTACTTAGTGGAGGCTCGCTGTAGCGTATTATAGGTGCAGCACGAATTGGTTGGCTCAACCGTAAAAGAATCACATTTGCACAGAATACCGACGTATCTCTAAACAGAATCATCATCCGAAACGGAGAATAATGTTGATGTCTTTCGTGAGAGGAGTGACGAAAAACGGAAACAGTTTTATTGGTAACAGGATATTCATCTTAGTCCTCGGGGGTGGCAGCGCACCCAATTTTTTATAAGTGTATGTCTATGGGCCATAGCATACACTTACCATCAAAGGGACTGTGTCCGTCACAGATCCTTACTTCTATAAAAAAACTGCCTAATTACCAAACTATAAAAAAATATGATTTTTTTAAAGTCTGTATTGTGTGATTTCAAAATCCATACCAAATGCAAGATATCGAACTTTATTTAATAAAAAAGGCAATTATTGTAGTATGGACTTATTAATATTATTATCTAAAGTAAGTGACGCGAAATGATACCAAAATTATTTAACTTTAAGTTGTAAGTTGCTGAAGTGAACTGGTATTTTGCTATGTAAATGTTATTTTCATGCACTTCGTGATCTGTTAAATGGGTCGTAAAGGAAAACGGAACGCCTAAAACGTAGCGATTATTTACTCTTTGGGAAAACCCTTAAATAAATCAGGCAAGGGGAATAAATATTTGTATTAAATAAAAGATCGCCGCTTAAACAAAGTATTTATTAACAATGTACGTTATTTTAAGTAGTTGAAGTAGTGTAAGAATATTCACTGGCCCATATCGTCCTGTAAGTATCGTAAGAGGCGACAGAGAGAAATGAAACAAAAGATGGGCAGCATCATCTTCCCGATAATAACTCAAAACAAGTAAAAAAACTGCGGTAAATATCAAATAAAAACATAATCAGGTTCTAATTACGTAATTGTGCATAGAATGAAACACGTCCGACGTTGATAAGAAAAAGAAAAATTAAAAAAAATTAAGACCTGAGACAGTATTTTGTTTTAAAGGTTACGTTAGATTGATTAGCGACCACTGTAGCACACACACACACACACACACACGCACACGCACGCACTTACGCACGCAAGCTCTTACGCACGCATGCACGCACACACACACACACACGTAGGTACATATTAATTTCACTTATCGGCTTCTGACAAAATGTTGATATTATTATTTACTCTCAGCATGCGAGGTGAACGTACTTATGCACATACGCACAAACTTCGTATTCCTATTTATACATACACAGAAATCCTACTAAAAACCATAGTATTCGACTCTAGGGACCTTAAAATACCTCGAGGGATCTTGGATATGTGAATATGTTAAAATCTAGGATTTGGAAAATCAGGCCCGTTACAATAACTTCTTAATGAGAAGTTAACATCATAATATATTATAGGTATTTTTTTAATACCGAAAGATTTTTGTCGCGTTTCCCTTAGGCTTTCGGCTTTTAGGACACCACAGATGCGATGGATTCTCTGAACTTGAAAGTCATTTATTTAAAGGCTACGACGTGATTACATCTTCCGAGAACTTCCTCGATTTTAAGTTTGTAAAAAATTAATCACCTTCCCCTGTTAAATCATAATAATAGTATGCTTTCCATTTTTCCTGTTAAACATTTTTTTCTTATATGCGTGTTATCTATTGTTTTGTCTTTTTTAACATTTGTAAAATGCATAATGCCATGTACTTGTGGCATTTAGCTAAAATTTACATTTTTTTAAGCGAAAGATAAAAAATCACGTTTACATGTACCTAATCACGATAACTTTGTCCGAGAGTGAATGACCTTTAATAATCCATCCTTGGCAGTACTTTATTCCCATAGCTTTTGACTAGCAACTTCACATCCTGCTGTATTCTAGTTTAAAGAGAAAAGCGAGAGTACAGAAGGTTGCGAGGCATGTCATCTTAGTCTTCAAGGGTAACAACGCATTTATCGCCTTCTATTTTTGAAGTATGTTACCGGTATCCATGGGCTGCAGTAGGTACTTATGGAAAATATGGTGGGCCTACCTATAAAAAAGTTTAAAATTTTTAATAAACTAAAATTTATATAAAGATTATTATAATATATGACTGATTATAACCCCTGGGGTTGAAGTGATCGCTACCCTGCTGTTTCTAATGTTTCATAAGTTTGGACGACATTGTAAATAATTATATTGAAAAGATTCCCGCTGGGTTTCTTGCTGGTTCTTCCCAGTGCTGAGGAGTTTCCGAACCAGTGGTAAGAGCATTAATAATTTTCAATACTCTTTCACAAGTCCACACACCCAAGGAATGCCACAAAGCACGGTCCTGAGCCACCTGCATCCATCGACTTCCTGCATATCTCACCAGGTCGTCACTGTATCTAGTGGGAGGCCGCCTCACACTTCGCCTACTGTTACAAGGCTGACAATCGAGAAATTATTCTATTCTATTCTGTTTTACACCTAACGTCAGGTGGTCCGTTAGCTCGTTTGCCACTCTATTACTAAAATATTAAAATAAATCGCTACAGATTATAATAACAAGGACTTGTAAGGGCAGCAACAAACTTAGTTTTCGAAGAATAGGTAACTATTTAAGACGATTTCCACTAAATAGATATTAAGTTCCAGTAAAGAGGAGTTTAATCGCTTAGCAACGCGATGTTTCCCGCCCACGGACCCACTTCAACGGGATTAAGTGATACGCAATAATATACAATTTTCCTTTTAGCAAAGATGTGTTTGAGCACTAAGAGAATAAAGCGTTGGATTATCACATTTAAAGGATATTTCTGGGACTCGTTGGACGTTGAACAAAATTATACAAACTGTTGTTACTTAATTCTGTTTTTTTTCTTAACATAAGAGGTGCAGTCCATGGACAACTACGGTCAACTTCGAACAATGAAGGCTACAGATGCGTTGACACCTCAGAGGACTAAAGTGGCTTGCCTCACAGCCTTTAATTAAACTGGCTCAATAATTAAGAAGGCTAATAATTTTCTGCTCACCAGATGTCGCTAGTTGACACTGAGGTAAAGTTTTTTGTTATACAATGTAATTAAATTGAGAAGTTGCTTTTTAATAAAAGTTTATCCGTTTTTAGAGTATTATATTAATACACAAAACAATGCGTCAGTGGTTTGCTCTTTAATTTTTTGCATATTTTTATTTTTTTTCAATTTTTCTACTTTTATGAATATCTGTGGTTTGGTTTATTTATTTTTAATGTTATCAATATAAAATATAGCTAATAGTACAGAAAGAAACAATAACTTTTACATTTTCCGAACAAATTAAATTCCCGCTGTGAAATCTATCAAATATTATACCTCACTTTCTAGTGGCGCCGCCCTGGTGGCAGAAAAAGTCGTGGATGCCCTCATTGGCGGCGGAAATAGGTAAGAGGATGGTACCTACCCAGACAGATTCCTAGACAGGATAGAGGCCTACCACCTAGTGTTATGTTATTTAAGAAAGGTTTTTTTTATAGAATAAGGGTGACAAGCGAGCACACACAGTCCACCTGATGGTAAGTGGATGCTGTGGCCCATAGACGTCTACATCTATCCTCGTTTGCGAATCAAAATGTAGATGCGTTGTCAGCCGTGAGGACTAAGATGGAATGCCTCTTTTCCAGTAAAGAGGGTCTCCGGTTCTCTACACTCACCATATGAAACACAGCAGCATTAAGCTGCTATTTTACGCTGATATTCTGTGAGAGCGTGGTCTTTCCCCGGTCGAGCTGACCCTTTCGTACTACAACTATACAATTAATGGAGCATTAGTGGCAGAGCCATGCATGCCAAGGCCCCTCTTTTTCCTTGAAGAGCAATAAAACACATTTTAATTTTAAAAGTACCTATCTTACTTCATCTTGTATACAAATTGAACAATACAATAAAGGTTATAAAAAGTGAAATATGAACTACTAATGACTTTCCTAAACGTATATGCATCTGAAATCATTTGTAACAAACTACATGTTTTTATGTGCATATGATGTCTAGAAGTGAGCTTTTACTAAAAAAAAGAAAGAATAAAGATGTGTACCCGCACTCAGGTCATGACGTTTAGCATGGTTTCGGCATCACTTGAATTGTTTGTACTCAGCGCTCCGTCTATCTTTGTTGGTCTATGAATTATTTGAGGACTTTTGTAACAGTGATAAGTCTTAATTTTGCTGTGTAAGCACATTATCCTAATTTTTAATAATCTTCATATTTTCTGAAATAAATTGCTAAAAGCTAAGTAATAAAGCACTTTATTCTAATATTCTTTCATTTTTTATGAAAGCAATTCAACCTTTGACCCAAATCCATCAACGATATTTTCATTAATTTTTTCTATAAGCCTTTTAATTAGCTTTACAAAAATAACTTCCTTACCTGATATAAGCAAAAAGGACGAAAAGGCAAACGAAGACCTAAAAAATTAATACGCCCATATTACATAAAACGTTTTGTTTAATGACGAACCATTTCCAATTTCCTTTTTCCTGTCTCCATTTATTTATTATACAAGATAAATAGCTTAAATAAAAATGCCCATAAGCAATTTATTGCAAAAAGTTATAGCTTATTGATGGCATGGGGTCACTTACAAATATACGAGGGTCAAACCAAAAGTAGATTCTAAATAGCAATATTTATCCTTTAAAACGAGTATCGATGGCAATAAGCCTTTTGAAAAAAACGCAGGTAGTCGATGGATGCAGGTGGCTCAGGACCGTATTTTGTGGCAATCTTTTCGGGAGGCCTATTTTAAGCAGTGACTTGTGAAAACAGGCTGCAATGATGATGGTACAAAATATAGTGACCTTGCGCACGTATATATTTTAGTAGCACGAATGGGTCGGCTCGACCGGGGAAGGACCACCCTCTCACAGAATAACAACGTAAAATAGCAGATGAATACGTAGGTCACTCAATAAGTTTTGAGATGCTCGAAATTTAAAAATTGAACGCACCCGTGTTATATGTTTCTAAAAAGCAAATTTATTTAAAAATAGAACTCCATAAGCCAATTGCTCAATATTAAAAAAAAAACAAAGTTATATTAATTTTCCTGCAACGCTTCCTGCGCTTTTCATTTAAAACGATGGATCTTAACCGTGAACATTTGCGCGCTATGATATATTATGATTTTAAATTTGGTTTAACCGAACAATTAGGTTTGCAACGGTTACAATCAGCATTAAGGAACTCAGCTCCATCACGCGCAACAATTTTTAGGTGGTTTGCTGAATTCAAAATGGGTAAAATTAATCTTAAATATAACCAAAGAACTGGGGCCCCGCAAACAGCAGTAACGGAAGAAAATGTATGGACTACTGAAATGTTGGTGCAAGAAGACCCACGTATCACATATACGGACATCGAAAAGATTGTAGGCATTAGTTTGAGGAGCATTCATACCATCCTACATCAACATCTTGGAGTGAGGAAGCTTTGTTATCGACGGATCCCTCGTTTACTCTTCGAAAGCGAAAAACAGACTCGTGTGGATTGGTGCCATGAAATGGGTCTACGTTTTGAAAACGGGGCATCTAGGCGTGTTTCAGAAATTGTTACTGGTGACGAGACATAGATCTATCAATATGATCCGGAAAATAAAAGGCAATCATCGGTATGGGTCTACTCAGAAGGACAGTTACGGACAAAACTGCAAAGACCTCGCAACGTCGGCAAAAAAAATGGTGGCTAGTTTTTTTTCGCGGAGCGGACATTTGTCGACGTCAATGCTGGAAAATTGTAGGTCAGTCGACACTGAATGGTATACTACAATTGCATTACCCAAAGCTTTTCAAGCTGTGCGGGAGAGAAGACCAAAGACCGGGCTTCGGGGAATCATGCTGCATCACAATAACGCCTCTTCAAATACCTCCCTTAGAACAAAAGCATTTATTGAGGAATCTGGTGTTGAAACTCTAAGTCACTCACCCTACAGCCCTGACTTAGCTCCTTGTGATTTCTTTTTGTTCCCAAGAGTCAAAGAAAAAATAAAAGGCAAGTTTTTTCAAGCGCCGAAGGAGCCGTGGCTGCCTACCAAGAAGCGATTTCCGACCTGTCAGATCAAGACTGGCAAAAGTGTTTTCAGAGTTGGTTTAGGCGAATGGAACTTTGTATAGAGCATGAGGGAGAATAGTTTGAAAAGATGTAAAATAAATATTAATAGTATCTAGAATACTTTTTGTATATCTTAAAACTTATTGAGTGTCCTACGTACTGCTGTTTCGTGTGGTGAGTGTAGAAAACCGGAGACCCGTTTTACTGGAAACGCGGCATTCCATCTTAGTTCTCAGGGGTGGCAACGTATCTGCATTTTGATTCTTAATCGAGGATAGATGTATATGTCTATAAGCCACATTATCTACTTACCATCCAGTGAACTGTGTGCTCGTTTGTCACCTATAAAAAATTCTATAAAAACGTAAATAGTGTTCCATACGTCTAATCACCTATATTTTTAATTGTTATAAAAAATGCGAAAATGCACTATTAAATTTTAAAATAAATATTATATTTAAAAAAATAAAATACATTTTCGCATTTTTGCGATACAAATGTATAAAAAATTTATGTAAATAAAATATTTTTAAATTTTCATATTTCCAATTGAATATTATAGTTGAAAAAGAACCAGTAAGTGAGACTCGCATAGCATAATAATTGAAGTACTTGGCACTGCAGCGCCTTGTTAAATGTGAAATAAATTTATTTGATGACTTCTTATATTTACGCGAACACTACACATTTAATAAAACTACTTTTACGGATTACATCGCGTTTAATAACTTATATTTATTAATTCCCGACGTGTCGGGTGCTTTACAGCACCCATGGTCACGGGGGACTGAGGTGATTGACGTCGCGATGTCAGAGTTAACCCGGAGTACCTTCAGCTTTTTTAATTATTAATTTTGGTCCGATTTACGCAGAATGAACTTACTGTGTCTTGAAGTCTTGCAGTGGTCTTGCAGTGGTTGGGTTTAGTTTTAATTTTATTAATTACAGGATCCCAAGCAGGTGGTAGTACCCAGCCTCCCTCTCTATTGAAATTAGGATGTTTTTTAATTTCAATAGCCTCACGTATCATCCTCGGCAGGAATCGATGTTCTTTCGCGAGAATTTGTGGTTTATCAAATCTAAAGTAATGGCGGGGGCCGTCTAGGATATGATCACAAACTGCAGACTTCCTGGAACGTTAGTGCTTCACGTCGGCTATGTGTTCTTTTACGCGGGTTTTTATTGATCGTTTTGTTTGCCCTATATATGAGAGACCACATTCACAATCAAGCTTGTACACTCCTGCATCTTGTAGAGGAATATTGTACGGATGGTAAGAACTGACTAATCTTCTTCGGCGGTTTGAAGAATGTCCTAATAGAAGCTCGCTTCAAGATGTAGCCAAGCAGGCACACGCTCGACTGTGGCCGGCTTCACTCGGTCACTGTGACGTAGGCGCGGGACCCGAAGCTTGTTGTCGTGCAGAACCTGCTTAACGTGCTGAAGCTCGGCGGCAGGTGCTTACTGTCACAGATCCCTCGTGCTCTCTATAACAAAGATTTGCCCACGGTAGCTAACTGTGAAGGATGATGATGGGATTCACCATTTAAATATCGGTTTGTATGGGTTTTTTTTCTATACACAGTGTGACCTATGGTGTTGTTGAGTTATTGAGTTATTAAACGCGATATAATCCGTAAAAGTAGTTTTATTCAATACATTTTTTAATACAATATTTAAATTTTATAAAGAAATCATTTGTTTAAGTTAATGAACTAGCTTTTCTTCGTTTCTTCCTTATTAACCCGTAATCCCGTAATATTCTACCTCTAGAGAAGTGGTAGAGCCACGTTGCAGCTATATTAGTTGTAGCACGAATGGGTCGGCTCGACCGGGGTAGGTTAACGCTCTCACAGAATACCACCGTAAACAACAGCTTAAGGCTGCTGTGTTTCGTATGGTGAGTGTGGAGAACCGGAGACCCTTTTTACAGTAAACGAGGCATTCCAACTTAGTACTCAGGGGTGACAACGCATCGGCATTTTAATTCTTAATCTAGGATAAATGTAGATCGTCTATGGGCCACAGCATCCACTTACCATCCTTTGTAAATTATTTACCAAATTTTGTAAATAGTTTGTAATTATTTATATTGTAAAATTTATTTTAGAAAAAAGTCCCGCTGAGTTTCTTGCTGGTTCTTCCAGGACAGAAGATTTTTTTCGAACCAGTGGTAAAGTAAAAAAATGACTTTCAATAACAATTACTTGTAATCAATATTAAATAAATTCTATTCTATTCATCAGGTGGACTGTGTGCACGTCTGGCACCCTAATTCTATAAAAATTCTACCTCTAGACATACTTCTCTTTCATTGTAAAACCATACCCGCTTTTGGACACGCACATTTTAACACGTGTACAGATATGTGTTTACCACAAGTAAAGCCCACTCCACTTCGTGAATTGCAAGAAATATAATATCAGAATAAAAAATGCGAACAGCGAGAAGGCTTCAGTAAAATATACGTCAATATCACAAGCGGCTCGAGGTGCTGTTTGCTGCGACATGCATATATGCATCAAAAGTTAATGAGCTGTTTTCATGCATCAAATAAAATGTTTATGTTTTATTCGAACATCATGATATATTCTAATAATGCTTATTTTGCAGATTTTATTACGTTTCATTTTAGGTCATTTTTAATTCCCGACTTTTCAAGTGCTTTAGAGCACCCATAAACCCTATAAGAGGTAATTGCATAGCTCAAAGTACTGGAGAACGAAAAATCAGGAACAATACATAGAATTCGCAAAATTAGTTTTATTCAATGTGTCATATTCGCATAAATACATAATAAAAAATGACAATTAATCATCATCATCTTCATCATCAAAGTCTATGACAAGTCCACTAATGAACATAGGTCATTCCCATTTATTACATCATAGGGGATATCTCCCATAGTTGCCAGGCTAAGCAGGTGGGCTTGTTTTACTATTTTGTGTTGTTATGAGGAATATTCTGCTGACATTCTCCTATATTATTATTTCCCTTTATCGCCTCTTACGAGTAAAACACCCACGGAATGATATGGGGTATTGGATATTCTTTACTTCAATGTCTACTACTCCATATTATGCCGTGGGTGTCGTAAGAGGCGACAGAGGGTATCTCCTAATAGGCAGCAGCATCTTCGTAAAAACAGTTGAAAATAGTAAAAAAAACTGCGGTTGCTAACCCATCAATACATGAGCAATCGAGAGTTCGGTTCTATCGGCACGGATTTATACCACGCCTCGACGGTAAAAGAAAATATCATGAGGATACTTGCATGTCTAAAGAATAAAATATTTATTAAGACACGTGTAGTAGGTCTCGTAAGAGGCGACAGAGAGAATCTAAAACAGGTGATGGAGCAGCGTATTCCCGATAACAGTTAAATAAAAAATAAAAAAACTGTTGTTGCCAAACTCGCCGCTATGGCGAAATTCCGCTCACCCTCCCCCCCCCCCTAATGAAGCAAGCTATATAGTATAGGCTGCAATAGATAGATGAAACTTGAAATTGGACAACACCCACAGGCGCAGCGCGGCAGCCTAATTACCCCATATCAGAAATGGGAGGAAGCCTGTGTCCAGCACCGTACAGTACATAATCTGGCTAACTTTAGTCATGCTTGAATTTGTCATGGTCCCATTGCAACTTGGCTTCGTTAGAAACTATTCGAAGCTTTTATTTAAGCAAACATGAATTGCTCAATCAAATCGCATTAGTCAAAGACGCTCATGATATCTACCTAACACGTCTGTCTGAACACGCATCACCCAAAAACTTTTGAACCGATTTGGATGGGACTTTCACTGGCAGATAGCTGATGTTATAAGGAATAACATAAGTTACTTTCATTTTAGAAAAAGATTTAGGGTTCCGGGCAAAAAACTTAAACCCATGAAATCCAATCACAATAAATTCCACGCGGGCGAAGTCGTGGGGAACAGCTAGTAACTTATAAATTATAACCTGTAATGTACACCTTAATTTTATCCGTCTTCCTAATTTCTTCGATCGTATATTCATTGAATCGGACTTAACGGGTTTTTTTTTACTATGATGTCAAACAAAAGGGAATATTGGTTTTATAGACCAATTTTTTTTGTAGAATGTGGGTGACAAACGAGCACACAGTCCACCTGATGGTAAGTGAGTACTGTGGCCCATAGATATCTACATTTACCCTCGATTAAGATTGAAAATGCAGATACGTTGTCACCCCTGAGGACTAAGATGGAATGCCTCGTATCTAGTAAAAAGGTTCTCCGGTTTTCTTCATTCACCATAAGAAACACAGCAGTATTAAGCTTCTATTTTACGCTGGTATTCTGTGAGAGCGTGGTTCCCCGGTCGAACCAATCCATTCGTGCTACAACCATAATATAGCTGCAGCATGGCTCTACCACGTATAAAACAAACAACATTTTCAACATTTATAAGATATATATTACGTACGTTTATTAGATAAATGAAACAGATCCATAGCTAAGATTTGCAATTAATTCACAATGCGCAGCTAGTTACCAGCGTTTGCTTGAATTATATTTGGCCGCTTGTTTTCACAGAGCACTAATTTTAAAGGAGATTGTGTAACCGTTTCGGGGCACCGTTGAGCGCCTTTCAAGTCACATTAAAGTGCAGCAATTTTGAACGAATTAAATATAATGTTATAAGCTGCGGATTATGGCTATTTATTTTTTACATAATAAAATATTTCATCTGATATAGCGAAAGATGGTAAAGTGCACTCGCTAAGCCTAACACTAAGCCTATTCACTCCTACTTTGAAGACATCCACATTGTGATCGGATGATAAGACTGAAGACTGAAGATACTCATGGTATTGGTACTAGCAAATTGTTTCACATCTTTTAAGCTTTATAAACGATGAAGCAAACCGTTTGGTTCAAATACATATTCGACGTACACCGAGCAGCTTGTTTTTTAGTGTGAATGGCATGTAATTACAGTTCGTTATATTGCGAGTAAAACCTACCGCGCTGCCAGCGAAATGTTTTTTTTTAATTTCCCAACATTGATTGACGAAATTTATCTTTACTAGGTACCAAATTACTTGAAATTGTAAAATTCCAGTGGTGTAGCACCGACGGTCGTATTTATATGGCTCGTGTACTACAAGAATAAGAGCTTAATAACATAATATTTTAATTAGGTTTTGAAATAAATCTCGTCATCCCTGAATGGTTAATATATTTTTAATTTTAAGTGACCTACCATAATAATGAGAGTAATATTCGTCGTGTATGACAAACATGCATCCATGGCAAGAACACGGCCTTGTATTACAGCGTCAGTGACGATCGCTCTTAGAATGTATGCCAAACGTGCCGCTACGCCACACTTCCAACCGAACGCTCTACACTCTAGCTTTACTATCATTTTAATTAATAAAAATAAATATAAGGAATAATCGATATATATGCTGTATTTAAAATCCGGTAAGCAACGAATGAATTGTAATGGCATAGAATATTTGCCTGTTGCAGTAAACAGAAAGTTCGCTCGTGACTGCGTTAGGCTATTTGCAAAAATCTATTTGATATTTGCGGTTTCTGTTCCACTCTTTTTAGGTTTTGTGTTTGCTTCAGATACATAAAACAAAGCAGTGTTTATTTGGATAATAGTTTACAGATTTGATTGCCAGCGCTGCATAATTTTAGCTGTATGCATAATTGTAGCTTTTATATGAATGCTTTCCGTTTATGATTATTATATGTAATATTTATTTTTATACAATAAGGATAACATATGAGCCACAATTGAACTGATGGTAAGTAAATGCTGTGGCCCATAGACACCTAAATCTATCATCGGTTAAAAATTAAAATTGATGAGTACTGTCACCCCCTATGGACTAATATGGAACGCGTCTTTGCCAGTTACGTACCAGAAACGAAGCATAATTAGGGCGCTTATTTAACGCTGTTATTTATGAGACGATTAATCGTCTTATAGATAAATTATAGAGCTTAAACTCTTTTTATTTTTTTATTTCTAATGCTTACATAGCTGGGGAATCGTGAACTTTGATAGGTAGCAGACTGAAGTTGCCCCGCTTGCCAAGCGTGGCAACTATGGCAAATATCCCCCTTATGACACAATCTATGGAAGAGGCTATCTATTTTCAGCAGTGGACTTTAATAGGTTGTAACGGTAAACATAATTTTATACCATCAAAAAAAACTCTATGTAGTTTATTCCTTAAGTTTATCTTAAAGTTATGCCGGCTAATTTTCACAATGGTAACAACTTCCTAATATTACTGATAGTTAACAACAGCGTAGAGCTTATGCTCTATTATTACAGTGTCACAAGTATCGGTGCATACAAAGAAGCTTTCAACTGTAACGATTATGTGGTAAGTTCAAAAGTAGGTTTAGATACATTTTCAGAGATAGGAACAAACCGCTTCAGTGAGCTTTTAGCTACTACTCAGTGTTCTCAAGCTTGATCCCTATACGACACATATATTGCATGGACTAAACAAAATATATTTGACCGTGTAGTGACGGTGTATGCATACCCTATATTGTCCCGTGGATGTCGTAAGAGAAGGTAGATAGAAACAAACCAGGTGATAAGCGGCAGCGTCTTTGTAATAACGACTATAAAATAAAAAAATGGCGGTTGTCAACCCGTTTGCCAAGCGTAGCAACTTCGATAAATATCCCTATGACGCAATCTATGGGGGAGGCCTGTCTTCAGCAATATACTTATATAGGCTGAAATTAAATTATGAAATAAACGAAACTTATATTCTAACTCTATACGTCCACAGCAGATAAGAAATCGTATGTGGATATATGCGTATAATAAGATTGATTGAATGGCGGGAACATGTTGGGCCCCTGACTTTGAATGCTGTTCAATCAACCGTATATCGATTTTTTGTCAGGTATATCATGCTGACCGTAACACGGGTCTGTTTTATCCTTAGTCGATACATTTGTATTTGCCTTTAGTAATTATTTCATGTTAAATTATGTTCAAAAACACATATCTTTTATTAATTATATCGATACTTTCACTCGCTCTCACAGAATGCTTGTATAAAATAGCAACATAATAATATTGCTGTGTTTTATATGGTAAGTGTATAAAACCGAAAACCGTTTTTACTGGTAAAGAGCCATTCCATCTTAGTACTCAGGGGTAAACAATACTCGAACTAATCTATTTTGATTTTTAAACGATGACGTAAAGATTACTACAGCAGTTACCATCAGATGGACTGTTTGCTCGCTTGTTATTCTAATATTCCATAAAAAAAATATTGCTGTTCTGTTGTAATCTTGGCCATTTAAAGGTTATCTTGATGGTCTTACTCATTACTTTAAATTATATATATTCATTCTTAAGTGGTTTATGTGTTCCGAACAAATGTAATTAAACTTTTATTAAAATGCGAAGGCCAACTTCAAACAACTAAAAATAACAAAATTATATCCACATATTAATTTATGGAGTCGGAGCTAAGACGCAATGTTTTCACCTTTTTTTAATTTGAATTTTTAATCCTTTTGAATGGACTTAGGCGTTAACAAACTCAAGGTAACAACTAGAATGCCATCTAAATAATAACTTAAAAAATTCGTCCCCTAATTTGGAGAATAATTTGCGGATTTTTTTCAATAGGTATGGGATCACCCTTGAAATATAACCTTTTTAATAAAAAAGAATTAATTGACGAAGATATCGCACTACATACATACTAAAAAAAGAAAAAAGAATTCGCAAAAGTTGACTAATAAGTATTTTCAATTTAACATTTTGCTACATATTTACTAACTACTTAAAAACTTATTCAAGTGCAATTTTTTTTTCATAGAAAGTAAAGAATCATCACGAAATGTAGAAATCAACCAAAACGCTCATGTCAGTTGACCTCAGAATTCTAGATTCAATGGGCTGGTATGTTAACAGCTAAGCATCTGTTTCGTTTGGAGAAAGAGATTTCCAAATTTTATTATTAAAAGTGAACTGTCCACCTAATGTAGGCGTAGGCTTGGACTAAATTAGCATTCAACTAACTCGTGGCATCATCTTTAAGCAAAATATTCATAAAAATGTTGTCGTAGTCTGTAATTGGCTCCTTTATTCCACTAAATCAACAATTTATGTTGTCGTAAATAAGAGGGATACAGGTGGCTCACGTCCGTGCTTTCTGGCATTCCTTGGAGGAGGTCTATGTTCAACAGTGGACTTGTGAAGGGCTGTAATGATGGTGATGATGATGAAATAAGAGGGTACTATAATCCAAACCGACTCTAAAAATTATTTTTTCAATATTTTATATTAGAGTAATAAGCTAGGCAGACCTGACGCCTTTATGTCTCCAGACCGAATTTCAGTCACGTGGCCAGTTTTGACATAGTATAGTGCACGATGTATACGAACAAACAGAGGTACATTCACTATTTCCTCACTCTCACAGTCCAACGGGACGGGACAGAACCGGAATGCGATCCGAGACAGGACCAAGGACTTTACATGCTTTCCAAAGTAAGAGGAAAAGACACCGGCAAATTCCTTACCCCGGGCTGCAACTGAGAATTTCGTGGCAGAAAAACCCAATAACTGTTTTTGGTTGACCCGGGATACTAACCCAGGACTTCATGATCACCAATCGCATTAACAATCATTATACCAATAATGCAGTAACAATGACACCTAAATCAATGATTTTCTTTGCTTATTTTCTGGAATAACATCAACTTTCCAATAAAATTGTTTATATACAAAAATAGATACACCTTATAACTAACAATTATAAATGTAACTTGTAGATTTCATTTGATATAAATGTCAGACTTAATATATCACTTGAATTACAATGTTCGGTCACTTTCATCGAACATTTTACTAAGCGTATTGTTTCGTCGTTTTCACGTACTTAATAATTGATTAAAATTTCAGAACGCTTCACATCTAATGATTAAAAATATCTGCTGTGAATGAATTAAATACTTGGCAGCAATCCACATGAACTATACGAATAAGCTGAAGAAGATGATAAAAAAATGTAGTGGATATTCTTACACCGTGTAGTGGCGGTGTAAGAATATCCACTACCCCACATCATCCCGTGGGTGCCTATGAGACAATCTATGAGGGAGGTCTATGTTCAGCAGTGGACTATAATAGGCTGTAACGATAACGTGGACGTAACAAAAGCAATAATTTTTATCCAAACATAATAAATACGTAGTTACTTAAATTAGACGTTGGTGATTTTTCGTAGCATTATGGTGCTACGGTAAATTATCGTAACACGTAGCAGTAGTCGAATTTACGCACAGTGATTTATTATGATGATCAAACAATCGACACAATTAACTTAATGATAAATTAAATAGTTTATGCTTCAAAATTAAGTCTTCATCAAATTTTGGCGATTAGTTATGAATATATTAGAAGAGACTAAATAATAATAATCTAAATAAATAAAATGATAAAGGTTTGCAGTTGTCCGTGTATCACGGAAAAACTACTGGATAGATTTCAATTAGGTTTTTTAAGTTTTATTTCTTAGACACTCGGCCCTTATTAAAAAAAAATATTGCGATATCTGCTTTTAATATAAAGTTATTAAAGTTTTAAGAAACAACTATTTTTATAAGCACTGCGTGTTCAGTAATGTGTGTTTTTTGATACATCAAGCAACGCGGACGAAGTCGTTGGTACCAGCTAGTCTCTAATATCTACAGAACTAAGTCTGATAAATTTTTCCCTGACGTCTTTATTTAAGATAGTAAATTCTCAATTTATTTGTTATTAATTAATGGTGATAATTATAACCGAGAATGTAGCGGAAGAAAGAAGTAGTTTATTTTATAAATCCGTTTAACTTTTACACAGTTGAAATTTGACGACAAATAAACGAATAAAGATATAAGAATATCAATAGGCACTAAGCCTTCTACTATCTCCATCTTATTGTGTTCAACAGAAAGCATATTTTATTTGAGAGAACATTTTTTTAAATAAATTAAAATTTTTAACAAAGCTGTAAAAAATAACAATTAAAACAGGTATATAATAAAACGGACATTACCAATCCATGTAACAGACATGTAAAATATAACAAACATTTTAAAGCTCGCCTGAGGCAGAACTCATTCGCGTCGGCTTCAACACAGAGAGCCATGGAGATTTTATTAAACTCAATTCGGTTCTGTTTTTAAAAAATTGTTTTTCGTGTCCCAAGCAAAATATATTACTTCATTTATATTTAATATAAATATAATAGTAAGGCTGCGATTTTTACAAATTTATAATTAAATTATAAAATAGAAATACATATAATTATCGGTTAAAATAATAATTGTTTTGCCTAAGCAATGACTCTCATCATAATCAATAGGCTATAATGATGATGTTGAATATGGACGGATGCTCGCTTGAAAATCGTAGATCTATAAATAAAATTGATAATCTCAAAATAACTGGCTTCTATTAAGCTCGACAGCTTATTTGAGACACGAGTGACAATTTTTATAGTTTTTGTCTGTCTGTCTGGCCATCTGTCTGAGCTAATTTGTAATAGCTGAACCGATTGCGATGAAATTTCGCGAACAGACACATAGCAATGCCAGGAGTGATCTAGACTTTATCTTATTCAAAAAAACATGCAAGATTTTTTGTGTCACCGAAAAGCTGATATAATAAATGGTGTCTGATGATTATCTCATAAACTTGAAGAAATAAAAACGGTGAAAACAAAACTTTTTTAGGTTTGGAATTTTACACAAAAAAGGTCCAAACACTATAACTTTTATGTCTTAAAATTTTGATCACTATAGATCTGTAGATTTATTTTAAGTTCACTGGGATGAAGTCGCGGATAAAACTCTCACGCTAGTACTTCTCTTGTATCAAATGAAACCGTTTTTTTTACGTGATACAGCCAAGCCGCAGCTTTATTAGGTTGTAGCACAAATGCGTCGGCTCGACCGGGGAAGGGCCACGCTCTCACAAAATATTGTATTGTATTTGTATTGTAAAATAACAGCTTAAAGCTGCTGTGTTTCATATAGTGAGTGTAGAGAAGAGAACCGGAGACCCTTGAATAATTTTATTCAGTACAGATCACAAGAATATTTAGAAGTAATTAATTATTTTATGACCGGTTAGTAAAAAAGGTCCGCTACCTTTTTTAATTTTATTTTACAATAAAATATGTCGTAAAATGAAATATAAAAAATTTTGAAACAGTATGGTAGCGATCAACTCATTCCTAGGGGTCATTATTAAATTATTTAATAGTTAAATAACCCTTTTTAAACAATTTTCGCTTAATAAAAATTTTGAACCTTTTGATAGAAAGGTCTAGCATATTTTCTGAGACTTAAAAATAGATCTAGTGTTATATTGTGCCACATGAAGAATGTATACTAGTACAGCAAGAAAAATACTTGTGTACCTCTGTTATTTGGGCCTTTTAAAAGTTTTTAACATGATATTTAATTTTAGTTTGAAGATCTTCAAACTAATTAAGACACATGATTTTATTTTATTACGCGGATCTTAGCTTAATTTTTAACATCTTTAATATAATGCCTATTTCTATTAATTATCAACATAACTTGTTCAATTTGTAATCAATTCAAACTCGCTACAGTTATAATCAACCTTGCAAAGGTCTTGAGACAAGCATTCAAATAATCGATCATTAAACAATATGAGTCAAGAGCCTTCGTCATCGGAATGTATTATTAAACAAGTCCAACAATCCGTGGTTAAGCCAATCATTTAACATAGGCCGAAATATGTACTTGCAAATGCCAATAAACTCATTAAAGTTCTAATGCTGGGGTGTGTATACCTTTAAAAGGACTAAGCGAAATATGTATATTTAAGTTTAGTAATGACAACACTTTTTTTAAATAAATGTTTGCTGGAAATGCTAGGTTCATGTTCAAATATAAAAAAAGCGTTTTTGAAAAACTTGTTAGTGATTTCGTTAATCAGTTTTCGATTACTGTTTTACGCCTAATACTAAAAACTGATTTCAAACGTTAGTAAAGCATTATTTCTATATTATGATGTGAAAAATTATGTTTTATTTACACTTTATATGTTAATATCATTAGACGTGATTTACAAAAGAAACATAATTTTTCTAGTATATATTTTATTTTATAAATTGTGTAATACTAAAACGTTTGTAATTGTTAATAAATTTGATACTTATTCTATTTTGCAAAAAATATTAACCAGAATTTAATACTACAGTTTTTTTTGGGAATCACCATGAGCTTTTAATCTTACGTAAAGTCCTCGTGTTTTAGAGAAAAAATCTAATCTAATAAATTCAGCTCGACGGCCTATGTTAAAAGACCTCAACTGATACATACGAAAAACAGCGGCACGATTTCCGAACTGTTGCTTTTTAATGAAAATAGTTTTCCACCAACTGTACATCTTTGATATAAAATATTATACTATGAAATTATGCTGCAGAAATACATAAAGAAGTACAAACTTCGGATCGGATTAAATACATTCTAATATTAGGATATCGGTTATACCTAACATTATTTAGAAATACCGCTTTTGTAAATTGAACACATTTCAGAAAGCTACACAGTAAATATATCCAAGTCTGAAGACACGTGCCTATCTGATCTGGACACGAGATAGTGTGTCAGTCAAGTTTGGAAACGAAAAGTGGACACAGCGGCAGTGTGTATTACTTAAACACACTGCCGGTAAATATATAGTACACGAAGCATTTTGAAACCCCCATAACTCACAAAACTTAATGACCGACACACTTGTTTGTAATCCTAATAAGTATCTGGAATCCCAAATTTCATGGATAAAAAATCTGTTATAGACTTTCTGGTATTATATTACTTTTGGTATTAAGATCTTAAAAGTGCCACTTTTATCACTCATCAAAACCTAGGGTACTTAGAATCTTGAAATTGGGAGAGATCATTGAGCCCTTATTATAAAGGTAACAAAAAATCTCAAAACTACTTTTATAGATATTCGGTGTCGACACTCGACAAGTATTCGGCAGGAATTACATGAAATGACTTTTTATATATTTCTGTTTACATATATAATTAATTTTCGTACATTACGTACATATATAATTAATATTTCGCGCGTATGCTTTTTGGCGTTACAATTTCTACGCAGTCGATGGTTTGCCGTGGTCAAAAATTTAAACAGGACTTTGTCTTTACGTTCAGAGGCTGCCTTGTGTAATTTTAACATTCTATTTTCGTATTTAATTCTTTATGTAAAATTTAATTAGGTCTAAGCTTAAAGAGATGAATACAGTATATAGAATCATGGAACCATTATATCAAAATCAATGCGTCGCTGAATAAACCCATCGGTACACAAATTCTATACGTAAACAACACAATAATACTCTTAATATATACATACATACATGTGCGCGAATAGGGCTGATTGAATGAGTGAGTCAGGTTGAGCCCCTACCGTTGAATGCCGCCTAATCAACCGTATATCGGTGTTTTGTTAGGCACGGGCTGAATGAGACACGGATTCCGATGTGTGCTGAACCAATCTATTACTGCTTCCGTGCCGATTTGGCTGTGTGTAACAATTCGCTAGTTGCTTGATATTCAAGGTATAAATACAAGTGAAAACGGTTAGGTACTTAAATATTAACTACCTAGACCTTGGTTACCCTTACTGAGTATGGTTTTATTTGGATTTATATCAGTTTTCAAAACTAAAAGTAAATATTACATTTAAGTTACAGTCTACATACCCCACTGCACTGGTTACAGGCCTCTTTTTTATAGAATAAGGGTGACAAACGAACACACAGTCCACCTGATGTTAAATGGATTCTTCGGCCCATAGACATCTACATCTATCCTCGATTAAGAATCAAAATGCAAATGCGTTGTCACCCCTGAGCACTAAGATGATATTATGGATAGGAATATATATAGATGATAATGTTTAGAGGATAAAATGGGGTTTTCGGTACTCTACACTCACCATGCGAAACACAGCAGTATAAAGTTGCTATTTTACGCTGGTATTCTGAGTCGAGTCTTCTTATTTCTGAGTGGATTTTGAGGCAAATAACATGAATAAATATACGCAAAACAGATTCATAAGCCCCCTCCTAAATTAAAACCTTAAAGAAACCAAATAATTATAAAATTCACAAACGCCAGTCAAGAGCTCAAGCTCTGCAAGTCCTTTCAACTCAAATTAACAACTACTTACAAATATAAAGGAGCTATGGCTTGAGACTCGTTAAACCCAGCAATGAATGCACAATACATAGGTCGGTTGAATTCTAATTGCCCTCTCCTTTTCAGTGTACTTTGTAAAGCGGATTGAATAACCGCTTCTGTGCTACTAAAGAGAACGCAGCTTTCAAGCTGATGCTCTACAGGCCGTGTTCAATAATCGTGCTATTGTAATATTTAAATATTCCACAAAATCCACAAACTGCATCATTTCTGGCTAACTTGACATCGAATTTGAATCAAATTTAACTTGGACAGATCACATATTTATATTAGGAAAACATCGTGAGGAAACCTGCATTTCTGAGAAATAAAAAAATAATAATTTCGAAGACATGTGAAGTTCGTCAACACGCATTGGGGCTGCGCGATGTAGTCGCATAGATGACCGTAATTTTAAAGATTAGCCTTATTTTTAAAATTACGGTCACATTTTAAACATTAGATTATGCAATGAAATGTAAAGGTAAGTTATTACATACATATGTAAAGCAAAAAATGAATAACATACGGACATTAATTTTCACACTCACCGAATGGAATGTGAACGCTGCCGTCATGGAAACCGAAATACTAAGGTGGAATGCTTCGTACCATTAAAACTGTCTCCGGTTCTTCTCAACATACGAAACAGCAGCATTATGTTGCTATTGTTTGCTGGTATTCTGTGAAGGCATGCCATCGGTCGAGCTGATCTATACGTGCCGCTGACATAATACAGCTGTAGTGTTGCGCGTGCCTCGTATGCAATCCATAAGTGACAATCCTCCAGTATTATTAGACTAAAATTACGAATTCTATTGATTAAGTTCCTACAAGTTCTAACACAACATAATTGCGCTATTCCGTCCTCTAACTTTGTATTTCGAACTGTTGTACACACTTTGTATACACGTGTGAAATAGTCATGACTTTGAATGCTTAGATAGTTTTTTCTCACACCTTTACATTTAACCATTTTAGACGTCATGACTTTCATTATCATAAACTATTAATCGTCTCTATTAGAACGAAGTTTTAAAAAAAGTTTTAAGGTAATTAACATAAAAAAAGAAAAAAAAACAGTCGAATTGAGTACCTTCTCCTTTTTGAAATCTGTTAAAAAAGAGAACTTTATAATTTATAAATTGCCGCTTTTAATAGCATAGCACGTTAAAAACCTTTTTCAATTTTTTTCAGTAATAAAAAAACATGTTTTGTGGTATATGAAGTGGTAACTATTTTAGTTTAGTGTTAACTACTTAAACTTACATACTTACTCATAAACGTTGACAATAATAATAAGAAACGTTAAAGTTGCTCAGTAAACGAACGTACTCATATAAATCCAATTCAATTAAAAAATGCTTAAAGTTGATCTTCGTCTTTATTTAATATTTAAACTTTAATTTAATATTTAAACCGCTACTTAGTGGCGGCGTAAGAGAATTCACTACCCCATATCATACCATGGGTGTCGTAAGATAGCAGCTTAATGCTGCTGTGTTTCGTATGGTGAGTGTAGAGAACCGGAGACCCTTTTTACTGGAAACGAGGCATTCCATCTTATTCCTCAGGGGTGGCAACGTCTCTGCATTTTCATTCTTGATCGGGGATAAATGTAGATGTCTATGGACCACAGCTACCACTTACCATCAGGTGGACTGTGTGCTCGTTTGTCACCCTTATACAATAAAAAAAGGTGCATAATATGTGTGTATCCAGCAGCGGACTTTTATGAGCTGGTAAAGAAGAAAAGCAGATAGATGTGTGCGTGAGCGTATATCATGAAAATGAGCACGTTTTCGTCGATAAAACTAAAATGAAACTGTATTTAATTGTACAGAATTCAAACACTTTTTATTAAATGCAGTAGACATTTCAAAAATTAACTTTTCAGCTTCAAACAATTAACGCCCTGACTTCAGAATGTGAAATTATTTATTCCTTTTAGTTGTTTGAAGTCGGCTTTTGCTTTTTCTAAAAGTGTTTTTACCCGTTTGAGTGGACTATTAAAAACTTCATTCTTGATTTCGCCACCCTTAAAGACCACCTCTAAAATTGTATAATTAAAAAAGTTATTTTATTTAATTTAAAAAAATTATCAAGGTTAGTTTACAATTGACGAAGATATCGCATAACATACGTAATAAAGTCGATTTTAAAAAAAACCTTATTCTTTTTTTGAAGTCGGCTTGAAACGTTTAATTTTAACTTTTTTAATTCCCGATATTTCGGGAACTTCATAGCACACATGGTCACGGGGGGACTGAGATATTTGACGCCCTGATATCATAGTTAACGAAGGCTACCTTCAACTTTATGTCGGTGCTTCAGAACATATGTGATATGTTCTGAAGCACCGAGGTTCCGGGAAGTCTGCAGTATATCAACATGTTCAGGATCGTCCCAACCATTATTTGTAAAAGGTTAAAATGAAAACGCGATAAAACCCGTAAAATTAGTTTTGTTCCATGTGTAGTATTCGCGTACGTATAAAAAATCATTATCTAAGTAGGTCCACTTCAAAATGTCTTCACCGTATCTAGATAAAATTATATTCAATAATAACAAAACAGGTGAAATTAAAGCGTGGTGTGCTCGTCCCATGTAACGAACATAGGTACTTATATACTTTAAACAACATTTCAAAAGCTCGCTTCGGGCAAAACTCATTCGCATGGACACACAGGCCGCTCAGATTTTATTATACGCGTTTTGATTCGAATTTAAAAAGTAGTAATTTACGTTTTTTAATATCCTTTTACAAATGCCTTTAACCGAATAAAAGAAAGTATAGTTACAGCCTTAATACGTCCCACAGCTGGGCCTCCTCTCATTTTTGAGCCGCCACGCTGCTCCAATGTGTGTTGACAGATTTCACATGTCCCCGGAATATTTTATATCTTAAACTTGCAGGTTTCCTCACGATGTTTTGAAAACATCAGGACTTATAATTGCCATTAACAATTTTATCGGGATCGAAGCCAGGTTTATCGCGTACTGTTAAATTTACAGCGTGCGCTTTGCTTCTCAGCTACCACGGTTATAAACCAGCAATATTTTAATTTGTTATATATGCTGATACTTTGAAGATGTGTTCCTTTATCAAGACTTAAAATTGTGATTAAGATTTTCAGTAATACCGACGAGGGTTGAATTCTGGTTGAAATTTACAGCAAGCACTTCTGAGTTGCCACGGCTCTCTTTATATAAATAGGTATATTTTTATATAAATTTAAGGTTGACAAATAAGCACACAGTCTACCTGATGGAAAGTAATCCTGTAACTCATATATATCTACATCTTTCCTTGATTAAGAATCAAAATAAATGCTTTGTCACCCTTGAGTACTAAGATGGAATACCTCGTTTCCACTATTCACCATACTAAATACAGCAGCATTAAGTTTCTATCTTATGCTGGTATTCAGTGAGTGGGTGGTACTTCCCCAGTCGAGCCGAACAACTCGTGCTACAACCATAATATAGCTGCAGCATGGCTCTACCACGTACAAATGGCTCTACCAAATACCACGGTATGTTTATAAAGTCCTATCAATTGTTTGAAACTCAGTTGGTTTTCTATATTAAAAAACATAAAGAATTATATGAGTTAGAAACTCGTGAATTCAGTGATTGAATCGAGTAAATCGGTTGTGAGCGGGAAAAAAATAAATTACGCAATCCTGTCGAGTGGAGAGCGTTATTCACTCAGCATAACAGCAATAACGCTTCCCCGATACTCTGGCCTCGAACTTGACTCATAAATATTACATTCCACCTAACCCCTTTAAAGTGAGGTTACTCATTTCTCAAATATAATTCAAACAAATTACTTCTGAAGCTTTTTATTCGTTATTTCAAACAAAAATATTAAATAAATCACTAACTGTCAGATATTTTATTACGTTTCCTGCTTGAATTCAACAAAGTTTCCAATTTAAATTTAAAATACTTACAAAAGTTAAGCATTTTCGATTAAAAATATAATCCTTGAAATAAAATTATGCTTGCCAAACGTGATTCTTTAGTATTCTCAAAAATCTAGTTAATTTTTCGAGCAATGCCACATTCTTCTAATATTGTGTTTCATCAGCTTAACGGATTCTATCGAAATTTGGCGTAGAAGTCAATTATGTTATGAAAAAAGACGGAGGATACTTTTATAATAATTATTACTAAAAATTAATATACGCGTTTAATATACGCCAACGCGAGGCAAGCGAGTAATAGCTAGTATGTAATATAGTTATTTCTTTGAACTAAAGACCTCGCACGTACATCACAGTACATGCAAAGTAAGCCTCAACCACAGGACACTCACAGGCGTCTAACTTATCCAAAGTTTTCTAATTAAATTTTCTACTGTCTAATGGCTACCCATTTTCAAGAGTTTTACGTTCCACGCTCATTGTTATGCTGCTAATGCATTTTTAAACCACATTAAATAAACGCGTCACTTAGGGGTTTGAATCCTAATCCAATCCTACCTGAAACTTATTTATATAAAACACAAACGGTTTTCGGATCTACAGTGTTAAGTTTGGTGGGAATCTTGGTTGTCTTCGTTTGACGTTTAACGTTTAAATTCGATTGTGTAATTTAATATGGAAGTAAATAACAAGGTGTTATCATAATTTTGTATAGTTGATATTTTCAGCTTTTACTAACATTGCATGTAAGAAAAATTGTACCTATACTAAATATATGGACCTAAATCTGAAGAAATGATTAATAATATTAAAAATATTGAGAAAAAAAAACATAACACAGTTATGTGTGTTTACACTGACAAACGATTGCCACCGGATTTACGACCCCAATGTTGTTTTTGTGTTTATCTCCGTATCCCTGACACTGCATCCAGGCCTTACTCCAATATTATCGCATAAATGTTATACCGGATATGTGTAGGTTAGGGCGAGTATCTTTGTTTGCGCGTATACTTGTGGCACTGTGATATCTTCCGCGTAGTTAACTGAAGGGGATCACCGTCATAAGTGAGAAACATCGGATAGTAAGATAAATCCGTCTACCAATTCTGGGAATAATCGACAAAGGATACAAAGCACAGTCCCAAACCACCAGCACCTATCTATCTAAACTTCCCACGTCTATAACCAGATGACCGAAAATAACCATCTCTTGGAATTATATTCAAAATTATTTTTTCACTATCCTTTTCTTTTCCTCATTAGATCTTTTGCTACACAGCCTATTCTATGTTTATCTCTGCTTGGTCTAATGGTTGACTGAGAGAAAATGCACTTTGGAATTAAGTCCACCTTATTTATTACTTTCTGCATAAAAGTTTAAATATAATTAATGAATAAAATTAATAAAATATAAAGCTGCAACCGAATTCTAAGTCCACTTTCTGATATTCTACTTACCTCATTTGTAAAGGATTTCTTTCTTATTAAAACAATTTACATTTGACGACAAATGTTTGAAGAATATTTAAAGAGCACGACAAAGCGCGACTGGATATCTAATTTGTTTTTAAAACGGACTTGACACGTTATTACTTTGAAATTTGTATTGGAACCCATCCAAAGAGTGTTATTTGAAGCATTTCTTTTCGAATTTTCAATTTTCTTTTAAAGAGTACTTTTGAAAATTGTTTTTACCACTATGAGCTCTCTCGTTTTAAATTTATTATCTTTCTTTGTTCCGTGTATTGTCCAGCACCATAGGTTTGAGTAATACTCGTAATTTAGTGACAAATTTTTAATTCACTTTCATTCATTTACGTGGGTGTAATTTGATAACACAATAATTGTTTTAATTGTGGTGCTAAAATAAATATTAAAATATATCTAGTACTTGTAAACCACTGATACTAGAAATATGATATTAAAGTAAAACGGTCAAACGTACAGCCTATATATGGCCCACTGCTGGGCACAGACCTCGTTCCATTTTTGAGAGGACAAATATCAAAAACATTTTAACTTTAACTTATTTAATTTTAACTTATTTTTAATTCCATAAGTTATGAGCGCATATCAGCACACAACATGTAGACGGAGATACTGTTTACTCATGTGGTACTGAGGTATTCAACGTCCTGATATGTCATAGTTCCGTACTTCAAACTGCCATTAGGTTTTAAATGTTATGTTAAATATTTTCTGCACTCGGCGAGCAATGCTAAATATCGTTCCAGCTATTACATTATAATTTTATAGACCACAAATTCCCTCAAAAGAACATCGATTCTTACGAAATGTGATTTAAAAAAATATTTTAAGACTAGCATATTATGTAAGACAGATGTTTCTTGTAATTTTGTAGGATACGTAATGCTAAGAAACTGGATTCTTTACTTCATTTTAATCTTTTATTTTTTAAGAAAAGATTAAATTAACTATGGAAAAATAAACAGCTGATTATTTTTTTCTTATACACGGTTTTAAATGGCGAGTGGTCAAATATTTTTCATCCATCCTAGTGCTGGGAATAGGCCTCCTCTAGTTTATGAGAGAGAAGAAGAGGACTAGGGAAGTATCCGCCGTGCTGAATTCATATAATTGCATCGATGTTTTTTAACTTCCCGTTTTGAAAATTAATAATTTTCAAAAGTAGGAAGTTATTTTTGAGAATGCAAGTTTTCATCAGATCTCCACTATTCCCGGCTGGACGTCCGGCTGTGTGTGTGTGTGTGTGTGTGTGTGTGTGTGTGTGTGTGTGTGTGTGTGTGTGTGTGTGTGTGCGCGTGTGTGTATGTATATATGTTTGTATGTATGTATGTATGTATGTATGTAAATAAAATTTTGTCCTACGATATCTTTGAGCGGGAAGTTCCAGGGATGGCCTGCAGGGTCAACCGTTTTTCAAATTTTTCTCTTATATAATATGCATGTTTCCTTACGATATTTTACTTCACCCTCACGTTTCACTTAATTCACATATTTTACTGTACAACTTGTTTGTCGCTCTTTCTTACAATCATTACGGGAAATAACATGTCGTAACTGACGGTATCAAACTTTGAATAAAACTATTTTTACGGATTTTATCGCGTTTAACATAATTTAACACAGTTTCAAAAAATTGAAGGTAGCCGGGCTAACTATGACATTGGGACGTCAAACACCTCAGTCCCCCCCGTGACCATGGATGCTGTAAAGCACCCGAAACGTCGGGAATTAAAATTAGTAAGTTAAACGCGACAAAAAATCCGTAAAAATAGTTTTATTCAATGTGTAGTTCGCGTAAATATAGGAAATCATTAGGTATCAAACTTTACACAAAAAAATTTTGCGATTGGAAATTATTCTTTGTTTTCCTAGCCAGCAAAATCGATAACTAATCACTCCATCGGGAGGCCTGATTGACAGATGGGCTGTCCAAATAATTGAGACGAATGCGATTGTGCGTGTATAGCTTGATAAATCTCAGTCCGATTTTTATCGATATTTTACAACCTTTGCGGTGAGCATAAATTTCAAGTTTTTTTTTATTGCAGTAATACGAAAAAAGTTGTGGATAATGAAGAGTTTTTGATTTTTATTGAATGTCTACTAATAGAATAAAAAAGTTATGAATAATACACTGAAACTATTAGTATAATCAAAAAACCTACATACATACTCTCAAATTCTAATTGGTCGCAGTAGGTACTATAAAGTATAAAGAATGTCTGCCGCTGCTCTACAAAGTGAGTCAAGAGAGTGTTAGTGACACCAAACTCGGTGGAACTAGTCAAATGACACGGTAATATAACTTATCTCTATAACAATCGTTCGTGAACTAAGATGAGAGCGGGCTGTTCCCAAACGACGTTGGAGTTTGACTTAAATTCGTATTTTAGTTAGAGTTTAAGTTTGTAGTTTGGTTACGACTATAAAACGAAGATATTATTTTGAATATTCATATAATAAAATGCGCATTAGCTCCAGTTATAGCCTATAATACGTATCGCTGTGGCACATGTGTCTCTACACGAGCGGATTATGAAGCAGTTGGTCTCCCTGGTGGGTTGGTTGGCACTAATCCAGTACGTGTTGGCGGTAATTTTCTAATTTCTTTAAGCTCGTCTCTGTGTTTTATATACCGTTAACCGTTACAGCCTATTAAAGTCCACTGCTGAACATAAGCCTCCCTATATATTGCATCATAGGTGGGATATTTGTTATAATTGCCACGCTTCGCAAGCTGGTTGCCAACCGCAGTTTTTAATTTTTAGTCGTTGTTAGGAAGATACTGCTGCCCATCTCCTGATTTTTGCCCCTCTGTCGCCTCTTACCCCACGGGATGGTATGTCGCAGTGGATATTCTTACACCGTCACTTCACGGTTTTTTATATACGGTGTTTTATATATCTATGGTTTATTTGATTTATTTATGTTAGCAACTTCGGTGAAATAAAGTTACAGTCTATATACATCCCATTTTTGGGCACAGGCCTCTTCACATTTCATCAACATCAATATTAAATGTCATTATTAAAACTTAATACAGATGCCGAGCTAATATTAATTTAATTAACTGTGAAGACTGTCGGTGGCATTCAACTATACGGTGAGACTGAATATTACTTTTCTTCGTATATTCTGACGCTTTAATTCCCACTGTGCAAGAGAAACGTACTAAAGATGGAATGAGGTCAGCAACTTGATAATGTTTTCATTCAAATTGATTCTGCAGCTTATGTATTTATTTATACGTAACCACTGCACTCTCATAACAAGCACCTAACTAATTGCAGAGAGGTATAAAACACACACCGTGTTATATTCTCGAAACTCTTCACCGCTGTATTGGAAGACGTTTCAAAGCTATTGGACTGCAAAGGATGCGATATCAATGCGGGTATAGCAATCACCTTTGATTTGCCGATGATAGGTAAGAAGTCAGAATTCATGCAGTACCTTAGCACTATTCGCAACTACCTGTAGCAATGATAACTAAGGAACCGAAACGTGGACGTCAGTCGTGTCTCCCAACAAGTAGCTCTTAAGATTAACATGTACAAGATAGAAGTAGAGCCACGCTGAAGCTCTTATTATGGTCGTAGCACGAATGGTCGGCTCGACCGGAGAAGGGCCACGCTCACCGAATACCAGCGAAAAGTAGTAGCTTAATGCTTGTATGTGAGTTGTTTCGTATGGTTTCGTGTAGAGAACCGGAGACCTGTTTAACTGGAAACGAGGCATTCCATCTTAGTCCTCAGGGGTGACAACGCATCTGCATATTCACTTACCATCAGGAGGACGATGTGCTTTTGGCTCGTTAATATTAGCTAGTAAATTATTATCATGTAAGGAACGTAAAGATATTGTGAGCCTCTCTGTTGAGCGAACTGTAGAAATGGCATGTGTTGAGTTTGAGCACCTCATTGTTGTGTGCGTCTACAGACCCCATGTTCTATATACAATACTTTTGAAAAATTATGGAGGAAGTTTTGTTAAGCTTAATAAACAGAATAAATCTGTTGTAATATGTGGAGACTTTAATATCAATCTCCTAGAAGTTTCCTCCACCAATATTAAATTTAGATCATTGTTTAAATCATATGGTCTTTTAATTTATTTTAGAGCCAACGCGTATTACTGAATGTAGTGCAACATGTATAGATAACATTTTACAAATGTTAAGCCGTTGCATAAATGTATAATTCAAAAATTGAGTTCTGATCACTGTGGACAGTTAGTTTCGTTACCTTATGTTCACAAAAGCAAGTAGATGAGAAAATTGTGTTTGTTCCTGTAAATGCACGTCGCTTGGAGAAGTTTAGAAGTAACATAGTGAAGAAACTTCCATCACTTTCATACCAAAATGATCCTAATTTTTGTATGGAACAGTGTTTAAACTTATTTGCAATGAATTTGATAATATTTTTACTTCTAAAACGTTCTCCTTGAACAGTCGGAAGGCTTTCAATGAATGGGCGACAGTAGGAGTCCATAAGAGAGACAAAGGTTATATGAACTTTACCATGAAAGGTCATATAACCCTAGCGTCGAATTTAGGAATATGTTAAAAATATTCAAAAATATTTAAAGGTGTGCTCCAAAGCCAAGTCTTTGCATTTGAGCAACAAAATTAATACGGCTTCTAATAAAATTAAAATGACGTGGAGTATAATTAACAGTGAAACTGGTAAGGTCAACTCTCGCAATTCAAACTACGGGTTGAGTTTTAACAACAAATTAACGGAATCAGATCAGGATGTTGCAATGGTTTTTGAGAAGTATTTTACGGATATTCCGATCTTAACCACTATGTCACTGAATTATTCTCCTGCCGTCGCCGAATCATTGCTTAAACAAAATGTAAATGCGTGTACAAAGAATTTTACATTTCATAAAATATCATCAAAAGATATTGTAAAATATTTTAAAACTATTGATGTTAAGAAAACTGCGGATCTGTGGGGCATTTCCGTTAAAGTTATTGCGTCTATAATCGATATAATCGCGCCTCAACTAGCTATTATTTTTAATACTAGTATCGAATATGGTGTGTTTCCTGATTTGATGAAGCATAGTAAAGTAATACCTTTATTTAAATCTGGTAGTACATTAGACCCCGCCAATTTTAGACCCATTTCTGTACTGCCAACACTAAGTAAAATTTTTGAAATTTTTTTAATGTTAATAATTTACTTCATAAAAATCAATTCGGTTTCACAAGGGGTCGCTCGACAACTGATGCTGGTGTTGAGCTGATTAAATATATTTTCAATGCATGGGAGAATTCACAGGATGCTTTGGGTATATTCTGTGACCTATCCAAAGCCTTCGATTGTGTTCACCATGAAACATTAATCAGGAAACTACAACACTACGGTGTAAGTAATGCTCTTAAATTAATTGTTTCATATTTAAGTAACAGAACTCAAAAGTTGTCATTAATAGTATGAGCTCTTCGGGTCGATAGTACAAGTGGGCGTGCCTCAAGGCTCAGTTCTCGGCCCCTTTCTGTTTCTTGTATATATTAATGACTTACCTTACATAGTAGGGGATAACCATAATATAGTATTATTTGCTGATGACACTTCATTAATTTTCAAATTAAAACGACAATTATTAAAATATGACGAAGTAAATAATGCTATATCTAAATTAGTAAATTGGTTTAATGTTAATAACTTGCATTTAAATAGCAATAAAACGAAATGTATGAAGTTCATGACTCCAAATGTCAGACAATTAAATACTAATGTAATTTTAAATGGGGAAGAACTGAGTCTTGTCGATACCACCATTTTTCTTGGAATAACACTAGACGCGAAGCTTCAATGGAGCCCCCATATATCAAAGTTAGCAAGCAGACTTAGTTCTGCAGCATATGCTGTAAAAAAGATTAGAAATCTTACCAGTGTGGAAACGGCTAGACTTGTTTACTTTAGCTATTTCCATAGCATAATGTCGTATGGTATTTTGCTATGGGGACACGCAACTGACACTGAAATTATATTTGTTTTACAGAAGAGGGCCATAAGAGCAATCTATGATTTAAAACCTAAGGAGTCGCTCAGACAAAAATTTAAGGAAATTAATATATTAACTTTGGCCTCTCAATACATTTATGAAAATGTAATGTACGTACACAAAAATAAAAGTAGTTATACAAAATAAGTGATGTTCATTCTGTAAATACTAGGAACAAACACAAGCTAGTAGTACCAGTTACTCGACTCCACCGAGTCAGTAATTCATTCTTGGGGCAATGTATACGCTTTACAACAAAATCCCAGAAAATATACAAAATTCGACCTGCTCAAAATTCAAAAACTTTATTAAACATAGTTTGTATAAAAGGGTTATTATAATGTTAAGGAATTTATGGATGATAATAACCCTGGGAATGAGGTGTTCGCTGCCAGGCTGTTTCTAATTTGTTTTGTGTGGTTAATTGTGTAATATACATGATTGTAAGCTGTTATTTAAAAAAGTCCTGCTGGGTTTCTTGCTGGTTCTTCCCAGGACAGAGGTTTTTTCGAACCAGTGGTAATTAGACAAAGAGTGACTTTCAATAAGTATTATTTATAATCTATATTGAATAAAAAGTTTCTGTTTCTGTTTCTGTTTCTTGTTTGTCACCCTTATTCTATAAAAAAGATAAAAATGATGTCTAACGTCCATGTTTTAACTGGAGTACGGGTAATTATTGAAAATACTACATTCGAAGTTGTAAACGAGTCATATGTGCTAATATTCTTGTCCGAGTACTTTAGAAACTTTTTTTTATAGGATAAAGGTGACAAACGAGCACACAGTCCACCTGATCGTAAGTGGTTGCTGTGGCCCATAGACATGTACATCTATCCTCGATTACGAATCAAAATGCAGATGCGTTGTCACCCGTGAGGACTAAGATGGAATGCCTCGTTATAACAAAAAGTAAGTTCAGTAAGTAATTGCTGGTAACACCAGTACGGTTACATTACGGATCCAAACGTTTACCCTTACTGCACGCCGTATAAGGAAACTCAGCCACTCAAAGAGCATGATATAGGGCTATGCTCGTAGTTTAAAAACAAGAGCAACTGACATAGCCTAGCAGATCAGAAGACTGAATTGACAATATGCCAGCCATATATCTCAAAGGACCGACAACCGATGGGAAAGAAAATTTCACGATTGGCAGCCTTGAACTGTAAGCACAGTGTTTGTGCGACCCGCACTAGATGGAGCGATCGATTGAGACGAATCGAGGTGTCCATGGATGTAGGTGGCTCAAAACCGTGCTTTGTGGCAATCTGTGGGGAGGACTACGGTCAGCAGCGGACTTGTGTTGGAATTTAATTATAATAATGATGATGATAATGAACCACATGGTGATGACCAACAGCAGGTGTCATAAAATGTTTTTTTTTTTTAATTTAAAGTAAAAAAAACAAGAGTTGAACTGTAAGTTATGAGACCATCTATTTTAAATTTTGGCATAGTTTATGTTCTATTTCGATTATACAGATAAAACAGGCAAGTCATATATAAATGTTTGCCTAAATTTTATGTACTAAGTCTACTATATTCTTAAATAAAAACATTAGCTTACAATAATTAATCACCAAATGGAAAGTTTTTGGTGAGGGCAGACCGAATTACAGCCACATCCAGTTTTACAATTTTGAATGTATTCATTTGTCATTGAAACATTTTCCGATTTTTTATTATCGGTCGCTTTGAGATTAAATCCAGATGCAATTACTCAGTGTATTGATCAGAATTACTCACGGCAGAGTTCTAGTGTTTGTGTATTGTTAACGTGTGCATAATTTTCCTAGATACCTACGGACTATAAACACAACAATACCGATGTTTGCCTAAAGCGGGATACGTTCCAAACGTGCATAGTTTGCATGTCCGATACAAAGCAAATGAAAAGGAATGTTAGTCTGAGTATTCTTTTGTTTTTATAGAATAAGGGTGACAAACGAGCATACACTCCACCAGATGGTAAGTAGACGGTGTGGCCCATAGATATTTACATTTATACTCGAATAAGTATCAAAATGCAGATGCGCTGTCACCCCTGAGGACTAAGATAGAATGCCTCATTTCCAGTAAAAAAGGTCTCTGGTTTTCTACACTCACCATACGAAACACACCAGCATTAAGCTGCTATTTTATATTATAATGTTTTATTCTTCTTATAGACCACTTAACCGTGAAGAGGTACTGTAAGAATATGCAGTAACCCATATCATCACGTGGGTGTCGTAAGAGGCGACAGAGGAAACTGAAACAGGCGATGGACATCAGCATCTTCCTTTTAACTACTCAAAATAATTACAAAACTGCGGTTGCCATTCCGCCTGCCAAGCGTGGCAAGTATCCCTCCTATAAGGCATTGTATGAGGGAGGTCAATGTTCAGCAGTGGACTTTTATAGGCAGTAATGGATGACGGATGAACAGTCCACTACTGAACATGGACCTCTCATAATAGGAAAGATTATACTTTATGGTTCGTAGGCATATTCGCATTCGCTGTAAGACTTCTCAAGCATCCGAAACTGCTTCCCTCGCCAGCCTGAGTATTTTATAATAATCCTCCAGACCGAATTTCGGTCACGTCGGCCAGCCTCAACGGAAACTAGCAATCGGCCCAGGACAAGATTATAGAGCCCAAGTGTATGCACAAGCACAGGTGCACTCTCTATTTCCTCACTTTCATAGTCCAATGGGACGGTAAACCTACACGACCGGAGAAAGATCAGGCTCAGTACCAAGAGCTTTACGTGATTTTCGAGGCACGGGGGTGAAACACCACCAACTTCCGAGAATTTCTTTACAGGAAAACTAAATAACTGATTTTTTTTGGCCCGACCCGGGATTCAAACTCGGGACCTCATAAGTTAAGCATTAACGTAAGCTTTAATCCAATACTAGTTGGTGTTACCGTCTTCTATCGAAGGCTATTTCATTTTCTATTATTTCCTAAAGTTGCCCCTTACGACACCCACGGGACGGTATAGGGTGGTACATTAATGTTATTCTAATTAACTTTAGACTTTACAGATTGAGGTCATGTTCACACAGTATATTTTTCCGTTAAGAAGATTGTTTATGGCTATACTATGGATACGATAGGTAGCGCTTTAGTCAAGTTACTGCAAATTCTACATTTATGGATCAAGGTGACTCATAATCACAATATTGGTATTGGCACTACATTCAAATAACAGTCAGTGCGACTTGGCTTAATTCATATTAAAGTATTTTTAAGTTTTCTGACATATAGATTCTTATGTTGCTTTCCTTCGGTTAGAATTACAGATGACAATTTCAGGTGACCATCGAACGAGACCAAACTTGGGTTGAAAGGATCGAACTCAGATTATGAGAAATACCAGAAAAACATGGTTATTTTGCAATAACCGGCCAAATTTTCAAGAAGGGTATAGCACCCGAAACGTCGGGAATCAAAATAATAAAATTAATCGCGATAAAATCCGTAAAAATAGTTTTATTCAATACATTCCAAAAATTAAAAAAATAACATGTTTACGTTTCTGGCCTCTAGCATTATTTTAATTTTCAGTAGTAATAAATTTGATTTAACTTAAATTTAGTATAAATAATACAACAACAAAAAATTTACCAAAATTATCATTGCTTTGTTGCTATCACTGAGCAAAAAGCTAAAAGTCATTAATTTATTTTCACCTCCACTGCTCTATAAAGAGACTTCGAAGCATTTATAATTAAATTTCTTGTTCATAAAACCGTTCAGATTTTTTAATTAAAAATCCCAGCTATGGAATCTGGGTGCTTCGTTCAATAATTAAAAATATAAGAATAATAAAATCATACTTTAGTTCGACAGCGTGCGAGTGCAATTATAGTACATCTATTCCTTAGGGAATGTTTAAATTGAAGTTAGGTATTTTATGTGGATGGACAAATTCATCAAATTCGTTTGTCCTCATTGCATTGGATTTTACTAAATTTACTTGGTGGATATAATTAATTATCCCGGCCTGGAGGAGGCGGAGCGTATTTTATTATATAGTGGTGGTAAAAATGGTGTGTTGGTTTAAATGACCAACTGCTGGTACAGAGTTATTAAAAGGATGAGTTTACATAGATTATGGACTGTATGGCGGTGAGAATATACTATTTAACGATACTGCAAATGTCCCTGAATTCGGACTACAGTAATGGCTGTGAAGGAAGGCATGTGCACTCACCTGGACTTTCAGCTTAGCTGCCTCGTGTCTCCAGGTCTCCTCTGTCTTCACACATATAACTTTCACAGATTTTCGCGAAATATAGCATTATTCCAAATGTCTATACATTTGCTGTTTTCTTGTATAGTTCAATATCTAAATTACACGACGGCGCGAGGCGATGAAGCGAGATATAGCGGTGCGGTCAGTTGCGTGTCTTGCGAACTTGTGTAAACCCCGTTTTAACACACGAGTGCACATGCTGAACATAAAAGACGGTATATAGGAAACCCGGCAATGGACATTGCAGAACTCTTATTAGATAACAATTAACGGATCTCACAAGCATTAAGCGACAGTTGCAAGTAGCGCGAACAGTTATTTTGGAACGCGATATCGTTTTTCTTAAAAGTAAAATTGACGAAGGTAACAATATCTACAATGTTTTTCTTTACATACTCATAATATGCCTCTCTTCTCACGATTTTTGTCCCTTATGGTAATGCTATTGTCTATTTAAAGGGTTGTAAACCAAAAACAGAGGATTTTTTTTTAAATTTTCAACGAATGGTGTTAGTTTTGAGGGGTATAAAGGAAGTTGAAATTTTTTTAGACATGATCATGTTTAATTTAATGTCTATTAAAAATATATTAAAAACATACGTTTCTTTTTTGTGTGATTTTATTTCACATAAATTTTATATAAAAAAGATGTTAAAATTCCTTATCTCCAAAATGTATCTCTAAAAAATATGAATGTTAAAAAGTTAGTATCTCGTAAACATTTTAATATCTCTGGTATACACTAAAAAAACTTATAAGAATTTAAATATTTTATTTATTAGCTTTATTGTAAAAACAGTAATTCAAGTACATAAGTATTATACTCTACGTACACTTGTTGTTAAGTTTTTTTTTTGATGTTAAATTGTAAATGATAGCGTTAAAAACTACGCTATTACCGTGTGGTGGATCTACAGGAGTATCAGTCATTCTCTCCTGTCCTGTAGGAGTATTTAAAAGTGGCTCCCGAAATGGCTATCTCAAGAAGAAGCTTATTTTGAGCAGAACTAAGGGGAACATAAAGTAAAAGATGTTTGTTTTTTAACATCAACGCGTAAAAACAAGTAAATTTATGAGACAGTTTAAAAGTTGACTGGAAACCGATTTGAATTTACCAGTTTAGAAAAAAAAGTGATTTGACAAAATATATTACATAAAAATATACGACTTATATTACATTAATCATTTTGCGCTGTGAGATGCGCGAATATGTTGCGCAGAGGGAAACCATAACGGCTTCACTTTTTGTTAACGCTTGATTTTACTATCCATCTATGTTTCATACCGTACGCTATATATGAAACGATTCTTAAGGAGTAAACTCCAATAAACTACAAAAAAACTGCGTTTGCTAACCCGCCTGCCAAACGCGGCAACTATGGTAAATATCCCCCCCCCCCCATATGAGGCAATCTATGAGGGAGGCCTAAGTTCAGCTGAAGACTTTTGATAGGTTTGTTTATAAATACGGTAACGGTAGACTAAATGTTTTCAACGTCATCTCTATTGTGTTTTGTGTAAAGCAAACATTTCGAAGGAACATTGTAAATAAAATGTAACGACTAGAAAAAAGATCTCAAACGACTTTGGATGGTGAACTTGGTAAATCATGAACATTTTAAGAAAAAATCGATCAAAACTTCGTCTAGTACAAGTCAACTTTCATTGAAACTTTTCCATACTTAAGTATTAAGTAGGCAGTACTTTTTTTTTAAACTTTCCAGAAATATTGACTGATTTAAGCGCCAAATAACTTCTAAGATCTTGATGTGACCCAGCGCAGTCGATTCAGGAAAGTTTTGCTGATTATAAACATGTTTAGTTATAATATGACTCTATATAAATTAAACGCAGACTTAAATACGCGTGTAAATTTAACGTAGTCTAGCTTTTTTTTATTCATGATAATTTACAAGAAGAAATCCGTATGTCTGAGAAATTAAAAAAAAATCTAATACATGTAAAAACGAGACTGTACAACCAGTGCGTATTGCCTGTGATGACCTATGGAACTGAGACGTGGTCCTTCACTGCTGGCCGTATGAGGAAGCTCAAGATCGCTCAGCGAGCGATGGAGAGGGCTATGCTCGGGGTTTCTCTGCGTGAAAAACTTATAAATGAGGATATCTGCAGTAGAACCAGAGTGACCGACATAGCCCAACGGATTAGCAAGCTGAAGTGGTAATGGGCCGGCCATATAGCTCGAAGAATCGACAACTTTTTACGTGGTAGAGCCATGCTGCAGCTATATTAGTAGTATAGTTGTAGCACGAATGGGTCGGCTCGACAGGGGAAGGACCACGCTCTCACAGAATACCAACGTAAAATAGCAGCTTAATGCTGCTGTGTTTCGTATGGTGAGTGTAGAGAACCGGAGACCCTGTTTACTGGAAATGAGGCATTCCACCTTAGTCCTCACGGGTGACAACGCATCTGCATTTTGATTTGTAATCGAGGATAGATGTAGATGTCTATGGGCCGCAGCAACCACTTACCATCAGTTGGACTATGTGCTCGTTTGTCACCCTTATCCTATAAAAAAAACCGATGGGGAAAAAAAGGTTCTCGAGTGGCGGCCTCGTACCGGCGAGTGAAGTGTAGGGCGTCCACCCACTAGATTGAGTAACGACCTGGTAAGACATGCAGGAAGTGGATGGATGCAGGTGGCTCAGGACCGTGCTTTGTGGCATTTCCTATGTTCAGAAGTGGACTTGTGAAGGGTTGTAATGATGATGATGATGACACGTAAAAACGGCCAACACGCATCGCACGACCAAGCCACCAAACTTATTCCTGTCCCACAACCCTCTTAGTAAGGCGTATAGACCTGCGCCCAGCCGTGTTTCGTATGCGTACGCTGCAACTTTACATTTACTTTTTAATTTGAAATTATAACTTTAGCAAGAGCTTGGTTAAAATCTAACATAAATACTCATGTATGTGACACTTATACGAAAGATCCTCAAAAAATACTACAAAAGTTTACAATGCATATAATATGTAAATAAAATTTACAGTCTTTTTACGTCCCACTGCTAGGCACAGACCTCCTCTCTTTCTGAGAGGTTTATGGAACAAGTCGTACGTTGCACTGTTCCTTTACATGCAATCGAAGTAATTT
Source organism: Parnassius orleans (assembly GCA_029286625.1). Taxonomy (NCBI): domain Eukaryota; kingdom Metazoa; phylum Arthropoda; class Insecta; order Lepidoptera; family Papilionidae; genus Parnassius; species Parnassius orleans. Next base: position 7,214,396 of record JAGSMP010000018.1, read on the forward strand.
TTTCTTAGACATACAGGTTTCCTTCTGATGTTTTAATTTCCCGCGGAGCGGATATGTGATAAATCGGAACTTATAATTACAATTAGCAATTTCATTATTGTCTGCGGGAATCAAACTCTGCTCACGTACTGTAAAATTTACAAGTGCTTAGCCTCTGAGCTACTCCGGCTCTCATAGGTAGAATACACACGCAAGAAAATAATTAGTGCTTAAAACCTATTAGTAAATAAACTAGTATAGTTTATTTATTAATAGGTTGACCGCTAAACTACATGACTATTTATTTGTTTATATAATCTTTATTGCATTTCTTATTATAAAAGACTGAGACTTTAACCAAAGTTTGTTCATTAATCTTTCTCCTAAAAAGTCCTTTCAAATGATGTAGGCTGTATGTTACGTAGGATAACATACCTCAAAACTCCATTAAAACAATTTAAAAAAGTTTAAAAGAAACACAAAAATGCTATAGAGGTTGGTAACCAAAACTTAAGAACTTATTATTAAAGAAATATTAGCACGTTATCCAATTTCGTCTAAAACATAGCTGGATGTTGTTTACTCTGTCTGACGCTCACAGAATCTATCCGTAAGGCTCGGAGATTTGATTTTATTAAAAATTTTATGCCAACACGACGCTGTTATGAAGTTGCAAATTAATTTAGGCAGGTTTCGAGAACTCAATTTTCGGTTTATTTTGTCCGCCAATATTTACAGAATATCAATTAACTGGTACTGGGTGCCTGTTGGGTGGTATGACAGAACGTTTCCTCCATCAATCTAGTGGCCTTTCCACGTCCGATATTGTATTTTATATTCATGTCGTCAACCATTAATGTACATAATATCTTCTCGGTAAGAATTAATAGAATGACACTGTTCGAAAGCATCCAAAAATCTTTATGTGGAAAACAATCATTTTAAAGACGTGAAGTATAATTACAGATTGTGAGGCATTCCATCTTAGTCCTCGGAGATGCCAACGAATGTGAAGCCTTCTTTATTTGAAGTTGGTTGCAGGTGTCCATGGGCTGGCAGTAGCCACTTAACATCATTGTCATTTTATAAAAATACTAGCGACCCGCCCTGGTTTCGTCTCGATTGGATCTATTAATGTGGCATTATTTAGATTTTTTAAAATAATCATCAATAAACATTTGTTTTATGAATTTTTCCACATAAATATTTTTTTTTTAAAAACTTTTTTATATAAAATATAGCTTAGATCACTCCTGGTATTGTTTTCTATCTGTTCGTGAAGTTTCATCATAATCTATTCAGGTCAGATAAAAATATAACAGATGCACATCTTAATAGCATGCAAATAACCCCCTGAGCTCGATAAAAGGCAGTTATTTGGATATTAAATACAGACACTTTAATTTTATTTATATGTGAAGATTATTTAACCACTAAATTAATTAATTTTTTCGAGCTTAAAAAATGAAATGCCGTGTATTAAATTATATATATTATATTCTAATATTCCTCTAGCAATCTTACTAAAGGTCACCGAGCATTAAGCCACTGCAGTTTTTATTTTTTTCTTGATGATTCGTCATTTAGAGGCGAAACACGAGTCATATTATCGACGGTGATTTATGTTTGCCTAGTGTAATAGTGTGGTGGGTAGTGGGTTTAGTGGTGGCACTGAACGTTCACGCAATTTTGGGAGGAAGGTGCTCTTAAAGTTAGGTTAAAAACTCTGACCAACAAAGAAAGATGAGCGCTGCGTACATTTTAAATGACGAAAAACCATGCACAACTTCCTGACACTCATGCACACATATTTCTCGTTTCTTTATTTAACAGCCCGTAAAAATATCACTGCTGAAAACAACATCTAAAACTATGTTGTTGGTTGCAAACGATTTTTTACCCCCGACGAAAACAGAATCATAAGTTTGTAGTGTGTATCTGTGTGTCTGTCTGTGCCATCATAGCCCCTGAACGGATAAACCAATTTTGATTAAGTTTTTTCTACCGACTTCAAAAAGTAGAAGGTACTCTATTCGACTGTGTTCTTTTTTTATGTGTGTTACCTCATAACTTTTTTCTAGGTGAACCGATTTCGATGATTCTATTTTTATTTGAAAGCTAATGCATCTCATGTGGTCCCATATAAATTTGATCAAGGTCTGACCAATAGTTTTCAAGTTATCCTTAACAATTTATATTGAAGTCGGTTGTACAAAATTTTTAATTTTTAATTATTCGTTTGAAAGGTGTCTTAATCGAGAGTGTTCTTAGCTATGTTTCAATATTGTTTTGGGGTGTTTTAATTTAAAATTTGAATCATAGATGCATATTAAATATATATATATATATATATATATATATATATATATATATATATATATATATTATATGTTCTTACAAGTTGAGCATTGTTTCTGTTTAAAATGTGGGTTACTTGAAATGTAACTATGTTTCGTATGAACTGGAAACCCTTGGGAAAGAACAATGTCCAGCAATGACTTTTACAGGCTGATGAATAGGATGAAAGTCGTTAGAGTAAATGAAACCTGTATGTGTCCCAATATTTGGCACAGTTGTTATCTCACCTAAATATACCCTTTCAGATTAATGAGTAAAGCACATTTTAAATTAATTACATTATGTACATATCTACTTTATTTGTATTTTGTATTATCAAGGGAAGAATGCATCACCGTCCATATCATCATTACAGCCCTTCACAAGTCCACTGCTGTAAATAAAAATAGTATGAATAGTAACATTATTTCTATATTATTTATACTGATGAGATTAGACTTGTAATTTTTATTGTAAGTTTTATATACTTAATTGTAATTTTTTCATAATCTAATTTTTATATTTATTGTTATAATAATTTTAATTTAATATTGATTGTAAATTATATTTTTATTGTAATTTTATATAATTGTAAATTCGGTTGTTAAGCATTTTAATTGTATTTTTGCATAAATGATTCAACACAATTTGTATTGTTCAGAATAATTAATAAATAAATAAAAATATTTCATCAACTCGTAACAGTCCACTACTAGACATGTGCCTGTCTGGTTGTAGGGAGCTTGAGAAGCGGATTGGCAAATGCAGAACCAGACTTCAAGTAACTCAAGACCTACGCCGACAGACTGACTGATTTTGTGTGTCCGACCGATTTTGGGTGTGCCCGTTATTGGTCATTTATATGCAATAAAATGTATGAGCGTTTCCGTTAAGTGTGGCGTAGACCCGCGCTGCTTACCTTCATCTATTTGTATTTTAAGCACTTGGCTAAAACGAGATTGTATATCACCATTTATATTGATGAGCTCACAAGCCCATCTGAAGGTAAGTGGATACTGTGGCCCCATAGACATCTACATTTATCCTTAATTAAGAATCAAAATGCAAATGCGTTGTCACCATTGAGGACTAAGATAGAATGCCTCCTTTCCAGAAAAAAAGGGTCTCTGGTTCTTTACACTCACCATAAGAAACTCAGTAGCCTTATTCTGCTGTTTCACGCAGTATTTTGTCAGAGCGTAGTCCTAACCCGATCGAGCTGACCCATCATATAAAACGTACTCAAAGCACTCAGTAACCGTTTTACAAATAAATATAACAAAGGCTCATATTCTCTATATATAATCGGTTACTCGGAAATGGCTACAAATGAAATGTCGTTCTTATTTCGATAATGTAATAAGTACAATCCTTGAAAAATTTATATTTTTATTTGTAACGTTGGCTAGCTGAAGTACTATATACAGCGAGAATAAAGTACCCTCGCGCACCCACGTACACTTCAAACTAGTTTCCAATACTGCTCAGGTGATTTAGTACCAACGCTAAGAATGCCTACGCCCCACTTTCAAACTCAAGTACTTACCGTCAAACCGCCGCGCCGCACTAAGGGGATGCCCGAACTTTGCCTATTCGCTGAACTTGTATCTTCACAAATACGTACTCTAAGTTACAGACATGCTTGGCAGTTTCGACAAGGAAAAGAAATGTTGTAACTTTTACGCTTTTTTACATGACAAACGAGCACACAGTCCATCTGATGATAAGTTAATGCTTTGGTTCCGAGACCCAAAAAACGAAATGGTTCGATCAAAAATCAAAATGCAGATGCGTTTTTGTTCTGATAACTAAGACAGAATGCTATGTTTCCAATGTAAAAGATGTCCGGTTTTCGTCACTCACCATATCAAACACAACCACCCTAGTTGTAATGCAACCATAAAAGCTGCAGCATTGTGACTATTCTAAAAAAGTAACAGTTTTAAGTGCTGATTTATTTTTTCTTAACAGTGAAGGAAAACATCGCAAAACATGTATTTTATTTTTAATTTTTTTTTTATAGAAAAAGGGGGTACAAACCAGCTCATAGTCCACCTGATGATAAGTGGAGGCTATGGCCTATAGACATTTTACATTTATCATCGAATAAGAATCAAAATGCAGATGCATTGTCATCCCTGAAGACAGCCTCGTTACTAGTAAAAAGGGTCTCCGGTTCTCTACACTCACCATACGAAACACAGCAGCATTAATCTGCTGTTTCACGCTGGTATTTTGTGAGAGCGTACTCCTAACCCGGTCGAGCCGACCCATTCGTACTGCAGCTTTGTAAAACTAACATATCTGCAGCGTGCCTCTACCGCGTAAACAATCATATGTTAGAAATTAAAGAAAATATATATATATATCAAGAGCTCAAAGTTCACTAACAACACAAACACTTTTTTAGAAGTCTGCAAAAACCTCGGTGTACAAAATTAAACGTAAATATTGAAAATTGCTTCTTAATGCTAACATTTAACTTATCGCTATAATAACAATAAACTGTAGCGATAAGTTAAATGTTTGCTAAGCACTAAAAAAGAGCTCATTTTATAATAAAATGGATTTTAAGTTTAAAGAGAATCTTTAATAATAATATTAACATTTAAGAAAACTTAAAAAACACGCATTGATCATAAGCTGTGATGATTCTAGAGAGAATTATCCTGGTGATCCTGATAATAGGATAAAGTTATTAAATTATTGTATTGTCTTCGATCCTTGATATGAGTGCAAATGTTCAAGTCAATCGGCCGTCTTCAAATTGATGAAAATTACATTAAAAGATCCCGTTACATAAATAGATAGATAGATACACGCGTTGCTAATAAAACGTGTTAAAATAAGGATGAAGGTAATAAATGATACACGATGCGTAACAACACTTAACGTAATTAGGTTTTTAAGTCAACTTCTGCACAATGGCCTTTACGCGGAATATTTGCCCATACACAAAACGTTTAATCAGGTAGGTTAATTTAAAACAATTACATCGAATTAGTTTATGTGTAGGTTTCATACAAAATTTTAGATTATAGTCTATTGTAATGAGGGCTAATAATCTTACGCTCACCAGATGTCGCTAGTTGTGACTAAGGTGAACTTATTTGCTAGAGATGGTCACATAGTGTCATTAGAATTGAAAAGTTACGATTTAATTACATTTTTTTTTTGGTTTCTAGATGTATGTACACAAAACAATGCCTCAGTGCTGTAATCTTTAATTTTAAATACGTTTTTAACTGGCAGATGTGTCAAAACTTTCCAAAATGGCCAGTGCTATTTAAGAATTTAAAACTTACTTTTATTTACCCGTCTTTCGTCACTTAGACTTTAGGTGTACTAACCTAACATAACCTAGTGACAAGACACTAAGAAATGCCTTAAACTTCTGCTTCTGGCGCTTCGCCAGCCCTGCCGCGGTGCCCGTTAACACGCTCTGCTTGTACGTTGTAGTTACGAGGTAAGGCTTCGCTTGTCATATTACCTATATAAATATAACTTTGCCCTAAACTAGTAATAAAAAAAAATATTTTAATGTCTTCTATTAATTTATATCAAAGAAAATTATATTATTTGGACAGTATATCACATTAATTCTTTATAGAAATAGTTCTTTCAGTTGATCGATACTATAGCAAATGTCTTTTTTCTTTTTGCGCGAACAACTATGCAGATCTAACAAGACCAGTATCACTGCAACCAGTACGATCTTGTAATAGTTCACTATAGTTCACTGCTATCCCCTTTGTCGCCTGTTTTCCCAAATGTAATACTGTCCGCTTACTCATGTGTTGTGTAGTATATTTCAAAATTAATTGTCTTGTGCTTATTTAACACTGTAATTTCTGATCTTTCTTTTCCTTGAAGTATTAATTTTTGTGCGTGAGTCGTGGTAGCTCAGAGGCTAATCGCTCGCTGTAAATTTCCGAGTACGTGAACAATCCGGGTTCGATCCCAACCGGCACGAATGAAATAGGCTGTTTTACCACAGCGAAGAAAACATTATTAAAATAAAAATAAAAATTATTTCTCAATCTGTCCGCCTACACGCATTGGAGCAAGAGGCCTGTGCCGAGCAGTGTCGAGTATTTTTTTTTTACTTTTATAGTATGTGCGTTATCTTAGTTGTGAATTATCTTAAGTGCAGAACTTTATTTTATTTATCATTTTGTACATTCACATTCAACCCCAGCTTCAGCAGTCTATGAAATTTGAACTCTGTGTTTTTACTTTCCAGTTATAAATTGGTCGATAGAGCTTCGTTCGTTAATTAGTAGAGTGCAGCGCGTCTAGGTAAGATTGGAATCGGACTCAGTTTGCTTGCATACCGTAAAACTTTAAAGCGAGCGTTTATTCTCTGTGCTACCTCGGCTCTCTTTTTTATATAGTATAAGGGTGACAACACACAGTCTACCTGATGGTGAGTGAATGCTATGGCACGTAGACATCTACATCTTTCCTTAGTTAAGACTCAAAATGCAGATGCGTTTTCACCTACCGATTCATTGTTGTTAAAGACTAAGATGGAATATCTCGTTTTCAATAAAAAAAGATCTCTTCGCCGACTAGGTCTAAAAACTATCACCGATGACTCTTTTGCCATGTGTTGATTTTTTTAGCAATGCCCTTAATCGCCTATTCAAGTGTTGATGATAGTTCAGTGATGGTTTTTAATCCTCATCTACTTACACTGATAATATAAAAACTTTTAAAGCATGAAAAAATGTACGTAAGTAATTTTAATTACATTATCTGTACATCAAATTTTTATTTGATGTACAGATAATGTAATTAAAAATATAACCCTACTACGGCATCACCAAAATTTATTAATTAGCGTGCCCTTAATTAATGCTTATTTAAACATAATTTGTAGAAACTTGGAGTGTTTAAATTAAGAGAAACCACAAAAACCACACGATTAAATAATGTTAAGCCTCCAAAATATTAATTTTTTGTATAACAGTTGAGTTTTTCGTACAATATTTTAATTATACAAAATAATTACATTTGAAATATTAAGTAAATATATATTATTTAAAATATTAATTTCTACAATAAATCATTACGCTCATTCAACACAAGTCTTTCACTCAAACAATGTGTGTTTTACTGGAAAACTTACACGTGTAATGTTTCGAATGTGTAAGTGAGCAAAATATTGTTATTTTTAGAATTAAGGGTAGCAGGCGAGCATTATATTTTAGTCATTTACTGACTTAGAATCAAGGTATTCGACCTCGAGGACTACCTAACTTCGAAGATGTCTGGTACTGCGATCGCAAATCCGCCTGCCGAGCGTGGCGATGATGGTATATTCTTCCTACAACAAGAAAGGCCTAAGTGCCTAGCAGAGAAAAAAGAACCTCTTTTGGTATTGGTATCTCTTCAATTTTGCGGGTACTTCCCTTATTGCCTCAGTCGGTATCGGAATCCATGGTGTTAACATATCGATTGGCGTACAGTTCAACCGTCACTTGGAGAAAACTAAATTGGCCTCTTAAAATCTTGGTGAGTTCAGTAGAACGAGACGGTTATTTATGTTAGCCCACCGCTTGCAGCTTCAGTTTAGCCTTATTTGAAATTCTATTTTCATCCCTACTTTTTTCAACTTCTTCTTCGACGACCAAGTTCTTTCCTATCGGCTTGATCGAATGGTCTTGCGAAGAGACGTTCCATCTTCCTGCATATTCTATCGCTTAAAGCACATTATTATACCAGCTGCTAAATTTCACAATGTACACTGCATCAGAACTCTAAATTCCATCTATATTATCTTGATGGTTCACTATCGTGCGTTTTACGGGGAATTTTCTGACACGTACGACCGCTTTGTGGAATTACTTTCTCCAGAGGTTTTTCCGCACTAATACAACTTAGGGATCTTCAAGAAAAGAGCCTACTCCTTTTTAAAAGATCGTCAACATGGGTGTTGCAGATGATGGCCTGCGTTGGTTGGTTGATTGGTACTTACTAGGTGATACACATGTTTTTTTTTATCCTCTACAAAGAAAAGCAAAAGTAAAACTTTCAAACTATACCTAAATGTAAGGACGTTTAAATTATAAAAAATTAAAAGCTAAGCACACCTAATTAGGAAAAATCGTTTTAAAAGTTCTTTATTATGTTGCTTGTTAGACGGCCTCCTTAGTTAGGTATATTTTTCTTCCTTAAAAAGGGAGGCAACGATGAGTGTATAAAAATAAACACAACGATGGGCCTTAGTTAGCTCTCGAGGTTCTTTATAAATTAGTTATTTTAGGTAAAAAAGCCCGGAATTCCTATTTACCGAATACCTATTTTCTGTTGCTTGGTAAAATATAATAATATTTATGTTACGAACATTTGCTAACGTAATGAAGAGTATTATGTCGCATTCATTTCAAATTCGCTTTGCTATGTTTTTAAAGGTTACGAGTGAAAATGGCAATGGACAAAACATAACATTAATATTTTCTGCGCAGAGTAACCAAAACATTTTCTAGTTTGTAAAAGGATACCTTTTTCACAAAAAATGTAAATAATATTTAATTGTTTCAAGTTAATTAGAAGCGATTATTTGACGGCTTTTTTCTCGAAATATATTTTATAGCTTCCGCCTTTTACAAAAAAATGTATCTACATACATATACATACATACATTACAGCCTGTCAAAAGTCGACTGCTAAACAGAGACCTCCTCCATAGATTGCATCATACTTTTTTGCTTTTTATTATAGTTGCCCCGTTTGGCTGGCGGATTGGCAACCACAGTTTTATTTTTATTTTGAGCTATTGTATGGAAAATGCTGCCCATCTCTTGTTTCAGTTTCCCTTTTAGGACGATATTGGGATAGTGGATTCCTACAAAACCACTGCACAGTTTGTTAATGTATTTATAAAGTACAATATATTCCATTTATGCTATTTAATGACAATTATCAGTCGTTGTTGTTTTGTACGTGGTAGAGCCATGCTGCAGCTATATTAATTGTATATTTGTAGCACGAATGGGCTCGACCAGGGAAGGACCACGCTCTCACAGAATACCAGAGTAAAATAGCAGCTTAATGCTGCTGTGTTTTGTATGATGAGTATAGAGAACCGGAGACCCTTTTTACTGGAAAGAGGCATTCCATCTTATTCCTTACGGCTGACAACGCACCTGCATTTTGATTCGCAAATGCGGATAGATGTAGATGTCTATGGGCCACAGCAATCACTTACCATCAGGTGGACTGTGTGCTCGCTTGTCACCCTTATCCCACAAAAAAAATATTTACGTTCAAAAAGTGTACTATATTATGGTATAAATTGTTCAAAACGAGAGCTTATCCTGTGCATGTCAACTAATACTTTTAAAGCGGAAATTACACCCGGATGGCTGTATCGCGAAAGTAGCTCGCGGTTTCACCAGAATGTAATGCGCGGAAATAGGATACGACCCTTTTATCGAAACAAATCAGCGAACAATCGATGGGTCCCAGACCAACAAGAAAGATAGACACAACACTGCGACGGCCCCGCCCGAGTGACTAGAAAATATATTAAAAGATCTAAGCAAATTAATTTTTAAGATCTTTATTATAATGGATTCCCGCAAAGTAACGCCTGATTCGATTAATTATTATCTAAGAAATATATATTAGTCTCTTTAGATTACCTCACGACGTAAGAGAACGCGGTCCGTTCATTACACTTGAAATTATTTTGTGCACTGTACAAGCACGCCGCTTTGACGTCATCGAACTAAGGTATCATGTTATTACGCACGGGTAGTACGTACATTTCAAGTGACGCCGAAACAGTGATACACGCACCTACAGACGCATCTTTTCAAAGCGATTTAAATATTATATATCTGCTTAAATGTCTTTGCATCTTTTTAATTTCTTTATCAGCACGTAAAAGCCCACTACTGGACGTAAACTAAAACACCTAAAAACATGTTGTTGGCTACAAATCATTTTAAATGCAAATGTGTGCGTTAGTGCGTGTTCTTACAATGGTTAGGTTTTGCTTGGTTTCGGCGTAAGTTGAAATGTACGCAGCGCTCCATCTATCTTTCTTTGTTTGTCTGAGGGATGGGTATAATTTATCACGTGCCGTGTTCAAAACATCACGACCATTTACTTTTATATTTGATACACGAGAATTATAAGTACCGACCTAAAATATATTAAAATTGTGTATTACGTTACGTCATTTAAGTTATTTATTTGTTGTAGCAAATACTATATCTACATATAATTTCTTATTGTTTTATAGTCTTAAACGATTTCAGCTAATACGCTGGATGATTGGATGAATTTAAAAATACGCGTGCTTCTATATCGTGAGAGTCCACCATTGCCGAGATCGGTACCGATTCTGTTTCTCTCCCTTCACTGGACCCTTTTTAACGTATAGCAGCTCAAATCGACGATGACAAGTTTTTTCCTATATTTTATCATACATAATTATTTTAAAAAAAATCAGTATTGACGCAATATATTATATTCATACTTGATTTAATTCTAATTCACTACATGTTGTGTTGTGGGAGAAATTATGCCAAAGTTTTCTCACTCACCAACTTCAATTAAACACACACGCAGGTACACCTTGTTGTTTGACGGAACAAGCTCTGGTGATTCTGACGATTGATGACGGAAAATCAATTCTAAAGCGGTAAATACAAAATTTACATCCATTGTTACATTACAGACTCTAAAAGTCCACTGCTGATAGACATCTCCCATAGATTGCCACGTTTCAGTTTCTCTGTGTCGCCACTTACGACACCTATGGGACGATATTGGATAGTGGATATTTCTTACACCGCCACTACACGGCTTAACCCAGAATTTACAGCTAGGCATTTAACAGCGGTATTACCTGTACGAGGGTATTAACTCAATGCTCAATAACAGGTCAGCACAATGTCAATATAAAGTGCCAAGTAGTATATTTCCAATTCGTCCTCGTAAACGATATTTTCCTTCACCGCCGAGCTCTTGGTAAATTAGCATTTAAAATTGCAAATAACAATTACATTGGGGCCATAAATATTGGTAAATATCGGTTGCTGCTTCCATAATAAATTAATGCCATAATAAATTAAAAAAGTACGTCCGAATCTGCACATATTTTTATGTGTACAAGTAGTATAAATGCTATAATAATATAATAAAGTAAAACAGCAGCAAATGTTTACTATGTTTCTTACACTTACCGCACTCACAATCAGATACAAAATCTGATTTCGGCGTAGAAGGCGCACGAACTTCTCGTTATAAGGATTTTTTTTCTTTAAACGTTATTGTAGGCTAATTAGCTTTTCATTGCTCTTAAGTAATCATTCCAAATATACCAAAGTCGAGTAAGATGTGAAGCCGTAACTCATGCTATGCATGTATCTCTGCGAATCTAGGCAGCTTTAGAGTACTTGACAACACACTTATACAGGGTTATTTTTCAAAGAGTAGCCAAAGTTTAAACTTAAGTTGCAAATAAATATATAAATAATGACATACCGTTATTGCAGTTTTTGAAAATACGAGTAAGTAAGGCTTCTACATTTATTTGAAATCATCCCAAATAGAATGTGATTTATGGGCAACAACGTTTTTGCCTACCGATCGACCCTTACGAAGCGAAGCGTGGGCGTGCGCAGTAAAATCAGTTAAAATAATGCATTACCACGCATTTTGAATTTAAAAGATAAAAAGGACAAAATGTTTGAGATATTTTTGATTAATTTTTCTTCACCATATGCCTATATTACTTATTCTGAACCTTCTCTGCAAATTTGGCCGGTTATTGCAAAATAACCCTGTATTTATGTACCTCATACCGCAGAAGTTACGACGGAACTTAATTAAATTTTTAAAATGTTCTGGCTTAGCATATGTTGTTCCTTTTTTGATAGTAGCGCAATGAGTTTCTCTCCGAATTCACCACGGACTTTTTACAGTATGCATATGAAATGTACTAGTATTAATAACACGACAATTTTATATCTGGTAGAGCCCCGCTGCAACTATATTATTGTTCTAGCACGCATAGATCGGCTTGACCGGGGTAGGACCACGCTTTCTCAAGCGAAAAATAACAGCTTAATGCTGTTTTATTTCGTATGGTGAGTGTAGAAAACTGGAGACCCTTTTTACTGGAAACGAGGCAATTTAGACCTCAGGGGTGACAACGCATCTGCATTTTGAGCTGATTGGCAACTTAATTGAGGATAAATGTAGATGTCTATAAGCCACAGCATCCACTTACCAACAAGTGGACTGTGTGCTCGTTTGTCACTCTTTTTCTATATATATATATAATAACTACAGCGCCATCTGTCGGGTCCGGATTACGTGTATTTCTTTTTTAGCACAAAGCCAACATACTATCATTGACGACATATAACATGACCACAGTGCCACCCTTCGGAAGCTGACTATATTATATATTTTATAAATATGACCTCAATCGGTCAAGTTGTTCTGAAATTACACGGTCACTTACAGGCGCGCCCAGGATTATATATTTTAAGACTACCAAAACTGACAAAACTTTCAGGTAAACGCAATATTATATTCTATTATAAAATATACTGTTACTGCTTAAACTTCTTGAATTAAATTGTATTGATTACTTAACATAGTGAAGATTCAATATGCCATACTTTCAGAGAATATTAAACCCTCTTTACGTAGCATGAGAGAGAATAGCTATTTAGCTATTATTGGCAATGCATTGAACGGTAGCTGCTTGCTAAGGCTTCGTTTTAATCTTCTCTCGCATAAAGTGGAATTCATATTCGTTATTGGGAACTGTTTATATAAATTCTTCGCCATCTATGTTCTACGATATGTTTATCGAGTAAACAGAAAGTTACGAAACTCAATTGTTATACTTACATGATATTTTACGTACATATAAAGAAATGATACTTACATAGAATAGAAGATTATTTAAATAATGTGTATTAAAATTCTATGTTTGTTTTATCACTGGTTTTGACCATACTTCTGGAAGATCTAGAACTAAACTCTGTGGAATTATTTTAAGATATACTTCTTATTTATAGTTCACATTGTTTTATATCAGAAATAAAGATGGTATGTTAGTTTGTAACTTTCATTTGCTAAAACTAAGGTTCAGGTACATTTCTAAATCATGTGTTTGAGGAGCATTGATGAAAGAAACGGTGTGAATCCGTCATGAAAGTAAATACGTCTCACTGTTAGGCACAGGCAATTTCGGAAGTCATCAACTGTGCAGAAGTCATTATAGTTTGGCAAGTATATGCACTATTACAGGGGTATTATGAAGTGCCAGTCTACCCGTACCAAAAATGCAACCAAAGTCCAAGAACCAACAATTTGAGTGTTTGTAAAAAAAAAAGTATTGGGTTTAAGCCTTTACTGATTATGTATTTTATCTCCTTTAACGGCCCCTAAAGTCAACTGCTGGGCATGGGACACTCTCGTTGTAAGATTTTGGGTCCGTCACGCTTGGCAGGTAGATTGATGATCGCAGTACCAGATATCTCCTACATTGATGCTGCAGCCCATTGTTGGTGTTAGTATTTTACGTCTGGGGTAAAAGAGGTGGTTGTAACACCATTTATCGGCAGCCATATTTTTCTGGTGTTTCCCATAGTCTCGAAACAATTAGAAATTGGGTGATGGGTTCGCTTACGCGGCAGCGTGTGTAGCAACCACATGGCGAGAACTGTTGCCAATCAGCACAATTGCCGCAATCAAAATAAAATGACTCATAGGGGTATATTTATTTGTAAAGCACATTGAATTGGCAAATTAATTGAAGTCGAGTAAAAAATTCCCCCCTCAAAACTTGATTATTCATAAGCTTTTCTTCTTATCCTTAAGCTCAAAACTTTCCCTCGGCATTGTCTCGACGATAACAGGTCAATTACACTTGACTCAGAATACAGTATTAATATTTTTTTAAATTTCTTAAAAATGTATTAATGTTCTTTAAATGTTATGAATTATTTATATAGTTAACGGTGACAAAAGAGCTCTCAGTTCATCTGCTGGTAATTGGATATTATAGTCCATGGACATCTACGTATATCCTCGATTAAAAATCAAAGTGCTAAGGCGTTTTCACTCCTAAGGACTAAGATTGAATGGAATGGTGACCAGTTAAAATGGTTTCCGGTTCTTATCTCGCTCCCAGCGTCCGATGGTGGAACTTACTGCTTGCACTACTATCTTACGCTGGTATTCCTGGTATTAGTGAGAGAGTGGGACTTTTCTTCATGTTGTAGTCATGTGTAGTGTATCCTGCAACTACACTAAAGTTGCAAAAACAATGTTTCAGGGTGGCAGAGGACGTTAACCATCACGTTAGCCGTATGCTCGTGTATTCCATTCTCTATAAAAAAAAAATTATCCTCTGACGTTTAAAAACAGATCGACACTGTGAGCAGCAGATTTTAGGTGGCGGCAGTTTGAAAGAAAAAAAACCGGACTTAACTTTTAAATGATGAGACCGGATGAGAAAAAATCTGAAAATAACTTCTTACTGAATACTTTTAATAAAAATATAACAAAAACTGTAGTATCGAAACTTCTGGAAATAAAGATAATCCGTACACTCGCATTTACCAAAGCAAACAACCCCAACCCTACGCCGACAGTAGCTAGGACTCGATTTATTTCAAGTATATATTCACAATATATTTCTTATGTTCACACAACAACAACATTATAACACACTGGACCAAACAAAACCGATTTTTAATTTTAGATTAATATCTAACGACTAAACTACATTTAATCAAGACTTAAGAGTAAGCACATAATTTTTTAAATCCGACAAATTTTATGGTGATATTGAAACAAACAGACATTCTATAATAAAATGAGAACTTTCCAACAAGAAAAAAATATCTTAGCACTGTATAAAAGAATAAAGAGAACGCATACGTCAGTATTCGTTGTAAATGTCACACAGTAGTTGAAGTTTATCCCTACATTGATGGGGGTCGATGTGTACTTACGTGCACGTTGATATGCTTCAACAAATAAATAAAAATAAATTTTCACCTGTTTTAAAAATATTATGAAACTTTGAAATATTTTTACAATGTTTTAATAGTTTGTGTTTAGCAACTAAGTGATAATCAGGGTTTTTAAAAATTCACACTCGAGCGAACTTAGTTCGATAGTATAAATAATTTATACAAGTATGGCGACAAATGGGTGCAATCTCCATCCAAGAATAGTAAATACTATGGCTTTTAGACACCGATATCTCTCCTCGATTAACAATCAAAACATAAAATAAAGCATTTTTACTTCTGAGGACTAAGATAGAACGCCCCGTTCTCAACATAAAATGTGACACATGTCCGGTTTTCGTCACTCACCAGACCAAACAAAATAAACCCAGTCATGCTGCAACCGTAATATTACTACATTGTAACTTATTCTAAATAAAAACATCCTCAACAGTGAAGGAAAACAAATTAAAAAAACAATTATAAATCAAGAACTGGCGAAGTTCATCAAGAATCAATGGGTCGGTGTAGCGGAAACCTCCCTCATATAAAGCTATTTCAGAAATTGGGGAGGGTATGATGGGAACTTACTTATTTTCAGATGAATTACTAGTGAGAGCTAACTAATTCCGTCACCCATTAAACTGCAAACTCAGAAACAGTTTAAGCAACAGCTCCTTCTTCAAAAACCGCTTTCATAAGCGAAACGACTTCGTATGCGAAACTAAACTACAATGCTTGACTTGCCTTCGTAGTAGTTACTATTTCCTACAATTTTTTAAATAAAACTTATTTACAAGGGCTGAAATTTCAATTCCGCTGGGATTTAAACTAAAAATTAAAAAATCACAGAGAAGCGACTAAAAATATATGGTAGATCTTAACATCAACAATTAATTGATAGTTGAAATTAAAATAATACTTTAAAAGAACTGCAGAGCCGTGGTATTTGAGAATTCGATAGTCATTACCATCAATAAAATTGCTTGGGAACAATAAAATTGATTTACCACGTGCTTAGTGGTGAAGTTAAACGTCGAGAGAAAATGTTCACGTCCTAGAAAAAAACATTTCGAAGATTCACGTTCACCACCACGCATTGAGGCACGGCGGCCTTTTTATATATATAGATAAGATCTGTGGGATATAATATAACTTGCTACTTTACCTAAATATAATATACTAGCTGACCCGTGCCCACTTTGCTGGGCGTCAAACATTTTTACTTGTGATGAAATTATCTTGTGTGGTTCTTAGTACTGAGTGTTTAGGATTTATTTTCGGAATTGATTGACAAATATTGTTATTTCACATTAAATATAGCCTATGTCAATCAGGAATAATGTAACTTTCTACTGGTGAAAAATTTTTTAAAATCAGTTCAGTACTTCCAGAGATTACTTCCTACAAACAAACTCACAAACTTACAAACTTTACCTCTTTATAAAAAAAGTATATAATTATATATATATATATTATTTAAACACATTTATTATTCAATGTATAATATAATATGTACATATTTTTATTATTATTGATCTTCTGTAACTACTTGACGATAATATTAAAAATATATAATACTTTAGGGTAACATTAGAAGGAAAATTCAATGTGTATTTTATGTTTTCCTTCGGCTTCTTTAACTGTCACATTAAAAATGACCTACTTAAACGCTTACATAGGGACTGGAGAGCAGAAGAGGAGTATAAAAGTTTTGCCCCGATAACTTAATTATTCATAAGGTTTTTCTTTAATGCCCTCGATCGAAAGTTTCCCTTCGGCCCTGTCACGGCCTTGAGTGACAAATTGTACACGAGATCGGAATAATTCAAACAAAAAAAATGTTTAAACACCTATTCTAAATAGGACAACACCTGGTTATATATCCTCTTGCATGTTTCTACAGCCAAGCAGAAGTGCAACATTATACCCATATCCTCTTGCGTATTTCTGCTTCAAAGCAGAAGTGCAACTTTTGCAGTTTTTCGGTTTGAAGATAAGAAAATCACTGTAAAAACCCTGATCAACGGACCTTAAAAACCTTTTTAACCTTGCGGCAAAGCTTACCGCAGTTTTACTCGCGGCTAGTGACGAATGAATAACGCTAGTGAACCGCGAGCCTAGCTCGTCGGCGCAAAAAACCACAGTTTTGATCGATCCACCAACGAGCATTACCGGCGGGCTACCAAGACTGCCGTAAAGCTCGCCCATTGATTTGGGTCTTAACAAAAAAAGGCTATAACTCAGACTACACTTCATTCAATTCCCCAGGTATCACCCCTGTCACGCACCTTTTTTTACAATTTTATCGTGACAAACGAGCAGTATTTAAACATAAAGGGCCACGGGAGCTCAACAAGCTCAAAAGTTGTCAACCCTGAGGACTAAGATAGAATAATTCTTTACAGCCCGTTTTTGTGCTGGATCTCTTATCCTTTAAACGGGAACAAAGAAGTATAGATAGTATCTCCTCAGACTATCTGAGGAGATACTATACTCTTGCCTATTTCTATTTTCTTTTATAGTATTTCTATTCCTAGAAAGAAAAGCCCTACCGCCAAGTAATGTTAACGATAATTATGTATAATATTTTTTATTTGCAAAACTGTCTTTACGTATATCATTTCTAATTATTCTGCTATTCTTGATAACATACTTTGATGTTCAATTTTCTTCTTGAAATTACTAGGCCGAACATAGGTATCGTTCTTCATAAAGGCTCACTACTTCCCCCTAAGAACATACAATAACCTAAATGTGTAATAAAAAATAGATTAAATCTTATACGAACTGATTAAAATGTATCTTTAAATACTTTAAGGAAATACGCAGTATATGATAATATTTTTAGATTTTACGACACTTTAAAGCATTTAAAGTAGGTTCCGCTGCATTAACAAATGACAGAAATATTCCGTTCAAAACATTAAACTGACGTAAATTGCTCAAAACACTCTATTAACACCCATTGCGTTCAAAAATAAAATATGAGTCAATCTAAATCTTCCCGGCACAATCATAAACATAGCTAGCGTGTACTAAAATTATTCGATCTAACAGAGGATATTTTATTAAACAAATTTAATTAACAAGCACACTCGCAAATTAAATAAAAATGTTCAACGAATTAGGCGCCGCTACGAAATCAAAACAAAGAACCACAACACGTTACAATGAAAAATAAAAGCCCTCAAACAAGAAAAACACGACGCTGTAAATAAAAAAAAACAGTTCGCGAAAATAAAAAAGGCTTTTGTGTTTGGGAAAGGGATTTAGTGTGACGCGGCTCAGAGGCGGGGCTTATCATCACATTGGCGAAGGTAGATATCGCTGGCACAATGACACGAAACCGTATCTGTGCCACGCAACGTATTGTGCTCACGTTATATCAAATGAGATACCAGCATATCAAGCGGATGAGTCGGCGAAAAATCTTTGTTGGAAAGTCTTATTATTTGTTGTAAACAATTTTTTCTACGTAACCCTATGGTGAAATTGGCCATTAATAGCAATTGTAAACAACTAAACGTCTCTGACAACTAGCTCAAAGAACTGGCAACTGATGGGGAATATATTAGAATAGAATAGAATAATTTTTATTTTACATAGGTTACAAAATTCTACGGTTTGAAAATCACCTTTTTACTTCTTTTTTGTTTTATTGTCCTTCACCATTAAACAAATTAATCAGCAGTTAAATTTTCAAATAATTTCATTTATCTCGGGCTGCTCTCGTAATATGAAAGTTAAGACGAGCGCTTATCCCCTGAGCTACTACGTCTCGATGTCGATAATAGGTACTCGTAAATATCGAATGATCCACAGGTATACCGAGTAATATCCGCTCAGACCGATTCTCCCGGTTACAACTGCGCCAGTCATGCGACAATCTCCGCCGGATATTTCTTTACCGCTATAGATACAGAGAAGCTTTGGCAATACTTGATTCTAATGAGGGCATCCATGACTTTTTCTGCAACCAGGGTGGCGCCACTAGAAAGTGAGGTATAATATTTGACAGATTTCATAGCGGGGAAGTTAATTTGTTCGGAAAATGTAAAAGTTATTGTTTCTTTCTGTACTATTAGCTATATTTTATATTAATAACATTAAAAATAAATAAAGCAAACCACAGATATTCATAAAAAAAGAAAAATTAAAAAAAAGTTAAAAATGTGCAAAAAATTAAAGAGCAAACCACTGACGCATTATTTTGTGTATTAATATAATACTCTAGAAACTGATAAACTTTTATTAAAAAACAACTGCTCGATTAAATTACATTGTGTAACAAAAAACTTTACCTCAGTGTCAACTAGCGACATCTGGTGAGCAGAAAATTATTAGCCCTCATTGGCGACGCTTAAACAATCCGGATCTTCGCAATCGTTAGATCAGAAACAATTTTTTTTTTAAATCTGCAACCTTTTTTTTACTTATGAGCAATTTTTAAATTAAAAAATAATACTTCTTGCCGTTACAAAATTTAAAAAATATTTGAAACTAAGTTAATTAAGCACCCATATCATCATCATAATTGCAGCCAATCGCAATATCACTACAGAAGGCTTGCCCTAAAGATCACCTCTTCACATTAAGGACCGATTTTTCAATCTTCAGATAAAATTTATTCATAGGATATAATATATTAAAAAACAAAACGACAATTATCTACAGTTGTATAAATAAAAAAGTTCAACTGTTTCACTTTTGAATTCAGTCAGGTTTTAATTTATTCGATGGATAACTTTTAACTGACGCTTGAAACATAAGCCCTAATTTAAATTTTATATTTTATTTATATTTTAACTCATTCATTAATTCATTTATTACCTATTTTGATAGTCAACTGCTGAACAATGGGCCTCACTCATAGATTGCCTTATAGGCGGGATATTTACCATAGTTGCCATAGTTTCACACTTGGCAGGTAGGTTGGCAACGTCAGTTTTTATGTTTCTTTTATGTTTTTATTATTTGCCGGCACTACACGGCGAATAATAAAAACGTAAAAGAAACATCACGTACTCAGGGTGTAATGGCAAAACTATGCATTAATTTAACATTTATGTAGCCAAGATTAAAAATAATATTATATCATCTCGGAACTTGTCGTGCAGTAACCAAAATATTCTCGGCCTGACATTTCCGATATCCGCAAGAAGAAAAGGGTTGACAGCTTCAGGTGGATGATGTCCATATTATGTATGCTTTAGTTCAAAATTAAACGAGGCTGCACAAACGTTTTAATCTTATTCATATAATTTATAACAGACTCGCTTTTGGCACCGCGGCATAGCATGCGTAGAATTTTTAATTGCAAAATTTTAGTAGTAACGTTTTAGTAACATAATTTTAACAATCTAGGACAGACAAAACAGAAAATCATATGAATGCTGATGAGACTAGTTGGACTTTTTCTTTACCTTGCATTTCATGTGAGTAAATATCACCCATTTATGTATATATTTTGCCGCTAAGCCACAATATATTCAATGTAGGTAGTGTTTGGGTTAGCCAATATAATATAATAATAATAATATAATACATATTATATGGAGCCGTGGTAGCTCAGATGGTTAGCGCTCGCTGTAAGTTTCACAGTACGCGAGCAACCCGGGTTCGATCCCCGCCGGCACCAATGAAATTGTTAATTGCAATTTTAAGTGCTGATTTACCACGTGCTCGGCGGTGAAGGAAAACATCGTGAGGAAACCTGCATGTCTGAGAAATCAAAATAAAAAGAAAATATTTCGAAGACATGTGAAGTTCGCCAACACGCATTGGGGCAGCGCGGCGGACATTTCCTTGCCCTAAAACCCTCTCAGAAATGAGAGGAGGCCTGTGCCCAGCAGTGGGACGTATATAGGCTGTAACTTTACTAACTTTACATATTATATTATATTATAATACATAATTCCGCAAAGCTAACGATAAATCTGTAATCTTTTTTATTTAATGGGGGGTGCAGATGTACACGGACTAAAGTAGCTACTTACGATAATTAACTCGTTTGTCTCTCTACTAATTTTAAAAAAAAACTAACCATTCTCCCAAATTGGGATACGTTAGATTAATTTATTGTGCTTTAATAGCGTTAGGGCTCGGTCTTCTTAAACTATCATTAAAATAGTTTAGTATTATAATAAAATTAAAATTGTAAACTAAGTCCCAAAGCTGGGCACAGGACTCTCATTCGTGAAAAGGTTTTGAAGCAATTTGTCCACCGCGCTGCTTCAGTGAGTGTTGACGGTCTTCACATATCAGCGAAATATTTTTCACATATTTTTCGTTTCGTTCGCCACACTGTATTTTTCTCAGGACACGTGATAAATCAGCCCTTAAAATCGTGGTAAGTTTAATTTTTACTGGCGGGAATCGTTCCTACACTACACGCATTGGAACAATACTGTATGGCAGTAGAATTGTTTAATCATGATCGTTTTGACTCGTATGCTTTTCAATCACTGCTTATCAAATTTTTATTTTTTCTAAATAATAATAACCTTTGATGTCAAATGCAAGGATAGCAAATACTGGGTGTTTCCCCGAAATTAAAAAAAAAATTATAATAAATTGTTGAATATCGTGTTCAGTTAACAAGCATGCATTCAATACCCAATAACGTCCTGATATCATAGTTCACGGAGGCTATCTTCAACTCCTTAAATATTATTTTTTGGTGTGGTCTACACAGAACGAGGTTGCAGTATCTTAAAGTCTTGCAGTGGTATGCGTGGGTTTGGTAGCACCCAACCATTTTTTGTTTTGAAATTAGGTTTTTTTTTTCATTTCAAAAGTGAATTTGTAGTCTATCAAATCTGATGTAATGATTGGGATGATATAGAACATTTTTGCTAACTGCAGACTACCCGTAGCGTCGGTGCTCCACGTCAGATATGTTAACGAGCGTTAAAAACATTCTGGAAATAATTTAAAAACTAATTGACAATATAAAGAAAGTTTTGTTTTGGCATTGTATTATTCCCTTTTAATTTTTTTATTTAAAGTACATAAATGACCTCGTTACAGATTTATTATGTGTATGAAATTTACCACATATACGAGTACATGTGAATGACGGCTCCCTAGCACGCAGTGTTGGATTCGAGCAGACAAAAAAAATATTGTTCGTTTCGCTTACAAAGATAGCATTTATAAAAAAATATCGTACGTCTTGGAAAAAAGAGTCGGTTTGATATTACAATAGAACAAATATTATGGCAAATATGAGGCCCTATCAGGCAATCTATAGGGGAGGCCTATGTTCAATAGTGGACTTTAATAGGCTGCAACGGTAATATTATTGTATACGTTAAACCAGAAAGCAAGAAAAAAAATATCTTCTCGTTTCGACTTGCTCATGTACATAGAGATAACATTTTGTACCCGGAACTAAAATATTACGTGAAAATCGAGGCAGATAAGTGAATCTCCATACATTTTGGTAAAACTTCAAGTTGCTTTAGGGTTGACAGATTGAGAAACTCTAGACAATATTTTAAAATTGCTGGACAATAGGATTTTTGGCTGGATAAAATAAAAAACAGTGTTAATCAACAGAAACATATCTGGCGATTTTTATTGGAGTTGCCATAGACTCACCTACATCTATCTTCGAATCCATACAATAATAGAACTATAATAGAATGCCGTTACCAGTAAACAGGGTTACTATACTCACCATACGAAACACAACAGCATTGAGCTGCTATTTTTCACTGGTGGTCTTTGAGAGCGTGGTCCTTCACCGGTCGAGCCGACGTACTGGTGCTGCAACAATCATATCATATTATATACTGATACCGACACTGGCATATTACGCTCAAAAGCTTCTTGATTCAATAACAAAACACTTCTAGGTGAAACCATTGTAAGATTTAACCTGATATCGTACAAATACAATATAAAATACACAATTGGGTAGTAACATGTCATGCTCGTGTAGCTTTCATTTTAATAACATATTTAATATATTTGCACTGAGAAAGGCAAGGAAATACGTATTACTCGTGAGTCCTCGCGTCCTTTTTTGGTAACCCACTTGACGTTTCCCTTTACTGTATAAATTGTGTATCAAAATACTTTCATAGTTTTATATATTTTATATGTATCTATATAAAGAACTTCAACTCCAGTAAATAATTTCAAAACTCATTTTTATTTTGCCGTCTAAATCAGTCATAGTAATTTCATGTATTTTTTATTCATAACTATTTTTTTTTACAACTGGACTGGACTGGAGACTTCACATGCAGGTTTCCTCACGATTTTTTCCTTCACCGCCGAGCACGTAGTAAATCAGCACTTAAAATTGCAATTAACAATTTAATTATTGCCGGCGGGAATCGAACCCGGGTTGCTCGCGTACTGTGAAATTTACAGCAAGCGCTAAGCCTGAGCTATTACGGCTCTGTGGTACGTTAATAATATTACTTATTATGTGCTACATTGACTCCAACTACAAAATGTGAAAAATATTAGTTAGTAAGAAAATCCGTATCCATCAATTAATATTTAATATAAATTGTAATATTTAAAGTAAATCACTTCATAAATAAGTTCAATCTGTTTTCTTTGTTACTATAATTTAAGCATTATACCATTGAATAAAAATGTTTTGTATCTCTGGCTCGAGCATCTCAGCATTTTCATACGTGCCATCTTACCCATCCTCAGTAAGCTTCAAACGTTGCCCGTGGCCAAACTTTAACGTTTTGATGTCAAAAGTGCCGTGTCAGCCTGAATCCTTTGTTACATTGTACTTTACCATTTTACTATGTAGGACGCTGTCATGTTTTATACCCGAAGTTTCTTGGACCCTTTCCAGCTACTGCGAATAAAAATCCGATGGAATTTAGCGACCGGAATAATAACACGTGAGTAATTTCCAGCATGTCATTCCGATGAAATAAGAATATAGCGCTACTAAAATGGATTTAAAATAATATGGTATATATTTAAATTACCTATAAAACTTTTACGAGCCTCTTATCGACCCCTTTAATATTATGCTATATTAAAACAATAAACACAAAAGTTAGTAAAGTTACAATCTCTATACGACCAACTCTTATTTCTGAGAGGGTTTATGGCCAAGTAAGTATCCACCACGCTGCTACAATGCGTGGTGCCGTCTCTCTGTTTTTTAAATTTATTAGAATTTCTCACGATAATTAATTTTACCGCCGAGCATTTGGTGAAACAGTACTTAAAGCTAAATTTACAAATTTAGTTAGTGTAGGCGGAGATCGAACCGGGTCTTGCTTGCGTACTGTGAAATTTACAGCCAGCGCTTATCCCCTGAGCTACCACGGCTATCAATAAACAAAAAATAAACTAAAATAACTACATATTTTAAAGTCAATTTCATTTTCCTTTATTTTTTTATAGAAGAGGAGGAGGAAAACGAGCATGCGACCCACCTGATGGTAAGTGACTACCGCCGCCCACGAACAACTGCAACACCAGGGGAATTGCAGATGCGTTACCAGCCTTTTAGAAAGGTGTAAGCTCTTTTCTTGAAGGTCCCTAAGTCGTCCCTAAGTCGTGAGCACCCATGGTCACGGGGGAGACTGAGGTGTTTGACGTCCCAATGTCATAGTTAGCCCGGCTACCTTCAGTTTTTTGAATATTATTTTTTAATTTTTGCGTAGATCGGACCAAAAATCAATATTCAAAAAACTGAAGGTAGCCGGGCTAACTATGACATTGTGACGTCAAGCACCTCAGTCCCCCCGTGACCATGGGTGCTGTAAAGCACCCGAAACGTCGGGCATTAAAATAGTAAATTAAACGCGATAAAATCCGTAAAAATAGTTTTATTCGATGGACTAGATTTAGTCGCCCCCAATCCGAGACTATGTTCAGCAAAGACTCGACTTCAGACACAAGTTTGTTCCGGTACTCGGCGACGTTTTCCCGAGAAATATTGGCACGGCCGGTGTATAAGGCATTACTAATGCTGTCGTCTGCATAGCAATGAATGTTACCAGCTTGCAACATATCATTGATATGCAAAAGAAACAGCATTGGTGATAGCACGCAGCCTTGTGGAACACCAGCGTTAGTAGGCTTGTAATTAGAGCATGCACCGTCTACTACGACCTTGATGCTCCGATCAGCAAGGAAAATGGTGATCCAATTGCACAATTATAATGATTTCTTATATTTACGCGAACACTACACATTTAAATAAAACTAGTTTTACGGATTTTATCGCGTAATAAATATACTTATAATATATTTTTATTTTCCCGATATTTCGAGCACTTTACAGCACCCATGGTCACGGGGGGGACTGAGGTATTTGACGTCCCAATGTCATGGTTAACCGCGGTTACCTCCAGATTAAAAATTATTAATTTTTGTTCCGATTTACGCAGTATGAACTTACAGTATCTTGAAGTCTTGCAGTTCTATGCTTGGGTTGGGATTTAATTTTATTAATTATAGGATCCCAAGCAGATGGTAGCACCCAGCCATCTTCTCTATTGAAATTAGGATGTTTTTTGATTTCAATAGCCTCGCGAATCATCCTTGGAAGGAATCGGTGTTCTTAGGGAGGATTTGTGGTCTATCAAATCTAATGTAGTGACGGGGGCGATCCTGTACATGTTCACAGACTGCAGACTTCCCGGAGCGTCGATTCTTCACATCATGTGTTCTTTAACGCGGTTTTTATTGATCTTTTAGTTTGTCCTATATAAGAGAGACCACATTCACAATCAAGCTTGTACACTCCTGCATCTTGCAGAGGGACATTACACTTGACTGATGGTAAAAACTGACTAATCTTCTTCGGTGGCTTGAAGTATGTTTTAATAGAAGCACGTTTCTGGATGTAGCCAATCTTGTCAGTGACATCTCTGACATATGGCAGTACAGCAGGCACTCGCTCGACTGTGGCCGGCTTCACTCGTTCACTGTGACGTAGGCGCGGGACCCGAAGCTTATTGTCGTGCAAAACATGCTTGACGTGTTGGCCGCCGAGCTCCAATCAGCAACAACGCTGGGATCTTCCGGCGAGAAGCAAACCCGCCCCCAAGGTTAGGATGCAAAAAAAGACCGCATCCTATCCCAATCGGCCGACCTATAGTGCCAAACATGGCGGCAGCATGCAGAACACAACCGCCACGTTAGTGTGAGTGGCACCACACACAAGACAATGGTCTGACCAACTTAAAGGAGCGTCGACAGAAACCTGATATCCGTCCGGATGAGAGGTCAGCAGAAGGTCCAACAGGGACGGTGCATGATCCTCCACATCTGGAATCCGCGTAGGCGAAGTAACCAGCTGTGTCAGACCATATGCCAAAGCAAAGTCATAAACAGATCTCCCCGCATGATCGGTTGAACGTGAACCGAGACTTTCGGCGTGGTGGGCGTTAAAATCGCCAAGGATCATGATCTCTGCGAATGGGATCTGCTGTAACAAGGAATCTGTAGCCATTTGGACGTGGTCGATGAGTCGGTCTGTTTCGGCATTACCGCTATGGGTCTTATAGAGGCACCCGTAGACGCGGGGATGGTCGTCGCTGTCTACGCGCAGCCATAGGATGGACAGGTCCGTACCTTCAAGACTGCCGAGGCGTCGAAAACAGAGGGCACAAAGGAGTGTTCTAATTTGTACCCCGGGTAGGAGAGGTATGAAGTATCAGCCGGAGAGGACACCTGCGTCTCGGTTAAAGAGCAAGGCCGGCTTCACCGTCTCTAGATGGAAGTGAACAGCGTTAAGGTTGGAATGAAGTCCCTGATGTTGCAAAATTTACGGATAGCGTGACAGGGGTCGCCTTGGTCTTATTGCTCCGCTTGCCCCGAGCAGTATTAGTCGCGAGCGGAATGCTGGTACCCTCCTGGGGTAGTCTTTCGTCTAATTCCGCTACCATATTGTTGGAGAGGGGAGGATTGGGCCACCGGCCCTGCACTCACCAAGCGAAACGCAGAGGTAAACCTCCACTTCACGCTGGTATTGTGTGAGGTCGTGGTACCACCCCGGTAAACACAAGACTAGTATTACAAGTTCTGAATGATTTTCGCTCAAATTGATGTGAAACTTGTTGCTGCGTCAAATGCAACCCTGAACGCTTTCCTCTGGCCTGTGGCTAAGATAGTCCAAGCGTACACGGTCCGTTGTAGTGGCGACGCTGTTTCACTGCGGCATTCTACATTTGTATAAATCTGTGGCATGCCATGCAGCACACGATTCGGTAAGAGCGCAGCACCGCAAAGAATAGCAATGCGATGGCAAAGTGGCAATCAATCAAACTTAACGCTTCATGTGCTAGAAATAACGTTCAAACTGCAACTGCTCACGAATCAACACGCTTAAGGTCACCTTATATAGTACGGTGTGTAAGTAGCAAACGTTGCGACCGGCGCTGGTGGGGCCGCGGATGTGTGCGAAAGCGTTCCGGTGGCCTTGCCAATATGCGGCGAAGGTGGAACACCAAGGGGTTTTAGTCGGTGCAAGTCTGAGATAACCCGTTCTTGTGGTAGGCGTAAGCATTTCCCATGCATAAAAAGTAAAAAATAACGTTACCGCATTCACCGCAATTTTCGAGTAATTAGAACTAAAGTCGGAAGAATTTTAGAACAAACAATTTTTTTAAGTAATAAAAATATTATAAATATTATGTATGTATGTATAAGATTAAAAAATGTTAAATGTGTCCTCAACGTGACCGAAAAATAATAAGCTATGGCTTTTACGCTGTTCCATTATGGAATCTCTGCAAGGATTGTTGTCATGATTCGTGCTTCTGTCTTCAAATCACTGGTCCGTATAATTCAATTTTTGTTCAATGATTTTGTTTCTGTGCAATAATAACATTTACTGTACTGTACAAAACTTTAAAGAGTACTGGACGGAAATTTTCATAATATTCAATTCCAAATTACCTAAGCGATGCAGCAAGGCGCCAACGCGCAACGTTCCGCTCTGCTCTACGAAATGTTTCACTAAATAAAATATTTACACATTTTGTAAAGCCTCATAATCTAAACAAAAATACCACCACGAAGAAATTGCTTGCCACTTGAAAATTCCATGAGTTACATGATTCCTATACAGATACGTAATTTAAGAAAGTGTAAAACATACAACAATATTATTTGATTCTTATGTAATTAAATAAATAAAAACTATTTATAATGATAAATATTATTTATAATGCACAAACTCTATGAACGTAATAATAAATATACATTAGTACGCATTCTAATTCCGCAATGATAAATAACAAACGACTTAGAGAAAAGTAAATGTAACGATTATACGCTTTTTAGAAAAGGGATTGTAAAAGAAATGACAGCATAAAATATATGCATTAGTTAGCATTAGTTACCTTTCACCGCGGTCAGCTTAACAGGGTATCAATCACTCTGTACTCGTCTAAAATCCACAAGAATCAAATGTATTGGACTGTGAATTAGTTACAAGGGCTCGAAAAGGTGATTTATATAACCTTTGAAGGGACGGCCGACGGCTCAAACGATCCATAGATCGTTTTCATCTCGTAACTATAAATATTTTGTTGCATGGCTGAATATGTGGAGACCTTTTACTGTTTTTAGCGTTTCGCACCAAAATGAGCAAACGAAAAACATGACCACTTCGCACACAAACAAACCTCGGTGTATACTATTTGTATGTGTTTTACAGACATCTGTGACACACAAACAAATAGACAGACACTTGTGATCTTGTGAAACACAAAACATGTGGTTTAAATTGTTTAAAACTCCATCGTATGCTACTTACTCTTTTAAGTACTATTTCATAAGTTCATTAAATAGCACCATAACGCTTAATTCATTGGAGGCTAGAATTACCTCCGTGTTACTGAGAAAAGAGAACACCGTGTTATGTGGGAGAAAAGTGAGACTCGGTAGTAACAAGTTATATGTATTTATTTGATCGAATCATCTACAACACTGACTTGGATGATGAATGGCTATCATCCTACTTACATACTTACTTACATATGACATACAGTTTGTAACACCGTATATTTCATAACCGTTCAATGGTAAGTAATACTCGTTCGCTGTTCCATCTATTTTCGTAACTAAAATAAGTTATGAAGGCACTTAAATATTTCATATTTCGTTTTTCCTACATAAGGAGAAATAGGTAAATATATATAGTTACGATTACAAATATGTACACTTAAAGGCAGACGAGGGGAGCCCGCACGCGTAATACTTGCTTTGAGAGACTGTTATTGACATTTTTCCTGTTGTATCACGCTGATATAAGATGATATTGTTGTTGTGAAATAAACGAAACTGCTTCTGTAAATATCATAATTGTGTTATTGGATTATAGGCATCATAAAAATATTAGCTCTTATAGTAAATATTCTACATAGATTTATGCGTATTATTACGTTGTATTTTTGTAATAGATATTCTCTTTTTTTATAACTTTATTTATATACGGTATTTGATGTTATTTTTTTATAAAATAAAGATAACGAACGAGCACACAGTCCACCTGGTAAGGAGATGCTGAGGCCTATAGACAGATGAGTACATCTATCCTCGATGAACAATCAAAATGCAGATCCGTTGTATTATATATATATACCTCTGAGGAATAAGATGAAATGTCTCACAGCCTATGATTATACTGACTCCTTTACTCTTTTAACTGGAGCTAGCAATAGGGTTGCCAGATAGTCGGGATTCATCTGGATTCTTCCGACATTTCAAATGATCTCCAGACTCCCGACAAAACTCAAAATCTCCAGACAAACAGCTTCTCAGAAAGTTAACGTATGGCCTTTGATTTAATAAAAGTTGAGTTAGTAATTAGACTGAACTTTGAAGTGAATTGTTTGAATTTTACATATTTTCTGTATAGTACTAAAGGATCCAAATTGGTGGACTCTAGTAAAGTCCAATGGCAAATACATGTGGCAACCTAAAAATTAAGTGTACTTAAATTTGTTTTTTTAAAGCACTTTTTGTGGCCTTTTAATTAAAAAAGTAAACTTTGTATTTTTAATATTTATTTCTTCCGACAACAACCCCAAAATCCCGACGTTTTCAAAATTTGTCCAGATATTTGGATCTTCCGATCTGGCAAACCTAGCTAGCAAGCCTGGAGCTAGCAACTGTAAGTAACAATGGTAAGTGGCTACTGCAGTCTATGGACACCTGCAGCTAACTTCAAACAATGAAGACTACAAATGCATTGTCATCTCTGAGGACCAAGATGGGATGCCTCACAGCCTGTACTTATACTCTCGATACCCTTTAGACCGATTCACCGTAGGACTAGCACTGCTATTAAACGGCAGAAATAGATAAGAGATTTGTACCTACCCAGATGGACTCGTATACATACAACATTCACATAATGATAATAATGTCCTCCAGATCGAATTTCGATCAAGGCGGCCAGTCTCAACGGAGACTAACCATCTGCGCAGCAGAAGTTTTTTTTTTATAGTATAAGGGTGACAAACGAGCACACAGTCCACCTGATGGTAAGTGGTTGCTGTGGCCCATAGACATCTACATCTATCCTCGATTACGAATCAAAATGCAAATGCGTTGTCACCCGTGAGGACTAAGATGGAATGCCTCCTTTCCAGTAAAAAGGGTCTCCGGTTCTCTACACTCACCATACGAAACACAGCAGCGTTAAGCTGCTATTTTACGCTGGTATTCTGTGAGAGCGTGGTCCTTCCCTGTCGAGCCGACCCATTCGTGCTACAACTATACTACTAATATAGCTGCAGCATGGCTCTACCACGTATTATAGTGAGCACAGATGCACTCTGTATTCCCTCACTCTCATAGTTCAATGGGACGGCAAACCAACACGACCGGAGATAAATCAGGTGCAGGACCAATGGTTTTACATGCTTTCCAAAGCACGGGGGTGAAACACCGTCAACTTTTTGACACCGGGCTGCTACTGAGAATATCTTGACAGAAAAACTCAATGACTGATTTTGGCCCGATCCGGTTCGAACCCGGGACCACATTAGCAGTCGCCTTTATGACCACTAAACCAACCCTGCAGTCAGTTGTATTAGCATATAATATTTAATATTAGCAAATATATAATATTACGAAAAACTACTTTTAAGTTCAGTCCACAATGAAAAACATATTTTAAAAGCAAGGAAAAACAGCTTGTAAGTTAAGGCTTGAGTGAACGGCATTTGTCGGAGAGCGTACGTCTTAGCGCATTCGGCATGGTCAGGCCACTCAGTAATATAAGAGCGTATGTTTATCATTTACGCCTTACGCCCCTCTTCACTCTCGTCAATCTTCATACTTCACAAATATAAACACAGTTTACAGAAGGTATAAGATATCATCTAAAACTAATATTGTTAGTACACATTGGATAATAATATAATATACCAGAAATTTCATTCACATACTGTAGATTATTGTGACAGAGTTGAGGATTGTTATGGATGGGCTACAATTAGATGCAATTACAGTACACGTTGAGATTGATGAACTAACTTAGCGGCAATCGCTTTTAGTTGCTCGGACATAAACCCGTTTATGTGCCTTGGGCATAAACCCTCTCTACTAAAGTTTGTTAAGCGAAAATTAAACCATCTGCTAACCTATTTTACCCACAATCAGATAACATTATTTTTATTTTATTTAATGTGGACTACCAGATTTTCTATGGTACGTTGCTACTACTGCAGTCTTTATATAATATCTATGGCGTGATCGCGGAGCAGGAAGAATTTCAAATTATTTCAATTCATACAAATGTGAACTTTAATAACTTGAGAATAAACTCTGTTTTCGAATTACAAATACTGTCCTAAAACTATTTTAGTTGCAATAGAAATAAAACTTTTTAAGATGGGAATTAAGTCTAAAAAGGCAAAGCAATAAAAAAATTCCTGCTCCGCGACCGTGCTTTACAATCAACTTCAAACAAAGATGTGTTGCCAAACCTGGAAGAACGAATTCCTTACAGCCTATAATAGCTGATTATATAGCTGATGATAGATAATTATACTTGTTTTCCATAACTCTAAGAGAGTGGTAAATGTTGTTATGACTCTAAGAGAGTGGTAAATGTTGTTATGACTCTAAGAGAGTGGTAAATGTTTTTATGAAAGGGGCCGAATAGGCTCCTAGGAAGAAAAGAATCCTTACACATTTTACATTATTTTTTATCTATAATTTAATTACCTCATCGTTGCGGGCAATACTTTGTATTAATAATGAAAAATATTTTAAAAAACTTCGCAGATACAGACAGGCTTTGAACTTAAAGATTGACGGATGCTTTAAAAGGGTCGTCTAATAGCGTCCTGTTGAAGCGTAGGTCGTAGTAACACGATATTCCAATTATTGTATCGACGATACAGGTAAGTTTTATACCAGAAAGTTATATAAAATATACATTGACCAAAAATATATGACATATAAATGAAGCATATTTAAAAATAAACTTTATTAATTTTTACTTTATGAATTTGGCTATTTTTATATTGTACTGTAGCGTGTATTGGATTTGTAAACAGAAAGATAAGAAGTATTTTTAAATTTTTTTCTTAATTTTATTATAATTCTTTTTATTTAATTTTATTATAATTATTAAATACTCTTCACGTTTATGTTATTTAAGGCCTTAATAATGTTTGAGATTGTCTACGAGTACTTAATAAAAACTTTTGACTTTAAGACCATGATAGCTGACAAGCAGCAATGCTTGTACCGCTACGTTTCAGTCTGAATAGTATAGAAAGCCAGTTTAATCACAAGCCATCTGTAACTTTCTTTGTTTGAAGTTGGTTGCAGGTGTCCGTAGGCTGCAGTAGCCACTAGCCGTCAGATGGACTGCAAGAGTTCGTTTGTCATTTCAATTTTATAATAAAAGGGGAAAAGCGCTTCTAAAAATTGAATAGCACTCGAGCAAACCAGGCTCAATCCCCGTGGGCACCAATGAAATTATTAAATCTAATTTTAGTTTCTGATTTACCACATGCTTGGTAGTGAAGAGAAACTTCGTTAAGAAACGTTTTAAAAAAAAACGTTTTAAGGAATTTTCACCAGCGATTTTTCCCGGCCGATATGACTTAAGGATCTTTAAGAAAATAGCCTAGTCTTTTTTTTAAATGCTAGCAACGCACCTACAATATCTCTAACTTTGCATTTTTTCATAGATGGCGGTAGTCACTTACCATCAGGTGAGATACATGCTCGTTTGTCTTGTCATTTATTATATAAAAAGGGAAGCCTGCTAAAACGCCTTACGGTAGCATGTCAGACAGTTCTGTGCACTAAAATTCTATCAGCATTGAGAGGAGACCTTTGCCCAACTGTGAGACATTACCTAATTTAAGCTTTTATTTGTGACTTTAATGATGATGAAATTTTCATTTCACATTTTAATAAGAGGGCAGCAAAATTATCGCAATAAAAAACCCACTTTCATATTTGACATACTACCTTATTTATAAGTAGTGTGTGGAGATACTAGGTATATATTTAAAAAAATATATTAAAATCTGAATGGTCTCGTCAAAAAAGTCCCGCTGGGATTCTTGCTGGTTCTTCCCACAACAGAGGTTTTTTTCCGAACCAGTGGTAATAGTGAATAATTATTTTCAATAAGATTTACATGTAACCAATATTCAATAAAAAAAATCTATAACCACTAATCAAATCACTAGTACCAAAAAAACACATTTTTTTTAAAGATGAGTTAGTATATTTTAAAACCCAAAGTGGTGCACGTTGGGAGGAATTTAATCAGAAGTATTCTTAGAATTAAATCTGTTTTCAGAGACGTGGACATTATGAATAGAAGGATACATTTTCAATTGTGAATTCTACGGAATTATGTGCAAAACTGCCAACATAATTTAATTGAAACTATTTCACTTCGGTTTCGTTACAAATATTAGATGTCTTTTATATTCAATACAACGATTATTTTAGGTAAGATGGAATTTTATTAGGCACAAAATTTTGCTCGGCCAAAAACAAACTAGGCTACAACTCAACCTTGAATAAAATTTAATGTCGATATGGTATTATTCCTTTTCAAGGAAATAGGTGTAGACTCTTATCTAAATATAATTATTTAGCACTAGAATTTTTAATTTCAAGAACTTAAGTAGCTTTTTACATCTAAACAGTTAAAATGCTGTTAGGTATTTCTTATTTCTCTATGATCGTGTTATAAAATATGTAGGGTTTTTATAATTATAATATACATTTACTATTTCATCATTATATTTGATTAATCAATAATAATAATAGGTAAAATTGGCTTGCACACTTTGTATGCCCCAGTAACCTTAAATTAAGACAATATTGAGTCTTTAATCCTAGGCTAATGTATGTCTTGTTGGTTATCTTAAATTAAATCAAATCATATACTTAAAAGTAAAATTTGTTAAGAGGATATTTCCTTCAACGACGTTGAAGTAATATATTATGTTACTGCTGATTTGTGACCTTTGTCACTGATTTGTTCCACGGTAACGAAAATTTAAAATAGGAAAGACCTACGTCAAGTTTGCGCTTTATAGGTTGATGGATATATAAAGTTTCAAACATCTCTATACAGTCCCTATAACGTCTCTATACAGTCCAATAAAAAATAAAAAACAGTAAATGGTTCTGCTTTTCATTCTTCTTAAAAGAAAAAAAATTAATACATTCATAGCATTGTGATGACGCAATAGAATTTATTACCACTTATCGTTTATTAGGTTCATAAGAGTAATTATCATCCTTATCATCTTCTAAAATTATAATGATTCAACTAATAGAAATGTGACATTTTGGGATGTGTATTTAGCAGGGATGGTAGATATGATAAGGATATAGAACGACGAGTGAACGCAGGAAATAAAGTAAATGGGGCTCTACACTCTATTGTGGAAAGTCACAATGTGTCCAAAAAGGCACGTATGGCAATTCACAACGCTATGTTAGTCCCTACTTTAATGTATGGTAGTGAAAGTTGGGTGTGGCGGAAGAAGCACGAGAGTAGAATAAATGCTGTAGAAATGCGGTCATTAAGGAGTATGTTAGGGCTGAATCTGAATGACAGAGTGAGAAACTGTGTGATAAGAGAAGAGTGTGGTTTGCAAGATGACGTTGTGACCAGGATTAAGAAAGGAATACTACGGTGGTTTGGTAATGTAGAAAGAATGAATGAGGAAAGAGTGACAAAGCAAATTTATGTTGCAGAGGTGAACGGCAGAGTCGGGAAGGAACACCCTAGGCGAAAGTTTATCGACCAAATTGGCGATATATTGAAAATGGGCCAAATTAAGAGTACCCTTAACCGACGAGCGTGTATGCGTAGGTATATGGATGTGGAGGAGGCGAGAGGTGATATATATATATATATATATATATATATATATATATATATACTGGAAAACCAGAAATATCTGGTGACAGTCTACGTCGTTATAATGTGTGTGTTTGTGTGTGTGTGTGTGTGTGTGTGTGTGTATGTGTGTGTGTGTGTGTGTGTGTGTGTGTTTGCGTACGGGAGTGACATCAACATCCAGCGACTCAGGGAAGGGAAAAATAACTAGAAGTCGGAAATAAATGATAATGACACTTCGAAATATCGCGCGATCCGTCAGCTACCGGTGCTGCCGACAGAACGTACGAAATCAAATTTCCGTTTTACAAATACAAGCCCAGGTATACTTTTAAGAAGACTTATTAAAGGTGAATGTCAAAATAATACAATTTCCTTAAAGTTTATGAATATATAATTTTACTAATAGCTACAAACTTGAACATTTATAAATGTTCAAGTTTGCTAGACTGAATAAATTGATATCTGGCAATGAAGTAAATTATGTGAGAAAAAAAGACATACAGGGTAATTTTTCAAAGAGCAGCGAAATTTTAAAATTAGGTTTAAATATATAAATAATGATATACCATTATTGCAGTTTTTTAAAATACGAGTAAATAAGGCTTCTATTCTTATTTGAAATTATCCCAAATTGAATGTGATTTATGGGCAACAACGTTTTTGCCTACCGATCGACCCTTACGAAATGTGTGCGTGCGCAGTAAAATCAGTTAAAATTATGCATTACCACGCATTTTGAATTTAACAGATAAAAGGACAGAATGTTTAAGATATTTTTTAATTAATTTTTCTTCACCATTTGCCTATATTACTTATTCTGAACCTTCTCTGCAAATTTGACCGGTTATTGCAAAATAACCCTGTATATTTTATAACGGTGGTAGAGCCACGCAGCAGCTTTTGCTGTTGCACGTATGGGCCGGCTCGAGCCGGGTTAGTACCACGACCTCACAGAATACCGGCGTGAAGTGGAATCTCTGCTTTGCGTTTCGTTTGGTGAGTGCAGGTGACCGGAGGCCCAATTCTCCCCATCAACATGGTAGCGGAATTAAATTTAGACTACCCCAGGAGGTACCAGCACCCTGGAGAATCTCTCGCTGAGCATTCACGAACAGGCCATTCCACTCCTGAGCGTGGGTGCTCAGGCTGACCCGCGTATTCTGGGGCAAAATTCACTCAAAACAATAACTGCGGCAAACTGAGCAACAAAACCAGGCGACCCTGCCACGCTATCCGTGGATTTCTGCAACATCAGGGACTTCACTCGAACCTAAACGCCGTCCACTACCATCTCGAGACGGCGAAGCCGGCCTCTCTTTCTGACCGAGACGCAGGTGTCCTCTCCGGCTGATACTTCGTATCTCTCCTACCCGGGGTACAAATTGGAACACTCCTTTGTGCCTCGGGCTGGAGTTTGCGTATACGTCAGAGAGGACATCTGTTCTCGACGCTTCGGCAGTCTTGAAGGTTCGGACCTGTCCATCCTTTGGCTACGCGTAGATAGCGACAACCATCCGCGCGTCTACGGGTGCCTCTATAGGTCCCATAGCGGTAATGCCGAAACAGACCGACTCATCGACCACGTCCAAATGGCTACAGATTCCTTGCTACAACAGGTCTCATCCGCAGAGATCGTGATCCTTGGCGATTTTAACGCCCACCACGCCGAATGGCTT
Source organism: Parnassius orleans (assembly GCA_029286625.1). NCBI lineage: Eukaryota > Metazoa > Arthropoda > Insecta > Lepidoptera > Papilionidae > Parnassius > Parnassius orleans. The sequence continues at coordinate 7,251,733 of JAGSMP010000018.1, forward strand.
GGTTCACGTTTAACCGATCATGCGGGAGATCTGTTTATGACTTTGCCTTGGCATATGATCTGACACAACTGGTTACTTCGCCTACGCGGATTCCAGATGTGGAGGATCATACACCTTCCCTGTTGGACCTTCTGCTGACCTCTCATCCGGACGGATATCAGGTTTCCGTCGATGCCCCTCTCGGCTCTTCGGACCATTGTCTGATCCGGAGTGTGGTGCCACTCACGCTCCCTTGCGGTTGCGTTCTGCAGGTTGCCGCCGTGTTTGGCATTACAGGTCGGCGGATTGGGACGGAATGCGGTCTTTCTTTGCATCCTACCCATGTTGCATCAACCCGCCCCGGTTTGCTTCTCGCCGGATGATCCCAGCGCTGTTGCTGACTCTGTCACTGATGTGGTGTTACAGGGAATGGAACTATTTATTCCATCATCTGTGGTACCCATCGGAGGCAGATCGCAGCCTTGGTTTGGTCGCTCCTGTAAGACTGCATTACGCAGTAAGCAGGAGTGCTATCAGGCCTGGGCTGAGGCTTCGGCGGCTCGGGATGTAAACACCAGCATGCTTAAAAGAAGTATAACTTCGCCTCCAGGTCCTTCAAAAGTGTTATTGCCAAGGCAAAGTCAGAGCACATAGGCAGAATTGGCGAGAAACTAGTTCGCCTTCCTTCAGGAACCCGTGCATTCTGGTCTCTCGCCAAGGCTGTCCAAGGGAATTTCTGTAAGCCATCACTACCATCTCTGCACAGGGAGGACGACTCACTGGCCCACGCCGCAAAAGAGAAAGCCGACCTTTTAGGCTCACTTTTTGCGTCCAACTCGACTCTTGATGACGGGGAGAACACACCGCCGGCCATCCCGCGGTGTGAGTGCTCCATGCCGGATGTTCGGTTCTCACAGCGCTCGGTTCGCAAAGCACTCCTCTCCCTGGACATCCACAAGTCGAGTGGGCCTGACGGAATCCCCCCAATTGTGCTGAGGACGTGTGCTCCGGAGTTGGCACCGGTTCTAACGCGTCTTTTCCGGTACTCCTACTCCCTAGGCGTAGTCCCGAAATCATGGAAGACAGCTTTTGTCCAACCGATCCCTCAAAAAGGCGACCGCTCAGACCCGTCCAACTACAGGCCTATCGCCATCACCCCCTTGTTCTCCAAAATAATGGAATCCATTATAAACTGCCAGCTCATGCGGTACCTTGAGGATCACCAGCTGATTAGTGACCGCCAATACGGTTTTCGTCGGGGTCGATCAGCTGGTGATCTTCTGGTCTACCTGACTCATAGATGGGCGGAGGCAGTAGAGTCCAAGGGGGAGGCATTGGCCGTTAGTTTGGACATTGCGAAGGCTTTCGATCGGGTTTGGCACAAAGCGCTTACGAAGCTCCCTTCCTATGGGCTTCCTGAGAAATTGTGCAATTGGATCACCAGCTTTCTTGCAGATCGAGCATCAAGGTCGTTGTAGACGGTGCATGCTCCGACTACAGTTTATTAACGCTGGTGTTCCACAAGGCTGCGTGCTATCACCAACGCTGTTTCTTCTGCATATCAATGATATGTTGCAAGCCGGTAGCATTCATTGCTATGCGGATGATAGCACTGGTGATGCTCTATACGCCGGCCGTGCGAATATTTCTCGGGAAAACGTCGCCGACTACCGGAACAAACTTGTGTCTGAAGTCGAGTCTTTGCTAAACAAAGTCTCGGATTGGGGCGACTAAATCTAGTCCAGTTTAATCCTCAGAAGACACAAGTTTGCGCGTTTACCGCTAAAAGAACCCTTTGTCGTATCTCCTCAGTTTCAAGGCACTCCCCTTGTTGCCTCAGCCAGTATCGGAATCCTCGGCGTCGACATATCGAGTGACGTGCAGTTTCGCGGTCACTTGGAAGAGAAGGCGAAATTGGCCTCTAAAAGCTTGGCGTGCTCAGCAGAGCGGACAGTATTTCATGCCGGCACAACGCCTGCAACTTTACAAGGCGCAGGTTCGGCCTCACATGGAATACTGTTCCCATCTCTGGGCTGGGGCTCCCAGTGCCAGCTCCTTCCACTTGACCGCATCCAGCGCAGAGCGGCTCGAATCGTCGACGACCGAGTCCTTTCCGATCGGCTCGATTCATTGGCGCTGCGAAGAGATGTTGCATCTTGGTTAGTTGCGTCAATTTTTAAAAACCTTGCCATAGTAGTGTCAGTACTTTTTTTTTACACCACGATGAGTGAAAGTGGACTGAAAGTAAAAATCTTTCAAAATATTAGGGGAAAAAATAATTTTGATTGAGTTTTGTTTAAAAACTACATGTATTCTGGGATTTATAAGGGTTGTGGTAAATAGCAGTACTACTAAGGTTGCCGTTACAAAAAAAAAACAAAAAAAAATTAAAAATGTGCTCATGGTAGTTAAAAATATCATATCGGGGGATCGATTTTCGAAGAATTTCATTTTTTTTTTGTAATTTATAAACGATTTAGATTTTTTTTTCTTTTTTTTTTTTCGAGTAGTCATGAGCAGGTCCACCCTCTGGTGCCCGTTTATCGTTGAATTTTGGGACACGTTGTATATATATATATATATATATATATATATATATATATATATATATATATATATATATATATATATATATATATATATATTCTCCAGTATATATATATATATATATATATACTGGAGAAACCAGAAATATCTGGTGACAGTCTACGTCGTTATAATGTGTGTGTGTGTGTGTGTGTGTGTTTGCGTGCGTACGGGAGTGACATCAACATCCAGCGACTCAGGGAAGGGGAAAAATAACTAGAAGTCGGAAATAAATGATAATGACACTTCGAAATATCGCGCGATCCGTCAGCTACCGGTGCTGCCGACAGAACGTACGAAATCAAATTTCCGTTTTACAAATACAAGCCCAGGTATACTTTTACGAAGACTTATTAAAGGTGAATGTCAAAATAATACAATTTTCTTAAAGTTTATGAATATATAATTTTACTAATAGCTACAAACTTGAACATTTATAAATGTTCAAGTTTGCTACACTGAATAAATTGATATCTGGCAATGAAGTAAATTATGTGAGAAAAAAAGACATACAGGGTAATTTTTCAAAGAGCGGCGAAATTTTAAAATTAGGTTTAAATATATAAATAACGATATACCGTTATTGCAGTTTTTTAAAATACGAGTAAATAAGGCTTCTATTCTTATTTGAAATTATCCCAAATTTATTGTGATTTATGGGCAACAACGTTTTTGCCTACTGATCGACCCTTACGAATGTGTGCGTGCGCAGTAAAATGAGTTAAAATTATGCATTACCACGCATTTTGAATTTAAAAGATAAAAGGACAGAATGTTTGAGATATTTTTTAATTAATTTTTCTTCACCATTTGCCTATATTACTTATTCTGAACCTTCTCTGCAAATTTGGCCGGTTATTGCAAAATAACCCTGTATATGTTACAATTTTTTACCAATACTGGACAAGAACACTACGGTTTTTTATCCAGGCCTATTCGATGCGAAGCCGGCTAGCAAAGTTATCTCTATATAATATATAAAAATCAATTGCTGTCCGTTAGTCTCGCTAAAACCCGAAAATGGCTCGACTGATTTTGATGAAATTTTTTGTGTCTCTTTGAGTGGTTTAAATTTACAATTGGACCCGGTAGGTGGCGCTATTGTCGAGACCTAGAAATGTCTCGACAACAGCGTGCGAAGCCGGGACGGATAGATAGTCTCTATAGTATAAAAATCAATCGCTGTTCGTTAGTCTCGCTAAAACTCGAAAATGGCTCGACTGATTTTGATTAATTTTTTGTGTCTGTTTGAGTGGGTCCCTGAATGGTTTAGATTTACAGTTGGACCCGATAGAAACGAACATTATGCAAAATATTAAATTTAAATGTTTTTATGTACATTAAGTATGCTCCTTCTCGGCCTTCATCCGTAAATCATTCCGTAATCAGTACTATCTAGTAAAACCTGAAATCGATTCCAACCGGCAGGAGGCCTGTGCTCGGCAGTTTGACGTATTATGCTTTATATTTAATATATTATATATTATATACATCCTTACCAGACGGCTCCTTAGCGCAGTGGCTAAGCATTTGGTCGCGACGCTATAGGGCCGCGAGTACAAATCTCGACGGAACAAGTTTTTGTATGGCGTACACATTATTACTTTGGACCTGAACGTGTGTCCTTTAGCAATTAATGTATACTACCTCCACGATACAAGAGAAAATCCTACTATGCATCTAAAAAATGTTTAAAAAAAAGAACAAAAAAATAAGACTAAAATCTAAAATATTATAGAAATACCCTTGTTTAAGAGTCCCACTGGAATTCTTACTGGTTCTACCCAAGAAAAGTGTTTTTTTTCTGGACCAGCGGTAAAATTAAAAAATCCTTTTAATAAGAATTATTAACAATCTATACCGCAAATTCTATGCTACATAATAATATTTAAAAAATAAATTCTATCTAAAATACTTAATAGTATAGTATAAATTCAGCAATTTATATCGAAGCCTATAAATATTTCCCGTCATCTTACCATTGTTCTCGGTCCTTTGAATGTCACCCAGGCTATAACTAAATCATTTGAAATTCTTGGTCTCATCCTGCACTTAGTATGATAGATACTCACCTCTCTTCCGATCGACGATAAATGTCGTTCAACAAGACTACTGGTAACAAACCTAAATTAATTTAAAATATTACATATTTCAATTCGACATTATCCTGCAGCCTTAATACAGTCTATATTTTACGATCTAAAATTGTGACGGCTCCGTGGCGCAGTGAATTAACCATGAGTTGCAACGCTGAGGGCTGCGGGTTCGAATCCCGCTCGGTACAAGTATTTGTATGGCCTCCAATATTTTTCAGATTACAATCACCCTCCTCCTGAGGTAGTTAGGTAAAAAAGCTGCCCCTTTCAGCCCCTTTGTCCATGTATATTGGATGAAAAGTCCACTGCAAAACGTGCCTCCCCATAAATTGCCTCATAGCAGGGATTTTGCCACAGTTGCCACGCTTGACATATGAGTTGACATCCTTAGATTTTTATTATTTTGAGTTGATATCAGGAAGATACCCTTACGACACCCACGAGAGGGCATAGGGATTACACTGCCACTACACGGTTAGCCGTGGTTCTACCACGTAAAGATATAAACCTAAAACCTAATAGCATAATTTATTAAAATTAGCAATTAATTTGTAATATGAATTTGAAAACAAGATACCACGAGATATAGTACCACGTATTTTTAACGAGATATTTTCTGAAGATGAATGTAAAAGTAAAGAAATATTTAAAAGAAAGTTGAAAGCGTGGTTGCTGGATACGTGTAATAGTTAATACTGTCTAAATAAATAAAAAAATAAAAAAATAATAATAATAATAGTCTTAATTAATAGTTAAATGTGTAATTATTAATAAGTTTAAATATTTATAAGTTTAAATATAATTAAGTATATAAATAACACTGCTAAGTTTAAAATTAATTTTTCTTATTTTTTCTTTTCATTTTTTTTTTCTATTTTAAGTTTAAAATCTAAGATTCAGTTATTAATTACAGTAGGTACATAGAATGTAAGTGGGTGATGTATTCGCCAACAAACTGCTCTGCAGTTTGACGAAAGTAGTGTAAGAAATAACCGAATGTATTTTTGTGTAATAAACATTTTAAAAAAAAAGATACGTGCCTATTTGTGCATAATTTTTAGGTTCATATTTCGGATTGATTCTCACCTTACTCGGCGTATGACGTGTTCAATTTACTTAGAATACGCTATAATTCGTGGTGACCGTGTCGTAGCGGTGTTAGAATATCGACTACCCCATATCGTCCCGTGGGTGTTGTAAGATGCTACAGAAGAAAACAAACCAGGAGATGGGCAGCCTTCCTAATAACAATAAAAAAAATGCTGTTGTCAACCCGCTTGCCACGCGTGACAACAATGGCAAATATCCCACTTATGAGAAAACTGGGGTTGTCTATTCAGAAGTGAACTCTGATAGGATGTAATGAATGAACAAACGTTACAAATTACAAATTTTTGTTCTCTAAACTTACAAGAAAACTTATAAGAGAAGTGTAGGCTGGCCGCCCAGATGAAGAATGAGAAAAAGAAAGATGGGTGACGACCTACTAAGCGATGCTTAAAGTCGATAGATGTCGGTAGCTAAGGACAGTGCCTTGTGGCATTCCTTGGAAGAGACCTATGTTCAGCAGAGACTGTTCAGACTCGTGATGGGCTGTAATGATCACGATGATAATGATTTGCTCTTATATGCTAACGCTACTGGAAATGAAACCCGTTATTCTGCGATTCCTATTATATTTCTTCGGAATAATTACTTGCTAATAATCACTTACTCGATATTGCCAAGACATGGGGAGGGTTTGATCCTTTTCCTTAGAATATTGAGTCGGAATAATTTATTCGATAGTAATATTCCCTCGGCCGGGCCATACTTCAACCTAACGAGGTTTTACCGTCCTCGGCAGTCCCGTAAATTTGCCCACTATTCTTTCCCGATATTATTCGCTGAATTTATTCCGTCCAAGCTATTTTCCAAATGCAATTTATAACTGATGCTTAAAAAGTATTTTTCGCGGACAGTTTTATTTATAGTCTCATCACAATCGTTCCATAACAGTCCAGTACTGGACATGGCCTCTGTCAATAATGATGATTACAAATAATTGTTTCGGGTTTGGATGTTTGTCCTTGTGAAATTTATGTACATATGTAAACTGCCTCTAGGATACAGAAGTAAATAGGTGTGGAGGTAACGCTTTATGAAATTTGAAATAAATAGAAATAGATTTGTGATAATAACGTGGCTTAGCAAATAGATTAGTTATCTCAGTACCGGATGTTTTGCACTATTAACACTGCTTCTCATCACTGTTCTGCTTATTTTGCTTTTGGCAATATACTAGATTATATTTATATATATTGGACGCGATGAGATCGTTCTGGCTTTCACAAAGTCGGCCATTACGATATCCGCGAGTCGAAATGAGGTGTATTCTCTTACGCCGCCAAAACGCGGCATGATCAATCAGGCTGTAATGCTGATAATTGTCTCACGCCTGCACTCAGACTACCATAAAATTTCAGGCGATCATCCCAAATCTGAGCTATCACGACTCTACTGCTTGTCATACTTATGTAACTATCTTTCCAAACAATTAATAACAAACACATGTTTTGTTCATCACTACCCCATAATATCATCACGAGGGTGCCGTAAGAGGCGACAGAGGAAAACGAAACAGAAGATGGGCAACAGCGTCTTCCTGAATACAACTCATAATTTAAAAACGGCGGTTTGCAAACCGCTTGCCCATCAAAACTGTGGCAAATACCCCTCTTATGAAACTAATAGGCAATCTATGTGTTTATTATGTGCCTATGTTCAGCAATGGACTTTTGATAGGCTGTAAATGTGTAAAAAATAAATGAAAAATTTTTTTATTGAAGTACTAACTAACTTTAAGTTGATGATTGAAATTCGTAATATTTATAAAAATGGGTTATACCAATAAAAAAAAAAACATGTGTGCAGTTCACACGCGGTAGAAGTGAAACCTTCAGAATATGAGACCGAGATAAAAGGTAATATATTGTATTCTATTTCATTCCCTCGCAGGCTAAATTCTATAGATATATATATTTGTCTCTTTTTAGTGTCACTTTTTGAAGTGAAACTTTTTACGGGAGGGCTTTCATTGAAATTCTGATCCGCAACCTTTTTGTGTGACGAAAAGTGGGTAAACACTAAGTACGTACCGGGTCATTCAGGTCGATCATTCAAATCGCGAACGCAGGCCATTACATACCATAAAGTACATAGTAATACAATTATAATTACAGGATTACAACGGTATTTCGTTCAAATACTAATCTTATATTAATTTTATTTAAGACAGTTAGTTACCAAGGTAAACGTATTTATTTTAGAAAGAGTGATCACATTTGAGTAATAGCGCCATCTACTACATTCTATGGGTAAAGTCATTTTATCGAACAGAAATTGATTGACTCTCAAGGTTGTACGTAGAGTAGATGCTAGATGGAATAAACCCAAAAAAAATTAATCGGTAAGTTTTGAAATCATGGATTGTTATGAATGGATTGGACAAACATGATAATATTTTTTTGTTTTTAAGCCATCTAGCGTCTTTTCTACGACCACCATGAGAGTTAATCAATTTTGGTTCGATAAAATGACTTTACTTTTAGAATGAAGAGATGGCGCTATTAAAAATGAATAAGAATAAGCCCAAAAAGGCAGAGCAGCCTTTATTTAAATTAACATTTTGTAAATTTTCATTTAAATAAATTTTTGTTGACATAATATGAAACTTAGGTTTAATTAAAATAAAATTACATAAATAATAGATAATTACCCAATTAACAAACTAAGATGATGCCGCTCTCACAGAATACCAGCGTAATAATAGCAACTTAATGCTGCTGTATTTCGTATGGTGAATGTCGAGAACCGGAGACCCTTTTTATTGGAAAAGAGGAATTCTATCTTAGTCCTCACGGCTGACAACGCATCTGCATTTTGATTCGCAAACGGGGATAGATGTAGATGTCTATGCGCCACAGCAACCACTTACCATCAGGTGGACAGTGTGCTCGCTTGTCAACCTTATCCTATAAAAAGAAATAAGAAATATAAAAATACTTACAAATAATACAATACATCTCCTATTAAAAATATATATTGACTTTAATGTTTGCTTTGCATGGAAAAAAAACCGTTTAACTTTCTATTTCGAATGATAGGTTTAATTTATAAGCACAGTTAACCCCAAACACGTTCATCACATTTCAATAATAAAAGTTTATTTATACCTGTTATATTTACTTCTATTACACATCACGTTCTTGTGAAATACAAATACGTAATGTATTTATTATAAATATCTACATAACGCTATTTCGTAGAACGTACATATTTCGTACTCAAATATCGGAGTAACAAAAACTCATTGTATGTATTCGAGAACAAAGCGCACCAAATTTCTAATGTATTATAACTTCTAAGATTATAACATTAATTTGACACAGATCATGCTAAATAAAACACTACCTATTTATAGCCCGCTTTATATTTACTTAACCTGTATGTACATATGTATGTATGTATTTATGTATATTTGTTTGTAAGTATATATGTATGTATGTTATGTAAAGGAATTTTTGTAATTAATTTTCACTCACCTTCAGAGTCTTGATAGTTTGAAATCTTGCAGACGTATTAGAAACCGAAGATAATAAAATAATTTCATGACTAGTATCCTCACTAGGATTATCACAGCTCGTGATCAATAAGTAGTATTTTTTAAACTCTAATATTATTATTTATTTCAAATATATCTTGCCCAACCTACATCATCTACTGTTATATACATTATTATTTATTAATGTTTTTAGTTAATTTTGGATGCCGTGGTATCTCAGGGGCTAAGCGCTCGACATAAATTTTATATACGCGGGCAATCTGGTTTCGGTCACCACCGGCAGTACAGAGAGCCACCATAATTTCAGACTGTAAGGCAAACTGTCTCAGTCCTCAGAGATGACAACGCATCTGTTCCCTTTTTTTTTGATTGTTCAGGTGTTCAAGGACTGCTGCCACTTATCATCAAGTGGTAAGTTCGTTTGTCATTTAGTTTCATAAAAAAGTTTTTCATTAGACGTTATAATAAAGAGGTGTATAAAAAAGAAACATTTTCGTTAGTGAACGCTACCTGGCCTACCTGCGTCGCCTCTTTAAAAACGCTGCCCACCTTATTCAACACCCCCGTCGAGTAAGATTTAACGATAGTAAAGGCCTCTTTGTTTGTGTTGACAGACGTTAATTAAAGTTCAACTTTGTATAGGTCCGTAAATTTTAGCATTCTGCTAAAATGCTTTGATTCACAATAATATACCCGAATAGAAGCACCGTCTTTCCTAATAAAATATTTACAAATTCAAATGGAGAAGCCGGTTCAAAATTTGTTGAACTGAAAATCAGTAGCTGTGAATTGCTAAAATATCCCTTTTATCAAATTATATTGAGTGGTTCTTCTTAGAAGTCTATAGAAATAATATATTAAGCCTGAATTCATTTATGCTTCCTCTTCTTCTTAATCAGATCGTAAAATTTAACTGCTGGATGTGGGCCGCCTTTGTTATAGGGAGTATTTATCATAATCGCCTCACTCGGTAAATAAAAGAATTGACTTTCAATGAGTTAAAAAAAAGTTAAAGTTACAGCCTATATACGTCCCACTGCTAGGCACAGGCCTCCTTTTATTACTGAAAATACAACTACAAATAATAACGTAAGTCGTCTGCAGACTATTCCGAGCTCCGACTTCGAACTGAGGTTAATTCGGACCCTCGGCGCCATGGTGCACGTGTTAAGATCGATAACACCGTTCGCCGAGATCCAAATGGGCTTCGACGTCGCACCGCACGAGTGCAGAGCGACTAGTAAAGTCACATTTTTATTTTTATTCAATAATTCTATATTGAATAAAAATTATTCTATTCTATTCTATTTTTTACAGGCGGATTGGCCACGGAATTGCCAGACTTCTCACACTTTTGACGTATCTCGCTATCGCCGGTAAATTTTACGTCTGGTCAGAACTAATTGGTTATTCCGCTATAGACTGCCTCGTTGTTCTAGTGGTCGTCTTGTAGACCTGGGTTCAAATTGGGCGAAGAATGAGTTTTTGGGTTTTTCTGTCAATAAACTCTCAATAGCAGCCAGGAGTGAAGAATTTGGCTGTGTTTTACACCCATGTTTTGGAAAGCACTTAAAGCCGTTAGTTTTTCGCCTGTTACTGTCCTATCGGACTATGAGACTGAGGGAATAGAAAGTCGGGTGCACTCATAGATTTAGTAACTAACTAACGTTAGAAACTATGTATATCTATGGGTACACTTTTGTTTGCGCACTCATTCTTGCACCGTGACCGGAATTCGGTCTAGAGGAGATTATTATTATTATTCCATTATCTTTCGTAGATCATAAGGTCTTCCTGGCACTTCTAACAGCGGTCTCTTATGACACCAATGGGACGAAGCGGAGTAATGAATTTTCTTACGCTCAGTCACATGGCATTCATTTTTATTAAGATTACTAAATAATCTTAATCTTAATATATCCTAGCACCAGTCGAAATTTTATTATACAATTTTTTAATTATGAAACTTACTGTAAATCAATTCTTAAGCTTACGAAATATCGCCAATATTTTACCTTTTCTCAAACATGCATAAATAAATTATATGCGATACTGTACGTAATAGAGCTACGCTGCAGTATGTCATTTCTGTCTTCCTGGAACGGCCAATTCTAGATTATACATAATGTAAGTTAGTAACAACCATAAATAATAAAATCAAGCAGAACTTTGCGAAAATTCAATATATTGAGGATGTGAGGGCTCATTAGCTAATATCGTAGAAGTAAAAAAGATTGTTAAAAATAAAATGGCATAACTTAATATGGCTAACCGCCACCTACTGACTTAGCGATTAGGAAACACAAAGTCTATTTCACTTGATAATGCCTTGTTTAAAAGCAAAACACGCGTCGTATTATCGATAGTGGTGTGTTTACGTTTCCAAATTTAGCGGGATTGGGGGAGGTGTTGAAGAGATGACAATGATAGTGCACATGTTAGCGGTAGGGAGGGAGGTGTTCTTCAATTTTATGACGTGACGTGCAACATATTATTTCTGCAGCGCGAATACGTCGGCTCGACCGGGGAATGGTGAATGACGAGAATCGAGAACCCTTTTCGTTGATAACGAGGCATTCCATCTTAGTCTTCAGGGGTTACGGCGCATCTGCAATTTGATTTTTCATAATTTATCATTTAATTATAAAAAATATTATTAAACACTATTTTATTTTTATTTTATCGTGAATCTAAAATTATCACCGTTTTGGTAAAGCAACTAGTCGAAACTGCTTATTACTCTGTGGAAAAAGAAAAAATTACGATAATGAAATTAATTTGTTTTTATTATCCCGCTTCTGGACGTGAACCTTTCCTAAGCTAGGAGTTTAGAAATATAATATAAAATATAAATCAGTTAATGGAACGATATTATTTTTATTAAACCTTCTTATATTTTACGCGCCATAATCCAAAAGATTTACCCTAAATATCTAACAATAAATTTTTAAGAACATCAACTCTGTTTGGATAAGGAGCCACGCAGCGCATAAATCGGGCATTATCACCGTCAGGTCATCTGGAGAGCCTTTTGATTCAATTCTTAGTTTAGATTTATAACCTTGAGCGCACATTGAGCGCTTACACCCAAAAAAATCGAAATACCCAATAAAACGTTTGACGGAATTATATTTTGCATGTCGCAAATAATTAATAACTAATCCCTTAATATACCTCCAATAGTTCGGCTAGGTAAATTTTTAAATAATAAAATAAAATAAAATAAAATTTTAAATTTAAAATGTGATGAGTTTGTGGGGTAAGGTTTCCCCCATTAACCACATCAATTTATGCCAACTTTTTCTCCAAATATGAACCTCGGTGATTAACCCCAAGAGAGTCTCAGATTCACGCTCAAAATTGCATGCCTAGTAACGTATGTATATATTTCTCATCAAACGACTTCAAAAAAGGATGAGGTTCTCAATTCTTCAGAATCTTTTTTTTATGTATGTTCACCGATTACTCAAAGACGCCTGAACAGATTTGGAAAATTCTTTTTTTGTTTCAAAGAATATACTTCCCAGGTGGTCTCATTTAAATTTTATCAAAATCAGTCGAGGGTTTTAAAAAACAACAATAAATTATATTCATATTGAAGTCGTTTGTACAAAATTTTAAATTTGCCACTTGTTTTCAGCAGCAATTTTTGAAGTGATAACTTTAGCCGCGTTGAGCGATTTTTGGTAAGGGGAAAAACTTATAGGTTCTCGTCACCGATGACCTCGACATGCTGCGCTTGCGCGCAATACGTCACGAGTTTGTCTGTTACGCGTAGATGTTATACAGCGTCGCGTAGTTGTCTGCCTCTGTTTTTTTTGTGCCGCCAATTTTAATCGTGAAAGGATGGATAGTGATCTCAATTTTAATACTTGACTTTAATGTGCTCATAACTGGCCCAAATGAAGAAAGCTTGTATATGGAGTGAAATTAATTTTACTTATTAATAAACCTTATTTAAGCATTTAAGCAATTAATTGATCAAGTTCAATTCAATTCAATTTATATTATATTAATGAATATGCATAAAATTATAATTAATTGATTTGAAATTAACCACGATAAAATTGTTTATATTTAAATTGTTTATATTCAATGTGTAATTATTGCCATTAAAACTCACAAACGAAAAGCCATCTACAGTAAAAATAGATTTAAAAAAATTTGGTCAGAAGAAACCCCAATATAAATATGCAAAGGACGCAACTAAATTATGCAATGCTTAGATTTGGACTAGCGCCAAACGACTGAGGAGCTGAGGACGAAAGGGCGATTGGTTGAAAAGTGATTGCATCTATTAATAGCAATATCCATAAAACCGAAAAAAACATTGGTTGCGTTACGTCTGCGTTGAATTGTTACAGCGTCAATTCACATAAAGAGAAATTCTCACCAGTAGGTATTTCGGATGGCTCGAGAAAAACATCATATTACCGAAAGCGTGAATCATCGGAACAATGTTTGTGACAGTTATGGCGGCATTCTACTGAGTTATTGTGCTCCAGCCTCAAATTTACTGTGATTTAACGGCTACCGGTCGTTATTTTTCTTATACTGTTCTTTCTTATAGTCCATTGAGGTTTGTTCTAGATACGAGCACGCTGTAAAAGTCTTACTAAAGTTCATTCCACGTCCTGGAAATTTATGAAAATGAAAGGGCATAAATTCAAGTATATAAGTTTTATGCAAAGTAATTTCAAAAAACTTACATTTCCATCACATTTTTTGTAATGCTCAATAAAGTTATGATTAATAAAATCATTTTATATAACTTTATAGTAAATGATTTATTCAATGTGACACATTCATTATAATATTTTCAAAGGAATGTGTAGTTAAGCTTTTTCTTTAACAATTTGATTAAAATGGATATTCCAAAGACATCTAAGATTAATTAATATATAGAAAAGACATTTTATTGTCTTAAATAACATTTCCATTTTATTACACAGAGAAACGTTGTATTAAAAATTTGTCTCGACCCTCGGCTCTATGTTAGGCATTCAGTCCGTGAAATGAAGCATCAAATCCACAAAAATTAGACAAGCGAACAATTTAGCCTGAATTCCCGTTCGCACAGACCATTTAACCCAATAAATTTAGACCATTACCCGTGTCCAAGCGTTGTCGCTATAAAGCGTTTTAAAGCGCCCGTGTCGCTTTGGAAACGCCCGTGTCGTTTTTTTGGCGAAGACAGCAATGAAATTAATTTTGTATAATGAGCCATTGCGCCACGTTTGGTGGGCCGGCTACATGTCGCGAAACATCGGATTTCCGTTTGCGCATATGGAAATAATATCAATGTAAATTCACAGTTTATTTGATGGGAAATGTGAAACAGTAGTACTTATACAGACACTTTTTTTAAATATATCAATAAAAAAACATGCGTGAGTGTCGTGGCACACTCGGTTAGAACGAAGTTCCTTTCGTAGTATATTATTATTGATAAACGTTTTATATTATTGATTAACAAATACAAATAAATGAATTACTAGCGTCTATTAAAATGAAGCGTCATTTAAAATAAAATAATATTTCTTTCATGGCAAGATAAGAAAAAGTACGAGGGAGATGGATATTATTCCATCTCGCTTCCTTATAGCCGCCAAGGCCGTCTACACTACGTCAGAAGGGGTCGTGACGAAAAAATCTTACAATTTTTCTCGCCTAGCCCCCATCAGCCAAATTCGTACCGTCCGATAAGGAACTTCGTTCCAATTAATATCACTTAATCTGCAGTTAATAATTAAAAAAGTGTATTTATATAATATGAGTAATTTTAAAGATGTTATTTGCACACTAGACATTTTTCCTGCATCGCTATTTTATAAAAGTGTATTTTTTTTAGAATTTTATAGTATTATGTGATACATATGTCGTTGCCAGATCAAAGAATTGATAATTTCATGATGTCGGCATTTTACGAAATGGTTGCATTTCATGAAACGTAAAATACCCGCTCCCCACATCATGATATGGTCTGGCCAGATCAATGAATAACCAGCGTTGGACGATATGAACAGCTAAACGCACGGCTACTTCATGATATGATCAAACATTAGTGATCATATGGTAAAATAGGTATATTATCCACTTATCCACTGTTAGAGGCGCTGATATCGTTTTGTTTTTGTGATGCATCATGGCGGCGGACAATTATTCTGATAAAAACGCATGCAAATGCGGGTGTCCACCCAACGAAAATCAAATCACTATTATTGGAGTTCGAAATATGACTTCATGAAAATTACGGGTGTATAATTTTAAAAAAGAAAAGCGTTGAAAAAATAGTGATGAAGCAGCAGTGAATGGCAGAGTTGTCAAGGGACGCCCTAGACAAGGCGAGAGAGGATCGTGCCAAATAGAAGTCCGTAGTCTCTTGTCAATGTATTATTATTATTATGTATCTCTATAAAATATGAATATTGTGATGTTGGTTGTGTAAGGACATAGTTGTTACTTAAAATAGCTGGTTACCCTAAAGTTTTTAAAATTATATCAGAAATTCAATTTCCGATGCTGACAAAACGATACCCAATCTAGATATTTTTCTTGGATCGTGAAAGTGTTTTCAAAAATCCATCCAGATCCAAAACAAATACCGAATTTAACCCGCGGTCCGCAGTGTCGCGGTAAAATATTTTTTCTTTACTATTATTAAACACCAAACACGTGGTAAATCAGCACTTAACATTTTCATACGAAAATTTTAAGGAGTGCTTATCCCCTGAACTTCTTGGTTTCTGACTAGGTCCATCTCAAATTCAAGTATTTAAGTTTTATTATATTTATATAGGTGTATATTTATATAGATGCCCATCAACTTCTGAGGGCTAGTATGATTCCATACTAGTCCTCAGAAGTTAAAACGCATCTGTAGCCTTCTTTGTTTGAAGTTGGTCGCAAGTGTCCGTGGACTACAATAGCTACTTACCATCAGGTGGACTGTATGTTTGTTTGTCACTTGTAGATGACAATAATCAAGTAGTTCATAATGATTATCGGACATAAGTTTCACGTTATGTTCTCTCCCAAAGAAATCCTATCTCTTGGTATAACGAGTGTTCAACTTCATAAGACGGTAATGAATTAGATAGATTAGATGAATATGATCTTAGTATAATAAGTATGTATTTCCAATTAATTTATGAAAACATGGCACAGAAGGCTTTACGTCGAATAATCCATTAGAATATGAATTTGTAAACGTAACTACTAGTACATGAAGCGGATTAATAACACGGTACGTGCGTGCGGCATGCGGATGCCCAGTAAACATTTTGCTAGAGGCAAAAGCCGCACGAATAATGGAAAAATGGATTACAACTCAAACTCTAACAGGCGGAGCATAAACTATGCATAGGGAGACGGTAAGCTCCCGCCGAATGTATAAAACAATTTGAATAAATAAGCAACATCTGGAGCTGTCAATATCGGTGAGTTCTAGCGGCATACGATAATACAAAATCAATACAGTAAGCCCCAATTAATCGGTACGTAAAAACGGACGGAATATGACAGCGCTTACATCGCTTTATGCTCCTTTGCATGCAGCGTCGAAAATTATTCTCTTTAGCAAACGTAATGTATGCGTAAATAATAAATACAAAATTCATTTTAACAACGTATGTGCAACGTAAATTGACAATATTTTTGTAATTTGCACGGCGTATGTATAAATTTTCAGTCGAATTACTTTTATGGTCTCACGGCAAACATTCATAATGACATTTGCATAATAATTTTTACTCATATCATGCAATTAAAATCTCTATAATGAATTCGCTTTTAATTAAATAGTATATCTTTCTGTCAGAATAACTTAAAACTATTGCCAGGTCAATCATAGAACCCTTATCGATAAAATTAGTTGTTAACCAGTAAATGTTTATAATCTGTTAATGATCCTTCATCTCCTGAACGACCTGACCGATTGAGGTCATATTCACACAGTATAAATCTCTTTCGTGCTAAATCTCATCATTCTTTCAAAAGTCTTGTTAAATCTCATTACTTTGAACGCTATTAGTAAGTTACTTTTCCTTTTTCGTACTTTTTTTTTCATTTAATCTATTATATCATATTATATAGCATTTTCACTTATCTTTATTTACATGTATTTTCATATTTTTTTTTGTACTCTTCTCTCTATTTTAACTATTGTTTGCATCAGTTCTCTACGCAAAGGTTGTCTGAAAGAGATCACTTTCAAAATGATAAGACCGCCTGTTGTCATATTATACTTTAGATTTAACTCTACTCGTTATTCTGTATTTTGATGTTCAATAAAAAAAAATTGTTTTGGAGATACGATATTTCATAGCTTTTTCTCAAGGTCCGACAGGTGGAGTTGTAATCAATTTATTACCAAATTAAGTTGATATACAATGTTTGGATGTAAATTTTAATATTTATCAGCCCATAAAATACCAATACTTAAAGAACATGACACTCTCCCCCAGGAGAATTCTCCTTAATCGCCACGCCTGACAGTCGATTTGGTCATCGCAGTGCCAGCCTCTGCCTTTATTTTCTTTTAAAATTTTAAATTATTTTTTGTTTCAAAATCTATATTCCCCAGTTTCTAAAGAAGAGTATTGTGAGCTAGATTTTCAAGGATAAAAATAAGTAAAGCTTAGAAAAATGAAGGCCCCGACTTGAGAAGCTAATATGGAAATTATTTTATTTTCTTTAGTTGAAGTCTCGACTTTTACTTTTTAGTAAAAGCTTAATTTTTGTCCCTTTTGAGTGAACTAAATAATGTACAATCTCATGGCAACAACTAGAACATCGTCTAAATAGTTACTTTTAAAACTTCATCCTCTATTTGTTCACCCTTAGAGTGGAATTTTTTCTTCAAATATATATATTCGACTACCCTAAAAATAACTTATAAAATAAGGAGTCATTAAAATCGATTCACTGTTCACGAAGACATCGTGTAACATCACACAAACAAAAATATCATGCAGTGAGATTAAGAACCTCCTCCTTTTTTACAGTCGGATAAAAAGTAGTCTATTTAAAACGAATTAAATTCTAATAGAATACAGAAAACAACTTTTTATTTCAAGTTCATAAGCAAAAGAAAACATATTACTAAGACTCAGATTTTAGATATTTTTAAATTTAATAACACAACTCACCTAGAGCTCGTTATTAGGATTCCTTTTCTGTCTATGAGTGAGTCTGGGTAGATACCACCGTCTTACCTATTTCCGCCCCCAAATAGCAGTGATTGTGCTGCTTTGTTCCGGTCTGAAGTCTTCCATCTTAGTCTTCAGAGGTGACAATGCATATTATAGCCTCTTTCTTTGAATTTGGATGTAGGTGTCCATGGACATGTAGTAACTACTTACCATTACGTGAACTGGAAGTTAGTTAGTGTTTGTTGTTCGGTTTGTAAGTTGTTTATTATATAAAATTAAGATTTATAAAAAACTGCGACACTATCACTTACGCTTGCGCAGGTCCTGACTGATTACAATTTTTAAAAATAAATGCAAATATATGCACATGACGCCCATCGACGCCTTTCTTCATCACCCACCAGAAAAATGTAAATTAAAACATCTGTTTTTCCGAGTACGTACAAAATGAACCTCTTCAAGGTGCTTGTGAACAGGCTGCGTGTGAAAAGTAAAAATTAAACGCGATATAATCCATAAAAAATAGTTTCATTTAACACTAAGCTAACTTACACTTTTTAACAGGCTATTATGGCTCTTGTACTCTAAACGTTTTATAATCATAATAATCTTTGTTTAAATCCACTTTAACGTTAAGAGCCGCTAGTGTAAGAAATAATATCATGTACTACCAACTGGAGCACGTTTTTCATTTTCGAAACTTGAACGTTTTGCTGAAGTAGGTACCAATATAAGAATATGAAAAACGATTTATCGTATAGTTCATATAATTTCTGGTTATACAATTTTGTTTATTGTTTTTTGTTTATGTGCAAATTTATTAATAGCAACAAACTTAGGATACTGAAAATGAAATGAAATATAAACCTCAAATTCAATTCAAATGTTTTTCTAAAAGTTTTGGTAAGTACAAAATTCTAAAAAAAAATGGAAACGGTGGAAGTACGATTCCGTATATCTTCGTCACTCCACATAAAAGACTGCCTACGTGGCTGTCACTTAAAACCCGTGCCTCTTCAGATTTTTGATCCGTTGGGTTACGGTAACGCTACTTTATAGAAGTAATTGTGACTAACAATCGTACAGTCCACTTGACGGTGTGGATATTGTGGCCCATATTCATCTACATCCAAATGAGACTATTATGAAATACCTCGTTACCAGTAAAAATGGTTCACAACACATAACAAAACAATATAATGCTACTATTTCATGCTAATATTCTGTGTAAATGTGTTCATTCCCCTGTCGAGACGATATATTTTTGCTTCTGTCATTAAACATTAGAGTAGTGCTACGGCGTAAAATTCTGCGTAGTTCAACTACAGGAATGATCATAATGGATTTATCTAACGTAAAGTAGATAACTGTGACAGCTCAGGGCTAAGCGCTCGCTGTAAATTTCTCAGTACGTGAGCAACCCGGTATCGATCCCCGCCGGCACTAATGAAATTGTTAATTGCAATTTTAAGTGTTGATTTACCACGTGCTCAGCGGTGAAGGTAAACATCGTGAGGAAACCTGCATGTCTGAGAAATAAGAAAAAAGTATTTCGATGACATTTGAAGTTCACCAACACGCATTGGGGCAGCGCGGCGGACATTTCCTTGCCCTAAAAACCCTCTCAGAAATGAGAGGAGGCCTGTGCCCAGCAGTGGGACGTATATAGGCTACTTTAACTTTTTATCTAAAGTAGATAGTTATACCGCCGTCTATCTAATGCCATACGATTTTTCTGATATTTCCCGTAGTCGCACAATACCGGCTTGCAATAATAGCACAGTATAATGCTGCTGTGTTTCATATGACGAGTGATGGAAACCGAAGCCCATTATACTAGCAATGAGGCATTTCATCTTAATCCGCAGGGGTGATAACGCATCTGAATTTTGATTCTTAGTCAAAGATAAATGTAGGTGTCTATGGCCCACAGCATTTACTTTATTTTATTTATTTATCATTTCAAAGTTGAATACAAAACATGAGTAAAGTAGCATCTATAAACCACAAAGGTTTGTAATAATGATATTTCCATAATTTGATAAAGAAAAATAGAGTATACGTAACATTACATTGTATTGCAAATACATAGTTTAACTTTAAAAATCGGGCTAAATTTTTAATTTTGATAAATAAGGTAATTAAATAACTAGATGCTTGCTTGGTAAGTTCATTTTTTGGCCGTGGATCTAAAAGGGGAGATCTCCCGCCGGGCAAGGTTTCAGCCCGGGGAGTGGTCAATGCTCCGTGTGTTATTTCGGAGCTGTTCTATATACAGCACATATAACTTCAGAATTTTCGATAGGCTTCGGTGCGTTTCGCGTACGGTGCGACGACTGCTCCGCCACAATTTCTAAGTGTCAAGATCAGTGTTAATGTACACTATTAATGTACACTACTATTATTATTATTATTTACCATTAGGTAGACTGTGTGCTCGTTTGTCATCCATATTTCTATAAAAAAGTCGTCTCTTACAACAACCACGAAACGTAATGGAATTATGGATTTTCTTACGCTGCCACCACATATCACGTGTGTAATTTATTATTTACAAAAATTACAAAGCGCGTGTGTAACTTATTAATTATGGAGCATTAGGTCAAATTTTAGGAAATTACAGAACTAATTTAGCGGGAAAAAACTGATTACTATTACCACCACTGTCTGTAAATATTTTGATTACAATTTACAGTTTAATTATAAAGAAATAGGTTCGTTAAAAAAATCTGCTGTTTCTCGCTGGCGTTCTGTGAGAGAGTGATCCTACCCCGGTCAAGCCGACCCATGCGTATTACAGCTATGTACATATATATAGCTAGCATAGGTGCAGCGTGGCTCTTCTACGTGAAATTGTTATGTTCTTTTCATTATAAAAATAAACAAATCCAGGCTTTCGATCACAATTCTAGCCTTCTCCTTGATATTACGATTAAATTGAGTCTCCATTTTTCAGGCTTTTAATAAAAGTTCTGAAATTTTCATCGAATTCCTGGCTTTATTAAAATTTTGCGACAAATGCATTCGTAAGAATAAAACTTAATTTTCTGGTAAAGGTGTTTAAACATGTATAGTGAAGTATATATAAAACCCATATTCGTGCCACAGCTGGGAACAGGCCTCATCTCATTTATAAAGGGTCATGGAGCAATTTAAAAGCCAGAGCTTGATTACAATCCCAACTGATTGCAAGCGATGATGAAGCTCTAGATGGTAAATCGCAATGTCAACGGAACAAGTCCTCTTGCATTGAAAACATCCGCCAATAAAAACTCGTGTTCAAAAAAACCTTTAAAATATTTATAGAAATAAATTGAACGGTCACCAACAAAAACTATCTATTAACAACATGTGAACAAATTTCCAGCTCTCTCCGATAATACAAAATCGATGTAAGCTCCAATTAATCAGATGTACGGGTTTCGCTTTTCCATCGCTGGCTGCACGGGCTTTTTACGATTCGGATACATTGTATACATTCCCTGTATTGTTGAAATGCACGGTTTTATGTTTTTTCGCTTATTTCACGAGAGAGAATTTCGAGCGGACATCGACGGTCTCGTTTGTGTTGTCCGCGGTATAAGCTAATATTTAAATGTAATTCCATAAGAGATTTTTTACTGCTTTGAAATTTTTTACTATTTTCAGTCTGTATATGTATATCCTTTTATAGAGAAACAAATACAGTAACAGTCTACGCAGATTGCAATTTTTTTTATAAAACTAAAGTGACTATCGAACTTACAGTTCGCCTGATGGTAAGTAGCTACTGCCCTCCATGGACAACTGCTGCCAACTTGAACAAAAAAGGCTACTGATAGTTGTAAACTCTTAG
The DNA here is from genome assembly GCA_029286625.1 of Parnassius orleans. Classification (NCBI taxonomy): domain Eukaryota; kingdom Metazoa; phylum Arthropoda; class Insecta; order Lepidoptera; family Papilionidae; genus Parnassius; species Parnassius orleans. Next base: position 7,273,984 of record JAGSMP010000018.1, read on the forward strand.
GAATAAGATGAAATGCCTATGCTGGCTTTCTATACCCTTTAGACCTTCCTAGTGCATTGTCACAACTCTTAAAAGATATGTAACGCTTAAATTTCCAAATATCAATATCTTAAGCACTTTAAAGCTCCGTAATTAAATACACTCAAAATAGAACCGGGACATGTGTACAAATGACTTTGCGTACACTTGCGTCTAGACGTTAGATAGACAAAACGGTCCCACGTTGCATTGCATGTGTCACTTCTATTTGAAATATATCATGTGTGTGCTACTAGTTGCTAAAAGCATACAGAAGACAGACCTGGATAGCATCTATTAATTGTGGCGTTGTTTAATTTGAAGATAATCAAAGAACATATTTTAATGAAAAAAATAAGAACATAAATGTTAGTATTTTTTATCAAAAAATCTTAAAGTTCTTCAAATAAAAATAAATATAGTCTAGATTCCCTCCTGACATTATTCTCTATCTGTTCGTAAAGTTTCATTACAGTCGGTTCGGCCACACTGAAGATTATACGGACATACAAACAGATAGGCAGACATTTTTTTTTAAATGGTGATTTATGTCTTAATAGCATGCAAATAACCTCCCTGAGCGTAATAGAAGCCATTTATTTTAATATTACAAACCTCTATGTGGTGCAGGAGTATTATTGTTTGTCGTTGACACATAATAAGTATACTAATTACGTTAACTTAATAAAACGTCAACTTCTTGTAACATTTTTTTTTTAAATATAAAGCAGTTTTAAAGTCAAAATATTACTTTATTTATCGTAGACTGATAGCTATCTACAACATTCTGTGTGAAGCTTTTGTTATTTTATCCGAGCTTACATCGCCATCGTATAATACGTTTCGTGTATGTTACGATCTCACTATAGAATTCACTGGCAAATTTTCATTCAAAAACAACATGAATGTTGCGACATCCAATGCCCTGCTGAATAGGTTGTTACCTGATACTAAAATTAAAGTTATCGTAAACGTAGCTCATGAAATATATCCAACTTCGCAATTTACATTTAGATTTTGAAAAACATTAAATTTTCTTATTTGTTCCGGAAATAATATCACTATGTATTTTATATTATTTATCTATCTGTTCTATTACAGTCTATAAACTGCTAAACATAGGCCTCCCCCATTGATTGACTTATAGGGGGGATTTTCCATAGTTGCCACGGTTGGCAACCGCAGTTTTTTATTTTTATTCAGTTATTTTTATTTTTTATATAATTATATTTCAGTTAACTCTCGTAATGGGGGTATATTGCCATAGTTGCCACGCTTGGCGAGCGGGTTGGCAACCGCAGTTTTTTTATTGTAATTTACTGTTATTAGAAAGATGCTGCTGCCCATCTTCTGTCTCAGTTTCCCTCTTTCGCCTCTTACTGACACCCACAGGACGATATGGGTAGTGGGTATTCTTACACCGCCACTAAGAATAGCAGATGTCTCGTATCTTGTACATTGCTCTCCGTCACCGGACTATATCTATATATATATAGTATATTTATATTTATAAATATTAGGTATAGCATTTTTATGGCTTTTATCTCAACTTTAAGTTGCCATAAGACAGCCATTATACTTCCTTTAGACTCGGTCTCGCCTTTAACGACTCAGACGGTTTGAAATTGGGTACTAATGAATTCTGTAACGCCACCACTAAACGCCAAAACTTCATTTTCTGGACATCAGTTTATAACTCTATTACCCTCCCAAAATTATGCAATTAGTAAATAATATACGAGCCGTCGTAGCTAAGAGGCTAAGCGCTCGCTGTAAATTACACAATAGGCGAGCAAGCTGGATTTGATTTCCGTCGGCACCAATACATTGTTAATTGCAATCATTTAAAATGATTAACCGCATGTTCGGCGGTGAAGGAAACGATCATGAGGAAACCTATATGTCTAAGAAATAAAATATTTCGAGGACATGTGAAGCCTGTCAGAGCAGCGCGATAGAGGATGCCTGTGTCCAGCAGTGGGACGTATTAAGGTTGTGATTTTACTTGGCTTTTAAATAATATATTATTGTATATTTATAATGTTAGGGAATAAAAATATTTACAAAAATGGGTTTCCTCCATGACCGCTCGATAACGTAGTAACTTAGTATATGCCAGTGCTGCGGACCACCCCTTAAATTCCGACAAGAACAAGAAAGAAATATCTATATGATCAGCAAATATTATTAAATATAACACCCACGATATAGTACTAATTCCTTCTGTGTACGCTTACACAACAAAGTCCCAGAAAATATACATGGTCTCTTTATTACCGAGTTGAAATTTATTATTAAACTCAGACTCAGACTTTATTAAAAGGGTTATTATAATAAAAATGTGTACATGGTTGATAATTACCCCTGGGAATGAGATGATCGCTTCAGTGATCCAAGTTGTTTCTTAAATGAGTTTTGTATTGCACAATCTATTTTTTATATTACAATGTTATTTTGGAAAAAAGTCCCGCTGGGTTTTTTTGCTGGTTCTTCCCAGAACAGAGGTTTTATCCGAACCAGTAATAAAAGTAAAAATAACTTCTAATAAGAATTATTTTGAATAAAATAATATTATTTTCTATTCTGTGAGGGAGCATTTTTTATATAAAGAGAAAGCTATTGTATTGAACTGCTATTTTTTATTCCACTCAATTTACATCTGCTAAAACGCTAGCAGTAATTCCTATCAATGTTTTCAGTGAAAAACGAGGCGTGGTTGGTTCGCGGTGCGCTATTTAATGTTAACTCAGTTCTACACAATATAACAATGGCTAGTTCCAAACAATACCCCTATAAAATACACCTACACGGTATTCAGTATTATATGGAGTGCGTATGTTTCTGTAGATGTTTGCATTTAGTACAATATTAAGACATTCTATAATTTTAATAGCCGTAGTAGCTCGGGGGCTAAATACTCGACGTAAATTAGATAAAATAAAGAATTTTCTATATCTGATAGAAATATAGATATAACGGCTAAACATATCTTAAATATCAATAATAGCTTTTTAATAATTAATCTACTCGTAAACAGTAATAATATACTAATAGTCTTTTAAACTTTATCCATAACGAGTATGTGAAATGTTAATTTCAGCAATTAACAATCGCTTATGTAATGTAATAATTTGAAGCCTACAATGCATCACTAAGGTTAAATGACGCATACTGTTCGTCTTCAGGGGACAAGGACAGGCTGTTAGACTGGCACCGACTAAAAACCCATAGTGTTCCACAAGTTCCCTAATACGTGTCCCAACCGTAATTTTTAAAAGGCTAATAAAATTTGATTTTAGGGTTCCGTAGTTAAACAACCCTTAATACCCTTATACCCCTTATAGTGTAGTGCTATTACCTGTTAGTACCCTTATACCCCTTATAATTATCCCGTGTAGTGGCGGGTAAGAATACCCACTATCCCATATCTTCCCGTGGGTGTCGTAAGAGACGACAGAGGGAAACTGAGACAGTAAATGGGCAGCAGCATCTTTCTGATAACAGCAAATTACAATAAAGAAATGCGGTTGCCAACCCGCTCCCCAAGCGTGGCAACTATGGCAATATACCCTATGATAAGAGTTACAAAAAGACGGCACCCAGTCCCCGGCGGCCCCGCTATTCCTGGCTACGGTGGCGACCACGGTAACGGCGGGGCAGGGGATGCTAAGAATCTCCGGTGGAGATTCGGTTGCCACCTAAGACCTAAGACCCCTTATAGTATCGCCATGTCCGTCCGTCCGTCCGTCCGCGATTTTACTCAGAGACCCTGGGTACAACAAAGTTGTAATTTGGCATAGTTATACGAGTATATATAAAATATAGACATTGTTATAGATAGAAGTTAAAATGAAAACAATCACAGCTTAGTAGGCCAGACAAGTTAACGAGTAATAGTCGACCAACTTATAAAATTCACTTGGATTAGATTTCGTTACAATTCCATAGAAAATTACCTAAAATTAGCTGCATTATAACTTTGTAATGTTATTATAAACTGTAAGATATAAACATTTTTGAAAGAAAAAACGACTTATGCATTACTACTCATCGATCACTAATAAAAAAACTAGATACACAATCCCATGCAAAAGTTCTCTAAAATCTGTCGCCAATTGTTTTGACATAATTGTAGTTGAAATAAATATACATTATTGTAAATTCAACCTTAAAAGCATTGCCTAAAGTTGTATTCACAAAGCTACGTACAAATTAAAAGTGCACCCAAATGTTCGAGTGGGCGCTCATTCGGTAAGGAAATTTTTTGTCACTGATTGTGTATCTAGTTTTTTATTAGTGATCGATGTTACTACTACAGCTTTATGTTTTCCTTTGCGGGGTAGGCAGAGTGGATCGATCGCCAAGAGACCGATCCTGACATATCACTTTCGCTTATTTTTTTAGTTAGTAGTTATTGTAGGCGGACAGTTTCATTCGTGGTACTTTTTGTTTACGCGGGCGACCCTCAGGATAGTTTAGGACAGTAGCGGTTTAGGAGAAGGTTCGTTACGGTCATGTATATCTTAAAGTTGCACTGGCGAGAACTAATATGTAGATGGAGAGGGAACTATCACCATTGTTGTACGGATTTGGCAACTGAATTTTTTAATCTTTTTTGAATATCACTCCCTATAAGTCTGCTTGGAAAATAAGTCCTTTAGTTACCATCGTCCTGTTTGCGCTCATTTTTAGTGGTTATAGCGGTCAAACCACGAGCTCACCTAATATGCTCATAATATCAAGAAGGCCCCTTCAAGTTCACGTATTGTAACGGACACTACGGAGCCCTACATTGTGCGTGGCCCGACACGCACTTGGCCGGTTTTTTTTATACAGAAGCAAGTGTGACAAACGAGTACACTTCTTCCTAATAGTAAGTGAGTGCTGTGGCCCATCGACACCTATCACCTCGATTAAGAATCAAGCTCTAAGTACTAAGATGGAAAGCCTTGTTACCAATAAAAAGGGTCTCCGGTTTTTATCAATCACCATACGAAATACATCAGTATTATGCTGCTATTTATGTTGGTATTCTGTGAGAACGTGGTTCTTTCCCGGTTGAACTGACGGAAGATCCGCAGCCATTATACGCTATAGCAATGTTGTACCACGTCTTATCTTATCTTATCAGCCCATAACGTCCCACTGCTGGGCAAAGGCCTCCAACCTCTTTCCACCTTTCACGGTTCTGTGCTATGGAGGACCAGTCTTCCATGAAGTAGTCCAGTTCATCCCGCCATCATTATCTGGGTCTGCCGCGGTATATAGTTGTACCAGGTAAAAATTAAAAATATATCATACACTCCTTCGGATAATATTATTTGAGAACCTGCGAGGCGGAACCCTAACAATTCGTTTGTCTAAAAAATACTTGGTCATTTTTTATTTTCATCATAAAAACTCACAAAATTCATCTATCCGCATACTATTATAGAATCATATCTTTTCATGCGCACCAAAGTTAACAACGTTACTTTCAATTTTTACTACCCATAAAAAAATATCAGCTTAAATTTTACGCTTTGGCCGGAATTTTAAGATTGTTTTCCCTACCTCTATCCAATTATTGAGTTGACTTGCGGAGTAGCGTGGTTTTCTTTTTTTTTTTTGACATTTTAAGGTAATTTAATTTTTATATATTTTTCTATTTATATTAGCGACAAACCTACCGACAAACCACCTAATTGTAAGTAGTTATTACATCCTGACCTGACCTGCAGCTAATTTTAATCCAAAGAGGTAGAGATTGGTACCCTTGAGGACTAAGATGGAATATCGCACAGCCTATAATTTTCCTGATTTTCTTACTCATCAAACTGCACTGCTGTTTGCGGCAAAACTTAAAGAGGATGGTTCCAAAAAAAATTAACTCCTTAAACCGACCCTACTATCTTGTTCTAATGAATATGTAAGAAACTGTTTATAGTTACTTTAAAATACTAACTTTATTATATTATTTTCTAGAAAATTGTTTCTCAAACTGAAAAGTTCATTTGATCGAAATTGCTTCAATCAAGCAAATTAAACTTAACGAACATATCAATTCATTAAGCTGCATTTGCTTGATTGAAGATCTCTTGAGATCTAATATAAGTCCTTGAAGACATGCTTATGAGTATTTTAATAATAAAGAAAGGACCTATTTGTTAGTAGGTTCAATCAACCAGAAAATAAAATGAATGCAACCTAAGAAATTTTGCGTCAAATTTCGGAGTCTAACAATTCACTGACAGCAAAGAAAACCGAATAAAAGGCGAGTAATTAACCACACAGTACACCTTTCAGTAACACGATAAACTCGAAGCGAGGCAAAGCTTCCAGGTAATTACTAATATAAAAACATTTCAGTAGTCCAAACGCACGTATTGTTAGCTGCAAACACAGGTTGGGAGCCATTTTCGCACAATACAGAAACTTAATCACTCACGCGATACTCTAATATCATGCCTTGAGGTAATGTGAACAAATGAGCAAGGCCACCGCCCACGATCATCGCATGCGATGTAGCCCTGGAGGAATCCGTGCGTGTTTTGACCTCAAGCTTTTCTAATATAAACCGTATTTTAGGATATTATTTACTTTCATTAGTTGAATGTAGTGGCATAAACACAAAAAAATGGTTTAAATAAAAAACTGCGGTTGCCAACCTGCTTGTCAAACGTGGCAACTATGGCAAAGGACTTTAGGCTTTAAACTTTAGACTATAGGCTGTAACGGTAATAGTAACAGCTTAACTACTATCCCATCTGATGATAAGTGTAGTGATGTCAGCTACATCATTTAAGTTGTAAGGCGCACTGACTTGTACTGACTGTACTTGACTGAGTTGTAATAGCATTACCTAAGAAGAAATAGTAAGAGGAGTTGTCCCCTCCCGAGTAAGGCCTACATTGAGGCATTCGGCTCTAGTGTGGCTGCGAATGTGTGCGGAAGAGTTCTCTTGGTAAGATAGAACTCCATGGGGTTTTATTCGGTGCTGATCTAACACAACCCATCCTGCTCTCCGCGGCCTTGAATCGTTTTTGGCAATGGTATTAAATACCTTACTTGTACAGCTTAAACAATGTACATTCCTTTATGGCTGTAAAGAAATGACCACAAAGTTTACATAGCGATTGCAATCTACGGCGCATATATACCTGCATCTATCCTTGATTAAGAATTAAAATCTGGATGTGTAAAAAGCCCTGAAGGGTTTATGTCTATTAGGGATGCTTCATTTCCAATAAAAAAGATCACCAGTTCTTGTCAACTGTATGCTTCTATTTTACTTAGTACACTGTCAGAGCGTTCTTTTTTCCCCAGTTGATCGAAGACATTAATACTGCAGCCAGAATTAATCGCAGCTCTACCACGTAAATAAATAGTAGTAATTTTGATCTCATTCCTAATTTTCGTATGTAGCGAATTAATTTACACGGAATTCTGAATCACTCATATTCAGAAGCCTGCGCGAAACTACCCGCCATTAACATTAGCTTGGCGGTCACGTTTCGGGCGGGATTGTTCACGACGTTGTCGACCTTATACTGGATCCACTAGCTTATTCTGCATTAAAATTCATTAAGCCTCAACTACACTACACACCCGCCATCTTGTCACTTGCCGAGCTCTAAGTAAATAAGTTTTGGAGAAGCTTCTAGCATGTTATTACTTAATACTTTTAATTATAATTTTAACTAGCGAGGCGATTGTTATCAATAGGTGTAACTCCGTCTTTATTGAATATAAGGATGCATCTTGCAACTGGTCGGTTAAGATTATATAAGAATATTAGTTAAACAAATATATTGTTATATCATATTTATTTTCATTACAGCCCTTACTTACTTTTTCACATACATTACCTCATACGTACCTCATTTTCCAGGCACTTGGCAGGCTTGACAATAAGAAACAGCGGATGTCACCTCAGGTTTTTATTTATATTATTGAGTTGTTATCAGGAAGACGCTGCTACCCATTTCCTGTTTCCGTTTCCTCTATCACCTCTTACGACACTCACCTAAATCGAACCTCTAATCAGTAATATTACCTTATTATTAGATTTTACTCGAAAACAATTACGATTTTTTTTTAAATATTATTTGTTTAATATATTCTCCAAGACGATATCGACTACGACGATACTTCATAATACCGATCGGTGTTATCAACTTCGCAAAACATATCGGAGTACTAAAATTGTACGTGCAAGTGGCACTCTCGACCTCTCAGGTAACCTACTTGTTATCGGTTACAGAGTAGAGCTCTGTCTCGACGGTGAGCACTACACTATCACCCGTAGAGGTGTCGGACGGACGACGCCGCGAGTGGTGGGCGAGGGACCTGATGGTGTCACATCTAATTTCAGAAACTAACAATTTATATTTTTTTCACAAATTATAGCTTTGTGGATTTGAATCTAAAACCGCTACTAAATAATGAAGGAATGAGTCAGTGAGTCTTGAGTTCAAAATTTCTGTCACATTTTCTTTGTTTCAGCGTTTTTTAATAAAATCGAAGTAACAGTGAAACCTACCAAAGAGAAGTTGCATGTTATATTTTTTTAAAGTTAACTAAAAATTATTACGAAAAATTAAAATAAAATTTAATAATTGATATTTCATGTAATTTTACAATTTAAAATGGTTTTTCTAAAATGTAAATTCAAACGCCAGTGACATCATTATATCGCTTTAGTAACGCCACCGCATGGTGAAATGATAAAACACTCATATTTACGGTGTCGAAATTAAAAAAAAATTGGCATGGCATAATACAGGTTATATAATTATGTTTTGTTATGACACATGGTGATCCGAATATAGAAAATCACTGACCTCTATACCTCTATATATGGACTGGCTCATTATATCCGTTGAGGCTGTGAGCTTCAACGGATATAATGATATCACAACCAATCACAAGTCGTTTTTTTCATTAAAAAAATTAATTATTATTAATTGTTACTAAAAAATGGAATTTTTAATAAAAAATGTTTAAATATACTTTAAATTAATTATTCTTTCGTTTATATATAAATTTGTGGCAAAAAAAAATCAATGCAACTTCTCTATTAAATTAAGTAACTACTGCCGCCCACGAACACCTGCAATTAACTTCAAATAAAGAAGGCTAGAGATGCGTTGTCACTTCTCTAAGGACTAAGATGGAATGCCTCACAGCCTGTAATAATAATGGCTCTCTATACCCTTCAGACCGGAACACAACAGTGCACGCACCGATATTTGGCGGCAAAAATAAATGCAGAAGCACACCTGTCTACGTCATTATAATCCCCATTTCACCCTTAACCTTGGATTAGATTTATGTATTGCCATAAATTCAAGCTGAAGCGCGGCAAGTCAGAGGTTAAGCACTCTATTTATAATTTCATAATACGCAGGTAAACCGAGCTCGATCCCTGCCAGTAGGTATTAATTAAATTTATAATTACATTTAAAGCATTTTAAGTGCAGATTTACCACGTGCTCGGTGGTGAAAACACACATCGTAGGTAGCCTAGGTCGTGAAAAGACACATCATAGCTAAAATAATAGTTCGGGGACACGTGAAGTCAGCTAACAAGCATTGCTCGGCTCGACCCTGCAACAATAACCTCTCCGAAGTAAGAAGAGGCCTGTGCCAAGTATTGGGATATATAACGTCTTCCAGACAGAATTTCAGTCACGACAACAACTTAACGGAGACTAGCCATCTGCACAGCACAGGATTATAGTGCACGAGTGCGTGCGCAAACACAGGTGCACTCTCTACTCTATTCCCTTAGTCGCAGAGTTCAATGGGACGGCAATCCGCCACGGTTGGCCGTCCAACGAACCGGCGAGATCAGACGCAGATCCGACCGCTTAACGCGCTTTCCGAGGCACGGGGGTGAAATACCCCTAACTTCCTGACTCCGGCCTGCTACGTAATATCTTGTATATTTCAATCATAATAACTCGTATGTTGTATATTCTTATATATTGACTACATGTATAATTCGATTCTAAATAAATAAGATATATTTTTAACAAACCCATATTATTATTAATCATTCATAACTAAAGTGTTACGTGAGTTGCACGTGTTACGTAGGTAACTTGTAATTAACACTAACATTTTACGTATAATTTACGTAACCGAATTTGAGCAGCGGGTTTCGATAAACGGCCGCGTATCAAAATTCCCGTCCAGCCCGGTTTATATATCGGCCAGCGGGGGATAATTGCGGCCGTAATCATCCACCGCTGCGGGGCTTCAGAGCAACCTTGTAATATCGAACGCGTTTTCTCCTATGTTCTATGAATGAGAAAACCAGCACTATTTTAGCACTCAAATTCAGCATTTAAATCATGTAGACGAGTGCATAAAATATATAATATTTAATACTAGCTTTTTCCCACGGCTTTCCACGGATTTCGCATCACAAACAACATTAGTGTTCCATGCCAAAATTCGGGATCACTTCGTCGTCTGTCAGAGTGTCTGTCTGACTGTCGTAAAAGCTCTGTCTATGTCTGTAAATAAATTATGGTTTGAATGCATGATATGTCAACAACAAAGGGGTAGAGAGGTCTGAGGGTTAAACGAAAAAATGTTTTTCAAATTATTTCTAATGAATCAGTCAGTAAATAACTGTCTGACAATTGTGTTACAGCTTAAAGATAAGAGATACAAATTAATTATATGCTGTACGGCATTTAGTCTTAGTCATAGTACACATTGATTAAACACATAGACATGGCTCATAAATCACCCAAATATCTTAAAAGTGTTTTTTTGACAATTAATAGTAACACTCAATACGCACAAATATTAAAAACAAAATAAAAGCAGTAATAAATAACGTTTTATGGATAATACTCTGCCTTTGCATTCATTCATTTCTGAGAGAGTTTTGAGTAAATGTTCGCCGCACTGCCCTAAAGCATATTGACGGAATTCACAGTTCCTCCGAATATTTTAATAATTAGCTAAACTAATTGTCGCTCTCAGAGATGCTTAGTGTATTATTTAATTGTTTAATAAGTAAACATAAATCTAAACGTGGTAGAGCCATGTTGCAACTATATTATGGTTGTAGCACGAATAGGTTTTTTTTAAAGAATAAGGGTGACAAACGAGTACACAGGCCATCTGATGGTAAGTAGATGCTATGGCCAATAGCATTTATCCTCAATTAAGAATCAAAATGATGATGTGTTGTCACCCCTGAGGACTGAGATGGAATGCCTCGTTTCCAGTAAAAGGGGTCTCCGGTTCTCTACACTCACCATACGAAACACAGCAGCATTAAGCTACTATTTTACGCTGGTATTCTGTTAAAAAGTAGTCCTACCCCGGTCGAGCTGATCCATTCGTGCTGCAACCACAATATAGCTGCAGCATGGCTCTACCACGTAAAAGGTCGGCTCGACCGGAGAAGGACCATGCTCTCACTAAATACCAGCGTAAAATGGCAGCGCAATGCTGCTATGTTTCGTATGGTGAGTGTAGAGAGAAAGTAAAAAGGGCCTCCCCTTTTTACTTGATACGAGGCATTCCATCTTAATCCTCAGGGGTGCTAACGCATCAGCATTTTGTTACTTATTCGAGGATAGATGTAGATGTTTATAGGCCACAGCATCCACTTAGGTGGGCTGTGTGCTCGCTTGTCACCCTTATTCAATAAAAAAATAATATTTAAAAAAACAATGGTTCTTTAAGAGAGTCCGAGTGCGGCAGTTGGGCATGCAGGTCCCCTTATTACGCTTTTCTTTACCACCATAATCCTCATCATCATTTCACCCCACCACGAGCCTACTACTAAATATATGCCTTTCCCCAAGGAATTCCATCTAAATCAGTCGAGCCATTTTTGAGTTTTAGCGATACTAACGGACAGCAATTGTTTTTGTATATAGATATATATTTAGTTAACGGCGGTATAATAATAGACATCTATCAACACATCTGCAATTCCTGTGATGTTACACATGTTAGTGGACGGCAGTAATCACTCACCATCAGGTGGGCTGCATGCTCTGGCTCATGTTCTTTTAACAGAAGCTTAAAACAATTTTAGTGTAATGATATTTTGTATTTACGCGAACACTACACATTAAATGAAACTATTTTACAAATTATAATTAAATAAAACGTGATAAAGTAAAATTAAACGTGATAAATTCCGTAAAATGAATTTTATTCAACAATATTAGATAAAATTATTAACTCATTAAACATATAGGTTTTAAGGATGTTACACGCGTAGACTTTTATTTCAAGTGAAACAGTAGCCATTAAATCAACAACATAATAGCAAGAAATCATGAACGTAGTCGCCATAAATCTAATCTAATATAAAAAAAATTTTGTTTTTTCGTTTTTTATGCGCTGCGATACCGTTCATCAGATTGCGGTAAAACTTTGTCAACATATTGCTTGCATTTCCGCGAAGGTTATAGGCATAGTACAATTAACTTACAGTAGGTAGCGCGCGTATCGTACCGACAAATTTATTTGAAAGTTATAAATCATTCAATTTCAATGAATGTATTATCATTCCTATTTAAACAATACAACTCCTCCAAATTTAAAACGAATTTTCCACAATTATTACTACTGCGGCAGCAGGCGCCGGGCATCAGCTAGTGTTAAATAAGTCACTTATAGCCTCTCTCTCTCTCTCTCTCTCTCTCTCTTCGTAAATGACAATAGAAAGAGACAGGTGTAAACATAACTAAAACTTAATTTAAGTAAGGATAATCAACAGCAATGCCGTGAATTACCGGACATTGACCAACTCTTAATTAATAAACCGTGTAAAGTAAAGTAAAGCAAAGTTACAGCCTATATATGTCCCACTGCTGGGCACAGGCCTCCTCTCATTACTGACAGGGTTTTAGGGCAAGGAAATGTCCGCCGCGCTGCCCCAATGCGTGTTGGCGAACTTCACATGTCTTCGAAATAATTTTTTTTGTGATTTCTCAGACATGCAGGTTTCCTCACGATGTTTTCCTTCACCCCCGAGCACGTGATAAATCAGCACTTAAAATTACAATTAACAATTTCATTGGTGCCGGCGGGGATCGAACCCGGGTTGCTCGCGTACTGTGTAACTTACAGCGAGCGCTAACCATCTGAGCTACCACGGCTCTATACCGTGTAAATTTAAGTAAACTACGTAGCCGCGCTGCTCCAGTGCTTGTTGACAAACTTTACTTCACCCCGAACTATTTTTCCTTTCTCAGACATACAAGTTTCCTTAAGATGGTTTCCCCACAGCTGAGCACGTGGTAAAGTACTTGAAGTTTTGCCGGCGTACTTTGAAATTTGCGGCGAGCGCTTAGCCCCTGAGCTATCACGACTCTACTTACCTTAATTACCCATATGTATCGTGAAATAAAGAAACTTTAACTTCCAACGTGTTTTGAAACCTTTTATTCAACTCACTGAGGCGGCTCATTAGGTGAGAAAGTGCGGAAGAGCATAAAATGCTTCTGTCTCTTACAGAGCACGGGTTTGATCCGCTATAAGCATTGTTGTTACTAATGTGGCTGGTTCTGCTACATTTTACGTGGTAGAGCCAAGCTGCAGCTAAATGGATGCAGCACGAATAGGTTAATAGTAGTAGGCTCTCACAGAATACCAGCGTAAAATAGCAGCTTAATGCTGCTGTGTTTCGTATGATGAGTGTAGAGAACCGGAGACCCTTTTTACTGGAAACGAGGCATTCCATCTTAGTCCTCAAGGGTGACAACGCATCTGCATTTTGATCTTAATTGAAGATAAATGTAAATGTCTATGGGCCGCAGCATCCTCTTACCATCAGGTGGACTGTATGCTCGTTTGTCACCCCATTCTATAAAAAAAATATACCAATTAGCGGCTTTATATCCAGTGGAGCCATGGGCCTTATTAGTGACCCTGATTCAATATCTACTAAAATTATACTATACAATATATTAAATTAGCCTTGAGCTTGGTAACAGCATGCATTGGGTTGACAAATTTTTTTTCAACCCAATTTAAAGACGTACCCCCACACTAGTATTCTCCTATATCGTTAAGGCGGTTTTCATACACACATTTTACAAGAACAAACATCTTAATCTGGAGCAATCACCTTGTAAGCCATACAAACACTTGTTCCATGCGGGATTCGAACCCGCAGCTCACAACGCCGTAACCAAACGCTTAGCCACCCCGTTCTCGAGCCATCATAACTTAATTTCCTATCCCCTTTTCATCATCGAAAACCGGGTAATTATACTGCTATCTCAATACGGGTAGCTTTATATATGTAAGTACCCGTTATAAGATATCAGTATAAAATCCGAAGACATTCTTGTATTCTACTTCAGGGTTATTTTGCAATAACCGGCCAAATTTGCGGAGAAGGTTCAGAATAAGTAACATAGGCAAATGGTGAAGAAAAATTAATAAAAAAAACCTCAAACATTCTGTACTTTTTATCTTTTTTTATTTATTTATTTATTTGCACACATACAACATACACTGCTGTACAATGTGACCACCCTAATTCGACAGTGTAGCCAACGATACAGAATGATATGCCATTTTACTGAGCTCACTCAGCGAACATGAATACAAATCAGTTCGCTCCGACATAGTGTTGATCACACGCAGCGCGCATGAACGGAACGGACGGAACCGTCTGGCGCATTCAGTCGCACCATCTCCAACGCTCTCGGGCTGTGTCCTACCCTCATCACCTTCAACACGTACATAGCGAGAGCGACTTCTCTTCTGACTTCGAACTTGTAGTACCCTACCATACCGAGCAAAAATAGAGTAGGATACAACAAGGGATAGCCCGGGTACACTCCGAATTATTTTAAGTACATGAATCTAATATATTTATTTAGGATCCGCTCTAACATATATTTTATTTGGCTTCATGAGAAGCCCAAATAACGGCGTAACACTCTAAGTGGCTCCTTACGAGCGCATCATATAGTGCTCTCAGAGCACTGTAATTTGTGAAATTATTTGCAAGACGCATTATCAATCCGAGGTTACGGTATGCCTTTATACAAACATTACTTACATGTAATCTAAAATTTAAGTCTGCAACTATTAAATTCAAAATGCGTGATAATGCATTATTTTAACTGATTTTAATGCGCACTGACACATTCGTAAAGCCATTTACTCGTATTTTCAAAAAGTTAAATAACGGAATATCGTTATTTATATATTTGAAGTTAAGTTTAAAATTGGCTACTCTTTGAAAAATAACCCTGTATAATTAAAAATAGCTTGTATAACATTCAGGCGAACTGCGTTCCAGGTATCAAGCAAAGGCAAACTATGCATCGTGTTTTTTTTTTAAACTTCCATGTTCAGTACAATTTTACAACAGCCAAAAATCAACTCGATTGAAACTGCATGCAATATGTATGGAATGTGACAAAGAGTCAAAAAGTTCGAGAACTAGTCTGTATCAATCATTTATTCAGTCATGAGAGTAGTTATTGCTAAAAGAGTATCAATAAAATGTTTGTTAAAAATAGTAAATTTTTCGTGAATTCAATCTTTAAAAGTAAAAGATTTTTGATGCATTCAAACTTATATATATAACAAATTTCATAGATCACGTTATATTAATATATAATAAATCTTGATGGGCGATTTTTCAATCATATATACCCGCTTGCCAAGCGTGGCAACTATGGTAAATATCCCTTCTATGAGGCAATCTATAGGGAGGCCTATATCCGGCAATGGACTCTAATAGGCTGTAACGGTAACGGTAAAGCCGCGTATCAATTACGCGCTCCTGGCGCGCGCGCCATGAATGACCGCGCCGACGAATGCGTTCCGCGAAAGGCGTTCCAAATGTTCCAAATGTATCAACTAAGCGCGCTTGGCGCGCGCGGCAGCCGTTCCAGTTCAGTAATATATAATGTATACTCTGTGGTTCCAGTGTTTGACCGTTCAACATGGATGGATGTCGGTTGTCGGTCGTGTACGAGCAGCTGCCACAGCAGCTGCAGCTGCAGCGCTTTCTTATGGTAAAAACTACTTTTGCTATTCCACAGCAGATCTTTTAAACTATATAATTGTATTCATTTACGGCAACTTTGGTTATCCATAGCTCGGAACGCAACGAACACACGAATAATGAAAACAATCGTCCCAATTGGCGAGCGCGCCAAAACTTTGATGATACGCGGTAAAGAACCGACACCAGATGGAGCGGCCCGCTCCACGTTTGAGCGTTCCAACGAACAATTTGGCGCGCGTTCCAAGGCGGTATCCATTTCGAACGGCTGGAGTGCGCCAATGTTCGACCTCTTGGAGCGCATAATCGATACGCGGCTTAACGATACTTCATATTAAAGTTGTAAATATTTACTTTGCCAATATCCGCTTAATAATATAATAAGCGGATATTGGCAAAGTAAATATTTACAACTTTAATATAATGGATTTCCGCAAAGTAACGCCTGATTCTATTAATTAAACGATACTTCGTTGTGACACAGCGTGCCATATAGACAGGCTGAAGAATATTTTCTAAATTATTTTAGACTTAGGAAATGTCCGTCGCGTTACCCCAATGCAAGTTGGCGGACTTCACATGTAATTTTTTTTTAATTTTTAGACATGCACATTTCCTCACAGTGTTTTCCTTCACCACCAAACACGTAGTAAATCAGCACATAAAATTGTTTAAAATAATTTAATTGGTTGTCGCGGTGATCGAAGCCGGTTTGCTTGCGTACTGTGATAAGTACGAGTGAGTAGTAGGAGTAGTAAATATATAAATATATCGCTACTCGGCATTTTGGCTAAGATCAAAGTCATCTCATCCTATCCAATCCTGGTATATGTTCCTTTCAGCTTAAATCCATTAAGTCTTTCAAAATGTTAAAAGATCTCCCTCTCAAAGCACACTTCAAAAATTATTTATTTCTTTTTACCCATTTACCTTTTATTATTGTATTATTGACTGTGTAAAAATTCATGTTTCCTCAATAAAAAAAACATTGCTATCGTCATTTATGACAGCTAACCGAAAATATAACGTGAAATATAATTTAGTGATATACATTGACAGCACTCGTCTATCTAAACGCTATTGTGACAAAAATATTGCCGTATTAACCATCGACGGCAATTAATCACACAAGGAACATACAATGTTGCCGATAATACATCACCGTATATGATATGGTATGAAATAAATTACCTGTACATCAATAAATCGTAAAAGGCAAAGGTTCATTATACGTAACATTTTCTCGAAGCAAATTCACGGATAAGTGCAAAAAATCTATCACGTACTTAAAAGTATAATACGTCCCACTGCTGATCCCACACAGGCCTCCTCTCATTTCTAACAGGGTTATGGAGCGATAAGTAGCGCTAGTAGTGTATATGTGTATATATAATGAGTTATATAATTATATTTTTATAATAATGCAACGCGTTTTAAACCAGACGTCTGTATTCGTCTTAAGGGTGCGTTTGCAAATCGGGCGAAATTATGCTGTTTTTCGGTACATTTTGTGACAAAACTAAACCAAATCAAACATAGCTAATTGCTACCACGTATATATATACTCGTCCAGGAGTTCCAGTAATGGTCACCGAAGTACACCATCAGGTCTTTCCATCAAGTCCGGAGGTAAGCTCTCATCATGACTAACAGAAAGGCAAAGGTTCATTATACGTAACATTTTCTCGAAGTAAATTCACGGATAAGTGCAAAAAATCTATCACGTACTTAAAAGTATAATACGTCCCACTGCTGGGTACAGGCCTCCTCTCATTACTAACAGGGCCATGGAGCAATAAGTAGCACTCGTAGTGTATATGTGTATATATAATGAGTTATATAATTATATTTTTATAATAATGCCACGTGTTTCAAACCAGACGCCTGTATTTGTCTTAACGCATTTTTTAACAATTTTAATCATCTACGTCATACTCTCAGAAAAAACTCTGTGACAGACAGACAGGCACCAAGGTGGTAAATAGGTGTTCCATTTTGCTGAATTTGGTATCTATACAAATAAATAAAATTGAAGTGTCTTTTTGTAATGTCAAAATAACAGCTTTTTACTAAAAGTGTATGAAAGTATATACGGCACTTATATCAAAAACACAATTTTAAAAAAAATTGTGTCTGTCTGTCTGTTTGTTCCGGCTAATCTCCGAAACGGCTGGACCGATTTCGACGGGACTTTCAATGGCAGATAGCTGATGTTATAAGGAGTAACTTAGGCTACTTATATTTTAGAATTAGGGTTCCGCGCAACATAATTAAAACTCTAAATTACACGCGGGCGAAGTTGCGGGGAACAGCTAGTGAAACACTAAAAATTAATCTTTTGATAATAAGAAAAACCGCCTTATATACTAAAATAATTTACAGTTGCTACTTTTTGACATGAAAGCAAAGCTAAGAAGTAATTTTCCTTTGTTGGAGCGTAAAAAATCCATCAATCAGTTTCACCACGACAAGGAAAGACGAAGAAAAGGAAAAAATATATATATTAGTCAAGAACCTTCTTAATTTTTGAAGTCGGTTGAATAGAAGTTGTAACTGTATTCTAAAATACCGCGTTACAGTAAATTATTCTGGTATTAGTTACCTAGCGGTCAACCGGGAATTTTCAAGTCGTAATCAACGCAGCCATACCTGCGACCCCAGGGATTCAAGCCAGGAGCCCTTAATTACCGCACTGTACTTCGCTATATCCCGCAGGATTCACAGCTTATCCATGAATTGAGACGAAGATTTTCCCATTATTCTATTGGAGAACAATATAAACCAGTATCAATATCATTATATTGCCATAATATCATAATTTTACTCATTAATAAAACTAATGATAATAATTATTACTTACATTTACGCGTGTACTCTTATAAAATATATCGCGTTGAATTTTAACTAGATACTTAATTCCCTAGGTTTCGTATTCCTTACAGCACCCACGGTTACATAATGTCTGAGGTGTTTGACTTCCTGATGTCATAGTTGACGCGGGCTACCTACAAAATTTTTTTGTTTTTAAAATGATAATGATGATAATATTCTGGAAAGGAGACATTAACTACTTTGGAGATACGCGCCATCATAGAGACAGTCTACGCAGAACAGAATTATAGTGCACGAGTGTATGCATAGGTGCACTCTCTATCCCCTTACTCTCATTGTCCGATGGGACGGCAATCTGACACGATCGGAGGGAGATTAGGCGCACGATCAACATCTTTATGTACTGTGCTGTGCTATGCTGTAAGAGGCGACAGAGGAAAACTGAAACAGGAGATGGGCAGCAGCATCTTACCGATAACATCTGAAATTTTTACAAACTGCTATTGCCAAACCGCCTACCAAGCGTGACAAGTGGCCTATGTTCAGCTGTGGACTTTAATAGGTTCTAATGAATGAATGGTTTGAATTACTACTAGTATAATCTCCTATGAGACGATGTGTGATTAATTCTCTTATGATCAATTATCACAAAGTTCCTAAAACTTAACAAATATAGTAATGATGACCAATCTGTGCTTTAATTAGTAATTATTAGCACAAACTGCTATATTTCAAATCACCTAGGGTATACTGTAAGAGAATGGTACAAGGCATTAATTCTGCCTATTATACTCCTATTTCAGAGTGTTTTCAGTTGAATAGACAAATATATTTTTTGCTATTAACCATCTAAATAATCTATGTAAATATATGTCACAAGTTGACTTGAGTAATGGAAATTACTTAGATTTATACGTTTGAACGCCTAATGGGCGCTCATTACTGAGCAGCAACGACGCATGATAATTCAGAGGCACAGTACGTATTTTCTTTGATTTAAGACAGACAGAAATGTGCGTCGAAGTGCAACGATTTTTGGGAACATTACTGACAAAGAAAACCTGAATTCAAAGAACATCTCAGACAAAGGTAAAAGCGAAAGTCAATTTAGAAATCTTTAACGCAATATAATATTTAACGGTTCGCGAAAACTTCTGTTTAATCCATTACGAAATTTGTTTTAAGTTGGTCCGCTTTTTATTAAAATTATAATTCCATTAGGCAACTTTCTAGTTTGAGTCGACTTCGGTAATTAATCAATTAGAACTAGTTTGTTGAAAATTTTGTATGTATTATTGGCAAAAGAAGGTTCGGAATTATTTTAAACTTCCTTTGTCAGTTTAAAACAAAAGAAAAGAAGTATTTATATTTCTGAAATGTAATTATAATGTATTGTTTTTAGAACGAAGTTCCTTATCCCACGGTACGAATTTGGCGGATGGGGGCTAGGCTAGAAAAAGTGTAAGATTTTTCCGTCACGACCCTTTTTAAAGTGCGAGCGAGATGGAATAATATCCATCTCCCTCGCACTTTTCTTATCTTGCCATGAAAGAAATATTATTTTAAATGACGCTTCATTCTAATAGGCGTTAGTAATTCATTTATTTGTATTGGATATTCAATAATATAATACGTTTATCAATAATAAAATACTACGAAAGAAACTTCGTTCCAACCGAGTGTTCCACGACATTCACGCATGTTTTTTCTAATGTAATGATGTAACGATATGTGTACTTGAAGTATTTAAAATTTCATCTATATTATGTAATATAAAAGTGTACTCGACCAAACCTCTAATTATACACACTTAGCTATACCAGGGATAAACTATTCCATGATTTAAACCTCGGGTAAAGTCGTGTACTTAACGTTTTTCCGTGCAATCTAAAGTATAGCTACACTTGGAATAACTATATCAAGTACGCAAGTAGCAGTAAATATTGTTTTATTATAAAAGGTCCTATTATGTCCATTCGCTTTTTTCGTAATAAAGTGTCTATATAAAATAACTGCGAACAAGTGTCAATGTCGAGTTTTTCTGCGAGGTTTGAAGTTTTATTCGTTGTGTTTGTTTTTATTGTGTGTATTATTTCTTGATATTATTCTGTGCTTTGAAATACAAAATAAGTAAGGATAAACGCAAAATGTAATTATATTATATCTTATATCTGACGAAATGAGCTTGAAATTGACACTGACAGTAATGCCAGTGAAGAAACATAATTTGACACCATTAAAATATTCTTGAAATGACAGACATTCGGTGCGAAAGAGTTCTTCGAATTGCAAATGATAAAACGTAAAATTGATTTCCGAATAAACGGCGATTTATGCTACGAATAAAATTTACTCTCATTTGATCGAATCCGAACTAAGTATATTATTATTCACTGCTGAACATAGGCCTCCCCCGAGGCTTAAGTTTAAGCTTAACCACTCGGCTAAAATTTTTATTCTTCAGACATACAAGTTTCCAGCAGCACCTAATCAGCACTTAAAATTGAACTAATTAACAATTTCATTGGTGCCGGCGAGGATCGAACCCAGGTTGCTCGAGTGCGATGAAATTTACAGTGAGCGCTTATCCCCTGAGTTGTAGTAGCTCATAATCTCATATCAAAGGGGAAAAGAACTTCCCGAGTTCGATCCCGCCGACAACAGTAAAACTTCTAATCCTTAACGACATGCTCGGATCTGAAGAAAACGTTGTGACGCAACCTGACTTACTTTATACAACGGAAATGCCAAACAAACTTATGGTTCATCTGATGTTAAGTGGCCACTATAGTCCATGGTCACCTGCAGACAACTTCAAACAAAGAAAGCTACAAATACGTTGTCACCTCTGAGGACTAAGAAGGAATACGTCACTGCCTGTAACTAAACTGGTTCTCTATACCCCTCGAACCGGAACACAAGGCAAGCACTGCTATTTGGCGGCCGAAATAGTTAAAAGGGTACCATGTCTGGAGAGTTAAAAATATTTCAAGGAGATGTGAAATCCGTCATATACGGATGGAGCGTCGTGGAAAATTGCGTCGTTTATGTCAGGATCCGCCCTTAGAGTATAAATAAGTAGCTTGCTTATAAATACACTAAGGGATCCGCTCAATGAGATGTTAATTATTTTTATATTGCCAAAATTTAATGAAGATTTCGTAGCAATTAGTATTGAATAAGATGCGTAAGTACTGAATTAAATGAAAATTGTGTATTAATTGTAATTCTCTCTCCCTTCCACCATCGGACAACCAGACGTTCGGCCAGTCTCCACCCTTTCGTTGTTGACTTACCACGCATTCGAACCAAACGGTTTGCTACATCATCCTTCATGCGTACAGCAAAGGTGGAATAAGTTGCCAGCATCTGTGTTTCCATCCGATTATAATGTGGGTGTCTTCAAGGCAAGAGTGAATAGGCTTTTGTTAAGTCAGTGCGGTTCACCATCTTAGGCTACACCACCACTTACCATCAGGTGGGATTGTAGTTAAGCGCTGGCTTAGAATTATAAAAAAATTGTATTGTATTACTAAAACAATTTACAAATATATTTTAAAACAAAATAAATTATATATGAAAATATAATATACTCAAACCTCTTTGTGGTTAACAATTAGTTAGTAATAAAAGAAAAATAGTTTTGTGACTCAATAATTTAGAAGATATTAAAGCTTTTTTCGGGAGAACTCTAGACTGAATTCAACTCCCCCTCGCAACTTCCCCCCGTAAACATCAAACATCAGTACTATCTGCGTTGGAAATTTCCTATTTAATGATTTAGTCTCTTTTTGGTGACAGCTATATACCTGATAGTTTGAAATATATAATAACTAGCGTTAGGGAATATTCCGAGCTGAAGTTTACATAAAATAGAATAACTCCACAACGCCCACATCTTTCGCTGTTAAATATGTGTTAAGATTTAGTGACTCTTTACTTTTTATTTTCAAACGCTTTAAAATCCTCTCAGAAATGAAATGAAGCCTGTACCCAGCTACATGAGGTAGGTAGGTTGTTACTTTACGTTTACTCTATAAACTAACATTTATACGTGGCAGAGCTGTGCTTTAGCTACATTACGAGTATGGTTATAGCACAAATGGTTTAGTTCGACCGAGGAAGCACCACGCTCTTATAGAATACCAGCGTAAAATATTTAATACCGCTGTGTTTCGTACGGTGTGTAGAGGCCATGCTGTAGCTTTATTACGAGTATGGTTATAACACGAATGGTTTGGTTCAACCGAGGAAGTACCACGCTCTTATAGTATACCAGCGTAAAATATTTAATACCGCTGTGTTTCGTATGGTGTGTAGAGATCCAATACCCTAATTACAGTAAATGAGGCATTAAATCTTAGTCCTCAGGGATGACAACGCAATTTTGGTTCTTAATCGAGATAGATGTCAATGGGCCACAGCATCCACTTACCATGACGTGTACCGTGTGCTCGTTTGTCACCCTTATTCTATAAAAAATATGAATAAAACAAATAACGTAATAATAAAACCGTATAAAGCGACCGTATTGTATTCATTTGCCTTTGATATTGTGGAGCGATATTCAATTACCGCGAGGTCGGTTCGGCTTTAATCGTATTATAATGTACATCGTCGTTACACGCGCCCGCTAGCAATACCGCCCGATAATTACTCACGAGCAACTATTTATTCACACACGTCTACCGAACACCGGCTCTATGTGCGAAAGCAAATGGTAATAGCCTCCAATTATGCGTTCATATAATGATGGATATTGTTACGATATTCAGAACAGCCACAACGTTAATTAATGTGTGAACGTCACATTGAAGGTTTAAAAACATTAGAAAATCTGTAATGGTCCGGCTAGTAATGTATTTATTTTTTATATTGTGCCTTATTCGAATTAAGAGAGACTGGACAGTTGGTAACACAGCTTAAATCACATTAGTCCTTGAGTAGTACTTTAGTAACGAAGACGAGCATGCAAATAAGAAATTATTACATATTATTTAATAAAAAATTTATTTTCTATTCTAGAAAAGAGTAAGCTAGTATTTTTCACTATTATAAGCTAGTCCTCGCTCTCCAAAAGCAAACCGTTTGGTTCAAATGCGTGGTTTGTCGACAACAAAGGGTTGGAAACCAACCGAGCGTTTTGTGGTCCAATGATAGAATGGAGAGGGAGGAATTAAGACATGCAATTCCTGCACACACTCCCCGAAATGTATCTCGTAAAAAACCGTAAGGCTTGCTACTTTGCGTCTGTGCTCGAGACTGGTAAGATTGGTTCTAACCTGACCAATCTTACCAGTCTCAGGCACATTCTAACCATATTGGTGTCACCAATAAGCTTCTTAGCACGCCTTTCCATTGAATCCAAAGCCGCTAGGTAGCATTATGTAGCGCTAGCTTATATATGGCAGCAATACTCAATGCACGGCGGAGCTTGCGCTTTATATAGTGTGAGCAACTGTCCCGGCGTGAAGTATTGGCGCACCTTTGTAAGGACACTATGTGCAAAGGTGCGCCAAAGAAGTTTCCTTGCAGCTGCTAATAAGCCCCCAAAGTTCAGATTTGAAGAAACCTCAACCTCCAACAACAGAAGGCGGTCGGTGAATTCTAACGATACATTTCGGAAAAAGGAGCCAAGGTGGGCTGGCTCCTTTTCGCGGTAAAAAGACACGCTTGTATTTTGAGGCGTTGAATCTCACGAGGTTGGCAACGCCCCATTCGGAGACTGTCTGCAGTGAGAGATTCACACGCTCAACATTGCAACAGCTGATATCTCTCCAGAACTGTGCTGTCATGGCCGCTTCCATATACATACCGGGCATAAGCAGGTCAAATAATAATTTATCTTGATAACTTTTTATTAGCATGCCACTTCATATATTCCTAAAGAAATACACTAGGCGTATCAGTTGCTTCATGTGATATACATATGAATATACTCAATGTAATCTTTCAATGTTAAATTATAGAACGTTACTCATGGCCATTATTTCAAAGGACTTAAACCATGGTTACCGAGCCCGAACGAGACAGAGCTGTTATCCTATCTATCATATAAATCTATACCTACGTATTCATCAAGCTCGTGTTAAGTAACCCTCGACGGAGTTAATCCATGATTTCAATTTTGTTCTTATAATGTATTGTATATATTTGTAAAAAGTATGTAAACTATAAAAAATGTCAATGTCAATAAAAAATGTCAATGTCAATAAAAAATGTTAATAAAAATGTCAATCAATTACCGGTTTGGATATTATGCATCTAGCATGTCCGAGGTCTTTCTGTTCTTACCCATAGTCGCTTAATAGATATTATAGAATAGGGTGATAAGTTCTCTAACGTTGCCACCACACCATATTGTTTATACAGTGGCGCAGAAGGCGAAATACTAGAAAACCATCATCACCATCATTTCAGCCGAACACAAGTCCACTGCACATAGGCCTCCCCAAGGAATGCCACAAAGTAGGGTCCTGAGCAATCTGCATCCATTGACTTCCTGCATCTCTTACCAAGTCATGACTTTATCTAGTTGGAGGTTGCCCTACACTTACCGGTACAAGGCTGCCACTAAAGAACCTTTCATCCCCGTTGATTATCGGTCGGTTACATAAAAATTGCTTAAGGCAACTAAGTTAATTATGATCTGTTTTGTGGTCGCAGGTCGCAACAACGCGGCTACCGTTGCCGACGTTTTCGCCACGCACCGTGCTGATGTACAGTGCGGCGGTTGGCGGCGAGGGCGCGGTGGCTCTGCAACTAAGAGAAGCAGCTCCTGGAGAGATAGATGCAGCGAGACTACATGAAGATCGACTTGCAATCGCCTGCCATGAGCCTGAACTACTCGCTGATTTGCTACACACTGCTGCTGACATTGGTATGTTTTTTTGATCATATAATAAAAATATACATTTACTCATTACTTAGTATTTACATATCATTCATAATTTATTTATGGACTAGCAATCCGCCCCGGCTTCGCCTGGATAGGATCTATTAATATGACGTTATTTATACTTAGATAATCAAAAAAGCCCATTTATATTTATTTTTTTAGTTTTTCGGTTAAAATATAGCCTAGATCCCTCCTGGCATTGCTCTCTATCTGTTCGTTAAGTTTAATCGCAATCGGTTCAACAATTTCGATTTAGATTAGCTCGTACAGACAGACAGACAAAAAATTTAAAAATGGTTATTTATGTCTTAAAATAGCATGCAAATAAGCCCCTAAGCTTAAAAGAATCCAGTTATTTCAACATTACAAACAGACACTTCAATTGTATTTGTATATATAGATGAATAAATAATTAATTACATAGTGTAATATTTTAATCTAACCGATTTGAGTCACAGTACTAAACGTAGTGATTATATTCTCTTTGCACAGTACTTTCAAATTTAATTGGATGTTACCTAATATCCAAATTATAAATATGACAATGTAATAACTACAGACTAATGTACTAATCTATTACGAGTATATACCTATAAAAGATATAACTCTTATGCGGTAAGATTGAAAGTGTGCACAAATTTATTAATACCATAAAAAAATTAACCGACTAATTAATATGGCGCAGTGGGTTAAATAAGTTTTGGCCTTCGACATTAAAAGAAGCCACTTAGTTCTGTCCTGATTCCTGAACAATCTCCTGCCAGTCTCGGATCTTAAGTAATAATACCTTAATATTATACAACACTTTCTCACTGCTTATTTTCTAAGACACAAGTTTTTCGAGAACATGTGACTTGGACAAATAGACGTAAAACTTTTTTTATATATTATGTATAATATACATGTTGTCCCTTATTTATAAAAAAAAACATTTTGAAACAGCTTGCTACCGAATCCTTCATCCCCAGGGGCTTCATCAATCGTGTATTATTTAAGTAATAACCCTTTTTATTCGGTTTGAGTTTGAAAAAAAAAACTTTTTGATAGACAGACCTTTCATATTTTCTGTGATTTTTTTGTAATGGCGTGTCCGCAACCCCATGAAAAATTGACTTTGTGGAGTCGAGCAACTAGTATTAGTAACAGCTTGCTAAAAAAGCACACTGTATAGCCTATAATTGAAGAACTGTAAAGAAGGTGAATTCGTCTTGATTATCACGGGACCAGATCGAGTGAGCGGACTGAAATTAAACTCTCTAACTAGAGATTTATGCGACCTCAGGCGACCCGGGGGAGATGTATTAATCACACTATATTCCTGCAGCGATAACTTACAAGAGCATAAAACCACCGTCAACGAAATTGGCATTCAGATGTCGTAGGCACGTTGAACTTGTTTTACTCGTCTACCAAGGGAAGAATCATGAGATATATTCTACGGCCCGACTTCCCCAGTCCGTAATGTCTCGTATTTTGAAATTCAAATATCGAAGTTTGCATTCTAAACTGACTCCGAGCACTGCTCGAGCTTGCCGGACATACTCATAGCTGGTAACACATTGTCGTTTTCTATTAGGTCAATTGAAACTAAAATGCATTCTCCAGATATACGAGTATTTCTAATTCAATTTAGATCTAATGTCACGTGCTGTCTTTGAACCTTAGTTTATTTTGTTCAACATTGACTTTATTTTAAATTTTAATGTAGTTTAGCTAAAACTGAAATAATTTCACGGATTATCTGAATTGTTTAATATTAACCTAACTTATTTTACCAGTACTTCGAGAGCTATGCTTCAATAATTGTCGCGGGAGGACTGAGGTGTTTGACATCCTGATAACATAGATACCCTGGGCTATTTTATATTACTAATTTTTGATCTGATTGACTCAAAAAGTAAATCAACAGTATTCTAAATGGTAGAGTTATAAAATTATGTAGTTAAAATTAATTGGTTGACTGAATGAAAAATTTGTTTTATTCAATACGTCTGGACCGTCATGAACCTATAGACTGTCCAGAGCTGGGCATGAGCCTCTCTTTGAAAAAGCGAAATTTGCCGTAATCTATATTTTATAAAAAAATCGTCACGCTTAACAGGCGGGTGAATAATCGCAGTATTTGACTTCTGGTATACATATGTGATGTTGTTTCCTGTCGACAGCCCAGGTATTGCACACATCGAACACGAAGCTCTAATCGTATTGTCACCAAATCAAAAAATAGCGGTCCACTCAACTTAAATCACTTCCACCAGTTTTATATTGCACTTAAATAATAAAAAATTACACCTATAGCAAGAGGAGATTTATATACTTCTGACGTAGTTATAAAATTATTTATTTAGATATTTTTTTTAAAACTGTCAGTCGCAGGACTGCACGTCAGAAGTTAAAATTTCTTAGCTTCACAAACATATATACATAAACATACATAGATACATACATACATACATACAAATACACTCACATATGTTTATATATATATGTGTATCTGTATATTAGTATCTGTGTGTGATGGTCACGCGAGTTCAGTGCTTTTTCCTAATCCCAAAAGTGCCTAACGTGCCTAAAGAAGTTTCCACTTCAAAAAAGTTAATTGAAAATAATTTCACTTGGACGTCAGTTGGTCGGTATGGATGTGAACAAGATATCTTTAGAAAAACTGAACTTATCACTTTGATTTTTTTTTATTAGCTTTAGATTTTAATCCTTAGGAAGCCTTTTGAATTTCATTATTGTAAACCGTCCCGTTCATTAATATATTTTTTATTATTATTAATTATTTGAAAATTGTTTTCGGTAACAAACTACGAATCACCGATATTAAGCAGTCAAAAAAATTCGTGTTAATTAAACAGAAATATTCTTTTTGTGGCATTAAACGAAATACGTGTTTCGGTAATTAATAAAAGTAAATTGATTATTCAAAACATAACATGAGCGTTCGAGGTGTGCACTTTTAGATTTTCCAAATTTATTTTACATTTCTGGTATACATAAAAACGAGATCACCCGGTATTCCGTCCATTTCCCTAAATTGCGTCTTACGCAAGGAAACCATCGAAATAACGTGGTAATTTGTAGTTTCGTTGTGTGGTAAAGTTAAAAAATTATAAGTTAAGCAATTAAGCCGACGCAATCATTCTACGTAGATTTATTCGTCAACATAACTTTCTTTGTTCTCTCTCAAAGTCAATGTTCCTCGAGGGATTATGAATATTAAAAATAAATTCACAAAAGCGTTGCTTTGAAAAAATTCAAACAGTACTTAATCCACTTTTTGCAATGTAAAACTTCAATAACTTCCGTCTGGTAGAATTAAGTTTCTTCCCGGAAACTCGATGAGGCAGATAATCAACATTTGAAATATATCGATCAACTGCCTAATTAATTTATGGAAAAATAACTTTCTTCTCCTATTTTCATTAATTACGTTATAATTAAGTAATAACTTGAAATATGGAATTTTATTTACTAAATAGTGACCTAACACACCTGTCACCCAAAGGGGTAGGCAGAGACGAATATGACCTCCACTTAGTATGATCCTGATACACCTCTCTTGCTTCTCTCACATCCATATACCTACGCATACATGCTCGTCGGTTAAGGGCACTATTAATTAGCTTCCATCTAGGGCAGCACTTAACGACTCTGCCACTCACTTCTGCTTTCTTCTCGCATTAATTTTTTCTAGATATCCAAACTACTGAAGCATTCCTTTCTTTATCCTGGTCACAACATCTTCTTACAAACCACACTTTTCTCTTATCACACAATTGCTCACCCTGTTATTTATAGTCACCTCTAACGTACTCCTCAATGACCGCATTTCTGCAGCATTTATTCTACTCTCGTGCTTCTGCTAGCATACCCAACTTTCACTGCCATACATTAAGTTAGGGAACAACTTCTGTGTTAGTAGCTGTGTGTGTGAATTACCAAACGTCCCTTTGACTTTTCACAATAGAATAAAGAGCCCCATTTACTCTATGTCCTACATTGACTATAAACAGATTTAACAGCTATGGGGAATTTACATAAATCTGCCTGACACCTTTAAGAATGCCAAACCAGTCCGTGCACGTTGATCCTGACAAAACACTACAGTCCCTATAAAGAGATTTTAATACCAGCGTTTATCATAGAGCAACCTTGTCCACTCTATCATAGTCATTTTACAAATCTAAAAATACACGAAAATGTCTGGTTTGAAAAAACTTCTCTGTGATCATGTGCAAAGAAAAGGTCTGGTTCGTACATCCCACAACCTTTCTAAATCCAGCGTGCACACCCCAATTTTTCTGTCATAACTCTTTCAATCAAAACCTTAATCGTTCTGTATTTATTATTTGCCATCCATATTATTTACATCTATCTTTTCATTAATCTCTTCACACACATTCAGCGTAGTCAAGCGAGCTTCCACAATTTACTTTTCGCCCCTCCAGGAGACATGGATGCGCGTGTGAGCCTCGTCGCCAGTTTTACTTCTAGATATTCTTTATTCCCCCATTTAAGGGGCATCTGGAACTCTGAGCCATTTCATTTTTTGCCAAGTCCATTTTCTCGAAAAGGGTGGCAGATTATTTCGCCGCTACTACACGACTGAAAGCCGCTATATGTTTATTTGGCTTTGTTGCTCGTTTAGCATCACCCGGAGGACACGTGTAGGGTGGGCCTAGGATTAGGTGGTCGAAGCCCACGGACGCGAGCGACCCGTCCACCCTTTCTAAATAATGCTACTTATATTTTATATAATCTGTATACACAGTTATTTATATTCTAAAATTGTATGATATATAAAATAAAATATACTAATATATTTTTTTCTGATACCTGTATCCATCCATATTGTGTGTATTACTAAAGATCTTTGTTGGAGCTATATTATACTAAATGAAAAAAGAACTTTTATTAATGTGATATGAGTCATATTTTTAGACACATAAAACACAAAATATGAGTTAACAATTTTAAAAAATAAGAAGAAATGAGAACTGCTTGTGTTGTTGAGTAGTTTCAATGCGCACTATTATTAAAATAAAATGTGTTATTGTTTCATTATATTATAATATTTTTTATTCATATCAAAACATCTTTGTAAATATGTTGTTAATGTTTGTTTGTTCAAAATCTTAAATCACCGAAAGTTCTCCACCGATTGCCTTGAAATTTTTAAACTATGTTGCATTCGAATACGCGCGTGTTTTTATATATATTTTGAAACCTTTCTGGGCCCCAGCCAAGCGTGACCGGGTAAAGCTAGTTTAAAAAAAGGTCAGCTTTCTCCCTTATTCCCCCTTCCTCCCCTAACAATGTACAACTTTATGTCACATCGCTTAGTCAAAAATTCATTTTAACTACGTTTCGATATTCCTTAAAATTGCTAACTCATGCAAACGAGCTCCGTAGGTCCCTAATTGAATGAGACCTCCTTAGCGAGCGATGAAATATTCCCTCTTATTGGACACAAATTGAAAGGATCCAACTGTTGTGCATTTCAATTACGAACTTGTTATTAAATCTAAAATTTTTAATATCATGAATGATTCAACGGTTCAATAATAGCGAGGAAATATTTGCCATTTTTATTTGTTAAAGACAGTGACATATTTCATGAATTATTTTTATTAAGAAGAACTAGTAGTAGCTCCAGGTTAGACTCTAAATTATAGTCGTATTAGACGATGAACACGAGTTCATTCTATTATTTTATTATATTTTTGTTATTATGTGCAGCTATTAAGGTCCAATAAAAGAGACAGAAACTATGAGAAAAACTAGAAGAAATCTATGGGGGAGGCCTATGTTTAGCAGTGGGCTTTTAATAGGCTGTAATGGTTATGAAAGAGAGTGTTTTGTGGCATTCCTTGCAGGAGGCTTACGCTCAGCACTAGACTTGTATAGTGTAATGACGATGATGATGCTAATAAAAGAGTAATAATATGATAACGACCATAATTTTTTATCTATTGTGACATGCATATAGGTCACCGCTAAGCCCGACACTTGCAATGAAATGGAAGAGTTACTTAGCAGTGAGGACTTTTACTTCATGTAGGCTTAGTAAGTAATTCCAAAAATGTGATTGTATGCTTCGTACGCACACGTGTTTCATTTATAAAAGACAAGAATCTGCACATTTTTAAATTGCTCAGTCCCGAAATAGACATGTGCTTTTTTAAGCAGCAAGGAACAATCACGGTCTTTACCAAACCACATAATTTGTTCTTACTTAACTCTTATTGCTGTGTGCATTATGGTGACGGCGTAAGAGATTTTATCACCACATTTCGTTTCGTAGGTGTCGAAAGGGGTGACTATTTCCATACGGGATTCGAACCCACAACCTTTCAGAGCTATGTACAATGTCCTCCAGATCAAATTTCGGTCACGACGGCGCCTCAATGGAGACTAGTCATTTGCGCAGGATATGATTATAGTGCACGAGTGTGTGCGCAAGCATAGATGCACACTCTACTCCCTCACTCTTATAATCCGATGGGATGGAAATCCGACACGACCAGAGGGAGATCAGGTGCAAGACCAACAGCTTTACGTGTTTTTCGAGGTACAAGAGTGAAACACCACCCAACTTCCTGACATCAAGCTACTATTAAGAATTTCTTGATACAAAAACCTATCAACTGATTTTTCGCTAGACCCGGGTTTCGAATTCAGGAACACATATTCAACAGCTGCATTTACGACCACTAAATTAAAGTGGCCAAAAAAAAGGTATTATTGAAATTTATTTAAAAGTAAAGTACTAACCTACATCCTACGTTCAGCCATTGGGCAATCTTATTTTGACAAGACTCTAGAGCTATGCGTTGTTTGTGAGGAAAATAAAGAAAAAATAATCAAATCATTCCTTAAACATACTCGTTACCATAAAACAAGCCGAATATTAACCTATTTCAACTAGTAGAGATTAATACATAAGACGCATTACTTCAACCATAAATAAAACATCTCAACAAGCAAGTTTCACCCCCGCTGATCGTTCGAATTAAACCCAACCACACAGAATCAATTTAATAATAAATATTCACTTAACACCCGAACAACGTTAAGCCCACACAGAGTCCGTCATCCAACCGTCGGCAAATCTCTGTCGTAACTATTTTATTTATTCTCCTGACACCACCCAAGCTCATGGAGATAAATATTTAACATTTCCATTAACCAATCCCTCGGAGAGTGTTTTTGATTAACATATGGTAAACAAAATCATTATCCCTTTGTGATTACCTTATCTGAAATAATATATGTAACTTTTTTTTTTTAAATACTCACATGTAAATAATTATTTGAAAAGACGGACTGTTGTATTTGGTACATTGATCATAAAATAAAAATGGTTATACCGTCTATCTATGGAGGCTATGAAATCTTACTGACATTTCCTATAGTTGCCCCTAACGACGCTCATGGGACGAAATGGAGTAAAAAAGCTCTCATCCCGACCTCATATGGCTTCATATGAAACATTACTTTCATTTATCTATACGTTGTTAACGTAATAGAAAGGGCATTATATTTTTTCAAATGTAAAAAGTGTAAGAAGATGAAAGTGTTTTATCCGCCCCATGGACACCAAGGCGAGAAGCATTTGATAAGATGAATTGTCACTCTTGTGGATTGTTTTCCATCCCGAGACCGGGAAAAAATGGCTGATAATACAAATAAAATTGCTTCCATATAATATAAACTGACGGTTATGTTACATTTTCAATATCACTATAGAGCATTTTCGTTATCATGATGAATTATTTATGGATGATAATAACCCCTGGGAATGAGGTGATCGCTACCAAGCTATTTCTAATTTGTTTTGTGTTGTTAATTGTGCAACATACATGATTGTAAGCTGTTATTTTAAAAAAAGGCCCGCTGGGTTACTTGCTGGTTCTTCCAGGACAGAGGTTTTTTTTTCGAACCAGTGGTAATTAAACAAAAGAGTGACTTTCAATAAGTATTATTTATATTCTATATTGAATAAAAAAATCGATTTCTATTTCTATTTCAGTCATTTTCGATAAAAGTCACGCGCATGCAATTCTGTTTTGTACAGTACAGGCGTTTAATTCTACTATCGTAAGTGAACTCCAATTTTCTAGCTCACATAAAAGGTAATGATTTCTTATCTGATTAGACATTACTTTGTTATATTATGTTAATCCCGCCTCTAATTTATTTCTTTATCCCTTTTTATCCTGAAGATCTTATTTCCCAACATGGTATGTATCATGCAACGTACATTCAACCGATGTAGATACTTAGAGTGCACGTCATAATGTGTCAACTTCAGAGAATTTAATAACCCATCTCGAACCGTGGGTATCGTAAGATTTCTTCCAGCGAAAGATAGAATAACGATCGTCTAGATACCTTTGTAGCTTAAAGTGTAATCCGCATCTTAAAATTTCATAGTACGATAGCAGCTTAAAATTTCATAGTACTGGAAGCGAGTTCGAGCCCTTTCCTTTTTTCCTTTCCGATGCAAGACACGTTCTCCTTTAAGCACTTTTTACTTAATATTAATTTCTCTTCCATTTCATCCATGACAGCCTATCAAAAATCTGAACATAGGCCGCCCCATATATTGTGTCAGAGAAATGATATTTGCGGTAATTGGCACGCTTGGCAGGCGGTTTGGTAATCGCAGATTTTTATTATTTTGAACTGTTGTCAGGAAGATATATTATTAATGTAAAATTTAATAAAATCGATTAATTAATAATTTATTATAAATTCAATTATTATTTATAAATAAATTTTAATATGCTTACATTAAAAAAATTAAGTATTCTAATATGGTAAAATGTGAAAATGTATATATGTATTAAATAAAGGGAATATAGGTATTCATCCCCTAATATTACGGTACACCGTAGATCAAATAACATAAAGGATATATTTCGATATTCTTATTTTCATGGAAAAAATATTTGGCGGTAAAAACAATGAAAAACATGACGCTCGTTCTAAATGGCTAAATAAACGACAAGTATTTTAAAACTGGTATCAACATTTCAATAGCTTTTTTTTTATTGGTTCTGTGTGAGGTTTATATCCAAGCTAGAAAAACGAGAAAGTTATATATTCGACGCGTATGATTTTTATAGGTATGTATACTGATTTTTAGGAAATGGCTGTACCGATTTAAATATTTTTTCTATTAAATAGTACTACTGTGGTAGTACCATAAAAATTTGAAGAAAAAAGAATCTATCCCTAAGAGTGAAAAAATGGGGAACGAAGATTTTAATGTAGTTACTTATTTAAACGACATTCTTGTTGTTCACTTGAAATTGTGACATTCCTCAGATTTCACAAAAGGGTGAAATAATTAAATTTTTAATAAACAGTAGAACCGACGTTTGTACTAAGATATGCGAACGGCTCCGTGGCGCAGTGGCTTAGCAATGAGTTGCATCACTAGGGCCGCGGGTTCGAACCCCGAGAACAAGTATTTGTATGGCCTACAAATAATTGTTCTGAGTCTGGATGTTGGTCCTTGTAAAATGTATGTATGTAAACTGCCCCACGATATAGGAGAAAATCATAGTGTGGAGGTAACTTTTATAAAAAAAAACTAAGCGAAGTCGGTGCGGAATTACGAGTAAAGCCCCAAGCCCAACTTATATCATAAAAAGACATTAGTTATCATAAACTTAATCTTTAACAAAATATAAAACCAATTTTACATTTTTAATTAAAAAATTCTACACAGGTTTTGTTTCATAGTAAGATTTTTAGCTGTTGCTTATTTTTAAAACTTTACAAAATACTGAATTTCCTCCTATATTAGGGCATGTGAACGTCATAATTGGACCCACATAAATTCGCACGAGGCTGCTTCTATTAAATTTTACGACAAACACGAACCCCCGTATAACTTTGTTAATAAAGGATACAATATATCGCTGCCGGATGCGACTCGGATTTGAGAAAACACGAACGCCGACCTGCGAAACTATAACAATGACGCGCAAAATCTATAAACAATGAAACCTTTTAAAATTAATATATTTAAATCATGTAATACGCGAGAATTAAACATTTACTTATAACGGTTTGTTTAAGAAGAAATTTAAATAAGTTACGTGATACAGTTATTTTTAACTTTATTTTTTGAAAATAAAATTAATTTCAAAGTTTTATTTCAATTACGACTTAAAAATAAATTACCATTGTAATAACTATGGAGTTTTTATTAGAATAAAATAGAATATTTTTAATCAATATAGATCACATGTATGTAATTCTTATTGAAAGTATTATTTTACTTTATCACTGGTTCGGAAAAAAACCTCTGTCCTCGGAAGAACCAACAAGAAACCCAGCGGGACTTAAATTGTATGTAATGTATACATTAATAGAAAGAAAGTTAAAAGCTAAAATCCAAATACTAGACCACGATGTTGTTTTAGGGTTCCGTATTCAAAAGTAAAGTATCCTAATGCCAATATACTGTCTGTATGTCTGTCTGTCTAAATTGAAACCATATAGGGTGATTGACACATGTGACTTAGTTTGTCGATCTTTTCAATATTGGCGCATACTGCCATTTTAAGTTCCTAACTAGTTTTGTTTTTTAAATAAACCCCGTAACAAAACGGTCTGAAAGTGACAACTTTGTTGACACACACTTCTTTGTTTTCGAACACATAAAACTATAAAAAATATATTTGCACTCTACTCAATGGGCTCTAAACAAAAACATCCGACATGCTAGCGTAAACGAGGAAAAAAAAATTCTTTCACTTTGCATGTATGAGGCGCCACCTAAAAAGTAATTTTATTGAATTTTTTATTCAATAATCTATGTGCTATTAATTGACACGGATTTCTGTAAAAAAGGAAGTGTTAAAAGAATATAAATAAAAAAATCGCATAATAGCTTCTGAAGTCAGCCCTTTCCATCGCACGCTGAGTGTGCGTGTGCTATGCTTGGAATTTCTTTGGGGAATAAAGTCCGTAACGAGAATATCCGCAGAGAAACAAGAGTAACTGACATAGCCCAGCGAATCAGTAAGCTGAAGTGGCAAAGGGCCGACCATTTAACTCGAAGAACAGACAAGCGATAGAGAAGAAAAGTTGTCGAGTGGCAGCCTCGTACTGGCAAGCGCAGTGTTGGGCAACCCCCACTAGATAGAGTGACGACCTAATGAAACACGCAGGCAGACGATGGATTATGTATATTAAAGTTAAAATTACAGCCTATATACGTCCCACTGCTGGGCACAGGCCTCCTCTTATTTCTGAGAGGGTTTTAGGGCAAGGAAATTTCCGCCGTGCTCGGTGGTGAAGGAAAACATCGTGAGGAAACCTGCATGTCTGAGAAGTAAGAAAAAAAAGATATTTCGAAGACTTAAAGTTCGGCTCAGGACCGTACTTTGTGGCAATCTGTGGGGGAGGCCTATGTTCAGCGGTGGACTTGTGACGGACTGTTGTAGTAGTAGTAGTACTAGTAGCTTCTCAAGTCGATGTCAAGACATAGTATATCAATGAATTAAACCCCCTACTTCAGAAGCTATTATGTGAAAATTACTTAATTCGGTTTCGTTTTGGAATTCGGTTTTTACTTCAATTAAAGTTTATTTTTTATTTATCCTTTTGATATCTAGACTTAGAATAGTTGTTCTTTATTCATTATAGTTTTTAAAGTCAGTTTTTCCTTTGTACTTGATGTTCAATCTAATGATACCCTACTCGGTATAGTCAAAACCAAGATTTCCATTCGCTATAATGGTTCATCATTACAGCCCTTCACAAGTCCACTGCTGAACATAGGCCTCCCCCAAAAAATGCCACAAAGCACGGTCCTCAGCCACCTGCATCCATCGACTTCCTGCATGTCTTACCAGGTCGTCACTCCATCTAGTGGGGGGACGCCCTACACTTCGTCCGCCGGTACGAGGCCGCCACTCGAGAACCTTTTTTCCCCATCGGTTGTCGGTTCTTCGAGCTATATGGCCGGCCCATTGCCACTTCAGCTTACTAATCCGTTGGGCTATGTCGGTCACTCTGGTTCTGTTCTCTATAATGGTTATTTCAAGAAATTCGTTGTAGCTTCTTTTTATAACTAAAACATCCCTAGATTCTGTTGATGTGTTTACTATCAACAACCGCCTTTTTGAATCAAGTACTGTACATAGATTTAACTAATGATCATTAATATTTTAACGGTTATCCTTAACTATAGTCGTGAACAAAAACATCACAATTAAAATAGAAGTATTTTTATTTAAAAATACTAGCTACCTAATATCCTAAGCGACGTCAACAAGATCCGATCAGCACGCACTTGCAGTTGCCAATCTTCATACCCGGGGTACGTCAGATCCCTTTCTGACACATGACAGACTGGCGTGTTACACTCCGGGCTAAATTTCATGTCGTGACGTGACATATACCCGCAATTGGTTATAATATATTATATGGAATACCTAATGATCTGCGATTTTTTATCAGATTTATTCTATTTTTTTATATGAGAGGGGGCAAACGAGCATGCGGCTCACCAGATCGTACGAGTAAGTGACTACCGCCGCCCATGATCAACTGCAACACCAGGGGAATTATAGATGAGTTGCCATCTTTTTAAAAAAGAGCAGGCTCTTTTCTTGAAGGTCCCTAAGTGGTATCGTTCCGGAAAAATCGTTGGTGGTAGTCGATTCCACAAGGAAATTGTGCGAGGAAGAAAACTTCTTGTAAATCGCACAGTGGTGGACCGCCAATCATCCATATGGTATGGACGGTATCGCGAGGTTTTGACGCGATGTGCGATGATGAAATTGAGCGGCTGGAATTAGTCCGAACAAATGAAGTATAATGAACGCATTATGATAATTTAATGATCACGTCATTATCTACTACTAATATCTACGCTAACGTAATTGTAAAAGTAGACGTGGAAACAATTCGGTCTACTCTTACTGATCTAATAACCCTTAACTTTTCAAAGGTATTTTATCTCCATGTTTACTAAAATAAAAGTTACAAAGGCAAATACAATAAAACTACTTTTATGGATTTGATAGTTTAATTTTATTGAATAAAACTTTTACGGATTGTATCGCGTTTATTTAACTTATTTTTATATATATAATCCGTAAAAGTAGTTTTATTCAATGTGTAGTGTTCGCGTAAGTTTAATTTTACTTGTTTTTAATTACCGGCGTTTCAATCATGGGCGCTGCGAAACATCCATGATTACGGGGGGACTGAGGTGTTTGACGTCCCGTGGTCTAAGTTCCTTCGCTTATGAAGAGCCGACGGTGCCCCACGTGTTGGCGGAATTCACACGTCCTCGAAATACAATTTATTTAAATATGCATATTTCCTCCCGATATTAAACATTACCGCCGAGCATGTGATAAATTAGATGGGCATCAAAGTAGGACGCTCACGTATTTTAATAATTAAGGCTCACGATTAT
This sequence comes from Parnassius orleans, assembly GCA_029286625.1. Lineage (NCBI taxonomy): Eukaryota > Metazoa > Arthropoda > Insecta > Lepidoptera > Papilionidae > Parnassius > Parnassius orleans. The sequence goes on from JAGSMP010000018.1 coordinate 7,313,182, forward strand.
TAATAAAAAATGTAAATCACTCAAAAATAATATGAACTTTTAATGTTAAGCAAGTTCTTAAGCCGTGTAGCGCCGGCGTAAGACCCATATCATCCCGTGCGTATCGTAAGAGGCAACAAAGGAAAACTGAAACAGGAGATGGGCAGCAGCGTTTCCTTAAACTACCCAAAATAATTAAAAAAAACTGTGGTTGCCAACCCTCTTGCCAAGCGTGGCATTTATGGACAATATAAATATATCTCCCTATGATCATGGCTCAGGGTCGTGCTTTGTAGGAATCTATGGGTAAGGCCTGTGTTCAGTAGTCGTATTTTGATATGCTGTAATAAATGAGTGAAAAATCATAAATTATTAAATTTTTAAAAGTAAAAAAAAGTTTTGTTACACACAATTTTGTTACTGAAACAGGAGACTTGATTTCAAGTGGAGGTAAAATGTAAACCGTAGGATCTCTCCAACAAATACAGCTGAAGCTGGAGGGAAAATCTACTAAACGCTGATTCCGTATAATTCCCGAGTACGACTCACTTCGAAAGTGCTTTCAGAGCGCAAGCTGTTACTTTATATAAGCGCAGGTTACCATCGATTCCTACTTTTCGCTAATCTTCAATACGAAGTCGATCTTTTCAATGAAATCTTTGAAAACACTTTATTTTACTTAATCTACAAACGCTTAGAAAGTACATCGGTATATTTTTAACCGACTTCAAAAAGGAGGAGGTTCTCAATTCGAATGTATGTTTTTTTTGTGTGTATGTTACACGATATCTTCGCAGATTATGAACCAATTTTGATGATTATTTTTGTATTAAATAGGTTATACTTCAAGGGTGGTCAAAAGATTTCCCCCCTAAGGGTAGCAAATAAATAACTTCTTTTTAGCAATTTGAAATCGGTTTATTACTTTTTGTTATAAGTATTAAAATTGTTTATAGATTAGTAAATTATTGTCACACAGCTATATTATGGTTACAACCATAATATAGCTGTTAAAAATAACATAAAGCTACAGCTTTATGTTATTTTTTATTTACTTATATTAAAAACAGAATACATCTAAAATCCAAATTTTTATCTTACATATAATATTTTTTGCTTATTTTATTAAATTTTCTACTAATGGAGGATCATAAGTTGTCAGTATTTACCGGACTCCAAGACTTGAAGTAATTTAAAAAAATTGGTTGTTTAATAATTATATTTTATTTAATCTATTTGTCACTCCGTTTGCGTAGTTCCATATAGGTACTTAGAATATACTACGCCAGTATATTTAAGTCTATGCGTAGTTCGGTGTAGAACGACTGTTATTTAAATGTCATTTATAGGGTTGTCCGATGTGGCTCTATGACTTATAGGCCCTTTGTTTATGTGGGACTTATAACAAAAAGAATATTGCATATAAATATGCAGCATATATCATTTATCTTTCTAATTATTTTTCTATCTCTTTACTTATAATCATTGATTATCGCTTACTTATAAAGTATATATATTATTAAACATTAATTATCTCTATACCTGTCTTTTTCTATTGCTATTTAGTGATGAAACATATAATAGAATAACTTAGCATTTTTTAAATTGACGCGATTATTATGAGTAAGGCCGCTAATGTTTAAGATAATGATTTTATTATTTTTCGTTGCACTCAGTTCCATTGAAGATTTTTAGAATTATCCCTTTTTCTTAAAGTTTAGCTTAATTTTATTTTAGATCATATTTTAATTGTCAAGATATTTACTGAGATATCACTGTTATTTGTAAGATTTGTGAAAACGAAATCCGTTGAAATAATAGTTTATTACGAAAATATTTTCGAGACGCCCTTATAGCAATAAATACCTAAAGGCACTCAGAACTTGTTTCGCTTCAAATCTATATAAAATATTTATGGCGTTTAAGGAATTTTCTAAATTTCCGCCCCGAGCACTTTTCTAATTATGTAAAGCTCAAATTACTTCGGCGCGATCTTTTGCTGTATGTAAACGGGAATTTGTTCAATTTTCAATAATAATGTCTTCCAGACAAAATTTCGAAAACGGGGGGTAGTCTCTATGGAGACTAGCCATCTGCATAGCACAGGTTTATGTACGTACGGAGAGAAATCAGACGCAAGATCAACGACTTTATGTGCTTTCTGAGGCACGGGAGTGAAACACTGCCAACTTCCTGACTCCGGGAGACTGACTGAGAATTTCTTGACAGAAAAACCAGTAACTGATTTTTGGCCTGACCTGGGTTTCGAACCCAGGGATTTCATGATCAGCAGCCGCGCTTACGGCCACTAGACTCATGAGGCAATCATCAGCTCATCAATAGCCTTTTTGTATCGTAGTTAATTGAAAATAAATTTAAAATATTAATTTGTTGCATTATTAATAATCTCCAACTAACAGTATAAAAACTTAAGTAAATGATTACATGAAAATTTTTTTAAAACCTATAAGTACTCGTACATCAAATAATTGATACTTATATTATGAAATGGTGCGAGAGGTCATCATGAAGATGGTCATAATTAATTATAAAGTTACCTCGGAGCTCTCAAGATACGTTAGGCCAGTCTATTCACTTTAATTAAATAGCACTAAGTAAACATCAATGGCGGATTCGAATGGCTGTGCGAGCAGTTTCTAAGTTTTCGGCAGTAAGTCAACTCGAGTGCGATATTACTTCATTTGCAACTTTATAGCTCCGCATTTCCCTTCGGCGGTCGGGCGAGTGCTTGCTCCCACTCTTGGTTATTTTATGAAAAAAAATCTCTCAGGCAGTTTCCTTAAAATTATTGTCCCGAGAAGCCGCCCCGGTCCTTTGTCCTATGCGCAGCGGGGAAAAAATGCCTCGTAAATGGCTCGCTCTTGTTATGTTTTATCAAATAAAACGCTGACGATATATTTAATTAGTAACACCATTTTTTATTCGTATTTTCTTGTTCCTCAGTGTCCGTAATGAATTGTGTAATCGTGCATTTTGTATCACAATATTAACAAAGACATTTTTGTTGATTACGTCTACGCTATGTTTTTTTTTTATAAAACTGAAGTGACAAACGAACTCACAGTACACCTGATGGTAAGTGGCTTCTGCTGTGTATGGACAACCAGGTCACCAACATCAAGCAAGGCTACAGATGCGTTGTCACCTTCAAGGACTAAGATGGAATGCTTCACAACCCTGTAATTATACTTACTCTCTAAACCCTTCAGACCGGAACACATCGGTGCAACAATTGCTATTTGGCAGCAGAAATACGTAAGAAAGCCTAATATTTTCGATTGAATTCTTTCATATTATTCTATTCTACATTTGTAATATTGGCTAATTCTGACCACTAAAACCACTTTTTAATACTGCTACAAGTCGACTACTCAGTAAATAATATTCACTGTTAAAGTGCTACAGTTATACGGACGAACTCAAGTAGAGGCATAATGTTCTCAAGGCCAATATTGACGAATAAAATGAAACAAAAGCTCTATATTTTAGGCGTGAGTAACAAAATTTTCTACTGTCAAACATCTTTCTTTTACAAATCTACGATCATATTATAGACCTTACGATCTATAATCTGAGCTAGTACCATTTTTAAATGAAGTTCCTCTGGCTGGAGAAGAAACAGTTTAGGAACTTTTGGAGTTATCCATCCACTTTTTATAATTTTGTCAGAAAAAATAAAATAATTTGATTCATAATAAATGAAAATGAATAGACTTACCGTGTATGTGTAGTGGCGATGTAAGAATATCCACTACCCCATATCATCCCGTGGATGTCGTAAGAGGCGACAGAGGGAAACAAACCAGAAGATAGGCAGCAGAGTCTTCCTAATAATGACTAAAATACAAACTGGGGTTGCCAACCCGCTTGCCAAGCGTGGCAACTATGGCAAATATCCCCCTATGAGGCAATCTATGCGGGAGGCCTATGTTCAGCAGTGGACTTTAATCGGCTGTAACGGTAACGGTAACGGAATAGACTTTAAGATATTCTGTTGTAAAATTATTATAGAAATTTTAATCTGAGCATACCTGCCCTAATGCAATACCCGTGATGCATGTGTCGACCATTTCAATTCGACCAAAACTTTCAATTGCTGACGGAAGCGATCTACTGCGTAGGAGATAAAATAGGTGGAAATATTGCCGCGTAGGAGATGATTATGAATAGGAAGAGGTATTACGATGCCACATTGGTACAATGACACAATGGTGCCTTCTAGTAGTGTGTGTAACTTTGCCGATATACATGGCCTCTACGTAAATACACATACTCATAAGCTATCAAATTTTGTGACTTTGTACAAATGTTGGCCCTTGCACATGTTGGGCCATGGTCATAAATTTCATATTCATCAAGAATAGAATTTATCAGTCCACTGCTTGACATAAATCTGATTAAGATCTAACTTTGAATTTCTAGAAGTTGCCTAATATTTATGACAACATGAGATATATTTTTTTTAAATCATATAGTAGCATGTTTCATGTCAATAGGGGGGGGGATGGATACTTATATTAACCATAACTATTCAAGATAACTATTCAATTATATATATTTTCACACCTACTTTGGTATTGGAGTATGTGACGAAAATTTGCAAATGACCTACGATAAGAAAACGCAATACCCCAAACCGACAATTACTACGACGATGAGTTATGATATTAATATTTTATTAATCAAAGGACAAATGATATTAAATTCATACGCTAATTAGAAATGCAACAGTAACCTATATATAAAGCGTTTCTAAACAAAATGAGTTGCGACGCTGAGAGATGCGGGTTCAAATCCCGCACGGAACAAGTCTTTGTATGGCCTACAAATAATTGTTCCGGGTCTTGATGTTTGTCTTTGTGAAATTTATGTATGTAAACTGCCCCCACGATACAGGAAAAAATCCTAGTGTGGAGGTAACGTTATTTAAATTTAAAAAAAAAATACTAAAATTAATTATTTCTCTTATATTTTTAAAGTTGGAAATAACATAAAGATTTAATGTTTTCATTTTCGTAACCAGTGTCATAAACTTTTTTTATCTGCTCACGTTTTAATGCTACATTATAAAGTGGCCCCGCGGGGATGATTGTAGATATTAATGCAAATTTTTGCAGACGGCGAGCACGATGGCCTGACTGCTCTGTTGGGATCGGCTTCACCCGACTTGGCACTTGCCTCCGACGCCTCCAACAGCCTACCACTTCCTGACCACGATAATGGTTAGTAATCTAAACCTAAATTCTTTGCTAAAAACTAATGTCTACTTTCGTACTCTGAATTAATTCAGCAACTATCTTTTTTTTAATCTATGCATAATACCAAAGAATAGAATAGAACAAAATAGTTTGGAAAATCCAAAAGTGCACACATCATGAGCGTTTCATTTAATTTTGATGAAAAAAATAAATTGTATTCCTGACTTTTATAATATATTATTTACGTGACTAAAAAATATGAAAGCGCTTTTAAATTTCTAATAGTACCTAATAAAACTTGAAAATCATTTTATTAACAAACTATGCGTACTAGGCTATTGATATGAAATAGGTAACCAGTTGATGTAACTCTGAAGCTAATAAAAAAAACCGGTCTCGATACGTCAATTTTTTCGGGAGTTATCGTGACCACATATGGGGATATGATAGAACCATTTTAAGAACACAAAATTGCTTGACCTTGACGTGTCGAGAGTAATGCACTACCTAACACCTAATAACACTTCGCGTTATGAATATTATAGAATAGATTTTTTTGTTTTCAATATAGATTACAAGTAATTCTTAATTCTTCTCTGTCCTGGGAAGAACCAGCAAGAAGCTCAGAGAGACTTTTTTTCAAAGTAAATTAAGAAAGGTTATATAAACGATATACAAATCTTATTTAAGAAAACCATGTATTCATTTATATTATAATAACCCCTCTTATACAGGTTTTGTTTAATAAAATATTTAAACTTGGTAATAGAGAGACCTTGTATATTTTTTGGGACTTTTACTGGGATTGACAAATTAATATTAATCAGGTATACCTCAAAACTTTAAAACAAGATTGTACAACCAGTGCGTGTTGCCAGTGATGACTTATGGATCTGAGACGTATCGGATATAGTAGACGGATAGAGATCCTTCACTGCTGGCCGTATGAGGAAGCTCAAGGTCACTCAGCGTGCTATAGAGAGGGCTATGCTCAGAGTTTTTCTGTGTGATAGAATGTAAAATGAGGATATCCACAGTAGAACCAGAGTAACCAACATAAAGTAAAAGATGCAAGAAGTCGATGAGTGCAGGTGGCTCAGAGTCGTACTTTGGTTCTCCGAACTTTTGCTTTCCTTGTTCTTTTTGACTTATGTTCAGCAGTGGACATGTGATGGACTGTAATGATGATGATAATGATGATAAGGATCTAAAAAATGCTTGAAACGCAACATATTAGCAGTACTCCCGTCCATCACTCCAAATAACCTAAAAATGCTTGAATTAAGAGGGGTTGACTGCAGTAGTCCAATGGAGAATTCGAACATAATTTCGCAGACTGTACCCTTAATCATGGCTACTATGTCTTAAATTAAAAATAATAAGCAAACAAAAGTTTCCACTGATTATTTTTTAAATATAATTATAAAAGCATAAACGCTACATTTTCTAGACGCAAACATCCCTGATTCTTTATAATATTGTACATTCTCATCCTTAATATTCATGCACGTTTAGTAACTGTGTTAGTACTTCGAAGCACATCAGTTAATGCAAATTACGTCAAAGGATAAGGGGACGTACGAGAAACGTTATTAAGTGAAGAGATAAAGCAACGTATGAAGACATTCATTGCATAAAAGAGACCAGAACGCCATAAAGTGTACTCGGGACGAGCATACGCTTTGACTTATTTGGTTTGCGTATATTCGTGAAATTTAAGCAAAGAACTTCTTACATACGAATACTGTGTACTCTCCACGTTGCCAAAGGCGACCCTTTACTTCCGTCTCTTGATGAAATTCCTTGACAAAGATGAACGGTTTTCGTTACGTTCGCAATCAGAGATAGAGACTTTGAGGTTAGAAGAAATGTAATGCCGATTTCGCTTGTAAATATTTAACTCAAAGGAACTCCATTTGTTACGTCCTGGTTAAAATGTTACTAACGCAAAATAGCTGTTTACGTAATGATACGCATTAATTTATGCTGCGCGAATTGATGAATGTGGTTTCGAAGCATTAAGAGAAATAGATCGTTGCGTCTCCCGCTTTCTCCCCCAATAGGAACTTTTAAGATTGATGAGTTCGCCGCAGTGACATCTCGCGGAGTTCACTTAAAGCAATAGGGACTAAACTTCCCCAGTTTTAAGGCTTAAGTACCGTTAAATATAGGTATAAGATACTTTATAACAGCCTGTTAAGGGTATCTAGCTAAGTGTGTTGATACTGATACTGAATTTATTATATTAAGTTTGTCTTGATGCCCGGAAAACACAGAATTTAAACTTCATGAATGTTTTGTGAAAAATCTAGTAATCTCATAACATGTTTTCATTTTGGAGGAGTCGGCATATTATTTATTCCTTGTTTTCTTGGTGGTTCAAACTATTTACATTGCGTTAAGGCATAAATCCTAAATAATACATCCTACATCATGAACTTTGAATTATTTTTAGGAAATACACCCTATATTGACCAATATCTTAATGCATAACCTTATACCTTTTTAAATACCGCCATGCTTAAAAACATTCTTCTCAAGCAATAGATGGCATAATATAAATGAAAAATTCTATCAAAGAACTGTTTGTAGCGCAATTGCGACAAAAACTAAATTAGTCAATTTGTTTTAAACACAAGCTTGATTGACAAAGAAATATGTAAATTATAAATAATTAAAATCTTTGTTCACAGATGCATATTTGCATATAAACATGCTGTAACGGATGCGCAGCCAAGCAGTTTAACAAAATGCATGAAATACTATGGAAATACTAAACTTAGAGTGTCCAAAAATAAACTTTGAATTAAAAATAAAAGAATCTACACAATAATAAATAAAGGAACTAATAAGAATCAAATAATTTCCCCATTATATCTTCATAATATGTCAGTGCTAAGTCATAGTGTATAGAAGATTTAAGTACTTATATGAGATCACCTCTGAAGTGTTAAATTATTCAATAAAAAAGAATCATTCCAATTGGTTCACAATTAACGAAGATATCGTGTAACAAATTTACAAAAACTCCTTTTTTAAATTCGACTGAAAAGGGAAGAATAATACCACCTACAGTTCACAGGGTAACTCATGTGACCATCACATGTGACGCAATCTCCGGCTTGTGTACAAGTTGCGGACTTTCCCAGCTCCCGACTCCCAAGTGCCATTTGTCATCTGCATCTAAAATTTCAAAGCAAGTTTATTTTAGAGTGGAACGTTATTCGCGTGATTGCGAGCTGTTACTACATACAGATGTTGCCTGTATATCTATATAAGCTCAGCCAGCGCTCCAACGTATAACCATTTAAATTTGCGTATAAATTGCCATATTGAATCCATTTTGTTAATCTCTCATTGACAATTCATTAACAGAAAGTTCATGGCCTTAGACTATTAGACTATCGAAATACAAGAATTTTGAGAGATGGAGAAAAACCATTTTAAAATTAGTTGTGGCTGCGAACTTAATTTTGAATTTGATTTAATTGTTATTTATTAGTGCTATTACGGATTGCTACGTTACTATGCTGAGTCTGGTGCATCTTCAATGTCTAATGCCCATCCAAAAATGTAACATTTATACTAAATGCCTCAGACCACGATTTGCCAATTTCCTATAAAGTTAATGGGACATATATATCCCACGTCTAGATACTGTCTCCCTCTTATGTAATGTAAGAGTACATGTTGAATGTAATACATAATATATTGTAGAGAATTAAGTATGTTGTTTCCTCAGATATGCAGGTTTAGCACGTTACCGAGCACGCACAAACAGCAACCAAAATTTCAACTAGCAATTTCAGTGATGCCGACAAAGATAGAACTCGGTTTGCTCGCGTACCATGAAGTTTAAGTATGGGTCATAAAGGAACTCACGGTCCACCCTAATTGTAAATAGATACTATCCCTGCTTTACTGATGTCATCAGGCAAGGAATTCTAACGAAGAGTATCCTGAACTATGAAGGACTTACCATAGAACTTTATTACATTGCTATTACACGTTAGTATTCTGTGCAACCTATTCACGCTGCAGCTACAATACGCTACTGTGTGACTCTAAAACTTAAAAGATAATGCCCTCAATTAGCGCGGCTCAGTTTGTAGACTTCTTACGAAATAGACTTTTAGTATGCTCATGTTACGTGCAACTGTAGTTTCATTTCGTGGTTCAATTTCCAGCATCTTAAAACTGTTAGCATATAATGAAAAGTACTCCGAAAATATTTACGACGATTCGATGAGTTCTTTATATGTTTTTACTATATATTAAGAATATTATATCCTACTTCTGCTTCTTATTTAAACCCTTAGACAAAAATTAATCTTTGAAACTTCAAACAAGAAATTTCGTCCAACTCGGAAACAATTTACATAAACAGCCGCGGGCAAAAGCCTATTGTTGTCATGGCTACGAGTCTTGATTTTTCAAGCTTTGCAGTCCGCGATATAACTATTTATGGTTCTGAAAATAGAGTGTTGAATTCTTTATTTGCTATAAATGGCAATGACCTAAAGAATAAAGAATATTGCCTTTTGAATGTACTGCATGAAGCTTTCATAATTTTGTTCAATTTTGAATTAATTATTTTTAATATACACGTTAAAGTTAATACAATCATAATATGCAAAATTAACATCTTTCTTGATCATAAACCATAAAAAATCTGCTTTTTACCATTGAAAATAAACTATGGGCGTCAATGATGAAAGTTACATAAAGCTTTCATGTAAATACGACACATCTTCTCGTCATATTTACTTTTTGAAATCATACTTTAAATTAAGAAAACAAAAGTGTACAACTAGTGCGTGATGCCAGTGATGACATAGATGTGATACATGTTCCTTCACTGTTGGCCGCATGAGGTCGCTCTGCGTGCTATATCGAGGGCTATGCTTGGAGTTTCTATGCGTGATAGACTTAGTAATGAGGATATCCGCAGTAAAACCAGAGTAGCTAGTAGCCCATAAATCAGTAATCTGAAGTTGGTCAATGGACCAGAAGTATAGCTAGACGAACCGACAACAGATGGAGAAGAAATATTCTCGAGTGGTAGCATCGTACAGCTAAGCGAAGTTTTTTTTTATAGGATAGGGTGATAAACGAGCACACAGTCCACCTGATGGTAAGTGGTTGCTGTGACCCATAGACATCTACATCTATCCTCAATAAAGAACGGGACTAATATTGAATGTCTCTTTTCCAGTAAAAAGCGTCTCCGGTTCTCTACACTCACCACACGAAACACAGCAGTGTTAAGCTGTTATTTTACGCTGGTATTCTGTGAGAGCGTGGTCCTTCCCCGGTCGAGCCGACCCATTAGTGCTACAACTATACTACTAATATAGCTGCAGCACGACTCTACCACGTATAAAACGGCGACGAGCGGCACCCTTCTCAATGGAGCGACGACCTGGTAAGCACAATGCTTTGTGGCATTCCTTGGGGGAGGATGATGATGATGATGGCATTTGAAGCATTCCTTTAAAGATCTATACACACAATATTGGCTGGTAGAATTTATTTTTCTGTCTAGGGTACATCTATTTCCGTCGCCAAGCAGCAACGCATCTACAGCTGTATTCCGATTCATATTGTAAGAGCGCTAAGTATTTTACTGTTAAAGGCTGTGCGGCATTTTATTAGTTTAATATTAAAGAATGGATTTTCTTAATCCTTTAAGAAAATCCAATAAATAGGACGAAATATTTAATTTCACATTTAGTAGCTACTAAAAAAAAGTAAATGTAAAAACTTCCATTTAAACGCTAATTGTAACGTGGTAAAGCCATGCTGCTGCTATATAAAGGCTGCAGCATTAATGGGTCGTCTCGACCGAGGTAGGAAAACGCTCTCACAAAATATCAGCGTCAAAGCTGCTTAATGCTACTGTGTTTCTTATAGTCAGTGTAGAGCACCGGAGACCCTTTTTACTGGTAATGAGGCATTCCATTTTAATCCTCAGGGTCGACAACGCATCCGCATTTTGATTCTTAATCGAGGATAGATGTTAATGTCTATGGGCCGCAGCATCCACTTACCATCAGGTGAACTGTACGCTCGATTGTCACCCAAATTCTATAAAAAGATTTAAAAAATTGTCAGCCAGTCCTTGAATAAACATTGTAGTGTTCCATAACGAACATAATGCATAGCGTATCAGTTTCATGACAGTTTCAACTGAGGAATTCAACATTTCATCATATTTCAAACACGTCGGCTTACGCTCATTTATCACAACAGAACTCAAGGTACAACCACATGTCAGGGCGACAAATAGTTCCAGCCCGCCTCTAACTGAGCACCGACTACACAACGCCATCTTACTATACAACGCCATTTTATTACGACGGTAAAACTAAAAGTTTCCAACCGGAGCAGCGCAGGCTCCTTGCGTCATATTTGTCACTTATATCTCTCACGTCAAGCTCAAGAAATTTATGTTCCTAAATTGAATCAGGATTCAGTTTTATACTGTAGCAAAAGATTTGTAACAACTCTTGAAGCTAGCTGACTCCCAAACTACGAAGGTTATACGATTAATTTTATTAATTTACAAGCACGCGTCCTTGTATAATCGAGTTTGGTACAGAAATACAAATTGTGTAACTCTAACAGAAATATAAATTATGTTTACTGTAGCGCACAACTCTATTAAATGGTGTATCTCGAGACTTGGTTTTGAATTTGGGACAGTTATCGTTCGGCACTTTTGATTGTAAAGAAATAAGTTATTCTTTTCTGTTTATGCGTTGGCTTGTTTCCAAAATTGTATTACGTGCCTGTGAATTTTGTCAAAGAAATATATTGGCACTTTTCCGAATCGTTTTATTGGCTATGTTGCACACAAAACAAAAGTGTCTTCTGAGACCAGTCAGTCATACAAATATGATAATAATAAAATGATGATAAAGTCTCTTTATTCCTTATCCCTAAATTTTTACATTCTACATTCTAATGTTGTTTAGTACTTATTGTTAGTATTATTAGCTTATTTTATATTAGTTATTGTTTGTACGGTTAACTATGTATATTTTCAGAGATATGGATCTCATTTTGAGTAAAGGCCTCCTCCATCTGCTTCCACAATTCTCTATTTTTACTTTTACTCATCCAGTCTTTTCCTGCATACTGTATTATGTCATCAGCCCACCGTTTGTGTGGTCTTCCAACTTTCATTTTGCCAGATACCGATACTTTCCATCGTGTGGTTTGTATTGTGCACCTATTATCTGGATATCGTGAGACGTGTCCTGCCCATTTCCACTTTAACGTTAGAGCTTGCGTGAGTGCATCTGTTATTTTTGTTCTTTGTCTTATTGTATTGTTTTTGACTTTATGTATTTTATTTATATTTAAGATGCTCATTTCCATTGCTCTCTGTGTTGTATTTATTTTTTGTTTCACTTTGTTTGTATATGTCCACGTTTGGCAGCCGTATAGTAGACTAGGCTAGAGGCAAGTGTCCATTACAGTACTCTTTATTTTCATACTGTATTTTCCTCTTAGAATTTCTTTTAGTGACCAAAACTTTCTCCATGCAATTTTTTTCTTCTTTCTACTTCATCTTCATTGGTTTCATGAAGGATATTTGTTTCCCCAAGTAAATGTAGTTTTTTACGTATTCTATATTATTTCCTTTTATGTTGATGGGTAGATTGAGACTGTTGGTCATTATCTTAGTCTTGCTTACATTCATTTCCAAACCTACTTTTGAACTTTCTTGGTCTAGCGAGTATAGCATATCATTAAGTTGTTTAGCTGTTTCAGCAAATATGACTATGTCATCTGCAAACCTAAGATGATTTAAACGACGCCCATTGATATTAATGCCATATTTTGTCCAATTTAAATTTTTAAATATATTTTTCAACACAGCAATGAAAATTTCGGTGACAAAGGATCGCCTTGCCTGACTCCTCTTTCTATTTTTATTTGGTCACCTCTCCTTTAACCCTACTTGTACTATTCAAGTATATATATATATATATATATTATAATTTTTATTAATTTATCGTTTACATTTGATGTTTTCAATGCATTCCAGATGAAACGATGGTTGATACTGTCTACTACAACCATCTAAAAAATTCATTGTATTTTTCTATTAGTTGTTCTCCAGTTTGTGTGTGGTCAATTGTGCTGAATCCTGAGCGGAAACCTGCTTGTTCTATTGCCTGAGAAGCGTCAATTTCTTTTGTAATTCGTTTTATTATGATAGATGTAAAGAGCTTGTACATACTTGTCAGTAGATTTATGGGTCTGTAGTTTCCGATATCTAACGGGTTTCTTTTTTTATAAATTAATATAATGTCAGATGTACAACATTGCTTTGGTACCATTTCTGTGTCTAATACCATATTAAAGAGGTGTGTTAAGTGTTTAAGTAAGATAGGGGCACCTAATTTAAGGGCTTCGTTTGTTAACCCATCGGGCCCTGGACTTTTTTCATTTTTTAGTATTTTTATATGCGAGAGTATTTCTTCTTCTTCAATTGGTTTAACTGTATTTACTCTAGATTTATTATCAATTTCTTCTTCCAATGCATTCTCGTCTTCCTTCTTTTTGTATAGTTTATAAAATATGGTAGCATGTCCTAACACATCTTTTCTTGACTTAGTCTCTTCAGAGTTGTTTTCTAGTTTTTGTATCCATTTTGTTTGAAGAGTTAGTTCCTTGAAGGCTCTCTTAGTGCTTCTAAAGCTATTTATATTTTTTGTTATTATTATTAGTTCTCTATGTTTAAAGTAGTCGATTTTTGTTGATTTATTGGTGATTTTGAAGAGTTTGGTAAGTTCATTTTCTTTTCTTTGTTTTTATTCTTTGTGTTTATTAATTCTAAACACTCACGCCTGTCACCCAGATCTACCCCTCTGGGTGACAGGCGTGAGTATTTATTTATATGTAATTCTGTGCGTTTCTTAATTAGTTGTTTTGTATGTTCGCTAAGTATTGTATGTCGTTTCTTTTGAGTGTATTATGCTGGATATTATGTTTTCTTCAAGTAAGTCATAGAAGTTTGAACATTCTCAGGCGTGGTAGTTATATTGTCTTCAAGATTGGATTTCAGGCTTTCAGTGTATTTTTGTAATTTCGTAATCTGTTCTTGGGTTTTTATTAAGGTTTGAAATGTTTTTCTGCTTTTTTTTGGTTGGTACAAATGAAACGTTATTCGTAGTAATCTGTGGTCCGAAGCAAATTTGACTTGGTTTAGAACTTTAATGTTGCTTACCATGTTAGGTTTATTAGTTAAAATAAAGTCGATTTCATTTTTGATCTTTTGATTAGGTGACGTCCAGGTCCATCTTCTTTTAGCTTTTTTCTTGAAGAATGTGTTCATGATTGACAACTTGTGTTCGAGCATAATTTATTAGTCTTTCGCCCTTTTTCTCCGTAACCGTAGCTTCCCATACACAAGCATTCTTCTTTCTTGGGCCACCCTATTTTAGCGTTAAAGTCACCCATAACTATTATTATATTATCTGCTAAAGAGTGTGCTTTTACCATATCGCTGTAAAAGTTGCGATATCTTCTTCTTGCGATGCCTCTGTTGGTGCATATGCCTGGATTATAGATATATTAAATCCCTCGGTTTCTAGTTGCAGTAGGGCAACCCTTTCAGAGATCCCTGTGAAATTAGATATCATATGTTTATGTTTTTTCTTTACCAGGAATCCTACCCCATGTATTCTCGATATTCTTCAATGCTGTAGCCAGTTTTCTTTACTTCGGATAATCCCTGTATATCAAAATTGATTTCTTCTAGTGCATAAGTAAGTTGTAAGTATCGTTATCATCGTATATAAGTATCGTTTCAATTGATGAAAGGGATCTTACATTAAATGTACCTATTTTCAAAATGGAGTTTTCAACTTTTTGCTTTTCATTTCTAACATTTTTATTTTTATTACCAATTTTATTACAAATTTTACTATTACTCTTGAATTCTTCAATGGAGGGTGGTGGTCTAATTCCCCACGAGGACCAGTCGGCTTGGGGAATATTTCATTGTTTCTGTTATTTAGTTTTACTTTAATTGGTGTGATGTTTTTTGTTCCGGTGGCTGATGTTTTTATGTCATTGTTTCTGTTCATTAGGTTTAGAAGGGCAGGAAAGGGAACTTTTTCTTCCTCTCATTATGTCGAAAGCATTTGTCCTATTCGTTTTTGATGGCGCGTACTGTTTTCGAAGCTGTTGTATATTTGCAGGTGATGTCGATAAATCCCGCTTACGCTTCTCGTTGCTTAGTGTTTTTTCTTTGATGATTAGTTTATCATAATCTATTACCGCAAAGTTTCCCTTTTTCCTTTCCTCTATCAGTTTTTCTCTTAATTCTTTCCTTTTTTCTTGAACTTCTTTGGGATAATCTTATACATTTTTAAATTTCTTCTTGTTTCTCATTATTTCTCCTTTTTTCCAAGCATTCACTAATGACATAAGTACTGGTCTTTCCCTTTCATTGCTATTGACTTATTTGCCAATTCGGCGTATCTCGTTAATATCTTTGTTCTCAAGGAAATTTTTAAGTCAGTACCTATTTTTTCACTGTCAATTCTATTAGTTCCAACACGGTTTCTTCTGTTTCTTTGAGTCCATATATAATAATGTTATTGTTTCTTCTGCTTCTTTCCAATAAAATCTATATCTAATGCAAATATGATAATAACCTCCATAAAAGTTTTAAAAAAAAAAAAAAAAATATGGAAATCCTTTGTTAATACATGTTTATGAATATAAATTTTTCCTATAAAGTCATGTGTCTTCGTATGTCAAATAAGCTATCTATTCTCTAGGGTATTTGACCAATTATTTTGTCAGCTTTTGTTGTTTCGGTCGCGGATGAGTTTGAGGAATGAAACATAATAAAAATGACTACAAACTGCGGCTACATTACATACTACATTTACTTCTGTAAGACGTTCTTTTCCTTTTTCTTAGTCAGCCCCTAAAATCCATTGTTAGGCATGATTCTCTCACGTTGTAGGGAGAATTTGGAACTATCTAAATGATTGGCAGGCTAATTGGCGATCGCTTTAATAGATCGTATCGCAGCTTTGACGTAGGCCGGCCGGCAACGCACCTGCAAGTCCCTGGAGCTAATACATATAGGTTGCGTAAATGTTTATTGAAATCTTATGCTATTAAAATTCCTTTTCTTTTTTCTTTTTTTTAAAGCGTTACCTCCACACTAGGATTTTCTCCTGTATCGTAGGGGCAGTTTGCATACATAAATTTCACAAGAAAAAACATCCACGGCCGGAACAATTATTTATTAGCGCGGCCCATAGCGCTGCAACTGATTACTAAGCTACTGCGCCACGGAGCCGTCATAATTTTAAATAGAAAAATATAGACTGTATTAGGCTTAAGGATAATGTCGAATTTAAATAGGTAATATTTTAAAATACTTTTTTTATTTAATTTAAAATTATTAAACTTAAGACTTACAGTACTGCTTATTTAATCTGTGGTACTGCTTTGGTATTCAGTTTTAGAACCATTAGTATAAATTTAAAAAGTACTTTTGTTATTTAATAAATATCAAATTATTGCTTCGAGGGATTTTTCACGAAAGTAAATATTTGAAATGTGTATACTCGAGCCATGCACAGCAACTCTTAAAAGTAAAAAGATAAATTTGCTACCCAGGAAAGGAATGCGACAAGGAAAATAATTTGTCGCATTGTTATGCGCTCTCTATGGAATTGTTCACTGCTACAAATTCTATGTCCTTTAAAAATCTACAGAAAACTCGCGTACCAAACATTTGATAATGTACTCGTATGATTGCATTTAGTATAGCGATTTTAATAAGAGTATAGTAATTCTTCTTTTCTTCTATACCTAATAAGTCCACTAGACATGAGCTCTAGACTTCCTACAGATTGATCTTTACTCTCAGAGATATGGTATCTAAGGTATCATTTTAGTCTTAGGATTTAATGGCTTAAAAATATTTAAGAGTATAATTTCGCAAATTATATTAATTTATTTCCATCAATTTCGTAATCTCCAAAATTATTTTTATTTGTACATTGCCTGTTTGGCGCAATTACTTTCTTTTTCTTTAAATGACCTTAACATTTTTATTGTTTAACATTTTCATTTTCATTAGTCCGTACAATTATAACTTTTTAAGATAATGCCTTAAGTGAACCGAAGTTAATTAACATTACTGTTTTAAAAGCTTTTATTTAACTTGCAATGTATGTTTGTTTAGGGTCAAATATTGCAACTGAATTTTAAATCAGTTATCCTCAACCGATTGAGCTAAAATTTTGCATACCTACATGTTTAGTTTGGATGACAATGTATGGTTAGCTAAGTAGCGTCATACGAAATCAAATATGGCGGACGGCTCAAGATGGCGGTCCAGTTATTTTCTATGGACTCCCGTGATATAGGTAACAAATGACAGGGTTTGCTGAAAAGAATACGAAAATAAAATGACGTCCCTCTAAATCTAATATGGTGGGCACCCAAAGATAGCGGACTATGTTTTTTTATTCAAACCCATGATATGGATATCAAATGAAAGGGTCCGCTGAGAAGAATACGAATAAAATGACGTCCGCGTTTTGCTCTTCGAGGAGATGGGGTACTACTACCCGACTAAATGTTAAGGCTTAGCGGGGTCGCGTCTTAACTAATAGCGGCGTACACCCTGGGCAAATTCTAGCGATGGTGAAAAAATTAAAAATGGCGGAAAACAAGATGGCCGCCTTACCAATTTAAAGAGTTATTATATGTTGTAGGCACCGACAAAGGTCAACTGCTGGCGATAAAAAAAATCAAGATGGTGGATCTAAGATATTGATCAAAAACCAACAATGACGCATTAAATTAAATGACTTAAAAACATGTCCAGCAATAACTAAAAAATAAAAAATAGATAAATAGTAACATTTTTAAAAACAAGCTTTTATTGAAATGCTCTAAAAAGAAGAAAATAAACTTTAAATTAAATCAAACCCATCAATTTATTACATTACACAATGATAATATTTTCGAGAGTCATTACGAATCGTCTCGCACGCAGACTGGACGACTTCCAGCCTCCCGAACAAGCCGGTTTCCGAAAAGGCTTTAGTACCATAGACCACATACACACCCTTCGGCAAATTGTGCAGAAGACCTAAGAGTACAATCTGCCACTTTGCCTTGCGTATGTGGACTATGAGAAAGCCTTTGATTCCGTCGAAATTTGGGCGGTGCTACAGTCCCTTCAGCGGTGCCAAGTTGACTGTCGGTATATCGAAGTGCTGAAGTGTTTGTACAGTAGGGCTACGATGGCTATCCGAGTACAGAATCAGAGTACGAAACCTATCCAACTGCAGAGAGGTGTAAGACAGGGTGACGTTATATCCCCGAAACTCTTCACCGCTGCATTGAAAGACATTTTCAAGCTACTGGACTGGAAAGGATACGGTATTAACATCAATGGCGAATACATCACTCACCTTCGATTTGCCGACGATATAGTCCTTATGGCAGAATCGCTGGAAGACCTAAGCACTATGCTCAATGACCTCAATAGTGTCTCCCAACGGATAGGTCTTAAGATGAACATGAACAAAACAAAAATCATGTTTAACGTCCATTACACACCTATGCCGGTAGTTGTTGGGAGCACTAAGCTCGAAGTTGTTGACGAATATGTTTACCTGCGACAAATAGTCCGACTAGGTAAGTCCAACTTCGACCGAGAGGTCAAACGACGGATTCAACTCGGTTGGGCAGCGTTCAGGAAATTACGGCACATCTTCTAGTCAGGTATACCTCAAAACTTGAATACGAGACTGTACAACCAGTGCGTGTTGCCAGTGATGACCTATGGAACTGAGACGTGGTCCTTCACTGCTGTCTGGATGAGGAAGCTCAAGGTCGCTCAGCGAGCTATGGAGAGGGCTATGCTCGGAGTTTCTCTGCGTGATAAACTAAGAAATGAGGATATCCGCAGTAGAACCATAGCCCAACGGATTAGTAAGCTGAAGTGGCAATGGGCCGGCCATATAGATCGAAGAACCGACAACCGATGGGGAAAAAAGGTTCTCCAGTGGCGGCCTCGTACCGGCGGACGAAGTGTAGGGCGTCCCCCCACTAGATGGAGTGACGACCTGGTAAGACATGCAGGAGGTCGATGGATGCAGGTGGCTCAGGACCGTGCTATATGGCATTCCTTGCGGGAAGCCTATGTTCAGCAGTGGACTTGTGAAGGGCTGTAATGATGATGATGATGACACAATGATAAGATCAGTTTTTCGAAAGATATCTTGTTCACATCCATACTGACCAACCGACGTCTAAGTGAAATTATTTTCAATTAACTTTTTTTATATAATAATCGAAATATATATTCTTGTAACTACGTCAGAAGTATTAATTATTATTTTACTATTGTTGTACTTTTTTTATTATGTAAGTGCAATATAAAGCTGGTGGAAGTGATTGAAGTTGAGTGGATCGCGATTTTTTGATTTGGTGACAATAGAGCACTACATCTCCGCTTCGCGTTCGATGTGTGCAAAAAATTGCTTGTGCTCCAAGACCTTGTAAGTGACAGTAGCAATAGTTGATGATACGGACAAAATTTAAAAAAATGTGGTGGTATGTGATGATAAAGCCCTTAGTCAGATGAAACGGTTCGTTACTAGTAAGAAGGATTTCGTTTCTCCATATGAAAAAAGGTATTTTATGCTGCAATTTCATGCTGGTATTTTGGGCGAATGTGGTCCTTACGAGCTGACCAATCCGTTCTGCAGACATAACACACGGCAGCCCTGTGACAATACCATATATAGTCCCGTGAGTGTCGTGAGAGGCGACGGAGAGAAACAAACAGGGAGGTGGGCAGCAGTGTCTTCCTAATAACAACTACTAAATAAAAAACTGTCTTTATCAACCCTCCTGCTGAGCGTGGCAGCTATGGCAAAATTCTCATCTATGGGGGAGGCCTATGTTCAGCAGTGGGCTAAGAATGGATGGATGATGTCAAAAAAATAAATTTTCATTAAAAATGTGTTGTAGTATAAAAAAGCAAATACATGTTGATTTTGGACATATTATGCAATAAATATTGCTTTTATGAAAATGATCATATCCTCTGCAAATTGGTTCCCTTAGATATCGCTTCTAAGCGATCGGCCACCAATTTTACCTTTATATAATTCATGGTGTTTTTCTTGTTTGTTGGCGTACAATTAAGTATATTTTATTCATTCATTCATTCATTCATCTCGAAAAAAAATTTCTTACTGCTATTAAAATTGAGTTTCAAGGTGAGTTTTCTCTGACGAAAAGAAAACGTGCCAATAAACTCTACCTGTAGTCTCATTTTTATATATTTTAGTATGAAACAATAATATAATATTATTTATTATAAATGAAAATAAATACACTTATGGAAAAGCAAGTTCAAATAAAACTATATAAAATTATTTAGAAATAATTAGAATTTTTTCTTGAACACTACTAAAGTGAGGAAAATCATTCTTGTTTTATATTAAAATGTATTATTGAGATAATATACAATATACATATATTCCTATAATTAGAATTACTGAGAAAAATTATATTATTAGTACGACTGTATGATAATTTTAAATTTCAGTTATATTATTGTTATAAACAACGTATATTATTATGTTACGTAAGCAATATTTATTCAGAGACTATTTTATTTACACAGAAAATATTATATACAAAATAAAGTATTTCGAATAGGGCCCACAGTGAAAATGTCTCACTAAAGTAAAAACTTTAAAAGGAAAAGACCAGAAGTACGCTAATTAATAAAACTCTACTCGTTGCCTCTGGCGCTTTTCTGCGGGATATTTGAAATATGTAAATATCATGCAACGAATACTCCTTCATAAAAGTAAAAGAACAAAATCGCTACTCAGAAAATGAACCAAGCAAAGAAAACTATTTGATTTTTTTTCATTTACCACGCCCTAAGGAATAATTTGTGGTCGCTACTTTTAAAGAGAAAAATAAAATGTATTTATTTATTTAAACTAAAAACTATCATGACAGGAACAACTGGAAACAAACTAATGCGAAAGTGTAGATAGTTCTTTTCGTGCATAACAAGAATGTGGTCATTAACTGTAACAAACTGTAAACAATCCTACCCTAGTTAATTCGTAACATTCGCGTTAAAGGCGCCTTGTCGAGTAAATTGGTAGGGAGGGGCGCGCGGCACGGACAGCAGCCGCGGCCGCCGCCGTTTCCATGCATACCCGTCTGGAACACACAGCCCAATCCGCCCCAATAAGTCACTATTATATATTTTTCCTCTAAGCATTTAAAAATAAAAGTTGGGCATGTACATATGAGAAAACTCGTAAGGTGGGTTTCCGCTGCGTAGATTATCTACACTATATTTTTCAAGTTTAAATGCTTCAGTTACAGTTTTTTAACCGAAAATATAAGAACTTTTTTCAGGTTTTTAGCCTTTTTTGTATGATGCTGAAAATATTTGATTAAATTACATAATCATTTTAAAAATTATATATAATACGTAAAAAATATATTGAAACTTATTAATGCCACCAGAAATTTCTATATTACAGACCCTCTGCTCTCTCTGTGTTGTGATAAAGTGTATTAAGCAATCTTTTTTTATTTTTTTTATTTAAAGGACTTTCGTTATTATTAACATTTCAGTCCCATTGTACCTTATAACTAAATAGCACAAAACAATTTATTAAATTACTTATACAATATACTTAACAAATGATAAACCATTTGAGCAGCATATTTCTAATATATATTTGATATTACCCTACTAAGCAATCTTGAACTCGAGCATATTGTACACACTGATGTTAGTTGGAAGAAAACGCATTAGCCAATGAGGAGCTCAACGTACTCGTAGAATCGTTGTGTAGATGAAAATCTACTCCTAAAATGTAGCATACATAGTTGCAGTAACAAGCGATTTCGACACAGTAACGACTAATTTGCATTATCGGCCGACGTTGTTAATAGGCGTAAATTGAATACGTTAAGTGAGTACATAAATACCCGTTTATATATTTATTATTTATTCTATATTATATAGTAGATATTAAGTATGTATATTTTACTAACCATATTCTATTTATTGGCATTTTTTTTTATAGGATAGGGTGACAAACGAGCACACAGTCCACCTGATGGTAAGTGGTTGCTGTGACCCATAGACATCTACATCTATCTTCAATAAAGAATCAAAATGCAGATGCGTTGTCATCCGTGGGGACTAAGATGGAATGCCTCTTTTCCAGTTAAAAGGGTCTCCGGTTCTCTACACTCACCATACGAAACACAGCAGTGTTAAGCTGCTATTTTACGCTGGTATTCTGTGAGAGCGTGGTCCTTCCCCGGTCGAGCCGACCCATTCGTACTACAACTATACTACTAATATAGTTGCAGCATTGCTCTACCACGTAACGTATTACCACGTAACGTATTGTATCTTATATCTTTACTACCTATTTATTAAATATATGAAGTGACTCTTTACACCTGCCACAGTTTCTCAAATCATGTAGGGTTGTTAATTAAAATTTTAACTAAATAAGAAATAAACAATTCTCGAACCAACAAGACGGTCAGCTCGTATTGGAAAACTTACTTACCATCTTCTTCCAGTCTCCACTGTTTCTTTTAAATTAAAAACTAAAGTAACAAACGAACTTACAGTTCTTCTGATGGTAAGTCGCTACTGCAGTTCCTAGACACCTGCAGCTAACTTCAAACAAAGAAGGCTACAGATATAGACACAGATATAGAACTTAATTATTATGTTGGCAGTATAAAACTTAACATCAAGTCTCCTCTTTTCTCCTTTAATTGTGAACCACAGATAACTTTATTATATATTGTTAATTAAAGTTCAATTAATTGACTATATAACTTGGTAAAGTCACGCTACAGCGTATTTTGTCTGCAACACGAATAGGTCGGCTCAACCATGGAAGGACCACGATTGCACAATATACCAGTGTGGAATTCCAGTGCAAATTTGCTGTGCTTTGTATGGTAGGTGACTATAACTGGGGATCCTTTTACTGATAACGAGGTATTCCATCTTAGTTCTAATACGTAATAACACATCTACAATTTGATTCTTAATCGAGTATCCAATTTTATCATCACTCGTGCGTGTGTGTACTCGTTTATCTCCTTACTTATTGTCTCCTTTATGGCCGTCTATGGACCACAATATTAAATAACAGACAATTCATAAAACTGTACCGTTTTCACGCTGATCTACGAGTATGTGGTACATACACCGAAAGTATTTTTATATTATTAAGACGCATAAAGTGAGATTTGTGCGGTATACTTTTATGAGCGCTAAATATTCGCAACCGACGCTCTTTTACCGCCAACCACATAGACACAGCAGCGAGCGACAGTTGTTAAAGTTTAAAACTTATTTCATGTTTCATAATTCAAACGGTACCATTCCGTCGGAATGAATTAAACTGGTCGAATCATCTGCACCAGAAAATGGCAATTATGTCTAGTAAATACAATGCGCCTTTAATGCATAAAAAAATCGAATAGAAAATAAACAAAGTATGAATTTAAATGAAATTAATATTACGGATTTTATCGCGTTTAGTTTTAACTTTTTAATTCCTGTTGTTTCGGGTACAGCTTAACAGTACCCATGAGCCGGGGGTGGGGACTGAGGTGTTTGACTTCCCGATATCATAGTTAGCCTGGCCAACTTCAGCTTTTGAATATTAATTTTTTGTCCAATCTACACAGAACGAGCTTACAGTATCTTCAAGTCTTGCAGGGGTATGCTTGAGTTTGGTTTCAATTTTATTAATTATTGAATCCCAAGCAGATGGTAGCATCATCCATTTCCATGGACAGCTAATTTCATACAATGTGACTCTAGTGTCATGAATTCTACTGCTTGTTGATCCGTTGCGTTAGCAATTTTAAAAGTAACAAATTATATACTAGTAAAGAGCTATGAGTTTTGAGATAGAAATATATAGTTATCTAGTTCAGACCAAGATGTCTCATCGTTCATTGCGAATAAACATTGATTATAGACCTGTTGTATATTTGGTTTAGTAAAAAACATAAACACTCACGCCTGCCACCCACAGGGGTAGGCAGAGACTATGGACTTCCATTTGGCACGATCCTGACACACCTCTCGCCTTCTCCACATCCATATACCTAATGTATATTTGGTTTAGTAAATTTTATAATAATTATGAAAGATAAAAGGCCAAGTATTTATTGACGCCTAATGTAGAGTTTTGTTGCAAAATGATAATGTTTACTGACTGTTCTGTCCACAGAGTTCATAGTGCACTTTTAAGCTTAATATTTTCTACTGTTTAAACCGTCTAGTGACAGCACTGCGTAAGATAATTCACTAATGCATGTCATATCGTAGGTATCTTAAGAGGCGACAAAGTCAAATTAAATAGGAAATGTGCAGCAGAATCTTTCTGATAACAAGTGAAAGTAATAAAAATCTACGAATTCCCACCCGCCTATGGACTTTCGATAGGCTATAATGAAGATGATGAAGTTAATTAAAAATCCACAGAAGTAACTGTCCAATTGCTGTAAAAAAATCTCAAAGGCACAAGTTAAAAAGTATTTCCGTTAATTAATGAAACTCCGTCTTCACTTGAAGCGCTTTTTCTGCGGGATATTTTAAATATGTAAATATTGTGCATCGAGCATCCGCTCTGCGACATAAAAAGACGGAATCGGTGCTCAGGAACATGAATAATTTTCAGTAAAGAGTTATGAAGGTTGTGATTAAAGAAATTTCTATCGGGCTTAATAACTGATTTAAAAGAACTCGGTATGTTATGCATTTGCATGAAATCAAAAGCATTTGCAGTTATTCTGGTTTATTATTAGTTTACTTTTGCTGCACTACCTCCCATATGTTTATCTCTGCTTAGCCTAATGGTTGACTGGGAGAGAATGCCTTAAGGCATTAAGTCCGCCATATGTACGATTTTTCTTTTGTACATTAAAATTTAAATAAATAAATTAATTAATTAACAAAATCTCCGATGTCAACTAAATGACAAAAATAATGGAATAATCACCGTAATTTTTTTATAGGATATCTGCCCCAACTAACAAACACATAAAGTTTTGCGATCATTGACCATATAAATTGGCCCATTTAGCCGTCTTCAAAGAAAGGAGGAGGTTAACAATTCGACTGTATGTTTTTTGTATGTATGTTAAGCAATATCTTCGTCAATTTTGAACCGATTTTGATGATTCTTTTTTCTCTAAAAAGTTTATACTTCAGGTGTGCTCTTATATAAATTTGGAGAATAAATTAAACCTCTTAATTTTTTAATATAACTGCGGGATACGCAGATGAAAGCACATTTGTGGAGATACGACCATATTCGCAGAAAAGATCAGTTGTGTACTCGGACTAGTCGGGATAAAATCCAGTTCAAAAGAGAAGCTATAGTTAAGTATGTGAATCTCTCACAGAAGTCAGTCATCAATAAGGTTGAAACCAATCTTATGAGTCTCGCTCGAGTACAGGCGTAAAGTAGCCATACTTTCGGTATTTTACAAGATTCATTTCGAAAACTGTACGCAAGAATTGCATGACTTAATTCCTCCCCCTCTATTTTATCGTCGGACCACCAGACACACGCCTGACTCCATCCTTTTGTCAACGATATACCACGCATTCGAACCAAAAGGTTACTTCGTTGTTCGTAATGCTTACACCAGGAGTGGAATAATTTGCCAGCGTCTGTCTTTCATTCGATTACAATTTTGATGTCTTCAAGGCTTTTGTTAAGCTAAGTCTTCAGGCTCATCTTTGGCTGCGTCAACACTTATCATCAAATGGAATAGTAGTCAAGGGCTTAAAATAGTTAAAAAGGTGCACTCAGCATTCGTTAAGCAAATAAAGTATATTCGTAGAAAGAAACGAAATCAAGCAAGAGTATTTATAAAATGCGTCATTTTGCGCTTGCTTGAAAACTATGGCGTCCATTTTTTTTACTTGGGGAAATGCCTACACATACCCGCCTCGCGGGGGCTTGGACGGGTTATGTCGGACTCGCACCGACTAAAACCCCATGGTGTTCCACCTTCGTCAAATATTGGCAGGGCCACGGGAACGCTTTCACACACATCCGCGGCCCCACCAGCGCTGACCGCCCTATGGCGACCCCTCCTCGGGAGAGGACTACTCCTCCCCCATCTCCTTCTCAGTTACTGCGCACCAGAACACATGGCGCGCCCTCCTCCGCAGCCTCCAACTTCACATGCGCAACGGACGCCCCCGTGTCCGATGCGCGAAGGCCATGCGGCCAGGAAAAACTAGCACTCAGAAGCACCAGCCTTCCTGACCCCAGCGGTGGATCTGGTCTATGGCTCCGCCACCAACCAAGACTCGGCTGTGGAGATTTCGGCTCGCAATACCAACACTCCTCTCCCCCCGCAGCCCCACCACACGTCAGTGTCACGGAGGATAGGGCAAGTGGCGCATCGCCATACCAACACTCCTCTTCCTCCCGACTCCACCTCGGCTGCAGCGGTAGCGGCAAAAAGCTGAAGAGTTATTCATTAATTTATTTTATAAGCCTTTATTTCCCAAAAAATAATTACATAAAATTAAATATATTACAAAATTTCATTTGCATTTCCAAAACCAATCATGCTTCAAAGAAAACTGCAACAAACATTTAGATATAAATTTAGCCAGAATTTAGAATAAATTTTATAAATTATGCTCAATAAATCGTTATATAATATCATTAAAATCAAATATCAATTAACTACATTGTATAATTATCAAATATAAAATAATGAAATGAGATTACACAATTAAACAATTTAGATTAATTTATAATAATAATAATAAAATATGTAGTGGTTAATTATCACATGTTATGAAAATCAATTTACAGCAGATTAGTTATGATAACATAATATTCAAATTATTACTTTTTTAATAAGCATTGATATTTTTTATTTATTTATTTGGGTACCCATTTGCGGGTGAAGGCCTCCTCCATCTTTTGCCATTTTTGTTTATCTTGTGCGAGTCTCATCCAGGTGGGGCCAACTGTGGCCACAATGTTATCACACCACCTGCGTCAGGGCCTACCGCGTGGCCGTGGTACTTCGCGAGGTTACCATTGGAGGACTCTCTCACTCCAACGTCCATCTGTAGCTCTTGCAACGTGGCCTGCCCATCTCCATTTTAATTTACATGCTAATTCTGAAGCATCTATTACTTTTGTTGTTTTTCTTATTTCTTTATTTTTTGTCTATCTCTCAACTTAAGGCCTAACATGTTCCTCTCTATTGCACGCTGATAGACCTGAAGTTTGTTTATTATTGTTTTTGTTAGTGCCCAGCTTTAACAGACCTAGAGTATTGTTGGAAGAATAATAGTATCCATTGCTTTCTTTTTTAGTCGCGTCGGTATAGGAGACTTAAATATTTCTTTTAGTGACCAGTATTTTCTCCAAGCACTTTTTATTCTGCGGTCGACTTCATTTTCAGTTTATCAATGTATTTTGCACCTTCGTAGGCACTCTAACGCTGTTTGTTAGGAGACTCGTTTTTTCAGTATTCATGGAGTCCGCACTTTCGACTCTCTATATTTAGAGATATCAGCATGTGTTCTAGTTCAGCATGACTTTCACTGATAAGGATAACGTCATCAGCGAATCGTTGGTGGTTTAAATACTCTCCATTTATTTTTATGCCAATATTATGCGAGTTGAGTTGTCTGAAAACATGTTCTAAAATTGCGTTAAATAAATACGGCGAGATAGGATCTCCTTGTCTCACTCCTTTCTGAATATTAAATGGTGTTCCTTTTCTCTCTAATTTAACCACAGCCTTGCTCTGTTTGTATATTTCTTTCAGGGTTTTGATATATTTAATATGTACTCCTTGTTCTTGGAGCGTCAGCCATAGGCCCAAAACACTGACAAAGTTATGAAAGCTACGCACGATTTCTATAGCTATAAAACTGTAAAGATATATGTGTTTTTACACTAAAGTATTACATGTATTCTTTAAACGCATTTTGTATTTTTTTAAATTAGTTTCCTAAAATTTATCTCATATTTTTATTTTAATTGGTAACTGCTGCCACGTTTATGGCAGATGCTATAAGTGCTCGCGTTGTGCCTGAGTCACGACTATTTATTAGGCGTGTCACGCGCGTCGCTAAATTTACCCCATTTTGGCAGAAATCCGCTCGAGTTGAGCTTGACGCCACACGACATGCGCCACAGATTAAACAGTAACGTGCGAGGGCTTAAAATTTACCCAATTTGCAAAATTATTTCTGCATAATAAGTACTAGTGACTAGAGAGTTACCCTTTGTTGTTAGTAAACCCTTTTTATATTAAGAACTTAGTTTTTGTTACAAAATCCTTCGAGTAGTTTAAATCAAATATACATAGATGGACGCGGATACGCGACTTTGTTTTATTCTATTTAGTTAAAATAATACTGTCTTAAGTATTATAGTATTCCACCTATTTAAACATATACTTTAAAAGAAAAAGTACCAAGTGTGAAAATAGAGTACCTATTATTAATTTGATTTGCTTTTTTTACCACCACTAGTGTTTGTTCCTTCATCTACATCTAACAAATACTTGTTATTAGTAAAAATCTTAATTGCATCTTTACATTCTAATTGTAAATGAAGATATATTTTTAATATTTTTTATACATAAATAATTATTTTTCATCCCGTAAATCATTCATTGAAGAAAAAGCTCTGAAAATGCTAAGAAGAAAAAAAGTATGTAAATGCTAAAGTGACTGGAATGGATAGCTAAGATAGTAAAAATAATAAAATATACAATTTGGCATAGTTGATAAAACTATTTCATTGTTACTGTCTTAAGTATTATAGTATTCCACCTATTTAAACATATACTTTAAAAGAAAAAGTACCAAGTGTGAAAATAGAGTACCTATTATTAATTTGATTTGCTTTTTTTCCACTCATAGTGTTTGTTGCTTCATCTACATCTAACAAATACTTGTTATTAGTAAAAATTTTAATTGCATCTTTACATTCTAACTGTAAATGAAGATATATTTTTAATATTTTTATACATAAATAATTATTTTTCATCCCGTCAATCATTCATTAAAGAAAAAGCTCTGTAGTAGTATGTAAATGCTAAAGTGACTGGAATGGATAGCTAAGATAGTAAAAATAATAAAATAAAAAATTAGGCATAGTTGATAAAACTAAGTATTTTATTGTTATCATAAAGCATAAAGTATGTTTGTCTAAAATAACGTACAGTACTTTATTATAACGTACGGGTGGCAACCCTAGGCATAAGCAACAATAGCATTTATCGCAAACACAAAACGAAAAAGGATAAAAGAGACACGAAAACAATGAAAGTTTAAACAGTTAGATTTGACGCCCACCTGATTTAGTGGTACCTGAATACCAGATTACTTACACATAAGTCCTCGGTTCGCATCGCAGTCGAAACAAAATTAGTTCCAATTTTTTTTATATGTATGGATTTTATAATATATATATATTCACTGATGTGAAATTATGAAAATATATAACATTTCTCTAATGTTAATCAAAACCACAAAGAAATTAATTCCTATCATATACACTCGGCGATACAGGAAATGTTTTAGTATTAAAGCATGTATATATAAGTAGCGGCACGAAAGTCTAGCGGTGACCGTTATTGCGCATAAGTCTTGCTGATTGGCTCGTGCGTATCGTTTGCACGCGCTGATTGGCTCTCCAGTCGCATTCGTGTAATTCAATTCGTGCGCGTCCCCTCCACGTTTCGTTCAGCGCTAAACTTACGTGCCGCTACTTGTACCATATAGTCTGGCACTATTTCATATCATTTTCGATGAATAGGGTAACCATGTATAGAATCGTTTGCATTTTTAGTGTTAAAAATTATAAAATTGGGGTTATTGGTACAAATCAATCTATAATGATTAAACCATTATGTCTCAAGATAATTTTTTAATCATCACCATCATCATCATTATCATCATTAGCCTGTAAAAGTCCACTGTTGGAAATGGACCTCTCTCGTGGTAGAGAGGATTTGGACTGGACGTTACGCTTGGCAGGCATATTGACGATCGCAGTACGATATACGATTGCGGATATTTCGCAAAATAAGTATCTAATAATAAATATGCTAGAGCAACGATTATATATTAACGACCTAGTAATTGAGTTCTCTTTTCTTATAAATTAATATAATCTTGTCATTCCTTCCTACTTAATAGAATATGACACTCTGTTTCTAGAAAACATAACGACGTTCCGTGAAGTCTATATAAATACTTACCATTCCTTGAGATTTGATAGACCACAATCCTTGTAGAAGAACACTGACTGTTTTTTTCAATTTACAAAAAAAAAATAGTATCGATATACGTTCCATATTATGGTAAGCCTACAAAAGAAGCCCTCAGGCGTGTTCAAATTACCTATTGCTGAGATACGTAGCAAATCGTACTAGCGCTCAGACGAAACACTAAATCTGCACGTCAAACGACCATTGTTCTTGCGGCACGTCACGTTCTCTCAAAGTGCTGAAATCCAAATTTAATCCAATACAATACCAAAGCGAAAATAATTCGCTTTACAAAAATGGTTTTACGTGTCGTGTTGTTTTATTGTTCCGTCATATGTTGAAAGTTAAGAGATAAGAGCTTTTGATGGTAAAATGGAAACAAATATGTTACTTCATTTACTAAATATTGGCTTTTTATCATAGTAGCACACAGTCCACCTGATGGTAAATAGATGCTGTTGCCCTTAACCCTTGATTAAACACCTACATCTATTCTCTAT
This sequence comes from Parnassius orleans, assembly GCA_029286625.1. Classification (NCBI taxonomy): domain Eukaryota; kingdom Metazoa; phylum Arthropoda; class Insecta; order Lepidoptera; family Papilionidae; genus Parnassius; species Parnassius orleans. Next base: position 7,344,245 of record JAGSMP010000018.1, read on the forward strand.
GTTTTTCATAAAGCTGAAGTGACAAACAAACGTACAGTTGAACCGATTGTAATTGGCTACTGCAGTTCTCCGATACCTGCAGGCCAACTTCAAACAAACAAGGCTACAGATGCGTTATCATCTCCGAGGTGATAGAGCACATGTAGCCTTCTGCAGATGTAATGCCTCACGGCTTGTAATTGTACTGGCTCTACCTAAGCCTTTCACACCGGAAAACAGCAGTGCACGCACTGACGTACGACTAAAGTAAAGTAAAGTAAAGTTACAGCTTATATACGTCCCACTGCTGGGCACAGGCCTCCTCTCATTTCTGAGAGGGTTTTAGGGCAAAGAAATGTCCGCCGCGCTGCCCCAATGCGTGTTGGCGAACTTCACATGTCTTCGAAATATTTTTTTTTTGATTTCTCAGACACGTTTACTCACGATGTTTTCTTCCACCGCCGAGCACGTGGTAAATCAGCACTTAAAATTGCAATTAACAATTTCATTAGTGTCGGCGGGGATCGGACCCGGGTTGCTCGCGTACTGTGTAACTTACAGCGAGCGCTAACCATCTGAGCTACCACGGCTCAGATGGTTAGCGCTCCTGGGCATAAATAGAGTCCTCTTGCCTAGTGAAAAAGAAGTAGCTGTTATCCCAGACGACACAGCTCCCAGAGCTCACATTCTTTAGTATACTGATTCTCTTACCCTTCAAAACGTAACACAGCGGTAGGTGGTCCTACACAATTTCCTAAGTTCTACTGTATACTATTAGCTCTAGCAAATTTATAAATCTATTAACAAAGTGTTTTCTACATTACTCCTACTTTTCTTTTGTAAAGTTCAACGTTTTTCAAACATTTTCGAATAAAAATAACATCATGTACAGATAGGCGACGGGAGAAGCATCATCACTCATCAGGTATCAGCTTTGCACTCATCAACTCTCTTATCAAGTAGTGCGTATGGGCCAAATCTTTTAAATAATGCAGTAGCGTATACATGGAAGGATCTATATCCAGCAATCGATTAAAAGAAGCTGGTAAAGAAGAAGAGTGACAAGTAGCCTTACCGTGTGGGGAATTCATCACCTCATTTCTCCCCGTGAGTGTCAAAAGAGGCGACTATAGCAAATATCATAAAAATCTTAAGACTACCAATAGATGGCGGTATAGCCATTTCGTTTACGTCAGACGTAAAATACACATACCAGCGACGAGCTACCGCGTCAAAAGTGTATGACGACTGATTCTGCGTACGTCGATCCGTCTGCCAAGCGTGACGAAATCCTTCATGTTCAGCAGTTGAATTTTACAGGCTGATGATGAAGAAGAAGACAAGTACAAGTAGCCTAATGTTTTTATTTATTTAGTAGAAATAATGCTGGCAATCGAGCATCCCTAAATTACCTAATGCTCAATGGGTACTTCGCCCATAGACAACTATATCTATCCTTGATTAAGAATCAAAATACAGTTGTGTTGTCAGTATTGAGGACTAAGTTACAATACTTCATTACCAATAAAAAAAACTGTCAGTCTGCACTTAAGAAGTGAAACCTCTTAGCTTCACAAACATATATATATATACATCTGTATTGTATATATGTATCTGAGCGAGATGGTCACGAGAGTTCAGTGCTTTTTCCCCTTCCCAAAAGTGCCCAACGGGCCTAAAGAAGTTTGCACTTTAAAATGTTTCACTTCAAAAGGAGGTAGGTATTCTGTGCAAGCGTGGTGCTTCTCCAGTCGAGCCGACTCATTCGTGCTGCAGCTATACTACTCGCAACGTGGCTTATGCTCACATAATATAATGACTATATGCGATGATAAATTCTGGAAGCAAGAGAATGTTACTAATTGCTGAACGCAGCGACAACGTCACCTATTTGTCTCGTCGTCGTGAACGTGTCACTCTCCAGTTTGGGGTGCGCGGTAAATCAACTACAACTTTGTTGGGTAGACGCGTGGCACGCTTGAAACTGCTAATGGGATTGAAATGTCCTACTTCGCTAAACGAGTTTCGGAGATTGGTATGTTTACATTAAAATTCCATAATATACGATTATATACTCTGAAACTACTACTATTGCTTTGGAAGTAAACGACTTTACTGACATACAATTTCAGAGTACTATTTAATCTCATTTGTTGATTTATTAACTTGCCGTAAATATTTATATATTTAGGGTTCCTAACGTCAAAAAAAACAGAACCCTTATATGTCTGTTTTTCATCCGTCGGCCTGTCTGTCTTACGAGGCCCTTTTTACTTAAAAACGAGCAGAGTTATCAAGTCGAAATTAATATCAAATACTAAGGTCTACGGTATCTTGGAGGTTTAAAAAGCAAGCTTATACGTCAACGTAATCAAAAGGTACAGCCATTTATGGCACATATTTACTCTATGTGCTCTATACCTATGCTCGCAAACTCACTCAACAAAACCTACAGGGTACTTCCCGTTCACCTAGAATCATTACTGACAATAAGCAAGGTCTCGCATCACATGTAAAGGCAAAATCCTAGAATTATTAATTTATAGTTATATCATTCATTCATTCATTATTTACAGCGTATCAAAGTCCACTTCTGAACATAGGTCTTCCCAAAGAATGCCTACTTTTTTTTCATATAAGAGAATCTGATCTGATGATAAGTGACTACCGCAGCCCATGAACAACTGCAACACCAGGGGAATTGCAGATACTTACTAGAAACAACTTGAAAAAAATTGCGGTCGCTAACCCGCCTACCAAGCATGACAACTATGGCCAATACGGGGAATATTTGCCATAGTTGTAGTTATCTAAAATATAAAAATTAATGTTTTATTTGTTAGTATCTTATGCGCTGCCATACCGTTCATTAGATTGTAAAACTTTGTCAACTTATTGCTTGCACTTGCGCGAAGGTTATAGGCATAGTACAATTAACTTACAGTAGGTGGCGCGCGTATCGTACCGACAATTTATTTGAAAGTTATAGATCATTCCATTTCGATGAAATTATTAGCATTCCTAATTAAACAATATAACTCTTCCAAATTTAAAACGCTATTTCCACAATTATTTCTTCTGCGGCAGCTACGTGCCTGGTATCGCATTATTTTTTTTGCGATTACAAACTTACGTTTGCATTTGGATTACGGAAAGTGATATATGGGATAACATTTTTTCCACTGCGAAGGTAAGTTTGCCTTTCAATCCGACTTACCTTTTCGTTAAAGCAAAGTTCGGTGCTTACCTTACCTATAATTAAATTTTGCGGTAAGAGTAGGTACCTTATCTAAGTTTATACAGAACCCTGAAGACGCGAGTCCTATTAATAGAGATAAATACAAGATAGCGTCTCGTTTCCATTAAAAAGAGTCTCCGGTTCTCTACATTCACCACAGGAAGCACAGCAGCATTAAGCTGCTATTTTATGCTGATATTCTGTGAGAGCGTGGTCCTTCCCCGGTCGAGCCGACCCATTCGTACTACAACCATAATATAGCTGCAGCGTGGCTCTACCACGTAAAATACATTTTCCCTTTTTTCAAAGCATTATGAAAATTCGTGCACGTGAATTTTTAGTAATATTATGCTTCTACTATAGATTAAAATAGTTAAACTATCAATGTGACATAAATTGAAAGAGATAAACGTAGTAAACAGCATTCCACAAAGCCCTATATTTTTACATTTTTTTTTTGTTTTTTTTTTAAAAAAAACGTTACCTCAACAATAGGATTTTCTCCTGTATCGCGGGGGCAGTTTACATACATAGATTTCACAAGGACAAACATCCAGACCCAGAACAATTATTTGTAGGCCATACAAATACTTGTTCCGTTCGGGATTCGAACCCGCGGCCCTTAGCGCTGCAACTCATTGCCACTCAAGCCACTGCGCCACGGAGCCGTCATATAGACAATAACAATTCAAAAGTAAACAAGAAAAATCTACTCTTGATCCCTTATAATCACAGTTTGGGTCTTTTAGATCTTTTGGACTTGGAGGATAAGTTGTGGGTCAGAACTTTGTTATCTTAATGCTATACAGGGACATGCGTTGCATTCTAATAGTAAGGAATCGTGAAATTTACTTCGGAATCAACTATCGGATTACAGGCGATGGAATCGTTGATTGCAATGCTCATGTATCATGAATATGGATATTTTTCTTTATTTACTATTTTCATAGTTGCTTGCGATTGTTTCATTAATTGTTTTGTTGTAACATTTTGATAAATTTGCAGCCTTTCGTAAAGTAGCAAATAATATTACATACTCGTATATTCTAAAAGTTTAATACTACTTTTAGGAATGAAATAATTGAGATTAAAAACCTTTACTGCTCAATTATTAGACATTTTTGAACATAACTTTTGACTACATTTTTTTTGCAGTATTATTTCAATTAAACTTTAATTTTAACGTTAGTTTAGACCCATTTTTTGTTTTCAATATTTCGAAGACATGTGAAATCCACTAACACGCATTGGGGCAGCGTGGCGGACACTTGCTTGCCCTAAAACCCTCTCAGAAGTGAGAGGTGTTGTGTGCCCAGCAATGGGACGTATATAGGCTATAAGTTTACTTTATTTTACTTTGAGGCCCTAAATGTATTTTGTATAAAAGCTTATTACACGCGATCAAATTGATTAATGTTGTTGTCAAAAATTTTAGAGCGTTACAAATTATTAACATTATTATCACATGATGGATCACCCGACATTAAACCTCGCTACCACTTGTCAGCGTAATCACAAGGACAAGCAACGCACATTCACATATTGCGAATTTAAATTAATTACAAGACGTGCTTGTTTCATCGTGGAGTAATAACGAGGCAACGGATGTCGCGTCTTGCGAAGACATCAAACTGCTGTCTCGTTATGTTAAACATCGATTCATTATGTTATGCTCTAATATGACAAAGGTTTACTTATTAATTTTTTTTTTATATAGTATAAGGGTGATAAACGAGCACACAGTCCACCTGATGGTAAGTAGCTGCTGTAACCCATAGACATCTACATCTATCCCCGATTACCAATCAAAATGCAGATACGTTGTCACCCGTAAGGACTAAGATAGAATGCCTCGTTTCCAGTAAAAAGGGTCTCCGGTTCTCTACACTCACCATACGAAACACAGCAGCGTTAAGCTGCTATTTTACGCTGGTATTCTGTGAGAGCGTGGTTCTTCCCCGGTCGAGCCGACCCATGCGTGCTACAACTATACCAGATATATAGCTACAGCATGGCTCTACCACGTAGAGATTATAATCCTTATAATCTCAAGCAATTTAATATTTTTCAACGAAGGATATTATAAATAGGGAAGTATTATTACAAATTCAGAAACCGATTATAAAGGTCATTATTTATGAACGTGTACTTCATGGGCTAAATAATAAGTTAGGTATATTCGTAATTACCGCTAGTTGATAGGACTCTACTTTCTGCCTAGGAGTCTGTCTGGGGTGGTACCACTCTCTTACCCCGCCAAAAATAGCAGCCTCGCACTACTGTGTTCCGCTCTGAAGGGTGTGGGTGTAGAAAGCCATTATGATTACAGGCTGTGAGACATTCCATCTTAGTCCTCGGAGATGGCAACGTATCTGTGTTTTGATTCTTAAACGAGAATAGACAGATATACGTGTATGTTGTCTATGGGCCACAGTATCGACTTACCATAAAGTGGACTGTGTGCTTTCTAGTCACTCTTAATTGTTTAAAAAAATCTAAGAGAAGTTCTTGTCTCAGTTGAGCGCTCAACCGTACATTTTATTTCTTCTCTTTGTCATCACAAAAATTAAACTGCAATTAAAAAAACAAAAGCTATATTAAACGTTCAATCCGTGTGTTGTGCGGTTAAAAACTGCGAGATAAATAACTTTAGTGTAGTCCAAACACTGCAGGGTCTCGATGTAATATAGTGGTTGTCAGTAAGTAGACGTGTTGCTCTATAAATGTCTTTAATTAGATATGCAAATATATTGTGTAAATATTGTCTAATTTACAAATACTTTGTGTTGTGAGGGCTACCCCACGCTTCAGGTAAAGTAGAAGTTATTAATATACGAGTACATGTGAAACCACCAATTTCATAGCGACGAATCTAATCCAGGAATCTTTCCTGGTCCATAATCCTCTTAGAAATATCGTGATAGGTACTATCACTAGGACATATTAAAGTTAAAAGCTTACTCTTTTTTATATGACTGTGTTACAACCAGAGTAAATTCTATCAGCAATCACAAATTACCAAATAACTCCATTATAAGATATTAATGTCAATTTCAGGTGTCCAAAATTGTTATTTTCTTGTTACAATCTACACTAACTTTTATGTTTGTTTAATATTAAAAGACTAAAAGTGCAATTTTACGAAATCATTTCAGTATCAAAACTAAAACACAAACACACTCAAGGGTGTAGTGGAAGATCCTTCTAAATGAGCGTCGCGCCGACCACTCGAGTTGTAAAATTACTGTACTTTCAGCCACATTTAGGATCCCGACGAGAGTTGCTTCGTGTAAAAATATTTCCGAGGTTGTCTATTTTCAAGAAATTTCTCTGGCCAGTATTTTGTTGAAAGAAGTGTCAAAACATAAACACGGTTACTCACGCGTTTATATGTTTTGTAATAATTTTGATAACACAAATTCCATGAAAGTATTCGTGTCAAAGGGAAACCTGTTCTTGGCAATATTTACTAGATGGTAGGACTCCTTTTCTATCTAAGAGTCCATCTAATTAGGTACCATTCCTTACCTATTTCTACTGCCAAATATATATAAACATCTATTTTTCATTAAATCTGTCTCAGATCGATCATAATACTTTATTTTTATTTTGGAAACATTCAATTTTATAATTGAAATCCTAAAATGCTTTCAATATATTCTATGCTATCCCTGATGCAAATATCACGTAGCTATCTATCGACATCACTCTTCATATTACTTCAAATGTGCAAGATGCTATCAAAGGACGACCTGTCTTATGTCGTTTATAGCGAGAATACTTTGAAGACGGTGTTAAATGAAAAGCTATACTTGTGTAGTCTTGCGCTAATGTAATTAAAGTCTCTCGTGATGAAATGAGTTTTAGAAATGTTTCCTTGAGTAATTAAATAACTTCTTCCGTGCCGCATATGTGCTGGGCGTAGCTATTTAACTAATGAAAGCAGAAATATTATAATGGCTGATGTGGACGTCGTACATCAGCTACATAACAATATTATATAGTCTATCATTTAAGTCACGTTGTAAGTTTGATTATCAGGTAAAGAGAATATTCTTATGCGACATAATATTGGCACTTCGTACATCTGTGACACTGTACACACTGACTGCCCGGCTTAATAATCAGTGGTTTCGTGGTCAGTATTACTAGCTACTACTTCCATGATCCTGTATTAGAGTCCCAGTTGGAGCTGGCATTTGTGAAAAATTCGGAATGTTTTACCTTTTGTTTAAAACATCTTTATGATATTGTACAACGGACTCAATTTAGATAATAAATTGCATTTCACACACATCAGACCTGAAACTATTATTATAAAAATACTTGTTACGTGCGGAATTCAATGCTGAGGCCCGCAACGCTGAAGCCAGTTATATTCGGAAGCTGGCGCTGTAGGGACCGGCCCGGAGAGCATCATTCACTTTTTCCTTTCTATTACAATCTTCTACTACATTGAAAGGATAATGCAACGGAAAGTACAAGAACCATTAAAAAAGACTCGGTGGTGTAGATGACGGCCTATAGCTTCGATTTCCGCACGGGAGAAATTTTTGCATACCCTACAAATAATTACTCCAGGTTTGGTGCTTGTCCATGTGCAATATGTATATGTTAAAACTCTTCCACGATATAAGGGAAATCCTAAAGAATCCTAATGTCCTTATTTTCAAGCATCTTTATCTTTCTAAATGTATTTTTGTTAGTTACCGTCAAACATATACGTGCAATGTTTTCTAATACTGAGTCCACAGAAACATCTATCGGATACAAAAATGATATAAACCTGCCCCGGGCTACGACCCATTCGGGTCGAGGATTTAAATAATTTTTCCATTCCATCGTTTATTCACCGGCCGATTGTAAAAGGTTTGTGTATACATTGTTATAGACATCGCATCAAATGTTTTGGCTAAACGTTTATTTCATGTACTGTTTGTATTTATATATTGTTATGTCACACATTATAGGCATAAGAGTAACTTCTGTGGCTTGCTTGCTTAACATCATCCATTTACCTCCTTGCCGAAAGTAGCCTAATAGCAGGGTACGCACCGCGAAATCAAAAATGTCGTGGGTTCAAATCCACCATTATTAACAATAACATAAGCATTTTCAGTTTAGCAGGAGTGGTTAAAGGAAATATTAGGAATATTAATAGCATTGCTAGTATTTAAAAAAAATTACCTCCTTTACAATCCCCAGTGCAATCAAAACTCTCCAAAGTTTTTAAGTATTTAGTGACACCAGACGACATGTCGTTCATAGCATCAGATAACTGCTCTCCGTCATCGTTTGTGCCATTGCAACATTTCTTTAATTGCATTTGGTGTCAAGTTAGTCTCTATTTGAATATAGCAGACTACAAAATCGAAGAAGCTAATTTTTTGACGTGGTAAAGCCATACTGCAGTTATATTATATTATGTAGTTGTAGCACGGATGGGACGGCTCGACCGAGGAAGAACCACACTCTCACATAAAACCAGCGTAAAATATCAGTTTAATGCTGCTGCGTTTCGTATGGTGAGTGTAGAGAACCGGAGACCCTTTTTACTGGAAACGAGGCATTCCATCTTAGTCCTCAGGGGTGACAACGCATTTGCATTTTGATTCTTAATCGAGGATAAATATAGATGTCTATGAGCCACAGTATCCACTTACCATCAGGTGGACTGTGTGCTCGTTTGTCACCCCTATTCTATAAAAAAAATGTGAGAGGTTAGACACGGACTTCGCCTATTTCTTATAATCGACAGACGGCTATGTTACATCTGTCTTACACTAAATGTTGATACCGCCAGCTATGTTCACATATATATCATCGTGATCGTGTCATGGTCGCCTCTTACGACACCTATTAGACGAAATATGGTGATGGATTCAATAGAAGCCATTATGTATAAAGGTTTCATTATCACGGAAACTTAACGATTTATTTCCATTATCGCGTGATGCATAACACGCCCGTCAAACCCCGACAACACTTTACAGTGTAATCACAAGGACAAGCGAAGCGCATTCACATATTATGAATTTTAATTACAAGCCGAGCTCACTGGGTAGCGATATAATAACAAGATTTTAGATGTTCCATTTTGCAGAGGATTACAAATAGACCTGTCGCTTTATGCAAAATCTAACGTTGAATAAAATGAAAAGCGACTTCAAAAGGTTTCTGAAGTCAGTTCCTTATTTTGATGTTTAATTAGTGCCGGCGGTGATCGAACCCGTATTGTTCACATACTGTGAATTTTACGACAAGCGCTTACCCCTGAGCTACCAAGGCTATTTTATGAATTAATAGCCTGAATAAAACAAATAAATCAGAGAGTTTTGACTCCATATTTTATTTAAAAAAAATTGTTTATATCATAATTTCCTCACATATCACTACGAGTATATCGTTTGCATTAATTACACACAAACTAGCTACCATAACCGGAAAGCCAAACAAACAAACTATTTCGCCCGTGCGGGATTTAAACCCGCGATTTTAAAGGAGTATCAAGCAGTTTATTTTATTATTCTTTTGATATTTGCACGTTATATAAGAACGAATATCCAATTCTTACGATTAAAGGCTATTTTCATCTTTTCTATAATTCTGAAAATTATTTTCGGAGACAACACTTAAACTTATAAACTGGAGGGTACAATGCGGGAGCGACCGTTAAAGTTATAAAATTACTTTCAACCAGTAAGGGTCCAAACGAAAGCTTTATTAACCCCTACCAAATATTACCAATATTTGCACCCTCTTATACTTCATTAAATTAAATTTATATTGTGTATTATATTATATGGATAACAGAACAAAGGTTTTCGGTTCTCGCTGTAGACGCTGGTATTCTGTGAGACCGTAGTCCTTCCTCGGCTGACCCAAAACTTAGTATACTTGCTTATTAGTGCTGCACCAGTGCACCCATATAAGACCTGCAGCTTGGATCAACCTCGTCAAAACCTCGTAGTGGGTAGACACCACGACTACCTTCTACACCACACCACATGTGTGGTGTAGAAGGTAGTCGTGGTGTCTTTACCGTATTTGATTTCAAAAAATAAAACCATAAAAATATAATAAAAATAAATAATAATATCTTATTATAAATTTAATAAAACTTTTATTTAGTTGTAGTTATTTGTTTTTAAACGTGTATTTACAAAAGAACTAAATAATTCTTTGATCCACTTTTTTCTACATTTGACACGCTACGCAAAACGGACAATGTTATTATGACAAGGCTTTGTAAAAGCTACAAAGTCTTGTTATAATGACATTGTCCGTTGGTCCTGCAGCTCCTGCACTAATTAATCATTTTTACGAATCAGCAAACCTCTAAGCAGGAAACTAACGAAATAATTTGTCAGCATTTCTTCTAGGATGGAGCCGTGGTAGCTCAGGGGCTAAGCGCTCGCTGTAAATTTCACAGTACGCGTCAACCCGAGTTCGATCCCCGCCGACACCAATTAAATTTTTAATTGCAATTTTAAGTGCTGATTTACCACGTGCTCGGCGGTGGAGGAAAACATCGTGAGTAAACCTGCATATCTGAGAAATAAGAAAAAAATAATTCGAAGACATGTGAAGTTCGCCAACACGCATTGTGGCAGCGCGGCGGACTTTTCCTTGCCCTAAAACCCTCTCAGAAATGAGAGGAGGCCTTCAAGGCAAGAGTTAATAAGCTCTTATTAAGCATTGTATTTTGCCATAATTTCGAAACCTATATCACATTATATGGAATTTTAATGAGGTACATGTCTGTGTCATTCTTTTAACGTATTATTGAGTATTATTATTAAGTATTCAGTGGTAGTACAAACATTTTGTTACTAAATCGTTTATAAAACAAACTTTTGCACAACTTGAACATTATCTACAGTTACCACTGAACATATCAAAGGATGTCGGTTTTATACTCGGCAAGCCATGTTTTAGAGAGGCCTTACTACCAGTAGTTTGAGCCTGGCAATCCAGGATTATTTTTTTTAAGTTTTAAGTTTTAGAAGTTGCTTCTTCAAATTTTTTCTGTTTTCGGTTCATGAAATGTTATTTTTGGTTTATGAATAAGTAACATCAAATTTTAAAGCCGCAATCATCACTACAAACACTAGTTGACAGTATATTAGGCAACATTGTCTCAAAAATTACTAATACTGACTACATTCGTAACCTGTAATTAAAAACCAATAGATATAAGCTGACAATAATTCTTAAAACCGGTTCAGTTTTTTTTATAAAAAGATGTTTAGCAATATTTTGAATACATTCAAATTCAACAAAGCAAAGCCGCGGGCAAGGTTATGAATATTTTTACCCACATATCTCGGAGTTCCCTTTTATACTGTATGTCTAAGAAAAGAATCAATTGTGTGGCAAATTTTATATATATTTTTAGAATATTTTCGAGGTATAAATGACCGGTTGTAGACAAGTGCTCTATTGTTAATAACTTTAATTGCATTTTTTTAAACATTGAAGTGATAAGCGAACTTTGTTACTGCATAAAACATTTATGCCCTCCAGACTGTATTTTCGGCCTAGGCGGCCAGTCTCAACGAATACTAGCCATTCGCGCAGGATAGGCTTATAGTGCGTGAATGAGTGCGCAAACACAGGTGCACTCTCTATTTCTTCACTGTCATAGTCCGATGGGACGACAATCCGATACGACCGGAGAAAAATTTGACGAAGGATCGACGACTTTACATGATTTCTGATGCTTGGAGATGAAACACCGCCAACTTCCTGACTCCGGCTGCTACTGAAAATGTCTTAAGACAAAAACCCAATAACTGATTTTGGTCCAACCTTAGATTCAACCAAACCATTGGCAGTCAAAAATATTACAACATAATCATTTTGTAATGATTTCTTATATTTACACGAATTCTTAGTATTGAATATAACTAATTTTGCGGATTTTATCGCGTTTAATTTAACTTATTTTTAATTCTCGACGTATCGGGTACTCTACAGCACCCATGGTCACGAGAGGGCTGAGGTCTTTCAAGTCCCGATGTCATATACCTTCTGCTTTTGAAGATTAATATTCATTAAACGCGATAAAATCCTTATTAATAGTAATAGTTTTATTCCATAATCTTTTTATCTACTTAATATTTTTTTACTTTTAGGAATTTAATTAAAACCTCGTAATATTTCTACAATTTTAAAATAATTACTTAACAAATGTGAGATTTTCCGAACGATGCAATCAGCATAACCTTAATGGACGTAGGATTTGAACAAACAAATAAATTAATAGTAGGTAGGTTTTATAGCACTCAGTATAAATGGTTCGAATTTGTCTTCTCAAATACCTCTCCGAATATTCTCGTCTATATATATATATATGTTTCCTATCTATCAAGCTAGTGTTCGTATTCTATGTCAAAGGGCTTTCTCAACTGCCACGTGAAGCGCTCTCGATGATTACACCTACGTTACAACTGCCTTTGTTTGTGCATTCGAGCGCATTGTCCCTATACACAGCCCTGAATTCGATAAGTATTTCTCAACTATTTTCCAATTAATATATTTAACTAATTAAAATGTTGCAAATAATAAAATGAATGTTTTATTTTTTATTTATTTGTAAAACGAACAGCTTTCGGGAAAGAAAAAAAAATGTAAAAAAACTTAATGCTATTAAATTTATTTGCTTTATTTGCCGTATGATGGTGATGTATGAGAATCCATCATTCCATTTAGTCGTAACAGGCGACCATGGCAAATACCAGAATTATTTCATGGCCTCCGACAGATGGTGATGTAACCACCCCGTTTACGCCAGACGGTAAAATGATGCGAATGGTAAATTCATTCTAAAAAGGGAGAGACCCATGTCCAACAGTAGACTTTTGCAGGCTGATGGAGTAGAAGATGTTACTAAAATGCCTGGTATTTTATTGTACATGTATCGATTAAGTCATCATCAAACTCATAAGTAATTTTACAAAATGAAATTGTGTAAAAATAATTGAGATTATCACATCAATATACAATCAGCAAAATCAATTTACTAACCTCGGAGATTTCATGTTACATATTCTTTAAGTCGGTTAAATACGTTAATTATAGCCACTGCTAGTTTATAACTCACTAAAATATATACATATTTACTGAAACATACAATGTGATGCCACATTGTGATAGGTTTTAAGATAATTACCGTGCAAATGAATTAATGTATATCTAAAATGTAAAGTAACATTGTACATGACCCACATCTGAAAACACACGTCCTCGAATCTTCGAGAGAGGTTTATGGAGCAACGAAGAGTCCACCACACCACCCCAATACGTGTTAGGCAGACTTCACATGTCTTTTAAATATATTTCACTACGCAGACAATAGAAAATATTTGATCTAGCATGCACGTGACACTTTATTGTATTTAAAACATAATTCGAGACCCCTCATTGTAACAAAAATGAATAAAGTACTACTATAAAAATTGACCATATAGTGGTAGCGTAAGACAATAAATTACTCTATATCATCCCATGGGTGTCGTAAAAGGCGACACAGGGAAATAAAACAAAGCTGGGTAGCAATCTTCCTAATGAAAACTCAAAATATGTAAATTGTGGTTGCCAACCCGCCGACCAAGCGTGGCAACTATGGCAAATTGCCCCACTATGAAGCAATCTATAGGGTAGGCCTATATTCAGCAGTGGACTTCTTACAGGCTATAATGAATGAATGAATACCAAAGAAAAAAGTTAAAATGAAACAACCTATATACGAGTACCAGTAAGTTCTACTTCTGTGCACATACCTCCCAGGAGAATTTCAGAGAAAGATTTAAAGTAAACAAGCGTCCGCCGCAATGCCACAATGTGAATTAGGGAACTTCTGATATGATATAATATATATGATATAATATATTTCTGACTATGATATAATATATATTACAATCATCCTTTATAAATCCAGCACACCGTTTTGGATGGATTTTTCACCATCAAACGACTGCTAGAGCGTCGTCAATCTCGTGGTGAGGTTGGCACATCATAAAGCAGTTGCATACCACCGCTTATCAAATCGCATGACACCTTTTAATTTGTAACACGTCGTACAAAATTAAATATCGTAGCAACTTTATTATTCATCCAATATATAATATTTTCTATAAAAATTATGAAGATGACATGGAAGAACATGGAAGAACGATAAGAGTATATCAATTCTATCATACAACCAACAAATTAATTTGATTTGGAAAAGGTTTAAATAGTGAATACATTTAAGGTGAAGCGAAACGTGAATTCTTTATTTATTCTAATTAAAAAAGGTTTACTTCACCTCTTTAAAAGTAGACTACTCTGTTAAAAAACAAATTACGACGACGACCCTTATCAGGAAAAAAGTAACACTTACTTTTAATTTCGTCGTTTCTCGTCTAAAAACGCAATTTAAGTAAAACGCTTTTAATGCAAATGAAAGCAATCATTTAAAATTCATCCATCGCATCGTAAAAATTTTAGTTTGTTAAATTGTTGTTGCTATATGTTTATATAAGAACTGACAACCGATGGAGAAGAAAGTTTCTCGAGTGGCAGTTCACCACTAGATAGAGTGACGACCAGGTATGAGATGCTAGAATTTGATGAATGCAAGTGGCTCAGGGCCGCGCTTTGTGGCGTTCCTTGGGGAATGCTTATGTTCAACAGTGGACTTGTAAATGGCTATAATGATAATAAAGATGATGATGAAATTAGGCGCAATTTGTAATACTTTTTATTATGCTGCTTACTATCACGAAAGAATTAAAAGTAGAGGCAATTTTGTGTAGCGATTTTTATAATACACCAAAATATTTCTAAAAAGATCTTAGAAGATAAATTTATCCAAGAATCGTTACTGGCTATTGATTAATTTTCAAATTAGTATTTGCATGCTGATCTAGGTGAATTACTCAATTCGAAAACAAAAAATTAAACAGAACATATTTAATTAGAAAGTATCAAATTGGAAACCATTTTTCCAGAAAGAAACTTTGAAGAAAATTTCACAACTTCGGTAAAATATTCACTCAAACAATTTTCATTCCCACCTCACTCGACAGCTTTTGCAAAATTTCACAGGGTGTTATATATCAAAAAACAAAAATGCGAAAAAAAAACTGAATGATAAAATGGAGAGCGAGGTGTTCTCGGCCTAACAGAAAAAGGGAGATATCGGATATAGATGTATCGTCACTAATCAATTATGTTTTCGTTTCATGTGATGTAGATTTTTAAAACAGGCACACAAAATTAATTTTAACAAGCTTTACAAACCTGAGAATTATAATTTACCCTTACAATTCAGTATAATGTATACAAAGAAAGTTACGCGAATATTTTTTATAGAATAAGGTTGACCGGTAACAAGGTTCAACCGAGCACACAGTCCACCTGATGATAAGTGGATGCTGTGGCCCATAGACACCTACATCTATCCTCAATTAAGAATCGTGGACATTTTATCTTCGGTCCTTAATCGAGGATAGATGTAGGTGTCTATGGGCCACAGCATCCACTTACCATCAGGTAGACTGTGCGCTTGTATGTCACCCTTATTTTTTAAAAAAATTATCAAAATGTAAATGCGTTGTCACCCCTGAAGTCTAAGATGGAATCGTTTCCAGTAAAAAGGGTCTCGGGTTCTCTACACTCACTCACGAATAGAAGAATAGAATTTTCATGTAGCGTTTATATACTGTAGTATAAGTGTATGTACATTAACCTCATAAGCATTCAATATTATAAAAAGCATTATATCCTGTATTTTTAAGTAAAATATTTTTATTTGTTGGTAAATGAGTGAACTTTGATTGGGGACGCATTATTAATTACGCTTATAACGTTGAAACATACAACTCTGTGTAAAAGTATCGGGAATATGTCAATAAAAGACCCGCGTAAAAGAGGTCGTTCTAATTTTTTACTGCATGTTGGTAGCACTGTACTGATTTAGCGCGCAAAGTTTGAGCGGATCTGTCATTTAATTTGTTTTAAACTACACTTTTGTTGGTCATAGTTTTGAGTTATCGGCGATTTTTACAATGGAAAATATTGTTGAACAAAGTGTGCCTTAAATTTTGTGTTTCGAATGATATTTCATGTGGTGAATCACTAAAATGTTGCGAAATACCTACGGCGAATCGTGTATATCGAAAACAAGGGCTTATGAATGGTATAAGGCTTTAAAGAAGGCCGAAAGTAGTAGTAGACTTGCCTCGTTCTGGTAGACCTTCAACCGCTACGACCAAAGAAAACATCGACAAAATCAAGAAGCTAGTGCTCGAAAATCGACGTATGAGTCTGAGAGAGTTGGCTAGTGAGGTGAACATATCTTTAAGTCCGTCCACAACATTCTCATTGACATTTTAGGCATGAAACGCGTCGCCGCTCGACTAGTTCAAAAGAGCTCAATTTTGTTCAAAGAGCGCAGCGAAAGCATGTCGCTGAAGACATGGTTTCCGAGCTTCTACGGATCCGACCTTTATGAAACGTATAATAACTGGCGACGAGACATGGGTTTATAGTACGACATGCAAACAAGCCAACAGTCTTCAGAATGGCGTCTCGAAAACGAGCCGAAACCCAAAAACCGCGGCAAAGTCGCTCCAAAATCAAGGTGATGCTGACAGTTTTTTGACTACCGTGGTGTGGTTCACTCCGAATTCCTTCCAAAGGGAGAAACAGTGAATAAAGAATATTATTTAGGCGTCATGAAGCGTTTGCGTGAGTATCCGCCGAAAACGTCCAGATTTGTAACACAACTCATGGATGCTGCACCATGATAATGCACCATCACACACAGCCATTATAGTGAAAGAGTTTTAGCGAAACATTCAACAAAAGTTCTCGACCAAGCACCGTATTCACCTGATATGGCTCCGTCTGACTTTTTTATTTCCAAGTTAAAATTACCACTTCGAGGAAAACGTTTTGAGTCGATAGAAGCCATAACAAAAATTCGCTGAATGAGCTAAAGGCCATACCGCAAATAGCCTATGAAAATGTATGGAAGACTGGGTGAAGCGTTGGAGATGTTGTATTGCAAGCGATGGGGCCTACTTTGAAGGCGATAAAATAAATTTAGATGAATAATTTGTATTTTTGTTTTATTGACAAATTCCCGATATTTAGTACACAGAATGTATAACAAATGCATATCAACTTCAACCTCAACCGTTTTCACTGCTTCAATCAAATTTTGAATGAATTTTAATTTCAACGTGAAAAGATTGTTTTATACTCCCAATTATTTCATAAAATAACGGCCGGTTACACATTTAAATTTCGAATTTCAAATTTGGTTACGGTATGTTAAACAGCAATTGATATTAATATAAAATGATTGTTAAAACATTATAAGAGGTTTTTAAATATAGACTAGACAATCAAAACTTATAAAATCGAAATATAAAATAGATTTTAAGTTTTCTTGATTTCTTTTAATAATAAATTAAAATAAATATTTTTTTTTGGAAATATTTAATATTAACGGGTATAGTTAATTGATATAACTCACTCTTAGAATCTCTTCAGCATATAACAGTCAATAAAAATTATTATTTCATTTTAAAAGAAAGTATCACCTTATTATTTTAAAACAAGATAATAATGGCAATAATATTCTCCAGGTCGATTTCTTCTATGGCAACGCTATAACCATTAATTACCACATACAACATAGACCCTTTTTACTGGAAAAGAGGCATTCCATCTTAGTCCTCAAGGGTGACAACGCATCTGCTTTTTGATTCTTAATTGAGGATAAATGTAGATGTCTATGGGCCACATCATCCACTTACCATCAAGTGGACTGTGTGCTCGTTTGTCACCCTATTCTATAAAAATAAAAATAAAAATCAAGTGGTAGAGTAGTCAAGCACTTTCTTAAAATATATAAAAAATCAGCGGTCACTCGTCCTAACCTAGCTAGGGTCATCACAATACATACAAACGCAAAAGTTGTATTTAGTTAATTTTTCATTAGAACCTAGAACCTACAATGTAACTAGTAGATACTAGATGTGATTAAGTTGCACAAAATTCACCTAAATACTGCATGCAGTGAGCAGTACTGAGTGACATCTTCTTCAAAGTCCACTGCTGCACATGGGCCTCTCCAGACGGTTTGGCAATAGATTTTCAGACATCTTGCACCTTTTACGCTTCTTTCAATATGCTAAATCTGGCGTAAAAAGAAAACTATTAGACCTATTCCTATAATCGTCACTCGCGACATCCATGGTACAAAATGGAGTGATGGGTTTCCTTACATACTACATGGCACATGACCCACTGCAGTTATTTCTATATATAAAAATCAATTGCTGTCCGTCAGTCTCGCAACTGGCTGGAAGTCTCGAAACTCGAAAATGGCTGGATCGATTATGATGAAATTTTTTGTGTGTGTTTGTGTGGGTGGTTGGTTTAGGTTTACAATTGGACCCGGTAGGCGCTGTTGTCGTGTTCCAGAAATCACCTGTGCGAAGCCGGGGCGGATCGCTAGTATTACATAAAAAGGTGTTTCATTGGGATTCTTTAGTCCGCCAATTACATAAATGTTCCAGTCAAACGTCGCAAGCGAAACAGAATTGTTTTTTTTTTTGTAACAAAAGCACAATCACCATAGTACCCTATGAACGCCGGGGGCATTTGCTTTCAGAGTAATTGCAGTTCCGGATACTAGTTTATTCTTTTCCAACTTCAAAATTAATTAAAGCGAAATCTAAAAATTTATTTCGTTTGCTTTATTACTCCATTCTTGCGAATGGAATGAAATTAGCTTTTGAATATTTTCAAGCTTTGAATGTAATATCAAATATTGAATTGGCAAACGAAGGGATGTCGAAGTTATTAGCTTGTTTCTATTTAGTTTATAATTTGATACAGTTACATATGAATTTTTAATGCATTTTATGAAAGCTGTATATCTTTTAGACATATTACTATGAAATGTTTTATCTTAATAATTAACTCGGATAGACGGAGCGCTGCGTACATTTCAAGTGATGCCGAAACCTTGCTCAACTTATTGACACGCACTCACGCACACATCTATCAGCTCGTAAAAGTTCACTGTTGGACGCATACATGTGCACATAAAATCATGTTGTGGGTTGCAAATGATTTTAAATGCATATGTGTACGTGATACGTACTCACGAAACCAACAATGAGTTGAGCATGTTTTAGCTTGGTTTTTGCGTCACTTGAAATGTACGCAGCGCTCCGTCTTTCTTTCTTTATTGAGATAATGGGTAGAAACATATAGTTTGCTATCTTACCAGCTTTTCGATCAATACTATATTAAATCGCTCTAGTTCTCTCTAGTTTATTTTGTCTACATGGAATACGACCACGGCAAAGGCATGTTGAAGATAATTTCTTCAACGTCTAGTTTCAGTCGTTTAAAGCCACAGACCATCCTGTTAAAATTAAAGTTAGAAAAAGAAACTAAATTTTCAACCTATATACGTCCCACTGATGGGCAAAGGTCTCAACTAATTTCTGTGAGGGTTATAGAAATTTTAATCCACCGCGCTGCTCCATCCAGGACATGTCGAAATATTTTATTCTTTAGATAGATTTTACTGTATTTATATGGTGCGCAATCATTTAACCCGTATAAATGAAGTCTACATGTTATTTATTTCCCTTTAACCTTACTACCTTTGCCTTAAAAAGAAAAGGGGCGCAACGCAGCGTTGATTCTAACGAAAAGAATCGACGCCAGCGCCATGTATTCAGTACGCAAATTGTAAAATCTCGCGAGGCGATTTGCATGCCTGTCCCACAAATAAATTAAATAAATTAATAATATCGATTGGACTCAAAAATACGCTGATACTTAGTGCCGCTGCCATGTGGGCAGTTTTCTTTTCTGCGTTACTATATAAATGAAAATGAAAATATCAACCGGGCCACGAGTACGTGGTTCTGCATAGTATACAAGGAGTCCCCTGTCCCGATATTCCTACGAGTAAGCCAACGTATCATACACACCGCAAACAGGTTTCCTCATGATGGTTTCCTTCACCACTCAGCACGTTGTGAATCAAAAATTGCAATTAACAATTTCATAGCTGCCGCTGGGGATCGGAGAGTGTGACCAAAAAAAATACAAAACACAACATACTCGTATAAGCGACTTAAGGTTAAGGGTTCGGGCTGCAAACCCGAAAAATCGTGGATTTAAATTCGCCACTTGTCTACTGTACTGAATGACTTGAGTATTAGTAATAATTATTAGTAATGTTAATAGCATTACTAATATTCTTAAAAAAAAACACGGTACGGTTCGAATATTATCGAATATACTATTATTAAATATCGAATTAAAAAAAATGTTTTAACACTACTATAGAAATCTATCCTTTAAAAGCCCACAGCTGAACACACGCCACCTCCATAGATTGCCTCATAAGGGGGGATTTTGCCATAGTTACCAATAAGTAATATTGATTGGTCACTTATTGTTGACATTACTAATATTAACGATAAAGTTTGTATATTTAATAACATGATTTTGAAAATATACAATAACCATGCCCCGCTCAACAGCGTAAAGATAAAGCGTAACCCTGCGCCATGGATTACGCGTGGTTTAAGGAAGCTAAAAGCTAAACGAAGGTGTAAACGTTACCCATGTGAAAATAACTTAACTTGTTTTTTTTAATTCTCTAGTTATTATTAGGAAGATGTTACTGCCCATATCCTGGTTTGTTGCCCTGTGTCACCTCTTACGATACCGTCTTATATATATATATATATATATATATATTATGCGGTACCTAATGGATATTCTTACACCACCATTACACGGTTATTATAAGTATGTATTATATTTCTTATTAAAGTGTTCTGTTTATTTTCTAACGAAATTTCATTTTAATACTCACACCAATAACCTGTTTAAGGTTATATAAAAGTTAAGGATTAGATGCTATAACTGTGCTAGGTGGTGGCAGGCGCAAGCTATGTCCATGTTATCAAGCCCCGGACACGGCTTAGACAAATAAGTACTACATGTTCGTATTACATATATAGTGTTCCGAATTTTCGTTAAGTGATACTCGCAATTTGATAACAACTGTCATTACCATTGTACAAAATTATTTTATCGAATAAGAGCGAGCAAGATCGAATAGAATCGAACAAACTTTTTTAATGGTTCCAAAATAAAACTATTTCATATTCTTATGTAAGATATGCCCGTTTTACGCATGATGACAATATGCTCCTAATATCTATATCTGCTAATAATCTCACTCCCACTTCAGCAAAAAATAAAAATAGTTCTGCCATCAATCAGCAGTGCGTGCAGCTTCTGTGTTCTAGCCTGAAGCGTATAGAGAGCAGGCTGTGAGGCACTTAATGTTAGCCCTCAGAGTGATAACGCACCTTCAGCTTTCTTTGTTTGAAGTTGGTTGGCAAATCAAAAGTTCTTGCCTACTTTTACTTTTATAATGGCCATTTACCATCAGGTGGACTGCAAGTCCGTTTGTCACATCAGTTTCATAAAAAAGCCCCATTCAGGACGCTAGGTGTAGTTATTGAACAACAAAGGTTATTAACAAAAAAAATTGATCATACTTGTTGCAGATTGCACGACGTCATCCTCATCGAGTATCTTGGGCGGCATCGCGACAGTGTCAGTTGCGGTGACGGGGCTGGATTCACGGCCCCTCTCTGTTAAGAAGGTTCGCCCAAAGCCCGCATCCCCCAACCGTCAGGGCCCACAACAGTGCCAGGTAAATTTTAGTATGTTACGAAATAGCATATGGCGTGTGCAGCAAACAACTTGATTAGTCGCCATTTTCATTAAAGAGATAATCTTTGTCATGCACGTTGAACGCTGCATCCCTTTGCACACTCGAACAGAGCGGACGATCAGTTTCTAGTTTCTACACAAGCCCAGTGTCTATTTATATTTATGTTATTATTATATAAGTTATATACTTTATAATTTGTAATCGTATTAGAAGTCTTTTTAAAACTCATTTCAATTCTATCATATTATTCTGGGCATTGTTGCGAGAAAAGTAACCATAAATGTAATTATTTCTATTGTATATTTCGTGGAATATTTTCGATACTGTAAGTAAAGCGTTTATTCTACGTTTTGTGTATGTTGTAATTATTTAACTATCGACTGACTAAAACTACGTTCACATAAATTACCATATAAAATGTTCCATTTAAAAATTGACGAATAAGTGTGTTAAGGAAAATGATAAAAATGATGATGAAAACTTTTAGGTCACAATAACAACTTCTCAAGTCGTTCTTACTCCTAACCGATTCGTACAGTATTTACTGCTTATACGATAAGATTAACCTAAATTATCTCAAAGCCAAAATGTATTTATATATTTTTTTTCACCAGTTCAAAAATAAGAAGACACTATGAGAACATATTTTATTTAAAAAATTTATAACAAAGTCAAAGTGGTAGTGGTCTAAGACTGTTGTAAATTTGGTTAATTTCGATTAGTCTACTCGATTGACAACTATTCGATCGGTGAGGAGTATGAATTTTTCGATGTTAACGGAATATTCGATCGAAGTTAATTCCAATTTGAGCCTCCATTCTATTGTGCGCTAGCTTCGGTTTCATGAGCACGGATTAGATTGAGTTGGAATCAATTCGATTGCAATATTTCAATCTGTCGGTAGAAGTCCTGCTGGTCCTGTCGTATTCACATATTGGGCGCGCAAACCAATAGGACGATAAAAAAAGTCATAAATTTGCATTTGCTTTCTATAATATAACATGCATTTTCCAAAAAAATCTAATTTCAGGCTCCTTTACTGCTGTAATATACGTGTACTACGTAGACTAAGTTATAAATATGGTTATAATGCAATTACTACTCAAAAAGTAAACGAAATCAGTTTCCAGCGTCAATCAATCATCATCAAACTGACTGTTTAACTCTAGGGTACCAACTTCGAATAGAATGCGCAGAACGATCGGAAGGAATTTCGGGTGGAATGCGTCAAACATTTAATCAGGATAATAATTATACTAAAACTAGCTGTTCCCCGCGACTTTGTCCGCGTGTAATTTAGGTTTTAAAATTTTTTGCGCGGAACCCTAATTCTTTTTCTAAAATAAAAGTAGCCTAAATTACTACTTATAACATCAGCTATCTGCCAGTGAGTCCTATCAAAATCGGTCCAGCCGTTTAGGAGATTAGCCGGAACAAACAGACAGACAGACATACAGACAGACAGACAGACAAAAAAAATTAAAATTGTGTTTTTGTTATAAGTACCGTATATACTTTCATATGCATTTAGTGAAAAGCTGTTATTTTGACATTACAAACAGACACTCCAATTTTATTTATTTGTATAGATATAACGGACCAAGGTTTAATTAACAATTTTTGTTGATGTTATTCAACAGGCGATAACCGTGCTTATGTAGGACACAAGCGTAAAGTGATTTAGTTCCCCAGATCGAATTTCGGTCACGGCGGCCAATCTCAACGTTCTTCGTTCCATCTGCGCAGGACAGGATCATACTACACGAATGTGTGCGCAAACACGGAGGCACTCACTATTCTTTAACTCTCATAGTCCGATAGTACGGCAATCTGACACGACCGGAGAGAGGACAACGGCTTTACGTGCTTTCCGAGGCACGGGGATAAAACATTCACAACACAAAACATTCCTGACTCCGAGTTGCTACTGAGAATTTCTTGACAGAAAATTCCAACTAATTTTACCCCGAGCTAGAATGCGAACCTGGGACCACATGACCAGTAGTCGCGGTTACGGCCACTAGACAGACGAGGCAAAGATAAAATAACTACATAACAACAGTCGACCGGAAACCCAAATTTTTACGCAAACAACAAATAATTTAGAAATAAAATCTTACATATTTTTAAATAAATAAGGGTGACATACATACGTACACAATCCATTTAATAATAAGTGAGTTCTGTGGCCCATTGACGACTACATCTATCCTAAACTGAACACAGATTCAATAGACTGATAACGAGAAGCGGCTTCACCAGTGAAATTTTAATAGCTCCGCGTCTTATTTTTTTTGGAAGTAAGTATGCTCACAATTCACATGATGCTAAATTTTCTTATTTTTTATTTTTTTTAAAAACGTTACCTCCACACTAGGATTTTCTCCTGTATCGTAGGGGCAGTTTACATACATAAATTTCACAAGGACATACATCCAGACCCGGTACAATTATTTGTAGGCCATACAAATATTTGTTCCGTGCGGGATTCGAACCAGCGGTCCTTAGCGCTGCAACTCATTGCCAAGCCACTGCGTCACGGAGCCGTGTAATGGTGAATAACTGATCAACATACAGAGATGCGTTGACACCCCTGAAGGCAAAAATAGATTGCCTCGATACAAAAAGTCTCCAGTTCTCTACACCCACCATACGAAACACAGCAGCATTAAGCTGCTATTTTACGCTGTAATTCTGTGAGAGCGTGGTCCTTCCCCGGTCATACCGACCCATTCGTGCTGTAACGATATTATTATAGCTACGGCATCGTTCGATCACTTCGAAAAAACTGAGAGCACAATACATACACGACGTTGAAAAATAAGTAAAAGTACAGTCTATATACGTACAAAAACAATTGCAATATAAATAAACTGACTCTTTATCTCTAGTAGTTTGGCAAAGTTTTTGTTCACAGTACATATACGTCTTTAGGGTCTGTCAGTGTTCCGGTCTATATCCTGCCTCACGGCAACCGATCTACAACGATTGAATCCATTTGTCTTGTGTCCTTTTCAAAGGGTACGCACACATAAGTTTAAACATTGTTGATATCTCCACACAAACATGGACACTCGGGCTATTTATCCAATGGAAAACCTATATCGATGAAACCCTTTATCGTAAGGTAAAAGGTATTTTTCTAGATCATTGAATTACATATTGTTATTGCCACTTGAAGGTTCATCGGAATGGATATTTAATTTCATCTTTTGCGCCATGCGCTGCACGCGTCACCAGTCGAGTGCAGTTCATAAAAACATGGCAGAATTATAATTCTCTTATTGCAATTTCGTGTTAAACTCAACTGTTTGTAGTGTTTAAAGCACGATGTAACTTAAACAATTTTCTACATTCTGAATTTAAAAATATGGCTGATTTTTATTTTAATGCTTTTATTTTAAAAAGTTTAATTACGTTTTTGTTTAAATATATATAGTACAATAAAGCAAATATTTATTTTATTAAGTTATAGCTTTGAATAAAATTTGAGTACCTATACTTGTTTTAGTAACATTTAAAATTTCGACTGACTGCTTTGTTGGTCGTAAGCGCGACTGGTGATCATGAGGTCGAGCTTCGAATCCCGGATTGGGTCTAAATCAGTGATTAGGTTTTTTGCTCAGAAATCCTCAGTAGCAGGAACAGGCCGGAATCTCAATGGATCAATCCACTCTCTGAGAAAGCTCCAGTCGTATCTGATTTTCGTTCCCCCCGACTATGAGAATGGGGTAATATAGAGTGTACATGTGTTTGTGCACACACTCGTGCACTATAATCCTGTCCTAAGCAGATGGCTAGTCTTATATACATTTATGTGTGTATGTGTGTGTATATGAAGAGTTTTGTTTGAATCATTTAAGTAAATACTAGTTGTAGTATCCATAAAAACTTTTACTGTCAGTCGTTTTAACATATTACAAGGACAGTTAGATATATATATATATATATATATATATATATATATATATATATATATATATATATATATATATAAATATTGATATATATAGATAGGGTTAAACTTGTTTAAATATATAATAACATATAATTGTTATTATATTAAACACGTTTAACCTTCCTTCAGATTTTGAACATTCATGAATATGAGTAGTTCTTAAAGAAAATACATACGTATGAGTATTATAAAAATATAAGGTTCACCTACATACTGATATGAAATCGGGTTTGTCAAACCGGATTCCCGTGTCATGTGATGTGAGTGGAAAATAGAAAATGGTAAAGGGATCATTGTAAGTTTGTAATACTCAGCCTAAGGCTCAAGAGCTTGTAACCTTACACGCCTAAAGGTGTGAATGTCTTTAGATCTTATCTTGCATATCTTGCATATCAATGCAGGCTACGTAAGGAATGGGATTAATTGCAATGAATTCATACAAAAACATTGTCCTTATTCCAGGGTTGAATAGCAGAGAACGCCATGAGACATTAAGTCCGTCCATTGTTAACTTTATTTATACTTTAGTCCTTATTAGACCATAGTAATAAAAAAAATAAAGAAAAATATATAACTGAATATAGCATATCTAGATGGAGTGACGACCTGGTAAGACATGCAGGAACTCGATGGATACAGGTGGCTCAGGACCGTGCTCCGTGCTTTGTGGCATTCCTTAAGGAGGCCTATGTTCACCAGTGGACTTGTGAAGGGCTGTAACGAAGATGATATCTCTGCGTATGAGATTTTCTATGACATAGTTCGATAGCAGCTGAATATCTTAGGTACAATTATGTATAGCAATAATTGGATTGTTTAATAGATCAACATCATTATATCTGGTGAAAATTAATAAGAAACCATTGTAAGTGTATTCTATCGATAAGGAAAATTATCAGCGAAATCAATTAACTAACTTCGGAAACATCATGTTACATATTGTATTAAAAAAAAGTACATATTATAGTTAAATTGATAGCTTTTTCTTTTGTGAAATCGGTAAAAATTAATGAAAATTTTAAAATCGCTTTTAATAAAAAATTAAAAGTTAAAGTTCGAAAGCGTTTATAAACAGCTAGCGATCCGCCCTGGCTTCGTACAGGTGATTTCTGTATCTCGACAACAGCGCCACCGACCGGGTCCATTTTTGAATCTAATGTTCAAATACTCAAACGTTGCTCAGAATGTCACTTTAAGTCAAAGTGACTTAAACGCCTCGAGACTTAACGACATCTTACAATTAAGCAGCGTTTGAGTATTTGGCCATCTATCATCCAGAAAACCACTCAAAGATACACAAAAAAAAATCATCAAAATCAGTCCAACCGCTTAGGAGGAGTTCAGTTACAAACATAAGTATTTCTTCTGTACGTGTGTATAAAGATTGTAAATTCAACATTTTCGACAAAGTATTCGAGTTCGATTCCCGCCGAAATCAATGAAATTGTTAATTGCAATTTTATGTGCTGATTTACCACGTGTTCGGCGGTGAAGGAAAACATCGTGAGATAACGTGCTTGTCTGAGAAATAAGAAAAAAATTATTTCGAATATAATATGTGAAGTTGACCTAAAACCCTCTCAGAAATGAGACAAGGCCTGTGCCCAACAGTGGTACGTATATAGGCTGTATCTTTTATATTATGAACTAGCGGTCCAATTGTGAATCTAAACCCTTCTCGGATCAACTGAATCACACAAACACGAAATCTCATCAAAATCGGCCCAGCCGTTTAGGAGCAGTTCAGTCACATACACAAGGACAGTAGAGTTATATAATATAGATATAAAGATATTTAGAATATATTATAGGATAAATGAGAATGTCCCGCGACCAATGCTGATTAATTATTTATGCAAAAATATCCCATATTCGATCCGACCCGGCTTCGCACGGGTGATTTCTGGATATCGACAACAGTGCCACCTACCGCCTCTAGTCGTGAATCCAAACCATTTAGGGACCCATTCAAACACATACAAAAAGAATATTCTGGTCAACTTTTATATCTATAAGAGCTATAGTTTGAAAATGTGTTTTTTTTATTAACGCCCCCGCAAACCCCCTTGCGGGTGGAATTTCGTAAAATCCGTTCTTAGCTGACCTCTACTCGGCGAAAGGAATATTCCTAGCAAATTTCAAGTCTCTAGGTCTTAAGGTTCCAGAGATATCGATATGAGTCCGTACATAAGTGGAAATCTCTTATATATATATAGATATAGATACAGTGTTACCAACTCGAATTTTTCCAAATCCGTAGATTGGTATAAAAATTTCCGTAGAATTCCGTAGATGCTATTTCAAAATATCCGTAGATCTGCAGACTTCTTAAGAGGGTCGAAAATTTTTGTTTTTGTCATAGAATAGATCAATTTTTGGAAAAATTGTTTCTGTCATGTAAATATCTTGTTGTAAGTTCAATTGTAGTATAACATTGAATCAAGCTGCACATATAAGAAAAAAGTACTATAAAAAATTGATTAAAAATTAATATTCTTTTAATTAAATTATTTTTAGTAAAAACAAAATAATTAACACTTAAATATTATTTGTGGATAGTTATACCTAATAATTTCATCGTAAAAAAAATTCATCCAAAATTCAAATAAATGCACCTTTAAGTATTTGAAAAAAGAATATCTTCCTTCCTTATCTGTCAAATTCAATTTTCCCACTGAGTCGGTTGTCAGCTAAGTTCATACTCATGAATGGAAATGAAAAAAAAAGTTTTAAAAATCTAATTATTCTGAAAGGACTGCGAAATACAAAAAAAAATTTAAGTAACATAGAATTCAAACTCCGTAGATTTCAACTCAAATTCCGTAGTTCCGTAGACGATGAAAAAATTCCGTTGATATACGGAAAAATCCGTAGAGTTGGCAATGCTGTATAGATATAGAAATGTATAAGGGAAGGTTCTCGAGTAGCAGCCCTATATCGATAAGTGGATACTACCCCACTAAATGGGGTGACGATCTGGTAAGACATACAGAAAGTCGATGGACACAGATGGCTTAATACCGTGTTTAGTGTCAGTCTTCAGGGAAAACCAGCAGTGAACTTGTGATTGGTTATAAAGATGATGATGGAATTGTTCTTATTTTTGAATACATTATTTCCTACAATATATTATAAAAAGAAATTGTGTGACTATTCCAAGACATTGAGTAATATACAAATAAAAATCGACAGTAGCCTGATGGTGCGGACCGCGAACTTAAAGGTTGTGGGTTTGAATCCGCTATTCGACTACAGTAGTGAACCACTTCTAACACAAGCTTTTAAGTTTCTCTGGGGTAGTTGGCGGGAATATTAGTAATGTTAATAGCATACATACAGTCTACAAAAGTCAACAGCTGAACGTAGGCCTCCCCCATAGATTTATTTATTGGTTTGCCATAGTTGCCACGCTTGACAGGCGGATTGCAAACCACAGTTTATATAATTTTGAGTTGTTCTCAGGAGATGCTGCTACATATCTCCTTTTTCAGTTTCCCTCTGTCGCCTTTTACGAAACCCGTGGGAGGATATATAATATTCTTACACCGCCACTACAAGGTTAAAAAAGTATAAATAGGATTTATTTGTTAATAAAGTACACAGCTGTCAATATCTATAAAATTATACGTACAATGGATTTACTTTAATTTGTTCAAAATCGAAATAAAGGGCTACCGCCACCGTACCCGAGAGGAAATCGTTAAACTGTGTTTGTAGGTCAGAGAAATATCAACAAAGAAGGGTAAGGGTAAAGGAGGGTAAGAGGGAGCTTGGCGAAACGAAAAGGGTGTGACGTCACTCCCCATTATTCAAAACCGCTCGACATACCGCTCTTATTCAAACGTCACGTAACTAAATATTCGGCAGGTGGGAAGTAACAATTCGGTGTAACAAAAGGGGATCGACCGAGGCTACACTTTGAAAATGTATAACTTGCCGGATTCACTTAGGTAGAATTGAAAAAAATCGTTTTATCACGAAAAACCTTACCCTCTGATGTTTGGAAACTCCACAGTTCACGTTCAAAGACTCTATGCATATATCGAAATACTCTTCTTATTATGATTAATTAATTATTATTTACTCTATTTAAATTTATCTTTTCTTTAAATTATTGAAATACAATACTTCTATACATATAATAAATCTGTAGAAAATTTATGTGTTCACGATTCACATAAAAACTACTGGACATATTTACATGAAATTTGGTATGTAGGCAGTAAATGTCCGTGTATAACATATGGGCACTTTTTATCAACCTTCAGAAGGCTAAAAAAGAAGGGTTATATTATTCCCTTTTTTTAAATTATTTTCATAACGCTGATGGTTCTATTAGTCATAAAAGGTATATCAATAAATTCTCAGTAGCAGCCCCGAGTCAGGAAGTTGGTGATGTTTCACTACCGTGTCTCGAAAAACACGTAAAGCCGTTGGTCCTGTGCCTAATATGTCGGATTACCGTTCCATTGGACTATGAGAGTGAAGGAATAGAGAGTGCACCTGTGCGTGCGCATACACTTGGCCACTATAATTCTGCCCTGCGAAGATAGCTAGTCTCCATTGAGACAGGCTGCCGTGACCTCGGTCTGGAGAACATTATAATTATAAAAGTTAAAAAAGTTACAGTCTCTACACGTGCCACTGCTAGCATAGGCCTGCTCTATTTCTGAGAGTGTTATGGAGCTATTAGTCTGCTGCGCTGCTACTGACAGACTTCACATTACAGGAGTACAAAAAGGTGAGAACGTGGATAATACTGTTGGACTCTTATATAGAAGAGAAGTCCTACCAGCCATTAAATGCAGTCTTTTTCGTTTTAATTAATTCTTTTTTTACAGGTTAATCTTAGCCTTTATATATACATAGCCTAACGCAAGGTATTTATGCATATGTATATACTATGGGTAAATCTCGCGCTGGACAGAATTTTAGTACACTAG
The DNA here is from genome assembly GCA_029286625.1 of Parnassius orleans. Taxonomy (NCBI): domain Eukaryota; kingdom Metazoa; phylum Arthropoda; class Insecta; order Lepidoptera; family Papilionidae; genus Parnassius; species Parnassius orleans. Next base: position 7,375,144 of record JAGSMP010000018.1, read on the forward strand.
TGTGTGCGCAAGCATAGGTCTCAATTCCCTCACTCCCATATACCGATCGACTTACAGCGACCGACGATAATCCGATGTGACCAGAGGGAGATTAGGCGCAACGGCTTTACGTGTTTTCTGAGGCACGTGTGAGTAACTCTTGAGAATTTCTTGACACAAAGAACCAATAACTGATTTTGGCCTGACCCGGGATTCGAACTGTTTAATAGGAGAAAAAAACCGACACCTTCGCGTTGGTAAATCTGCTTTTCATCACCTTTAAAGTTAAAGTTACAGCCTATATACGTCCCACTGCTGAGCGCACAGTCCTCCTCTCATTTCGGAGAGGGTTTTAGGGCAAGGAAATGTCTGCCGCGCTGCCCCAATGCGTGTTGGCGAACTTCACATGTCTTCGAAATATTTTTTTTCTTATTTCTCAGACCATGTAGGTTTCCTCACGATGTTTTCCTTCACCGCCGAGCACGTGTTAAAGCAGCATTTAAAATTTCAATTAACAATTTCATTTGGGTCTGCGGGGATCGAACCCGGGTTGCTCGCGTACTGTGAAATTTACAGCGAGCGCTTAGCCCCTGAGCTAAGACAGAGACGGCTGGTACCTACTTTTGAATGGTTTTATCGTCTCAAGTAGTTTTTCAGAGCCTCGCCTCTTAATCAGCAGGACCCAACTCAATTGAAGTTGATTCGTATTTCTCATCCACATGGGTCTCTCCCGCTGTAGGGAAGATTTGCCTTATCACGCTTGACTGGCGGATAGATAATCCCAGTACTAGAACATTACGCCTTTGACGTTACGATACGAGATACGATATACGATATCCCTCTTTTAACCCTAAATATTTATGACCCATACGAAAAGAGTCCTTCAAATATTAATCTTAGAACAGATTATTTCAGTTATAGCAGATTATAAATCTGATCGATGTCTGTATCCATTTTTGCTTTAGTATCATAATTTTAATCTCTTCGCTCAAAAGTCTTTAATGTAGGCGTAGGCTGAATGAGATTTGAACTGATATTACTAATTGGGCCGTCTGAGTAATAACCTTGATGGTCCTTACCAATTAAAGCTTATTGATGTCGCTCGTTGTAGATCTTCGGTCGACCCTCATCTCGTTTTAACCCCATCTCGCTATCCTGTTAATAATTAATCAACCATTTACGAAGCCGCCAAACGGCTTAGTTATTTTCGTTAAATTCTACCGTTGTAGGTCGTCATAGCTTACTTTAGAAAAGCGGGTGGACAAACTCCCTGCGTTTGCTAATCGCTAGCTATTCCTTTTTACGTAACAATAATATTTTTGTTTATAATTATTTAAAGAGTACTGACATAAAATCAAAGTCTATTTCTTGTTTTAAATTTATTTATAACTAGCAACCCGCCCCGGCTTCGACTGGATAGGATCTATTAATGTGGCGTTATTTAGATTTAAGATAATCAAAGACCATTTATTTTATTAATTTTTAGTTTTTCAAAAAAAACATATTCAAGTTTTTTGGATAAAATACAGCCTAGATCCCCGGCGTTGCTCTCTACCTGTGTGTAAAGTTTCATTACAATAATTTCAGCCATTCTGAAGATTAGTCCGGACAGACAGACGGACAAAAATGTTAAAAAACCGTTTGTTTATATCTTAATGGCATGCAAACAACCAACTGAGCTTAAAACGAGCCAGTTATTTCAATATTACAGATAGACATTTATAGTTATATTGAAAAAAAAAAACATGATATGAAAGTGACATATTTTTATTTCGATTTTTTAATAACACTAGATGGTGATTTAGTAAAAAATTGGATTACCCAATAGACATGTATCATTCATTCATTTCTAGTGGCCCGATCTTTCAAGTATTGATTCGTCTAACGAACCGGGTCATTCGAGTCGATCATTCAAATGGATTATTTCGAGTTTCAGTACTCTGAGATCTGTGAGACCCGCTCTATAATGTCAGTCGTCGGACATTACTATAATAATAATAATAAATGTAATTGCAATCATCAATACTTTGATGCGACCGGGTCAAATGAAGGAACCATTCACGATTGACACATGTCTATTACCCAAGCTCTAACTTAACGCGCTTTGAGGTCCATAAAGTGCGACTCTACTGTTTTAATAGGATGTCTTTATATATGTACGAGATGGCGCGTGCGTGTGTGTGGACGTATATAGTGAGATGATGATATCGTCTCTAAAATAATTTCATTCAATGCTTATTTATGTAATAATATATATATATATATATATATATATATATATATATGTATTCAGTCTGGCTCCAAATAGGAATTTAATTTCGAGAGCAAACCAAATCGCACCAGCACCCACTGTTTTCAATTATTTATTCAAAAGAGTATATTCAATTGACATAATTTCAAAATAATGTTTTCCGAATTTTGCTTCAGGTTTTTAAAGAGCTTTACTACATTGTACAACTTGAATAGTAAACCTTTTTCAATACTTACAGTGCTGGAAATTTTCCAATATTTGCTGCTGCAAATAACGTAACTGCTGGATACCATCCAATAGCGTTATTAAGGCTCTTACACAAATATAACTTTAGGTTAAGGTATGAATTAATTTTCAAATAATATTTTGCCATATTCAAATATACTTATTAAATAAAACAAGAACCAATCGTCTAATTTGGTTTACATCAAAGCGGCCCTTTTATCAAAACAAAATTATGATGGATTTTTATTTCATTTAACAAGTCGTGACCGGGAAACTGAAAGCCTGAACTGCGTTCCAAATACCTAATGCTATTTAACTTCTTACAACTTTTTTCTTTTACGATGTACTTGAAACTCTGTTGTTTATTCGCGATGCCGTAGAGTTGTGAAAGCGACGCGAATAATAAATTTAAGAGTGTTTGTTTGGGTCACAACCTGCAACATAGGCGTTTTACATTTTTTTTTAATTACTTTCAATTTTTTTTTTATTAATACTTTACTTAACACAATGGTAATTGCCAATATTCCATTTGATCGTGACAGGCACACGCAAACGCATAGGTACGCACTAACATTATTTTTTTAGGGATACGTATAAAAATAAATTATATTGTTTTCTTTATTTATCATTTATTCGTTCATTACAAACCATCAAAGTCCACTGCTGAACATAGTCCTTCCCCATAGGTTGCCTTATAGGGGGATATTTGATATAGTGACATTTTATTAATTTTTAAGTAATATATGTACATACATAAAATGGCGGGAAAGGTGAGAGGCAGCGTTTTCGTCTCTACCGGCTTCGGGTGGGAGCAAATGATGCTATACTTTAAGCGGCCACCAATTAGGACACTACTGTAATACAAGAGCATGATGCGTTTGTATCATGCACGCTCAACGCTACGTCCTGCCCAACGCTCTCCACTAAATACTTGTACACCGTAGTAAAATTATTTTCTCAATATTTATAATGTTTTTAAAACTATAATCCGGCATTGAACTTATAAAAGACGACGTGTCAGAGCCATATGTCATCGCTTGCAACATGCATTGACCGTATGCGGAAGCATAAGGTCTCTCGGCAAGCATACAACGCATCTGCATTTTGATTCGTAATCGAGGATAGATGTAGATGTCTATGGGCCGCAGCAACCACTTACCATCAGGTGGACTGTGTGCTCGTTTGTCACCTGTATCCTATAAAAAAAAGCTATGAAGAGGGCTATGCTAGGAGTTTTTCTGCATGATAAAACTTGTAGTGAGGATATCCGCAGTAGAACCAGAGTAACAGACCCAATGGATCAGGAACCTAAAGTGGCAATGGCTACTTAATGTTTTCATGTAATAATAATCTACTCCGGACAGCCATTACAATTTAATTTCATATGCAGACAAACAGTCTTCGATCTTTATATCTTTTTCTATATATAAAAATCAATTCCTGTCTGTTAGTCTTGCTAAAACTCGAAAACGGCTCGAACGATATTGATGAAATGTTTGTGTGCGATTGAGTGAGTCCCTGGATGATTTAGACCCGGTAGATTGAGGTATTGTCGAGATCCAGAAATCACCTGTGCGACCCGGGGGGCTGATCGCTGATCGCTATTTATTATATATACATACCTACTCGTATAAACGAAATACCACTGACTCACTCACTCATCACGAGATCTTCAAAACTATACACCCGATTAACATGAAATTTGGCATGTATACTCCTTTCTCGACGTAGACACCCTCTAAGACAGAATTTTGGAAAATTCATCACCTGAGGTAGTGAAATAGAGTATTACAGCTTGTCACTGATTTAATAGGTACTAACTTCAATTTTAAGCGCTGAGTTGTCACCCTTATTCCATAAAAAAATGAGGCCCCACTAGATGGAGTGATGATCTGGTATCTCGGGACTGTGTTTTGTGGCGTTCCTTTGAGGAGGCCTATGTTCACCAGTGGACTTGTGAAGGGCTGCAGTGATGATGACAATGATGGAACTTGTGGCATAGGTATGATATAATTTAAATACACTATGTTATGACACAGTCAACACCAAGCCCAAGCACATAACTCTAAATACAAAGTTTAAATAAAAAAGTCTAAAGCCGACAACACTTATTTTTATAAAAGTACTAGCGACCCGCCCCGCCTTCGCCTGGGTAGGATCTATTAATGTGACGTTATTTCGATTTAAGATAGACAAAGACTATTTATTCTATGCTCCAAGTTTTTAGGATAAAATATAGCCTAGATCACCCATTGTATTGCGCTCTATCTGTTCTTGAAGTTTCTTTACAATCGCTTCAGTCACTTCAAAGATTAGCCGGGACAGACAGAGAAACAGACAAAAAAATTGAAAATGGTTATTCACATCTTAACGGCATGCAAATGACCCCCTCGAAGTTATTTCGATATTACAGACAGACACTTCAATTTTATTCATATGTATAGATTATTAATTTTTAATCGAAGGAAAACATCAGCAAAATAATGCGTTTATTGCGAATGCAGCATAACATCATCACTTTCTTTTAAGCCAACTTCAAAAGAAGGGAGAGGTTAACTAACAAATCGTCTGTATTTATTTCTGTTATTAAGTTACGAGATATCTCCGTCAATTATTTTAAACCGTTTTTGATGATTATTTAGGGGTGGTTCAAATTAAAATAAAATCCACCCTAACTATAGCAAAATAGGGAATGAAGTATTTAATGGAACTGTTTGGACGACAATGAGATAATAATATAACTAAGTCTACTCAAAAGGGTACAACAATTAAAACCGACTAAGTGCGAGTCAGACTCCGTACCATCACACACGTTTCTAGTAGGTGAGCCCCCTTTAATTTTTAATTTATTTTTATTTCTATTATTTGTTGTTATATTGACAACAGTAATACACATTCCCGTTGGTTACCCTTTAGGTTCAGCACACTAAAAAGTAGAAGCTGAATTGTAACAAAAAACAGTGTGTGTCGTGAAGACTCTAGGACTCACCACAGGGAATGAAGTAATTATTATAGATCCCAGTGTAAAACAAAATACTCATTATAAGTGTGTTAATTAGGTAATTATCTATTATTTATGTAATTTATTATGTAATTTTATTTAATTAAGCCAAAGTATTATATAATGTCAACAAAAATTTATTTAAATGAAAATTTACAAATTGTTATTTAAAATAAACGCTGCTCTGCCTTATTGGGCTGCAAAAATTACTTTCCTTGTTCATGTTTTTAAAAGCGCCATCTACTTCATTCTATAAGTAAAGTCATTTTATCGAACCAAAATTGATTAACTATCATGGTGGTACGTAGAAAATGTAGTAGATGGCGCTATTACTCAAATGCGATCACTCTTTCTAAAATAAATACGTGTACCTCGGTAACTGTCTTAAATAAAATTAATAGATTAGTATTTGAACGAAAAACCGTTATAATTATAAAATAATGACCTGCCTTCGCGATTTGAATGATCGACGTGAATGACGCGGTACGTAGTTTTACCCCCACCACTTTTCGTCACACAAAAAGGTTGCGGATCAGAATTTCAAAGCCCTCCCGTAAAAAGTTTCACTTCAATAAAAAGAATAAAAGAATTTCACATTCTGAATTCGGGACTTTCATTTTTCTATACAATATGTATTACGAGTAGCACCAACTTCATATTGTGAATTTTTTAAATTCTTTTTAGTTGTTTAAAGTCGGCTTTTACTTTTTGTTTAAAGTTAATTTTAATAATTTATGACTAGAATTAATATTTTATCGAGAGACTTAACTTACGGGAAGAAAATTTTAATGGGTAGAAAAAGAGTTTCGGCTGACAATGGGAAGTTTAAAGCTATTCTGAATGCCAGGATACTTATAATAAACGTTTAACAAATTACATAGTGTTAAATCGGCTGTGGAAATACCGTGGTACCGTGTAGTGGCGGTATAAGAATGTCCACTACCCCATATCGTCCCGTGGGTGTCGTAAGAGGCGACAGAGGGAAACTGAAACTGGAGATGGGCAGCAGCATCTTCCTGATAACATAACTGTCAAACGTTGCAACTATGTCAAAGTCCTCCCTATGAGGTTATCAGTGGGAGAGGCCTATGTTCAACAGTGGACTTTTATAGGCTGTAATGGATGGATGTAATGGAAATCAGCTGTTTCTGGGAAAAATTACGTGGTAAAAATTCAATATGGTTAAAAGATTGCCTAAATACTATACTATAACTATACACAGTATATTGTAAAATGATTTCAACACGCTTTTATTGATGACTAGCTGATACCCGCGACTTCGTCCGCGTTGCTTGATATATTAACAAAGTTTTCGTATATGCGAAGGAAAAAACATCAAAAAGATCGCAAGGAAAAATATACTTTGCTCACAAAATTTCTTCGTAAACAATGTTATTCGTTGCATATAATGTTCACTAAACACGTAGTGCTTATAAAAATCGTTGTTTCTTAAAACTTTAATAAATTTATATTAAATGAAGATATCGCAATATTTTTTTTTTAGATAAGGGTTAAGTTTCTAAGAAATAAAACCTAAAAAACCTATTTGAAATCTTCCAGTAGTTTTTCCGTGATGCGCGCACATCTGAAAACCTCTATCATTTTATTTATACAGATTTCTTAGATTAACATGAACTTACACCCTAAATAAAAAAAAATAAGTAAAATAATTCCAATTAAACGCGAGAAAAACCATATAATTACTTTTATTGAAATCCCGTAACCCACGGCTACTATCTGCAAGACATAAAATAATGGGGGCGAATACCACGTCAATCAATTTCGATAATTATACACTTCTTAGTCCTTTGAAATCGGTTTTTCCTTTTTATTAAAGTTTATTTATTTATATAATACTAGCTGTATCGGGCATGCGTTGCAATGCATTTTTGTCAGAACCTTCGTGAATAATTTACCAAAGTTTTGTCGTAATCGGGAGAATAGTATAGTACGCGTACACGGTACATATTTATGTATGATTTACTTGTATATATAAAATGTTGAATATACATATATAAGAATAGGAGGTATTAAGTTAAACGGACTTGAGCCGCGGTCCGTCGCAAAGCCAGAACTGAGCCCGACGGCGCTTGGGAGCCTGCCAGCATGCGATAAGCCCCTACATACGACAATCCTTACATATATATTGTTTTAAGAAACTTTTCAGAGTAGCTTTACTCTACCCTACATAACTCTATTTAACAGCTGCAATTCGTAAAACTAATTCCAACTTTTAATAGTGTTTCGTCTGCAATATTTTTAAAAATTTACATATTCTACGCTTGTTCAACTTTGATTCTGCTGAACTCTGACCGGTTGCGTTTAAATGATGCCAACCAACTTATGCAGACCGAATAAAGGCTGTATAAGTTTCAGATAATTATAATTGATCATACATATTAATTCTTTACACCCAAGTAGGTTTTAATTTAAAATTCTAGTGAACAAATGATATATCTTAACTTATATTAAATTCATTTTAAATTCAAAATAAATATGAGATGTGTTTAATGTAACCATAACCTTGTAAAAACTGAAAACATAAGATCTTGTTGATATGGTTTTTTTTTTCTTATCTAATTTACAAACAGGTTAATGTCGTATTTGTTGTTGCACAACTAGCTAATACGTTACAAATTCTACACAAATCTCAACTACGAATTTATGCATACAATTTGTACGCTAAGTGTTATGTATAAAATACTAATATAAATAATAATATTATATTATATATATTATTAAATTTAAAGCTAAAAGTAAACTTTAGTGCTTATATTCATAAAAGGTTCTAGATATCTTAAAATTTGATCACTTGATATGATAGTTTTCCAAAGAACGCGAATTCGATTACGATGAAATTGTCAGAATTGAAAATGTTTATTAGAAAATATATTCGCTGCGAAGTTCTCTATTTAACTTTGGGCATACAACAATAAACAAACTAATTCGTGAGCTGATACCACAGAGTTGTATTAAAGGTCTATAGCAGGAAGCCACGGGCACTCGGCCAAACCACGCCAGGTAATCCGCCGCGGACGCCTGTACATATAACATAAATTTACTATTATATTAGCGGTTTCACATACTGTTAGTTTAGTAAGTTTGAAGCAGTTAGTAAAGATTATTTTTATGCTACTTAAAAGTGTGTTGGCGGACACCACATGTAATCGATTTTTTTTTCTCAAAGTCACAAGCTACGTAGGTACAATGTTTTCACTGCCGAGCAGATGGTAGCAAACTGGACTGCCTCATTGTTCTAGTGATCGTAAGCGCTATTCATGTGGTCCTGGGTTCGAATCCTGAGTTGGGCCAAAATCATATATTATATATCATATATGGTTTATCCTATTCAAGAAATTTTAATAGCAACCCGGAGTAACCGAATTTCCGGTGTTTCACCCCAATGCCTGGAAAGTGCGTAAAGCAGTTGGTCCTGCGCCTGATCTGTCTCCGGTATTGTCGGATTGCCGTCCCATAAAGTTACAGCCTATATACGTCCCACTGCTGGGCACAGGCCTCCTCTCATTTCTGGGAGGGTTTTATGGCAAGGAAATGTCCGCCGCGCTGCCCCAATGCGTGTTGGCGAACTTCACATGTCTTCGAAATATTTTTTTTTTGATTTCTCAGACATGCAGGTTTCCTCACGATGTTTTCCTTCACCACCGAGCACGTGGTAAATCAGCACTTAAAATTGCAATTAACAATTTCATTGGTGCTGGCGGGGATCGAACCCGGGTTGGTCGCGTACTGTGAAACATACAGCGAGCGCTAACCATCTGAGTTACCGGCTGCCGTCCCATAGGACTATCAAAATGGGGAATGGGGAGTGCACCTGTGCTTGCGCATATAATCTCCGTTGATACTAGCCGTCATTTGCGAAATTCGGTTTGACAGACATTATTGTAATTAATATCTAACTGGGCTTTCTCGCGTACTATAAAATTTTAGGTGAGCGCTTATAACCCTAGCCTAGAGCTACCATGGCTCTTATATAGAAAACGAAATTACAGTTTTTTAACACAATAGCTTAGCGTTCCAGTTTGCGCCGCTGCGGACCGCGGGTTTGAACCCCGCTTGAAATTAATATTTGTATTATATTAATATTAGTAAAAGTTCTTCTCGGTACAGGAGAATTTCCAAGTATGGTAACTTCTTTTTTGAAAAATTATTGCATTGATAGAAAAAAATAATCTTAATTGAAATTTATTCACGGTCGCTTCTTACTACACCCAACTACGTAGTACTATTATTTATTCTGTGACCCAACGAAATGGGGTGATGGATTGACTTACGCCGCCACCACACGGCAAATGGTGATCTCGGTGTCAGAATACCGCAATCGCCACTAAGTATTTTACGCCTGGCATATATAATATCTAATACTTACAAGATCGTTATATGGTTATCTATAGTCTTTTCGCTTAGACACAGAATAAATATGGCTTAGATACGGGAGCCTTTGTGTCGCGCCGCCTTAGCACGTGCCGCATCTTGTCAAAGGCACCACCGCGACATTAAAGGTCGCCGCATGCGGCGTACACCTGTAGGAGAATTTGACATAATAAAACGAAGCGCCACGCCATAGTGGAAGGTTCTTTGCTACCTAACTTGTGGGGAGCCTTTGTGTCGCGCCGCCTTAGCACGTGCCGCATCTTGTCAAAGGCACCACCGCGACATTAAAGGTCGCCGCATGCGGCGTACACCTGTAGGAGAATTTGACATAATAAAACGAAGCGCCACGCCATAGTGGAAGGTTCTTTGCTACCTAACTTGTGTTTATTATTTGTATTCGTATTTTATTACTATAACCATAAGAATAAAATAGTATTCTATTTTATTCTTAGAACAGAAAAACATTTATTTAACAAACGCAATAAAAAATAATAAAATAGAAGCAAAATAATAAGTGCGCCTCCGGGTGACCGACACTATCTTAGTGAACAGACTATACCAGTTTCATAAGATCTAAGAAGTATTTTACTAAGTCGACACATACGGGCTACGGGATGAAAGGAGTTGATTTTCTTACGCCACATGTAATCCCCGAGGTGGTGAAGTCCAAAGGGCAGTGAATTACTCGGATCACGTTAAGCAAAAAAAAATTGAGTTGGATGGAAATTTAAAAATAAATGATAGGAATGCTAGTCCATCGTCTACACAATTACAAACACAATATCCCACTAGTCGCCTTTTGTGACATGCTAGGCTAGTAACGAAGATAGTACATTCGTTTTTGTTATAAATCCTACATAAATATGGGATCTATAAGCTCCAAAACAACCAAAAAGCGGTGTACACTCTGTAAACACCAGGAACAAACACAAGCTACAAGTGATACCAGTCTTTCAACTCCACAGAGTCAGTAATTCATTCATGGAGCAATTTATACGATATAACAACAAAGCTCTAGATAATATACACGATCTCTATTACCAAGCTTACAGTTTTATAGTTAGTCCCAAGACAGAGGTTTTTTCCTAACAAGCGGTAAAAGTAAACAAGTGGTAAAATGAAAAATTTTGTACAACCGACTTCAATATATGTAATAAATTGAGAACATCATCAATATAGTCGAAGTCAATTAAATACGCATTATTAAGGATAACTCATAAACTACTAGTAAGATCTTGATCAAATTCATACGGCATCACATGAGAAGTACCAGCTTTTAAATTAAAAGTGAATCATCAAAATCGGTTTACCAAGAAAAAAGTTCTGAGGTAACACACAAAAAATATAGTCGTAATTGAGAACCTCCTCCTTTTTTGAAGTCGGTTGAAAATTGACATTCAATAAGAATTACTTGAAATCTATATTGAATAAAAATTATTCTATTCTATTCTACTTTATTCTATTCTATTCTTAAGTGAACTGTTATCAGCTAGTACTACAAAAGTGGCCTTTAAATCTCTAAACAAATACCGATTATTTTCGTTGATTTCGGAGAGGCGTTTTATTGCTAAGCCTCGCACGAGGCGCTTTGATCCCGCCGCGGAACTCGAACGCACGTACGCAGCACCCAATCCCACGTTACTCCCGCCCTTCTTTTACACAGTGCTAATTTGCCGAAAGAATGAATCTGATTCAATCCACGAGGTGTGAAATTGCCTTAACAAATTCATATTTAACTAAGACATCTACAAAACTAAATTTTATAGGAATTTAATCGGGTCAACAAATATTCTATACATATACATATAAATAAAATTGAACTGTCTGTCTGTAATATCGAAATAATTGCCTGAAATTGTGCTGAGCAGATTATTTGCATGCCTACAAGATGTGGTAAGGCTACGCTCTAAATATATTTTGGCTGCGGCAAGAATGGGTCGGCTCGACCGGGGAAGGAACACGGAATACCAGCGTAAAATAGCAGCTTAATGCTGCTGTGTTTCGAATGGTGAATGTAGAGAACTGGAGATTCTTTTTACTGGAAACGAGGCATTACATCTTAGTCCTCAGGGGTGATGACGCAACTGCATTCTCAATTGAAGACACATCTAGATGTCTATGCGCCAGCATCTACTTACTACAAGGTGGACTGTGTGCTCGTTTGTCACCCTTATTCTATAAAAAATATAATAATAACCATTTTTTAAATTTGTGACTGCCTGTGTGTCTGTCCGTTCTAATAGTATTCGGAATATCTAAACCAATTGTAATGAAACTTCAGGAACAAATAGAAAAAATTGGAGATTTTTTTCAATTGGCCTTTGATTATCTTAAATCTAAATAACGTCACATTTACAGATACTACCCAGCCGAAGACAGAGTGAGTCGCTAGTCTCTTAATAAATAAGTGTTGTTAAACCGTGATCTACAAGAATTATCGCGATCTAACAGAGATTAACAATATATTATATATGTTTTGTATAAACAAAATTTCATACAGCTCGAACTTTTTATATGCATGGCGTCGGTAGATATATAACTCAGAATTGTGTTTTATGGCAAAAAAAATTAATCAAATAAGACCTAATTTGAAAAACTAATTTGAAAAAACTAGATAACCGAATTGATAGTTGCTCAGCCTGCGAAGCTAGAGTTTACAGATTCGAGTATTTTAAAAGAATATATTTTAAAAAAGTAAGTGTGACAGTCCACTTGATAACAATCAATGTGTAGAGACGTTGTCAGCCCTGAGACCTGAGGCCCAAATGTATGTTTAAGCATAGGTGCTCCCTCTTTTCCCTCACTCTCGATTCTGAGATTAGGCGCAGAACCAATGGCTTTACGTGTTTTCCGAAGCACGGGGGTGAAACATCGCCAACTTACCTCCGGGCAGCTACTGAGAATTTCTTGACAGAAAAACCCAATAACTGATTTTTGGCCCGACCGATTCGACCCCGGGTGTCAGGACTCATATGAAGCGCCTCTTGACTCATATAATAAGTCTTCGATTCTCGTCATTAACTATACGAAACGCAACATCACTATGCTACTATTTTACGCCGTTATTCTTTCTGTGCAAGCGTGGTCCCTCCTCGGTCTATTCAATCTATAAGTACTGCAATCATAATACAGCTACATAGTGGCTTCTCTACGTTTAAGACTGATATTCAGAAAAAACCTTTTTTCGAAGATTAACACCTGGGCTACTGCCGCTCTAGGTTGTTAGTCATTTACGCTGTACACACAACACAATAACAACAGCAGCAGCAGCAGCAGCAACAGCAGCAGCAACAGCAACAACAACAACAACGACAACGCTGTACACAGATCACAAAGTATAGTACCTAACGCTAAAGTTACCGCTAGGATATCACAGGCTCGTTCTATTTTGTTGACACCGCAGGAGCCGTGTGGCACCTACTACGACGGAATCATCGAAAGGACCGCGTAGTGGCAGTGTAAGAATATCCACTACCCCATATCGTCCCGTGGGTATTGTAAGAGGCGACAGAGGGAAACCAGTAAATAAGCAACAGTGTCTTCTTAATATAGTTATTAAAACGAAAAAATATAAGACTCCGGTTACCCCGTGTAGTGGCGGGTTAGAATACCCACTACCCCATATCTTCCGTGGGTGTCGTAAGAGGCGACAGAGGAAACTGAGGCAGAAGATGGGCAGCAGCATCTTTCTGATAACAGCAAATAATAAAAAACTGCGGTTGCCAACCCGCTCGCCAAGCGTGGCAACTACGGCAATATCCCCAATGAAGAAAGTTACGAAGAAACGGCCCCAGTCCCCGGCGGCCCCGCTATTCCTGGCTACGGTGGCGACCATGGTAACGGCGGGGCAGGGGTGCTAAGAATCTCCGGTGGAGGTTCGGTTGCCACCGACGACTCGACCTGGCAACTTATAACGCACGCACTCTGAGGACTGACGAGAAGATCCTGGAGCTGGAAGAAGAGATAGACAAGTTGCGCTGGAATATTATAGGATTATCCGAGGTCCGAAGAGGGGAGGACACGGTAATCCTCGAATCCGGCAACTTGTTCTATCACCGGGAGGGCGACCATCTGTCCCAAGGAGGTGTCGGATTTATCGTCCACAAGTCTCTCGTTAACAACGTTGTAAAATTGGGAGTGTGTCGACGAGGTTGCGTACCTTATACTCAGAATCACCAAACGGTATTCGCTGAAGGTCATACAGGTTTACGCACCAACTTCGGCACACCCGATGAGGAGGTGGAGGAAATGTATGAGGATATCTCTAGAGCCATGCATTCCTCTAAAACCCACTATACGGTGTTAATGGGATTCGTGCTCTAATGCAAAGTCCCGAAACCTTTCAGCTCGAGTTACAAAACCGTTTTCAGTGCCTAGAAGATTGCAATGCAGTGGACGATATGAATGACAAGCTCGTGGAAACTGTCCATGCGGTCGGAGCTAAGTTTTGTAAGACCCGCCGCAGAAGAACACAAAACTCTCCGATCACACTCTTAATCTCATGGCTGTTAGACGGGAAATGAAGCTGCAATCTTCAGTAGATTTGATAGCATACAGGCAACTGAACAGACAGATCTCCAAATGCATGCGGCGGGACTTGCGCAACTTCAATACAGCTCGTATTGAAGAAGCGATCGAGCGGAACCAGGGCTCAAAGTCTTTGCCAGAGATCTGTCTGCCAGAAAGAGCCAACTGTCGAAGCTGAAGACCGAGTGTGGCAGCGTCGTTTCCGGGACACCTGAGATTTTGAGTGAGATTGAGAGGTTCTATGGGCAGCTGTACACATCATCGTTGGAGCCACACGCAAGTGTGGTAACGATCAAGAGCGAGTCTTATCCGACACTATTCCGATGATATCCCGGACGTCAGTCTGAGCGAGATTAGAATGGCTCTCCAGCACCTTAAAAACGGCAAGGCCCCAGGCGAGGATGGAATTACAGCGGAGCTTCTGAAAGCGGGTGGAAAACCGGTGCTTGAAGTCCTTCAGAAGCTCTTTAATTCCGTCCTACATGGTGGCACTACACCGGAGGCGTGGAGCAGAAGTGCGGTGGTCTTGTTCTTCAAGAAAGGCGACAACGCTCTCTTGAAGAACTACAGACCGATTTCCCTTCTGAGCCGCGTCTACGTGCTGTTTTCGAGAGTCATTACGAATCGTCTCGCACGCAGACTCGACGACTTCCAGCCTCCCGAACAAGCCGGTTTCGAAAAGGCTTTAGCACCATAGACCACATACATACCCTTCGGCAAATTGTACAGAAGTCCGAGGGTACAATTTGCCACTATATCTGGCGTATGTGGACTATGAGAAAGCCTTTGATTCCGTCGAAATTTGGGCGGTGCTGCAGTCCTTCAGCGGTGCCAAGTTGACTGTCGGTATATCGAAGTGCTGAAGTGCTTGTACAGTAGGGCCACGATGGCTATCCGAGTACAGAACCAGAGTACAAAACCTATCCAACTGCAGAGGTGTAAGACAGGGTGACGTTATATCCCGAAACTCTTCACCGCTGCATTGGAAGACGTTTTCAAGCTTCTGGACTGGAAAGGATACGGCATTAACATCAATGGCGAGTACATCACTCACCTTCGATTTGCCGATGATATAGTCCTTATGGCAGAATCGCTGGAGGACCTAAGCACTATGCTCAATGACCTCAATAGTGCCTCCCAACGGATAGGTCTTAAGATGAACATGGACAAAACAAAGATCATGTTTAATGTCCATGTCACACCTATGCCGGTAGTTGTTGGAGCACTAAGCTCGAAGTTGTTGACGAATATGTTTACCTGGGACAAATAGTCCGACTAGGTAAGTCCAACTTCGACCGAGAGGTCAATCGACGGATTCAACTCGGCTGGGCAGCGTTCGGGAAATTACGGCACATCTTCTCGTCAGGTATACCTCAAAACTTGAAAACGAGGCTGTACAACCAGTGCGTGTTGCCAGTGATGACCTACGGAACTGAGACGTGGTCCTTCACTGCTGGCCGGATGAGGAAGCTCAAGGTCGCTCAGCGAGCTATGGAGAGGCTATGCTCGGGGTCTCACTGCGTGATAAACTTAGAAATGAGGATATCCGCAGTAGAACCAGAGTGACCGACATAGCCCAACAGATTAGTAAGCTGAAGTGGCAATGGGCCGGCCATATAGCTCGAAGAACCGACAACCGATGGGGAAAAAGGTTCTCAGTGGCGGCCTCGTACCGGCGGACGAAGTGTGGGGCGTCCACCCACTAGATGGAGTGACGACCTGGTAAGACATGCAGGAAGTCGATGGATGCGGGTGGCTCAGGACCGTGCTGTGGCATTCCTTGGGGAGGCCTATGTTCAGCAGTGGACTTGTGAAGGGCTGTAATGATGATGATGATGATGATGGTTACCTAGCCAAGCGTGGCAACTATGGCAAATACATGATCATGAGCAAATAAATCATGAGGCAATCTATGAGGAGGCCTATATTCAGTAATAGACTTTGATAGGATATAACGATAGAATGAATGATCGGCACCACCATCCCAACGCGTGTACGATACGTTGCATTTCTCTGTTTTATCTGCAAATTCAATAAAGTGTAAAATGTATTGATCTTTTTCTCGACCGCTGTTCGACTGTTATTCCTCATTCCTGTTATTGTGTAGAATCTCTGCGAATGCGGGAGCCGTGCCATTTGTCAACCCCGCTCCCGCTTTTGTTCTTTTATTTCATAGATATTTATCATTTTCGAAATAGAAAGCGGTTCATTATTTGTTTGTTCGTTGTTTGTTGAAAATCTGCAATCAGAGTATTGTTTGAAAGTCCCCAGGCTTTCCTTCATTGTCAAAGTAGGTGTTGCATTATGAAATCTAATTTGGGGACTTTCGATTTCTTGCGTAGCCTTCTTATAATTTTTTCCTACATTAAGATTTAAAAAAACTTGTTTATTTCAGTGTGAAACTCCAGTGGTTACTAAATATCTCCATAACCCCTCAGTAATGAGTGCCTATAGGTCTATATGCCGTAAGAGCCTTTTTAAAACAAGTTAATTTGGTAATAGGTATTGAATTAGTTTGGACGGCACAAATACTATCTACAGAAAGTAAATAATATTTAAAACACTATGTTTATATATTTCCTGACCCTGAGTCTCTTCTTCATTGTTAAACTGGAGAAGAAATTCAGGGCGCGGAAATGTATAAATTTAAGTAAAGTTTCTTTTAATAGTTTATAACGTGGTAGAGCCATGCTGCAGCTATATATTACAGGTATAGTTATAGCACGAATGGGTCGGCTCGACCGGGGAAGGACCACGCTCTCACAGAATACCTGTTTCGTATGGTGAGTGTAGAGAACCGGAGACCCTTTTTACTGGAAACGAGGCATTCCATCTTAGTTCTTCACGGGAGACAACGCATCTGCATTTTGATTCGTCATCGAGGATAGATGTAGATGTCTATGAACCACTTACCCTCAGGTGGACTATGTGCTCGTTTGTTACCCTTATCCTATAGAAAAAATTACTGTTGGTGTCAAATTAGACAGAAAAAAAAAACATTAACTAGTACCCACGGTAATATTCAATGAAATCAATGAATTAGCAATGCCTACATATTACAGCCTGCGTGACAGATTTACCAGATGGACTGAGATGTTTTAATTCGAACACAGGGGTTAGACGTTCTTTGACGAGCTAATTTGTATTCGTTGCTTAGATCGACCATGTGACCCGTGTACAACCCGTACCCATTTACACATGTAACTGAAATAACCTTTTATAATTTCACTCTATATACTTTGAGCTTGTGTTAAAAGTCTTACTTGATAATTTAGCTATGGGTTTTGGATTAAAATTCAACATATTTACTAAGATTAACGGTTACTTTAAGGTTTACATGCCAGTTAATGCATATTAGAAAAGACCTAAATTCAACAGTGAGTTAAGAAGCTAATATAAGAAGAATGATCACTTACAGTTTATCATAAGCCCATTATTGGACATAGACCTTCACCATAGATTACCATAAAACACGATCCTAAATCACCTGCGTCCATCAACCACGTTCCTTGTTCCTTTTTCCACGTTCTTGTCACACATCGCTCTACATGGCTGTCATATCATCATCAGAGTTTTAGGAGCTGACTCCATAAGGGTCCCTACGGGTGACCATAATGAAAGATTGAGTTATTTTTACGACATATTTATTTTATAGGATAGGAACGCGCAATACAGTTGGTGGGCAACTAGCTACTGACTGCAATTCTTAATACTAAGTAGAAAGGTACAACATTACTAAGTATACATATATGTGGTAGATAGGTACAATTTTACTAAGTATATACATGTGTGTGTGCGCAGCACACCTACAGAGTTATAAGTTAAAAAATGACCGAGCTTCCTGCTCGTTATATCCATCCATTATCTTTTTAGTTATCATTATTTATAATATTCTTTCTTCTTAAGAATATTCTTCACATGAGTCTAAATTTATACAAAAGCAAATCAGTAATATTAATAAAAAAATAGATTTTCTTGTAGATAGTTATACGTCTACCCAAAAATGAGCTGCAATCTTCATGGAGTTGTACTTGATTTAGTAACTTAAGATTCATTACGTGTGTTAAAGTTACAGGCATCACTCATTTAGTAAAAGGTATAAAAATAGTTTCATACATAAACAATATTATCCAAAATTGACGCAAAATTATGCGCCATTATGTGATGCGCCTTTGTAATACCGTATCAGATACATAATTATCGTTACGGACGCATCGGTAGAATGGACATATTTTGATCTTGTATCCCATCTCTGTTCGGTTTTTCTCCGATCATCAAAGGAGAAAAACTAACGGAAAAGGTCCAGCTATGAAATTCTACCAGCTGATGATGATATAACGAATGCTAAGGGCTAGAAAACGAGTGCGTTCGTGGCGGGATTAACGATTCCCTTGTAAAACTTAACAAAAGAATACCTGTCCGAAAAAAAATCATCCATATTTTTTTTCTCTATGTCGAAGGTTTGCTTCATTTTACCCACATCAAACGAAAAGCTTCGTGTAACAACGCACAATTCACATGCCATTATTTTCTATTCTTCTGTGGTCTGAACAATGTGAAGTTAATACGTTTATACCATTAGTGATTAGAGAATACAATAGTTAGTTCAAATTTGCTTTTTTAATCGAAGGGTAAATAATAGAAGGAATCTATTAACTATCTACTTTAATTCGGTTAGTCGATATTATATGAAAGGCAGAATAAAATAATTTGAAAGTTTTAATTTAATAAAACTTAAGTGACCAACGAACTTACAGTTCACGTGATGGTGGCTACTGCAGTCCATAGACACCTGCAGCCAAATTTATACAAGGACGGCTACAGATGCGTCGTGACTTCTGAGAATTAAAATGGAATGCCTCACTGTAATTATACTGGCTCTTTATAACCTTCAGACCAGGACACAGCAATGCAGGCAGTACTATTAGCTTCAGATATAGGTTAGAGGATGGTACTCAGACGAACTCCTAGACAGAAAAGGAGACCTGCCACCAAGTGTATACATGATTCCTATAGTAGTTTATGACTTATTTGATAAACTAAAACTAACTGAACTGTAAAATAATGAGTGGGGTATTAAGAGCCTCAAATCCTCAATGATTGGGGGTCTAAGAGTTCAGTAAGAAGTCTTTTTAAATCTGCTTCCTGGCGAAAACATACAATAATTTAAACATTAGACAACATAGATCTCGTACCGTACTGTCTCGTGACGTTTAGAAGAACCCATCATCGCATATACATTAGCCGTATATGAGAAACAACAGAAAATTTCATGGTCTCTGATAGATTTTCCTTCATTACAGCCGATCAAAGTCCCCATAGGCCTCACCATAGAATGTCTCTTAAGGGGGATATTTGTCATAGTTGCCACACTTGGTAGGCGGGTTTGCGACTGCGGTTTTTTTTGGTTATTATTAGGAAGATGCTGCTGCCCAACTCCTGCTTTGTTTCCCTCTGTCGCCTCTTCAACACCCACGGAATAAAATGGAGTTGTAGATCTTACAAAGTCACTACACGATTAGCCTGGTGTAAATTTCCGACCAGTGATGGGGAGCGGCGGCGAGGCATCAATTTTACATAAAACATTGATCTCAAAAAAAAAAAAAAAAAAAAAATATAAAAAAATGGTTAAAATTTTCTAAAACGATGAAACATTAAGATAAAACACTAAACTACACCAATATTCGGAAAAAACACAAAAAATTCGCAAATTTAAAAAAAATTATATAATAGGTTTACACAAGCTTGGACATAAATGCTGTCCAGTTAATCATAGCCGGCTGGATCTATGGGAAGGTAAAAAATTAACATTACATTTATTATACCTAGTAGTAAGTTTTTTCGCCACACATTGGCAAATTTAAGATCCTTGGCAGTGTCTCTTGCGAAGGCAGACGAAGTTAAGGCAAGGGCCTTTGCACTTCCCCCACTATAGATTCTAACAAGGTGCGCTGTAGCAAGGGTGCATCTTATTAAATGGTCATCATCTTCCCGTGTGCAACGGATTTAGTTAAGCGACGTGTTAAAAAGCTTTAGAGCGCTTTAAAAATAATGTCAACATGTCAAATGTCAAGATAAATGTAGTGTTCACGTTTAAATGTACTGGCCTCGATTTATACATGCATTTCATGATTTGGGTCACAGCACGGCGCAGTAATTAGGCCGTCAACCTTGAGCATAATAGAATGACTGTGCCTCGGAAATAGTAAAAATTTTAAAAAAGGTAACTTGATATGTCAGTGAAAATAACTTTTTTTTTCAACATTTTAAAAACTTAATAACACACATTTAATGATTAATGAAATTTCTTTTATATTTCTATATTCTATAAATTAAAGTACCCGAAACAAATGAATATAATGAAATGGATACGAACTCTCAACTTTACAGAATTCATTAGTAAAAAAATAAAATTAAATTTTTTATTTCTCGGACAACAAGAATCCATGAGTGTTAGTAAATTTAAAAACTTATTAGCTATTGATAGTAACTAAGAGTGATTTAGTTAGCCTGCATAGGTGCTCGACAAGTGGACAGTACCCACTGTCGGCGATAGCCTTCTGTAGCCTCTACATTTATTACAATAAAGGTTGATATTTCGAGTAACTAAAATATAAAATTTACATTATATTTATTAATTTTTATAAAACGACAAGATAAGGATCAAATGGACGACTAACTGTATCAGTCAAACGTAGCTAAATAAAAATATTAAAAAATAACAAAAGTAAATGTAGGGTTGACAAATGACGGGGCACTCGTTTGCAAAGTGAACCTTTAAAAGGCTTTGAGTAATCACAGCGAGGCTGCGGTATTGAACAAAACTGATGTAACGGTTATATTTTTTTTTTCAAATAAGACATTTTCTTTTTCAACCACAGAATAAAAAAAACAAGTATTATTTACTTCCGATATTATCACGTAAATTGCGCTACATCGATAATAATTAGGTTAAGACGGATGAGTCACTTTATGTTTACGCACACCTCCCATGAGTTACATTACGTTACGCAATTTAATAGATAAGTTGTAAAATTTATTACAAAATTCATTCATAATCTGTCTTTCCATCCGATTACGATATGGGTGTCTTCAAAACGAGAGTGAATAGGCTTTTCGTAATGTATCTTTCCTAAAGCAGTGGAGTTAGGGATAGTGACGTTGCAATTACAGGTGATGGTGGTAGTGCACGCTATTGAAGGTGGCCAGAAGGTGCTCTAAAAGCTAGATAAGAACAACATTCTTATTTTTATTTTCTTTTTGATTTTAGCTTATTAATTATAACATCTTATATATACCGGATTTCCGCAAAGTAACGCCTGATTCTATTAACACTCTTATTTCTATGTACATATTTTGTACTCGTACATTGAATTTTCGTTAATATAATGATAAGCCGAATTTAATATACTTATACTTATTAATTTTTTCTCTGAGAGATTTTTTAAATTATTGATTATAAATGGCTCTTATGTCCCATTTCCGCAAAACAAAATAGTATCTGATTCAATACGTTTCCTTATAACAAAACTCCATATAATATGCTATGGAATAAGTCCAATGCTGGGCTTGGGTCTCTCCCGTTATGAAAATTTGCCTTAATCGCCACGCTTGGCAAGCGGATTGGCGATCGCAGTAGCAGACGTCTCGCTCCTTTGACGCCGCTCCGCATCGCCGGTCGGGGTTTTTACGCACAGTATAAACAAAATTGTTATACCACAATCTATCGTAAGCCATAAGATTTTTCTGACATTTCCTATAGTCCCCTCTTACGTCACCCACGAGACAAAATTGGGTGATTGATTCTCTTACACCGCATCAACTGGAAATAACTTAAAGTTACAGCCTACGAGTATATACGTCCCACTGCTGAGCACAAGCTTCGTCTAATTTCTCAGAGGCTAGGGCAAGGAAATTCCCGCCGCGCTGCCCAATGCGTTTGGCAAACATGCAGGTTTCCTCACGATATTTTCCTTCACCGCCGAGCACGT
Source organism: Parnassius orleans (assembly GCA_029286625.1). NCBI lineage: Eukaryota > Metazoa > Arthropoda > Insecta > Lepidoptera > Papilionidae > Parnassius > Parnassius orleans. Next base: position 7,397,510 of record JAGSMP010000018.1, read on the forward strand.
GGTAAATCATCACTTAAAATTGCAATTAACAATTTCATTGGTGCCAGCGGGGATCGAACCCGGTTACCCGGAACCCGGAAAACACTAGTGAGACTTCTAATTTTTTACAGCTATCCTACAGAGCTATTAGAGCATTGCATCAAAAAAATATTTTCATATTAATTCTAAAACATCTCGTTAAGTTAAATATTAATAAAAGTGTCGTTTACATTTATTATTTTTAAACTAACTGAAAGCAATAAATCTCAAATTAATGACAAACAGCAAAACTTTTGATGGCTTGTAAATTTAACATCCTGTCGATCGACTTCAAAACCGTTCCAGATTAGACCGAACATATACGTCCCGTCTTTTTAACTTTATGGCCAATAAAACCATATTCCGTCCCATATACATCGATCCGCCCCTTAGATAGCTTAGCGGTCCTACAACAAGGAAGACATTACTTATTTAAAGACGTCCATTAAATTCGATAGGCATTCTCGGTACAGTTTATGAAGAGACTTTGATGCTGGCCCGTGGCAAAAACCATTATTTACTTCCCAAAGGATGGCGACTACAGTGACAGCTTCCGAATACTGATGAAACGTATCACAGGCTACTCATATATATTCCAAAGCCTAGTTATACGCTTATGCAATAACTTAGAGCGCAGTGGTCATTAAAATCACTGTCAACTAAACAAATATATTTCTTTAAATTACATCAAATTTTGCATTTCATTCATTGACTTATATAGGTAATTTGTTTGGCGTTTTATTACTTCCTTAATAATTTTGATATAATGTTGTTTTGCGAAAAGTTTCTCTTTTAATAAATCAAATCAATATAATAATCTAAATACCTAAATTCGATATAAGTTAGCATATCATATAATGTTGAAATTCTATTAAGATTTTAGAGATAATGTAGATAATAAATAAACGATTTTCTGCGTTACATACGGTAAACGAAAATTTTATTTGAGTTTATTGGTTACGTACAAATAAGAAGCAACTGATTGCTTGTTTTGGTATCATTAGCAAAATTTTATACATTTTCCAGGGTTATGATAAGTTTATAATTCTATTTGCTCCATTATATAAATATAAAAGTAAAAAACTTGAACTGTAATTAAAGGATTATTTAGCTATAATCCCCCCACCGTCTAAAACCGGGCTTAAAGTTTATTTATGAAAACTCCTTCTAACCTTCTAACTAAAAAAGTCCCTTAGCCGCGGCGCCACGCCACTCACAGTCTTAGCGAAATTTGACATTTAATGTCAAATTCCATACATTATATTATAATTCACATATTTCTTCTTTCATGATTGTTATCGCGTGCTCACACATTATTTGATTACGCTATTTCGTCTCAAGGGTAGAGTGATGACAAAATAACCATCTTAAAACTGACCATCTGTACGTGGTAGAGCCATGCTGCAGCTATATTAGTAGTATAGTTGTAGCACGAATGGGTCGGCTCGACCGGGGAAGGACCACGCTCTCACAGAATACCAGCGTAAAATGGCAGCTTGACACTGCTGTGTTTCGTATGGTGAGTGTAGAGAACCGGAGACCCATTTTACTGGAAAAGAGGCATTCCATCTTAGTCCTCACGGGTGACGACGCATCTGCATTTTGATTCTTTATTGAGGATAAATGTAGATGTCTATGGGTCACAGCAACCACTTACCATCAGGTGGACTGTGTGCTCGTTTGTCACCCTATCCTATAAAAAAAAAAACTGGCGACAGAGAGAAACAAACCAGGAACCCATCTCCTGGTTTGTTTCTCTCTAACTACGTCTCTCTGACTGCGGTTGCATACCCGCCTACTAAGCGTAGCAACTATGGCAAATATCCGTCTATGAGGCAATATGTCGGGTAGGCCGATGTTCACCAGCTGTAACGGCAACTGTAAACAAATTACATGAAAAATATACAGATCTGTAACTGAAATGTAATTACAATTTATTATTACTTACGAGCCAGTGCTCGATTCTAATTTCATCTGGCGGTAAGTGGTGACGAAGCCCTAAATGGTAAATCACGCTGTTTAAGCGTAGCAAAAACCTATTATCTCAAGTTTTGGAGGCACTCCTTTGCTGTACACATTATTACACAAGAAGCAAACAATTTGGTTCGAATGTGTGGAATATCGACAATATAGGGTTGAATACCCAGCGGCCATCTGGTTGTCCGACGATGGAAAGGTACAGTTCCTATAGAATACTGAGAGGCTTGCTGTTCTACGCCTGTTCCGAAGACTGACAATATTGATCGCAAGTAAAGCTTTAATACTCCATACAAACTGCTTCTAATCATACAGAAGATGTAAGGTGCTTTTAACCGACAACAAAAAGTTCTCAATAATACAAATATGGAGAAAAATTTCCACCCCTAATGATAGCAAATAAATAACTTTAATTTTTAGCAATTTGAAGTTTTAACTTTTTGTTAAAAGTTATAATTATTACAAGCAGCTAATTCGTATTCATTGTGGAGCACGTGGAGTTACCCTCGTACCGTGAGAAGCGAAAGTTAAAGTAAACACCGTTTTGAATTGTATGATTCTATTCAAAATTATTTTTTTTATGTTTCATATACCCTATACTGTACAAAATGTTAGTGTCATATTTGTCACAATAATATTTACTTTTTAACATACTTTAACTTCAGAAATTTATATGTTCTTTATTTATATACTTACGAGTTTTGTTGTTTTTCAATAATTCACATAACTGTTATTATTATAACCCTTAATTTATTTATAAACATAAATCAATAAATACTAATAATTTTAATAAACAATTGAAACTAATGTAAATACTTTTAATAATTGAAATAATCTCAATTTGTTTATAGAACCTGATGCTAAGTAATGACCGTCGTCTATAAAGTAAATCTCAAAGTGATTAAGACCAAAGTGAAGTATTTTACAGTAATTTAAATAAGTAAATTAATCTGATTGAAGTTTAATGTAATTAACGTAATTTAAAGTAATTTAATGTGATAGTTAAGAATACTGCTGAAAAGAAAATTGTAGTTATTACAACTAAAAATGAAAAACTAAATTTGAACGGTTACATAATTCAAATTATATGTTACCAAAATAGGATAAGAAAATCGATTATTTAAAATCTTCAAAGTCTTTAAAGTCTTCAACAAATTGTTCTCATAGTCTTCAACAATTTAATGAAGACACCAAACAATCACCTGCAAGACAACCAAGAAGGTTACCAAATGGCAGAAGCCATTGACATAGCAAAAAAAGCGGAATCACCAAACTGCACTGCATTGATGCTAGAACTCAGTTAACATTGGATTAGCTTAAGCACGCGGGCTTTCAAGATAAACAATTTGGAGCACCCGGTCTTTCGTGAGCCCAGCCAGAGGATTGCAAGCGCATCCTCCTGTCACACGGCTTTCATATTAAAATGACTTATCTGGATTATTTTTTAACTGTACAGTTAACTCAAACTAAGTCTTAATCTAAGATATTGATCGATAGATGGATTACTTTAGTGCCCAGACATTGAGAAGATACAATAAACGAGTTCTTTTTAGCGGTGAACGCGCAAAGGTGTTACTTCTGAGGGTTAACTGGACTAGAATTTGTCGCCCCCAGTCGGACTTCGCTTAACGAAAACTCGACTGCCGACACAAGTTTGTTACGACATTCGACGACGTGTCCAAAGAAATATTAGCACGACTGGCGTAACACTGGCAAGCAATTTATAAAACTCCATTATTTTGGAGAACAGGAAGATGAAGGCAATAGGCCTATTATAGCTGGTAAAGCCAGAGTTGAAATATAAAAGAATGCCGAAAAAAGTGCGTGAAAACCGGTATCAAAACTATAACAAATGTTTTCAGCACAATTGCTGGGATTCCAACTGGCCCCATGACTTATAAACGTCGAGGGAGGTAGTGCTTTTCGTACTAAGCTCTGCAGAAACCGAACGCAGTGCATGGAGCATTTGCACTGCGGGGTGATTGATGGTTTGTTCGCCCTGTCATCGAGAGTTGAGTTGGACGCAAAAACAGAACCTAAAAAAATTTGCTTTCTCAATATATTCAAAATTTGCCTTAATAATGATTCTTTTGAATGGCCTGGAGGCAAAGCACATATTATTCCTAATACATTTTTTTTATGGATTACTTGAGTACCTATTTACTTTAACATGTTCGCTTACATAAGCCCGCCACACTCGCAAAGGCTTTAAGAGAAAGTTAGCTCTATGAAACATTTTTTCATTAAATTCAACTCGAGCAATAAAATATATAGTAAACAATACAATAATTTAAATAGTACACCAAAATTTGCTTTCACATTGCAAAAAGAATTATTCGGTAGCAATACCTATTATTTATTCTGTGGCAATACGCAAAGACAGTTCGTTAGTACCTGTACCTATGCAATTTGGTTACCATCCTCCTATGCAATTCGGTGATCGTCCGCCCGTGCAATTCGGTCATCGTCGTAGTTGTACTTTTTTTTGAATGCGATATTGTTTGCATTCCGGAACGCCTATGCGTCGGCTTAAGCCTGGTAACAACGCTCTTGCTTTTGCACGCCAAAACATTCATTGACCTGAATTGAAAGACATTATTTTTATTTTAACATACAAAAGATAATATACCTAGACAAATAATTGCTACTTAATTATCTAATCGATTAGGACTACTTTTACTTTAATAACAATAACATTAAAATATAAAATTACATATTAACGTCATCGCTACAATTTCAAAACAAAGCAGAAGAGGTATCGATATTACTTAATTCACAGATATCTGGGCTCAATAGAACCGGATCGTACGCCATCCAATTAGCCAAGGTCGGCCGAAACTATAGAAACGTGAGCCACAGTACTCGTGAAGCGTGTATTATTTTACTTTGCTATAATATTGACTATACTTATAAAGAGGCAAAGGTAGAAAATCAAACAATGCCGGATAAAAAATTTCAATATTAACAAGCAACTCCTAGTGCATTCACTTATCTATTTTATTTTTAATTATTCTTCTTTTTTTTCAAGACAATATTTTTGTTGTATTATTTTTCCATCTATTCCATTATATATAAAAGTCCACTGCTGTAAATATATTGCCTCATAGGGGAGATTTTACCATAGTAGCCACGCTTAGTTGGCGCGCGGGTTGGCAACTGAAGATTTTTATAAGTTTGTGTAGGTATCAGGCCTGCTGCCCATATCTTGTTTCAGTTTCCCTCTGTCGCCTCTTACGTCACCCATGGGACGATATGGGGTATTGAATATTCTTACACCGTCACTACACGGCTTACGGCTTTTCTTTGTCTGCTTGAAATATGTTCTTAATTATTTGTTTTCGCTCTTGAAAGTCTTGCTCTCTTTGTTTTGTAGTTTTTCTAAGTCCTTAAAGATTGCCTCATTGCCTACAACTTTTGTATTAAATATGCATTCATTTATTATTGCTCAAATTAAAAAAGGCAAGGCAAAAGCGTGGCGGTTGTAGCAAATCCTCCCTACAACGGAATTGGGCCGTGTTCAGTAGAATCGCAAAAAAATATTTTTTTTAAACTATACGTAAAACGATTATTGCAAATATACGAAAAGAAGCAATATTACAAAAGCTCGAAAGCGACAACAAAAGTTTTCATTTTATACTTTGACGTTTCAAAACAACCTTAAATATTGCAAATTCACCAAATCTTTATTTATCCGACGGTAATACGATTCGTCTATGCAATATGTCGATAAGGTAAGAAAATGTTGACCCGATTTCTTGTTTAGTCGTGCCTTTTTATTGTTATGGGCAAGAAAACTTCAGCACAGAAGTTCTGGAGCCGTCGTAAAATATTCAGATGTCGGCCATAATAACATCGCACGAACAATAGCGTTTGGTTGTGGAAAGTTCAGAATGCGGCCCATGTATTATATGTATGTTGTCAGCATATTTTCCTAAAAGTCGAATTTGGAAAGAAAATTTTGTTGCGTTATTTAAATCAGTATTGGTAAATATTCGAAATATTAGTCTAAGCCCAGAGTGGACACCGTTCGGTGGGACGTAAGCCGTGGCTGCCACTCGTAGTACTGAGAATAGTTATTTCGGATTATAAGTTATATAATTTATTATAGAAGTAAATATGACAGTTGGGCACATAGTCCACCTTATGATAAGTGAATGCTATGGCCCATAGGCTCCTACATTTTATCTTCGATTAAGAATTAAAATGCATTATCACCGGTAAAAGCTAAGATGGAATGCCTCGTTAACAGTATAAAATGCCTCAGGTTTTCGTCACCCGCCTGCCATACGAAACAGCATTAAGCTATTGATTCATGCTCTAGCGTGCTAGCGTGGTCTCTCCCCATTCGAGCCGACCTATTCGTGCTGCAGACATAATACGCTGCAGTGTGACTCCAACCACCCCGCTAAACTTTCTTTGGTGAGCATGCATGTCTAAAAAATTAAACATTTTAAAGCAAATTGCCCAATATTCACTGAGGCACCGTGACAAACTCTCCTTTTTAAATTTGCAGGTTTCCCGTCACCACCATTTCTTTCTTCACCATGAACACATGGTAAATTAAAATTAGTGCTAGAGATTGAACTCGGTTTGCGCGTGTAAAATTTGAAGATAAACTCTTATCCCTGAGCTATCACTTTACAACTACGTTAGTCTTAGGGTTGCCACCTTTTTGAACAAATTGTTTACCTACTTCAGATAATTTCTTGCTTTGCTTTTGTAATGTCAATGGAGTCTTATACAACAAAAATTAGTTAAAGTAAATATATATATATACTTAGTTTTCTGTTTATTTGAAGGACAATCAAAATGAACAAGCCGCGAAGAAAATATGAAGATTACGATGAGAGCTTACTAAACATTGCTGTAGATCTCGTTGAAAAATAAAAATATTACTTCATACGACGCTGAGAAACAATTTGGTATCCTCGCCGCACGATTTTAAATAAAGTAAAACAAAACACACGAAAAAGTTGGATGTCCCACCAAACTGCCACCAGCTGATGAACAGAAAATAGTTAGTTGTTTAATTATTTGTGGAGAATATGGATATCCTGTTACTAGCTTTGAATTAAGGTCAATCGTACATGATTACTTAATCAAAAATGGACTCAGTGGTATTTTTAACAAAAAGGCCGGGTCAGAAGTGGGTAGAAACTTCTTGAAATGCCACATAAATGTCCTGACGGTGCGTTCTAGCAAATAATATTAAAGAATAATACTAATACCATAACTATCCCATGGGCAGTGAAAACCACTGATCCTAAAGTTTTAATTGGAGACAATTTATCGTCACATATAAGTGTGAAGAACATAATATCAGATTTATCTTTTTGCCACCTAACTCCATTCACCACACTCAACCTCCCGATGTGGCATTTTTCGGCCCATTAAAGAGAGAATGGAGGAGAATTTTAACGAACTACAAAGTTCGACACCCAAGTTCTAACACATTAAACAAACAAATATTCCCCTAATTATTAAAATGTTACTAGATGCAACAAATATTACGCAAATTAAAAACATAATTAGCGGATTTCGTGCTGCTGGGATACACCCCATTAATCCAGAAGCTGTATTAAAGAAATTGCAAGATTATCGTAGGCCACAAGCAAACATTACTTACGATGAGACTTTTGTTAATTATTTGAAAGGTTTAAGAAACCCGGCGAACCGGCAAATAAGAAATACCAATAAAAAATATTTATAGAGCCTGGAAAATCAGTAAGTGTTACTGATTTCGTAAATGAAAAAACTCAAAAACGAAAAGCACCAGATACAGCTCTTAGTAACGCAAAAAGACTCAATCCTAAGAAGAATGTCATCCCCAAAGAAATCCAATTACAGGAAGACGTGAAAGAAACGCATTCAACTATTGCAGATTCTTTGATTATAGATAATCAAAGTGTGGATTATACTTAAGACAATGTCTCATTAAACGTTAGACGAGATTCGTTATCCGATGCTGACAATAACCAACTTATGACTAATGTGATAGTTTATGCTGAAATACATCAAAAACATGGAGATATGGAATTATCTGACCAGAAAAACACCAAAAGTATTTACAACATTCAACCAGGCGTTATTTTGAATGTTGACAAAAATTTATGTTTATCAAATGACCGGACTTTATTCAAAAAAAAATATCTAACTTTGGTGCAACTACATCAAATGAAACTATGACGAAAAGCCAAATTCTCTCCAATGTAACTATAAAATCCCCAGATAGAATCTCATTTGATGATAGTGTTTCAGATGACCATACTAAGCATGAAAAGGTGTTTCCAAAAAGTAGGAGCAATCAAGGGTCGAGTTCAGAAAGCTCAGGAATGTATACTGTGCATAATTCGTCTTGTGATAAACATTTTCTTCCATCTTTAAGTGACACGGAAAAGTACATAGACGAAATGTATGAAGAAATATGTTCTTGTCAAATTTTCAACATCAAAGTTGGCTAAATATTATATTGGTCTAGTAACCAAGTACGATGATTTTGAGCGTGTATATACTATAAAATACTTAAGAAAAAATTCAAAAGGTACATTTTACTGGCCACTAGTAGATGATGTCTCAGAAATAACTTTACTTGATGTAGAAAAAACGTTGCCAAATCCACAAGTTGGACGTAGAGGGACATTAAAGTTTGATTTAGATAATTTAAGTTTTCCTTTGTCAAACATTTATTGAAATGTGTTACCTGATGATTAGTTTTTGACTTCATTGTGATGTTGTTGCATATTTTTAGGATAGTTATAGTAAAACTTTATTATGTGATATAGTGCGTTTATAGATTATGTTTATTGAGAAAAAAGGTTTATTTCGAAAGACTGATTGTAATTTTAATATAAAAACTGCTTGCAATGAGAATGACTGATTAAGTGTTATGACATGTGTTTTAAATATAATTTTAATATTTTGTTACCTACTTATTTTTCTTATGAGACAACCCTCCACTTTCTTTGTCAATGTATGGATGTTGGAAGAAATTGTGTCCTAACATTGCCTTATAAATAAATTTTATCTACTAAAATACTCCAAAAGGTGTTATTCGAAATTGATTTGTATTGTTGAATTATTAAGCTACATTTAAGATTGGCCCAGGATTTAATGTATATATTTATTTTGGAGGAAACGCCTCTGGCAATGTTAGGAATATTAGACATAATGATTTCTTATATTTACGCGAACACTACACATTGAATAAAACTACAATCTTGTAATCCGTAAAAGTAGTTTTATTCAATATTAGACATAACTTTGCCTAATTCTTAAAATACCTCCAAAAAGTTATTAATATTAAGCATAATGTTTAAAATAAATGTTATATATTATACCTAAGTCTTGTTTTAATTTAATCTGCTAAAAAGTACAAATTCAGGATTTATTTTACGACAAAACTAAATTATATCAACATTCGTGAAAAGTTAGGGCATTTGACGGTATATATATATACACTAATTATAGGAATCTGAGCAATTCAGATTAATATTAAAATAAATTAACAATTCATTTTTAATTAAATTAATACATGCTCTATTTCTTTCTTTCTTCCTTCCATTTTACATTCATGACGGAAAAAATGATTTCCGTAAAACTTACTTGTTCCGGACTTCCAGTCACAGTTAATATCAAAAAGCGCGACAGTTAAGTCAGGAATAAAAATATAGTATTTTTCGTACTATATTATTTTTCTATAATATATAGTACAACTGACTGAAATATAGAACGATACAATAATATATTATAGTACGGGTGGCAACCCTAGTTAGTCTTAATAACTGTTGCAATATGCCTATAAATAAAATACCCATACTATGTGTGCAAGCAATCTATTTTAATATCTTTATAGATGTCTTGAAAATGAAATAACACTGGAAATAAAACGTGTCTTGAGCGCCCGCGGTCATTCCAAATGAAAACAGGCTAAGAAAGCGAAAGGTCTTCTTAATTAGATGAGAAACAAACACGGCATTAGGGTCAGCGGCCGCCCGGAGACTTGTTCCGACCCGTTTTCATGTTATTACATCTCGCAACTTAATATTAGGGTAATTTCATTTCAACGGTGGTCTTACCACCGGGATAACATTTATGCATTTTTGTACAGTGCAACCGTAAATAATAAATTCGTACACGAATTCTATTCTGATTACAAATAGTATTAAAGATTTATGTAACCTAAACAACATGCATTGAATATGATGTGATGATCCTAGTGAGAATACTAGATCATCTGTTTTTAATACGTATACAAAATTTCAGATTATTCATACGTCTGGAAGTGGGTAAAAACTTAATTACAAAACTCCATTATTCATACATACATACAGGTCTAGATAATTTAAAACGTGTAAAATATATTTGATAAACTACTTATAACTTTTGATCACTTCTAAATTAAAAAACAATTAAAAACCTTTTTTTGGGTTTAATTTCAACGCAGTTTTTATATTTAAATAAATCAAAAACTGTTAATTTTCATTCTCATCATCATCATCATTACAGCCCATCAAAACTAAGCAGCCTATGTCCAGTAGTGGACTTTTGTGGGCTGGTGAAGATGAAGAAGATATTTAATCAAGACTTATTTATAAACTTATTTAAAGAATCCAAAACTTGAGATGAGTTTAAAAGTATTTTTCATTAAGTAATATTATGCTATTGTAATTGATTTTTTTTTGTCAGACATTGATTTTAAAAACCGTAATAGTCAAACAACAAAATTTTTATTTTTGTACTAGCTGTTCCCCGCGACTTCGCCCGTGTGGAATTTATTACGATTGGATTTTATGCATTTTTTTTGCGCGGAACCCTAATTCCTTTTCTGTGCATATACTTTCATATGCATTAAGTTAAAAGCTGTTATTTTGACATTACAAACAGACACTTCAATTTTATTTATTTATATAGATATATTGATAAAAGTATTTTTTTTGTATAAAATAATTTTCATGTTTTTCTTGGAGTTACTGATTATTGTAATTAAAACTTAAATTTAAATTTTAGTCCAAAATAATTTGCAGTATCTGATCGACCTTATTAATTTTGACAGGTGTGCAACAAAGTATTCGGCAACGCATCAGCACTAGCCAAGCACAAGTTGACACACAGCGATGAACGCAAGTACGTGTGCATCACGTGCGCGAAAGCTTTTAAGAGGCAGGACCACCTGTAAGTATATTTTGGCGTTATATTTATAAAACCATTGCTAATATTTTAAATAATATTTTAGACCTAGAATATCACGCGATATAAAAGTAAAATTGTTGGCGTTAAAAAAAAGGATAAAGGATAACGTGATATATTCATAGAGACCGCACAGGCCTTCTAACATTTATCAATGTCTAGAAAAACGTTATCCCTAGTTCAAAACTTAACAGTCACAAAAACCAATTCCGACAAAAAACACTTCAGAAACTCCCACCGCTACACAGCTGCCAGCTGCCGCTACTACGGCAACAGTACTGACTAGTTATATGGGCGACCAAAAATACAGATGGCGTAACTGATAAAATGAAGAGAGTATTATACAATTTAAATTTAACAGATTTTTATGTCGTAAACTTACACGACAATCTTTTACAATAAGAGATACTTTTGATTTATTCCTTGCTCATTGTTTATCACGAGTAGGCATTCACTTGCCTGAACCTACTCGCGCGTTCAATTTTTTTAATAAAGCGGAAGTGACAAACGAACTTACAGTATACCTGATGGTATGTAGATACTGCAGTCCATTTACTTTACGCCTGTTCAGAACTATTTCAGAACGCTAATGGTAGTAACTATAATATTTTGATCATGTACACGTACCGTATTTATTTTATTATTTATATAACATACCGTTTTTTCTTTTCTCTACCTTGGACTAAAGATATATTAAAAGGTGGAGTTAGGATTATAATATTCTGATTTGTATGTACACGCGCGCGCGTGTGTGTGCGTGCGTGTGTGTGTGTGTGCGTGTGTGTGTGTGTTTGTGTGTATGTGTATGGATTGCTTTTCTGTATATGAATGTGCAGGATGTATGTAAGAAGTTTAATAAATATACTCGTATGTCAATTGCTAAAAGCCGAAATGCGGTTACACTAACGTTTAGCCGGCAGCAACTTGTACAAAAGTTGCTTTCAGGATAAGCTTGGTATAGAAAAGTCCTAAATCCTAATGATAATAAAAAATGTCATGACAAGTAATATCAGCGACAGGAGATTAAATATTTTTATAGAATAACTATGACTCCCGTTAAATTAGTAAAAAATACAAAGGCTCATATCAAGTAGGTAATATTAAGAAGGTTAAAACAGTTAAATTGTTTATTAATTATTCCAACAAAAAAATCTTAAGTTTAACAATCAGTTACACCTAGTTGCAGCCGGTTAAACTTAGGTGTAACCGCATTTCGGCTTTTAGGGGTAAAATATGTAAAATAAATACCCGTTGACTTTTCGATATCAAAGATGTGTCAATCCTACGCGGCTTTTCAGTGACTACAACACACGTACACAGCGTAGGGCAGCCCTTTAATCGTTGTGGCTTTCAGCCCCACATGAATATTAATGTAATCATTGTGCCCGTAATACTCTCGCGTTAACTGAATGTTGTACGGTGGTACTGCTTCTATAAATTTCGAATTCTATAATTACCGTTCATATCGAAATTTATTGTCTATTTAGTTTACGATTAAAATATACAATGTTTTGCTTTTTAACAATAACCTATACTAAGTTGTGATATGTAGGTGTTTGTAACCGCAAAAACCAATAACATATTTTTTTATTAAATACACTCTATGTACATCCTACTACGGGACACTGTCCTCTTATTTCTGACAGGGTTTTATGGCAAGGAAGTGTCCACCGCGCTGCCTCAAAGCGTGTAGGTGGGTTTTACTCGTCATCGAAATATGAGCTGGCGCTGGACGCAACAGCATGCGGGTCGCCAGTCGAGCGCGAGGTGCTGCACGACCTCCTAGCAGCCCCTCGCATCCATCATCCCCACCAGATGGCTTGGTGTCGGCAGGGTCCTCTCGGACTCGGCAAGCGGCACCCGCCACTGGTGGAGTACGCCGCATGCGTTGGACAAAAAATATGAATACAAATGCATTGCGGGCGTACTATAGGGCGAAGGAGGAAGAAACTGGAGGGATAGCGTATCGGGCCCGGATGCATCGCTTTTTTGCTGAGCTGGAGCCGTCTGTTCCCGTCACAGAACAAAACCTGGCAGACCGAGTTCGGTACATCATACGATACGCTCGAAAATATTTGATGATGCCGGATTGAGGACCGTATCGCAAAGGCAAAGGCCATCATCGGCAGACTGATAAGCTTCGGGTCGGGAAATAATAGGCCGAGAATTGTGCGCACCGTCAGGATGGCGTTTGCTGGGACAAATATCAGTTTGTCCTAGCCGGATATAACGCAAAAACTGACGGAGCGCATAGACGACCTGAAGCAGATAATCGCTGCTTGGGAGAAGCGGATTCGACGATATACCGAGAGGTCGACACGGTTCAACCAGAATCGTCTCTTCCAGAGTGATCAGAAGAGGCTCTATAAATCATTGAGTGGCCAATTGTACGTGGAACGGGCCCAGCACCGAATCAGGCCGACACTGTCGCATTCTGGCGCGGCCTGTGGTCAGAGCCCGTAAACCACAGCAAGGGCCCTTGGACGGAAGTTGTGGCGAGTCAGTGTGCGAATTTTACGCCCATGGACCCCATCATCATAACGCCGGATGACGTAGCTGAGGCGGTCCGTAGGGCCCCGAACTGGAAAAGTCCGGGACTCGACGGACTGCATCACTACTGGCTGAAGGGGTTCGTGGTGTGTCACGCTGTGCTCGTCCGACAGTTTCAAGAGGCTCTCGACCAAAAGTCACTCCCGAGCCTCTTCACTACTGGGATCACTCATTTGGTTCTTAAAGACCGGGATTCCACAGACCCGAGCAAATACCGCCCCATTACGTGTCTACCCACCATATATAAGACACTGACATCCATTTTGAGTACGCGAATCATTCGTCACCTAGATTTAAATCAGGTGATGTCGCGTGCTCAAAATGGATGTCGGGGCGGTGGTCGTGGATCCAAGGAACCACTCCTCATTGACGCGATCATTGGCAAGGTGGCAATTCTATAAGAATGGAGCTGCGAACGGATAAGTGTGCGGTCCTCCATGTCGAAAGGAGTAGGGTTGCTTACTCTGAGGGCATAGACTTATCTATGCCCATCAACATAAAGACCCTATCCGAGGCTGAAACATACCGATACCTGGGTATGTCACAGAACATAGGTATCGATGAGGCGGACATGAAACAGTCAGTTTGCGAGTTTGGGAGGTTCTACAAGGCTCTACATGAGCCTTTCATAGACACAGTCGCCTCCCTCCACTGGCTACGTTTCGGTGACCTCTTTGGGGAAACCGAGGGTTTTGTCTGTGCGATACAGGATCAGGTTAAGACCAACAATTATCGGAAATACATCCTAAAGGATGGCGCCATCGACATCTGTCGAGCTTGTCGCCATCCCGGTGAGTCACTTAGGCATGTCATCTCCGGTTGTTCGGCGCTTTCTAACTCTGAGTATTTGCACAGACACAACCTAGTAGCCAGGATTCTACATCAGGAGCTCGCTCTGAAGTACGGTCTCGTGGATCGGAAACTGCCATATTATATGTACTTGCCGGAAGCCGTGCTCGAAAATGACCGCACCAGGCTCTACTGGGACCGGGCCATCATCACAGACAGGACTATTCTTGCGAATAAGCCTGATATTGTGCTGATGGACCGGGCACAGTCAAGGATATTTTTCGTCGACATTACCATTCCTTATGACGAGAACCTCGTGAAAGCCGAAACAGATAAACAGAGAAAATATCTGGACCTAGCTCACGAGGTAACCGACATGTGGGGTGGTATGCCGACCGAAATTATTCCTGTGGTTGTTTCTGCGAACGGGCTAATCCCGGTCAGCCTCTCAGGTTATCTGAGGTGACTGGGACTCCGTGACGGACCGCTCCAGGCTCAAATGCAGAAGGCGATGCTCCTCGATACCGCCCGCATCGTCCGCCGGTTTCTTTCCCTTTCCCCCTAACCCTCGGCCGTTTGGTCTCCCCTGCCGAGGGCTTCCATCTGGTTGGGTTTTTATTTATTTATGTATTTATTTTATTTTATTGATATTTATATATATATATATATATATATATATATATATGTATATATATATATGTATATATATCTTTCATATACATTATATATTTATACAGCCCTACCAGATGAGGAAACTATATAGATACCCCATAATAATCTTCATTTGCAAGAATATGGTTGTACAATGGTGTTTGAGTATAATTCGTTCTACATATTCCACCTTAGTGGTGTGCAAATATTAATGGTCAAGTAACCTAAACAACAATACTTATCGAATTTAACAACAATTAATTTATTATGCTACAGTGTCAGAAATATGCCAATAAGATATACGAGTATAAGTATTATTATATCAAGTAAGATTATTATTATAGTTCAATGTCAAATATTAATTAATATTCTTATGTCAATAATTATATAATGTCATTTATAAATGTTACATATCCAATTGTCATTAATTTCTTTCCATTTTTACATCAAATTTATTAGTTAATTGAATAAGTCAAATTTTATATAAAATAATAAGTGTAATTAATTATATTCTAAAAATATCATTCATTATTACTCGTATGTAGGTCGTTGTCGTTTAAGAAGTCTTCTACAGAATAATAACATTTAGTGAGTAACAATGCCAAAACAGATTTCTTAAATGACAATAAACTTTTACGTTTTAAATTATCAGATAATTTATTATAAATTTTTATTGGCATTGCAGATGCATTACTTTTTGTAACATTCAAACGATTTGCTGGTGTATATAACCTATTCTTGTATCTACCCTTACCTTCACTCACTTCACACTTACGTTGAAATAAATGTGGATGCTTCTGAACAAACATGCACATTTCAAATATGTATAATGAAGGCAAAGGCAGGATCTTTTTAGTTTTGAACAAAGGTTTGCAACTCACTAAAGGACCAACACCACAAAGAGCTCTTATGCAGCGTTTTTGTGCTTTAAATGCTTTATCCGAATCCACCGAATACCCCCAGAGTAGAACACCATATCTTAGTATGGATGAGATGTATCCAGGATATGCCATCAGTGCAGCTTTTTCTGATACAATATTTCTCAGTCTATGCAATGCAAAAACGAAACGATCTATTTTAGTACAAAGGCTTTCTATATGAGGCTTCCAACTACAAAATTTATCAAATGTTATTCCTTGAAATGTTGTGGAAGCGACTTCTTCAATCATCAAGTTGTTATATGTGAGTTTAATGTCATTTGAAATGTTTTTGAGGGTTTTATATTCAATAAATTTCGTTTTACTTATATTTATATCTAAATTATTTATATTCATCCATTGTATGACCTCATTTAAAGCACCATTAGCTGCAATTTCAAGTGCAGATCTGTTATTAATTTTAACTATAAGAGTAGTGTCATCAGCGAATAAAATGCATTTGCTTGTAGTAAAGTCAGGAAGATCGTTAATGTATATTAAGAATAGCAAAGTTCCCAGTACACTGCCTTGTGGAACACCAAAACTGTTTGTAAGATATTGGGAGCGTTTTGATATCTTTGTGTCCTTTATGACTTTTGTAATTTCAACACACTGCTTACGATTTTTAAGATAACTCTTAATCCAGTTTTGGGTTGTTCCTGTTCTTCCATTTTAAGTTAAAATAAAATTTTGTTTTATTTAAATGTGTAATGTTCGCGTAAACATAAGAACTCATATAAAATAATTTTTAAATTGCGTAAAAAAATTATGTTTTATAATTGTAATTGTGTTATTACGAAATAATAACAGCCTACAAAAGTCTCATTGAGCTCAATGCAATGCCGGGGCGTGTTGGGTCCACAAACACATTCGCATTTCCTCAAAATATTATAATAATTTCTCAGAAAAGCACGGCCCTTCCGATACTTAATCAATACTTAAAATTGAAATCAACAATTACATTGGACCCAACGGGAATATAATGCGTTTTGTCGCTTATTTAATAATGAGACTCCAATAAAAGCTAAAGCAAGCTAAACAATTTTGTGCGAAATATATTTGTGTTTAACACTCAAGCCTACTTAGACTGTCAATGAACTACAAATATTCAATAACAAGCTGATACCCGCTTGCTTCACTGGACGCACGATAATATTTTATTGCGGAACCTATTTTTTTTATGGGAATATCGTAAAATCCGTTCTTAGTGAAATGAGTAACTATACTAAATTTCAAGTCAATCGGGTGTATAGTTTTAGAGATATCGTGATGAGTCAGTCAGTTGGTATTTCGCTTATATATATAGATAAATGGAACGTTAGAAATATAACTAGAAATAGAAATTATTTACTTGTTTTACTCCCTAGAAACGGTCACATGCTAACGCATCGCAACAAGAAACCGTACGAGTGCAAGGCAGACGGCTGCGGAAAGTCATACTGTGATGCGCGCTCACTACGCCGGCACACGGAGAACCACCACCAACCACCACCGGATTCTAGTAAGTGTTTTTTAAAGCTTTCATGTATTGCGATTAGTGATTGCAATCCGGGGTCATTTTCAGTCCGGCCGGATCGGACCGGATCCGGCCGGATTGATCAAATCAGGATGATTTTCGGTTCAAAATGAACTGTTAGTAAGTTATTCAAGTGTCATTGTACTTAATATAGGTAATTTATAAAAAATAAAACATGTATATAAAATTATCAAATCTGATTTAACGGTATTTGCGAAATTTGTAACAATAGATCTTATAGTATTTAGTGAATTAGGAAGTTGAAATCCGCTTTTCGAAAACAAATATCTCAAATCTGGCGATGGCGATGTACAAAATAAACTGAGGGGCACACCATTTTTACAGACCATTCTAGAGATTATCTTTTCCATCGAATTTTCCTTTTTAAAATAATTCAATTGTTTTAGACTTTTCTTGGGTATTTCCTCCTCACAAATAATATTAGCTGAATCAGCTTTTGATGTGGATGGTTTAGAGAATGAATCGGAATTCAGACGTTTTAATTGGCTATTTTCAGAACTTTGATCAATGCAAATGCAATGCTTTGTTCTCAAATGTGTTTTTAAACCTTTATAAGAACCTTTACTTATTTTTATTTTGATAGAGCACAATGTGCATTCCGCGTTTACAGACTTGTCTTTTTGCATTTTTTTAAAATAATGCCATATAGTTTTCTCACTGTCCCCACCATAATCCTCCTCATTTTGACTTGGTTTTGAAAGTGACAAGTTTTGAAACTCTTTTTAACTAGGATAACTAGGATAAACTGTAACAAAAGATAAAAAATATTTAATTAATATTTTAATTCAAATTTTCGTTTGTACTAAACGTAACTCAACTCATTCTGAAGTCGAATAATTCAGACAATTTGTGTGAACTATCCAGCATTACTTGTTTATTTATTTAATAATCTTTTATATAATTCTCACACTCATAATTGAGCAAAATTTATTTATCGATTGAGCAAAAACAATGTCTATTTCTATTTAAATAAAACACGTTTCAACAGATACTATCGCTCGCGTAAATACAAGAAAATAATGTCTATTTACTTATATTTTGACCAAGTACCGACAAAACAAAACACACATTTATTGCCTCGAGTGAGGCGAATGATACTGAACTGAGTAGGTGGCGAGATACAGATGCGGCATGTGGGGGAGCGGCGCGGTACTGGCGCAGCGTAGTGGGGTGGGGCGACTCTGCGTCGAACGACTCGCATGCATGAAGACCACGCATTTAAAGTGCTTACTCATGCAACAGCTCTATTATTTTGCCAAAAATTGCTAGCACCGGATCCGGTCGCCGGATCCGGTATATTGGTACCGGATCCGGTAAACGTTTAATGATGCCGGATCCGCCGGATTACCGGATCCGTTTTTCCGGATTGCAATCCCTAATTGCGATATGTAGGTATGAAATGTTTGCCTACCCTTTTCTTCGTTTATGTGCTACATACATTTTCAGCTTCACCTTCACTAAGCTAAACACAAGTTCAGAGGTTTTAATTATATTCTTCAAACTCTAGGCTCTTCTACTTTCGTTAGTAGTTTTTTTTAAACCAACACATTGTGTATAAAAATTAGCTCACCAGAACCAAAACTGATTCATATTCTAATGCTCGAGAAATAACAATAGTCACTAATTGTCTATTTTGCAAACCATGAAAGAAATTCATAGTATAGAAATTTTGTAGTCTCCGATCAAGTTCTCATGCATGACATGAGAGCTGTCCCAGAAAACACATTTTCCACAAAAACTGACATTTTTTAATATATTTTTTTGTATTGGAATGCCAAAACAAAAAAAAATAATGATTACTATATTCACACCCTGTAAGTAAAGAAAGGATCTTTCTTAATACTTTTACGCTATTTATTTCTTTACGGTTGAGTAACTTTTGTTTAGTTCAAACACGTCCAAAAAAGATAGTCTTCGGATTCTAAAATGTTGGATGAAACTTCGTAATAAATTGCGATCGTATCCTTTAAAGGTTTTGTAAATTATGGAAATAAAGTTTAGAGGTATTTAATGGATAAGCTTTTAAGAAAATCATTTTGAAAAATCTTTCTCGTGCCACCATCATCATCATTACAACCCATCACAAATCCACTGCTGAGCATAGACCACCCCCAAGCAATGCCACTAAGCGCGGTCCCGAGCCACCTGCATCCATATACTTGCTGCCTCTCTTACTAGGTCGCCACTCCATCATGTGGGAGGCCACCCTACACTCCGATTACCGATACAAGTCTCCACTCGAGTAAAAGCATTCCATCTTGATACTCAGAGATGACAACGCATTTGTAGCCTTCTTTGTTAAAAGTAGGTGCAGGTGTCATTGAGCTGCAGTGGCCACTTACTATCAGGTGGACTGTAAATTTGTTTGTTTGTCACTACAGCTTTATAATAAAGAATTGTGGCACACTTCCAAGAACACTTTATTTAATTACGATTTACGAATACGATTAATAAAATGACTTTAGCTTCGTTATGTAATTACAATACCCACTCGTTATTTGGCAAAATGCAATCTCTTTGCACTAATGTAAACGAGCCTGCACTTTGCAAGCACGCGAGGTAACGCATTATGGCCGTTGACTTCGTTAACTAGCTGTCGTAATTATGGCATCGCGAATATTCGTCTTGCTTTAATTCAACACCACTTATAACGATGTCACTCCATAATATAGGCCATGCACACGAATGTTTCTCTGTAAAGGGAACCCTTTAATTATAATTTTTATAACATGGTAAACTTTGCAGCACAACATAAACAATCAGTAAAATTTAGGTTTGGTATAATTTTTTTACAAAAATAAAGTTTGCAAACCAGCCCACAGTGCACCTTATGGTAAGTAGATGTCATATATCAATTATTGTAACTTGAATTAAAAATCAAGAAGATGATATTAATAATAAAACTGACACTTATTTAATAATTCTCATTATATAAAATATTAGATTAAATATACCAAAACTAAAAGAAGTTACACATTTCTGGGAGTGACATCGATAAGGGTAAAATTGGAAAGAACAAATAGATAACGTATGCAGCAAAATTAACAAGAACAAGAATTGTTTAAATATGTGCATGAAAATATACAATAAGATACTTAATGCCGTTCAACAGTGCTAAGTGTAGATGACATTTATTTTACACGATTACTGTTTTCACATTTTATTATAACATGATGTCATTTATTTTCTACAAGCAACATGACAGGTATCCCATGTTTTCCGTCAATGACTGAAGCAATTTATTAGTAACTAGCTGTTCCCCGCGACTTCGCCCGCGTGTAATTTATTACGATTGGATTTCACTGGTTTTAATTTTTTTGCGCGGAACCTAATTCTTTTTCGTTTTTCTAAAATAAAAGTAGCCTAAGTTACTCTTATTACATTACCCTTATAACATCAGCTATCTGCCAGTGAAAGTCCTGTCAAAATCGGTCCAGCCGTTTCGGAGATTAGCCGGAAGAAACAGACAGACAGACAAAAAATTTAAAAATTGTGTTTTTGTTATAAGTACCGTATATATTTTCTTATGCATATAGTAAAAAGCTGTTATTTTGACATTACAAACAGACACTATAATTTTATTTATTTGTATAGATTATTTATTAGTAATTAATGGTACTAAGCATTAAAGTAAGTAGTTAATATTATGTCACTTTATTGAATTCGATTTAATATTCGAAAAATACTTCAAAATTATATACAAATAAAGTAGTTTTTTCTTCTTTACATTAAATTATTAAAATATTTAGAAAATTGATATCATGTTAAAATAAAATCATTAAATAATTCCTTTTTCCCAGATGCAAGCAGCAGTACTAACGGCAACTCAGGCAGTGATCGTGACTCGAATTCCGTTCGTGTGGCATCACCAACGTCACCATCCAGAAACAACCCCTTACATTCAGATGTAAGTTCCACAGATTATAAATGTCAAAGGTTCATTCTAAATTAAGTAAACACGTGCGGGACGCGGAACACGATTTCGCATGGTTTGTTCGCTTGACCTACTAACCTATTCAGTGACCATAAGACCTCGGAAAAGTTTGACTATTTTTAAAAACTGTAAAATATTGTTTTTAGTAAATAAAATTGTAATCGTAATAAAATAACTTTGTAAAAGATAAATACTTAACGTTAGTAGTTAGTAGAACCACACTGCATCGTATTATGGTTGGACACGTCTCGACCGGAGAAGAACCACGCTTGCACAGAATACCATTCTGAAACGGTACCATAATGCTCTTGTGTTTCGTAAAGTGAGTAACGGGAACCGGAAACTCTTTTTACTGAAAACGAGGCATTCCATCTTAGTCCTCACAAGTGACAACGCATAGTCTGCATTTTGATTCTTAATCGAAAACAGATGTAGGTATAATAGGTAAATAAAAATAATAAGGTAGGTTTGGTATAATCAAAACTCATATCATCATAATATTCTTATTACCATAAAATAATTTCACTCTAATTGCAGACTTTCGTATAATTAGTATGATGATTTATTATTATGGATAATATTAATAATAAATTATTTTATAGATAATAGATTCAAACGTAAGCATTAACGTAAGATTCTACAACAGGGCACAGGCGTCAGCCATTGTAGGAAAGGTTTTTTATACGTAACGCGCCGTCTTTTTATTTTACACCTAGTTTAAAGGAAATGGTATAGAGTAGTCTATCGGTAGTCCTCTTACGATAGCCCCACGACTTTGGAGCACAAGTAACTTTTAAACAAACAAAAATAGTGGACCATTTTAATTTTTCATACGAATCTCACATTATATTTTTTTATCTTGAATTAAAAAAAATCTACGTGCTACAATATACACAAACTTCCATATTGCATAATAACTAAACGTTGGATTTACGAGTATATCTGCTTAGAATACATCGAATTTATTTTAAAAATAAAACGGCCTATACGACGTAAATGTGCAGTCTCATGGGTTTATCGTTTTATCATAAAAACTGATATTGACGACAACATTATATGAAAATTTCTAACAGAATTTTGAAATAAATTCCTATGAAACGTCATGAGTCGCCGACCGAACTTTTAAACTGGCATTTTTATTACAAGTGCTTCTGGCGCACTTCCAACTGACCGTGTGTAAAATTCACAACCCGGCGACCTTATTAATTAAGCAATTAGCCCGGATACGCGTCGCGCTGCTTTTCATTCTGCGAGGCCATTAAAGGTCCGGTCGAAAAAAGTTTGGAATAATGGCGGTCGTGTTTTACCCTTGATTCGTTTTGCTCAATCCATGCAAACAATGCTCGAACATCGACCGGTGATGTTTCCGTGGAGTTTTAATGAAAGCCTGCGTTTTTTAAATGAAATACTCAACGTGGCCCGTTTTTGGTTATAACATCTATCTCATTTTAATGGATTTCCGCAAAGTAACGCCTGATTCTATTAATTACATTTATGGTCCGAGAGCTCATGACGCATTTTTCATGAAGTTTTTGATGCATCATGAAACTTTGTTGAAAAGTATCAGTCCACTCTTTAAGCAGGTATATGACTGTTTGCCTGGTCTACCTGGGTACATCTGGTACTGCGCATACAGGTAAGTCGCAAAAAAATTGCCCAAAAAAGAAGTGTTTGATTCAAATAATAATAATGACTATCCGTCAGCTAAGTTGATAAAGAATTAAGAAAAAATGGCAGACACTTCTGAAGGGATTGACATAGGGGCAACTGAAATGTATATGCATTAGCATGATATTACACATAATATGACTA
This sequence comes from Parnassius orleans, assembly GCA_029286625.1. Classification (NCBI taxonomy): domain Eukaryota; kingdom Metazoa; phylum Arthropoda; class Insecta; order Lepidoptera; family Papilionidae; genus Parnassius; species Parnassius orleans. Next base: position 7,420,881 of record JAGSMP010000018.1, read on the forward strand.
TAATATTATTTTTTATACTTAAAAATATTTATATATTTTAATATATATTTTATTAGATGAAAATTTCAAGAAGTAGATAAAGATGAAGTTTACTCAAATGCACAACAATAATTACAGCTAATGGTAGTAAGGAAGTAATTGCAGGGATGATGGATGTGAGATTTTTTTAATTATCTCATTGGTTACAGTGAAAAAATTCTGACAATAAAAAATATATCTATAGCAAATATAAGCATAGCATATAGTAAATACATATATTTTATTAGTTTTTGTAAATATAGAATTTTTGAAAATACAACTTTGGTGTAGTTTGCCCCTATGTCAACCCCTTCAGAAGTGTCTGCCATTTTTTTCTTAATTCTTTATCAACTTGGCTGACGGATAGTCATTATTATTATTTGAATCAAACACATTTTTTTTTGGGCATTTTTTGCTTACCTTACCTGTATGCGCAGTACCAGGTGTACCCAGGTAGGCCAGGCAAACAGTCATATACCTGCTTATTGAGTGGACTGATACTTTTCAATAAAGTTTCATGATGCATCAAACACTTCATGAAAATGCGTCATCAGCTCTCGGACCATTATGTGGTTTAAGCAATTTCACCAAAAACTCAAAAACGCAGACGCAACCTAAATATTTTTCGTCCATCCATCAATTACACCCTATAAAAGTCCTCTGTTGAACACAAGCCTCCCCAACTCATAGGAGGATTTTGCCATAGTTACGACGCTTAGCAAACGAGTTGGAAACTGCAGTATTTTGTAAAATTAAGTTGTTATCATGACATCTCCTGTTTTAATTTACTTCTGTCGCCTGTTACGACACCCACGGGACGATATAGGGTAGTAGGTATCCTTATACCACTACTACATGTTTAAAAATAAATGTTATAAAAAGAAATGTTTTTAGATGAACTTAAAAAGTCTCCTAAAAAGATTTTCAGAAACATTTATCTAGAGGATAAACTTAGGTAATTAAAAGCAAAACTCCGAAACATAAAACACTCAACCGACTCGCGCCATTTTGTCCGCACAGTTAAGCAACGGCTCAGAGAAGTCGAATGGTACAAGCACAAGCGGAAGCGGGGGCGGAGGCAGCAGCGACAGTAGCCCGCCGGGTACACCGCCCGCGCCAGCAACGCCGCCATCAAGGTTTAGCAAAAACAAGAACAACAGCAGCAAGCCTAAAAGTTGCAACAATGTAAGTTAATATTCATTATAATATTGTGATAAATCTGAATATTTTTAGATGATAACTATCCAGTAATGCCAAGCAATTGATTAAAAATGCAGTTCTTTTTACATGGTTTAGAACAGATAGAATATGATTTTAGGTATTTGTTTTGCAAATGTCATTCTATTTTATTGAAACAAAGCTGTTAGTAAAATGTAGTCGTAAATAAACTTGAGGCCTGTTAAATTTAATAAATTGTTATATGTAATAAAGTCAGTAGTATGAAAAGATTTAGTTATAAGCGTTAACTCCGAAAAAAAGACATTTTCCCAAAATCATACGTGTGATGATGAACTTATCACAAGAAGACTGTAAAAAATCTTCGGATGCATAGAGTAAACATTGTAAATTTCATTTATTAAATTTGACAATAAACATACAGAAAATTACTTCAGCTTAAAAATTGACAGCATGAATATTAATTATAGTATGTTTCTAAAAATGAACTTTTTTAATATATTATTGTATTATCTGTGAATTAAAAATACAAAATATTTTTATGTAATTACTGTGAGACATTTCATTTTTCATGCAAATTACACATTACATTTCTTTCTTCTACTTCTTTTAAAAAAAAAATCTGTATAATTTCGTGTATGATTGTAGAATAGAATTTTTTTATTACATAATAATTAATCAAGTCAATTAAATACTGTCAATCTTTACACTAAAAATATTTTACAGTAATAATTTTACCGTTGCATGACTCATGATCACCATGAGAGGCTCGTGGGGCGGACGATAAAAGTGCCACGCTAATTACGAAGTGCCGTAGCCTGGTATATAGTGTATTATCTATGGCCGTAGCAATTGTAGGCTTGTAGCCTTTGGCGTAGCGGCTACGGTTGTAGGTGTGATAAGCGTAGCACCTGTGCTTTAATGTAACGTATGCACCTACTCGTACCTATATACCACGAATACGTTATTCGTTCTTTTTAAATTATTTTTTAAATTTAATTTTTTATCTAATTATAATTAAATAAATGGGTTTGATGACTTTAAGAAAATCCAATTTAATTTAGGCTTAAAATAACCTCATAGCTTGGTAGTCATAGTATTGAATCCTTAAATGTGGGTCCTGATTTCGATTCCCTGCAAAAGCCAACATTCTTGCATTTACACAAATAGCTTGTTTTTATTTCGAAATTGTTACTACCGGTTTTAAGTTTAACATAATTAATGTTATGCCATAAATGAAAATCATAAGTCTATAATATGTTACTCGTTAATCATATTTAAAGATTAGCTACTCTATACGGCAATTGAGCACACAGGCCTGATGGTATGAAGATTCCGTGGCCAATAGACATCTACACTCTATTAAAAGTACACTTCTTTTCTCAATTGAGAATCAAAATGCAGACGGGTTGTCACCCCTGAGAACTAGGATACAATGACTTGTTATCATCAGTAAAAAGGGTCTCAAGTGCTCATTACTTACCCTACAATACACTGCAGCGTTATACTTCTATTTCAGGCAAGGGACCTGTGAAGGACTGTAACTATGATGATGATGAAATCAATGGATGATTTACTAGGTGATGGGACTTCTTTTCTGCCTAGGAGCAGCTCCCACTTACCTATTTCTGTCGCCAAATAGCAGTGTTTGCACTGTTGTGTTCCGCTCGGAAGACTGTAGGGAGCCAGTCCAATTACAGGCTGTGAGACATTTCATCTTAGTCCTTGAATGTGACAAAGCATCTGTAGCCCTCTTTGTTTGAAGTTGGTAGATGTCCATGGACTGCAGTAGCCACTCAGGTGGCCTAATGGCCACCTAAGTGGCGACTATCTATTACTATCAGATGGACTAAACGTTTTCAGTTTTATAAAAAAAGTTAGCAGGCGGGAAGGCAACCGCAATTTGATTACTATTTTGAGTTGTTACCAGGAAGATGCTCCTTCCCATCTCCTGTTTCATTTTCCTTTTTCGCCTCTTACGACACCCACGAGATGTCTTGGGGTTGTAGATTATTTTACGCTGCTAATAAAGGATTAAAAGGTTACCCTTATAATTTACTAGGTCGTAAAGCAGCTAATCTAACCCGTAGTATGTAAATGAGTTAAAATAATAGTATTTTCATACGATATAACTTAATATTTGCAATATTATTTTAAAGAAAATAAATTTCCAGTTGAATATGTCGTAACACCAAATGCCTATAAAACAGCCGGGTGTTGGCGCTCATAAAATTGTGGTAAAAGGAGTAACAAAACCCAAGTGCTCACAAATCACGTACGAAACACGTATACAAAAATCACATACCTTTCGTATCTTCCCAATCGCCTAGTGAGTATTACTTTTAAAAGAAATGTAAAAATGCTAACCGCATGCTACAAATTTCAAATATAACACTTGTAAGCTGTGACGTTTTAAATAAAATAACCAGAATTATATCTTCTATCAGTCTATTAAAAATTTTCAAAATGATAATTTATTATTTATGCCTTGATATTTTTTTTTTATAGAATAAGGGCAATCGAGCACACAGTCCACCTGATGGTAAGTGGTTGCTGTGGCGCATAGACATCTACATCTATCTTCGTTTGCGCATTTAAATGCAGATGCGTTGTCAGCCGTGAGGATTAAGATAGAATGCCTCTTTTACAGTAAAAAAGGTTCTCCGGTTCTCTACACTCACCATACGAAACACAGCAGCATTAAGCTGCTATTTTACGCTGATATTCTGTGAGAGCGTGGTCCTTCCCCGGTCGAGCCGACTCATTCGTGCTACAACTATACTATTAATATAGCTGCAGCATGGCTCTACCACGTATAAAATAAAATATATTTTGTTCTAAATTTATCTGATCTAGTTGGACTATCTATAAATCTAATTTGAATCGTCTAATATTTCTACTACCGTACCGTATTATACCGTGTAGTAATGGTGTGAGAATACACATGGGTGCCGTGGCACTGAGGGAAACAAATCAGGAGATTGGCAGCAGTGTCTTCCTAATAACAACTAATAAAAACGATGACTATCAACCCACCAGCCAAACGTGGCAATAATGGTACATATCACCCTATGCGCAATCTATGGGGGAGGCTTATATTAAGGAGTGGACTTTTGATAGCCTGTAATGGCAATATTTCTAACATTATGCTAATAAGCTATTTATTTTTAAAAAAAAACTTCAATCTTATGTATTCTTTTACTCTTTATTAACAGCCCTTAGCAACCACGGAAAGTCCGTTGTGACGTACTAAGGAGAAAAGATGCAAAGTAATACGGACACGCGCTCAGGGGAGGTGTGGTGTATTTGACTATGGCAAATACACCCCCCCCTCCTCCCCCGCCAGCCATATAGTGGAATCTATAATATAAAAGAGGCCTATATTCAGCAGTGCATTGTGAATAGGCTGTAGTGATGGTGACGATGAAGATGAAGATTGCAGCCACTTTTGCAATTTTATCTACTATCTCATTTCCTGTTATGCCCCTATGTGATGGAATCCACATGAAATAGACCTGTATACCCTTTTGTGCATAACTAAATAACAATTTTTTAAAATTATACAAAATATAATTTTTTTTAAAGTCAAATCTGAGATTGGTTAAACTTTGAACATATCTAACTAATTAAAGAATATGTGCAATATATCGCTTTTAATCATGATGAAATAGACAAACATCATCCAATCAAAGCCGTTGGCAAAAGTTATTCGAAAGAATCCTCTCAGTATACTGCCTATTATCATTTCATATAATGCAATAAGAACTAATAATTCTTAGTAGTACTCACATGCATGTATGCGAAACAATAAGGCCGGGCCGTGGGAACGAGGGCGCCGCAGATTCTTATGCTAATGCCGATATATCGCGGATTGGTCCAGTGCGAAACGTCCAGTGAAATGAATCACCCATTCATCAGTCTTTGTAGTGCTTTAATAATTCAGACTCGGCCGCACAGCACCCTGTACCACGAGAATCGCACAAAACTTCGCTCAAAACGCCACGTAGCGACCCACTTTATAAATAACGATTAAGACAACCGAACGTAGCATGATGCTCGAAAACATAGTAAGGGGTACTCGCGAAACTCGATCGCGCAACGTGGGAGCCCCTCACATCGTCTCCACCTGTTCGCTTGCTCTCCCATATGTAGATAAAAATTGAAAGGAGTCTATTAAATTTGCGCCAATCAAACTAGAATTATTCACACAGCTCTTTCAAACGAGAATTTTAGATCGAGGGGTGAAATATGGGATACATTCATTACGTGAGAAACGTTATACCTTGTACAAATATAGCACTAACGCTTTACTGAAAATAGAACTGCATGCACATACCGCGTTTGTAAAGGGAAAATTTATAAGCATTGCAAATAAATCTCTCAATACACAGGTGTTATTTGCTATGGCGTGAATGAATCGAAAATGCAGTATTAATAATAATATCCCAGCCAGACTACAGACATACAGCCCATTTTAATCGGATCCCTCGCGTGTCAATCAGTGCGAAGATAGATCGCTTAGTTCGTCGACTCGCTATAGCTGTCAACGGTTCAACGTTACGCAGGCAGGTGGGTAGGTAACGACGGTGGCTCACCTTATTAAAAGCATTCACTTTGATCGGACCGTGATTTGACGTCACCTGCAGGAAGCAATAAAGCCCGTCACAAACACTGGCTCATAATTACAAACGGGCCCGACGCAGTTTTGTTCACAACATATTGACAGCGGAATGCCTTTGAACGCAATAATTCTGCTTTATGCTACTTCATTATGGCATCGGGATTGCCGTCTGCGTACATAATTACGACATAATTACATTCGCCTGTTTTAAATGTTATGATTTCGGCCATATCATATTTGATTTAAAGTCGATATTCGAAACTACTGCTCTAATTAAACATTAATGAAAGGTGGATCAAATTTATTAATTACTAGCTGTTTCTCGCGACTTCGCCCGCGTGGAATTTACTACGATTCCATGGGCTTTAATTTTTTTGCGCGGAACCCTAATTCTTTTTCTAAAATAGAAGTATCCTAAGTTACTGCTTATAACATCACCTATCCGCCAGTGATAGTCCCGTCAAAATCGGTTCAGTCGTTTCGGAGATTAGCCGGAACAAACAGACAGACAGACAGATAGAAAGACAGACACACAAACATTTTAAAAATTGTGTTTTTGTTATAACATTACAAACAGACACTTCAATTTTATTTATTTGACAGTAGAAGTAACAAAACGTACCCTCTATAACATATATACTGATATTTTATTAACAGTGTTTGTAAATTTATAAAAGGCCGTAATATAAAAACCTATTCAAGAAAAGATGCAAACGTTAACTGTCTTTAATACGCTTAAATAGAAAATAGTATCTCTCTATGAGTTTAAGAGTTATAAAGCTGTTAAAAGGATGTAAAGAAACGTCTTCATTGCCAGAGCACTCAGTTCGATAACACTTTTTTTTAATAAAATAAGGGTGACAAACGAGCACACAGTCCACCTGATGGTAAGTGGTTGCTGTGGCCCATAGACATCTACATCTATCTTCTTTTGCGAATTTAAATGCAGATGCGTTATCAGCCGTGAGGACCAAGATAGAATATACACTCACCATACGAAACACAACAGCATTAAGCTGCTATTTTACGCTGGTATTCTGTGAGAGCGTTGTCCTTCCCCGGTCGAGCCGACCATTCGTGCTACAACTATACTATTAATATAGCTGCAGCATGGCTCTCAACACTACTAAAACTGTTTCGTATTTACTTTTCGGGTTACGAAATATATAATCAATAAAATAATATAACATGATAAGAAATAATTTTATATTGTATTTATTTAGAAACATAACTTCAATTCTTCCAATTATAATATTAATAAAATTAAAACAAAAATCTAATTTACAAAATTATACCATATGACTAAAAAGCTTAACTTAAATAAAAATACTTGCTTAATCGCCACCGTCTGTTAATAGCATGCCCAGAAGACTGGCTTAGTTGCCTTGTTGTATTGCGAGGCTGTTCAGCTGATCAAAGTATCTGCCAGCTTTTGGGTCACCTGAGGCATGAACAGACAGATGACCCAAAAGTTTCCGATGGTATTTTGCTCCGCTGGTTGGCCTCGGCTACAGTAGCAGCCGACTTTGCCTTGTATGTAGTCGCCGGAAGATGCGATGGCGCTAATGTATCAACACAAATTGCAACCCCTAAAAACGCTTGTTGTCCATGGAATAAACGTCATTCCGGATAGAATGATAAACGTTCATTTCATAGTGTAAGTAGTAAGGTGTCCTATACCTTTGACTCTAAAATAAAGGCCCTTCGAATTTCATTAATAGCAGCACGCGACCGAGAATGTCGACCTCTTTACCACAGCGGTAGCGATGAAACTCATTTGTTTTACACCCAATCTCATGCTGAAAAGAGAAAATGAACAATTAATAATTGTATGACATGTTAAGTTCGTCGTTATCAAATGTCACAGTATCCTCGAAAAATATTTCATTTTTAGTCGTTTTTTCACGTTTTTATCACGATAAAATATATATGATAAAAAAAACATAATTATAATTAACAACATACAATTGAAATTAATCTTAGACATGTTTTAAACGGCTTCTGAGTTACCACTTAATAATTTCATATGTATGTCTAGTGATACGTATATTAATTTAATAATAATTTTCCGCCGCGTAAAATATTTTTTTTTCTTTTTATTCTTAAATAATTAATCGTTCGTTAAGGTTTCAAAATTTTCAAAATAATAACCAAAGTTCGGAATAAGCAATTTATCTTAGTCCTTGCTTAATTAAGATTCTGATTAACATACAGATCGGCTTGTTTACCGATACGAGTGTGTACACGCCTCCAATAATGAAGTAGGAGAAACAATAAAAGTGGTTAACACACGAGTACACTGTATAATCAATAAAGAAACATAAGTAGGTCACTGGAGGTTTTGGCGAGAGCTTGACCAATGATGGATTGCTGCTCCTATTTTATCGTTGAAATAATAGTTTGAAATAGATTTTGATACGTTAAAATGATGCGATTTTGTGTATTAAGTGTCTTAGCATGTAAACTTAGTGGAAACGAAGAAACAAATGCTCCGATGTTAATATAAGTCTCAAGTAATAACTTGGGACATATTAACATCGGAGCACTTGTTTCAAGTTTTTCAAGTCAATTTGTTTTAAGATTTTAGATTGTTTTAGATTGTTTTTAGATTTTCGGCATGGAGGCCTTAGCAAAGCATCCTCTAATACAAGCGATAGGATGGCCTGTATGAAGAATTAGGAGGAATTGACTTAACTATTGAATAGTGATGGTAGGAACTTGGATTTATCAAACGCTATTTACACAAAAACTTGAATAGGTACTTTCTTGGAAAAGGCGATATCTATTCTTAAATTGCCTGTCATCGGGGTGTGACAAAGGACTAAAATATGCACGAGCTCTTGCTTCAACACTAGCGTTGTAATAGCAGTCATCTATTATTATTAGTTATTAATGCCTTTGCGGCTTGCAAACATCCTCCAAACGAAAAAAAACGTCATGCCAATTTTTTTTATATCGTTCTCACAAAACGAATAAAATTAACTCTTCAACACTTCACACAAAACTTTTATTCTCATTCTTCTATCTCACTGTAAAAATCTAGGTGAAAAGTTTTTCGATATCGACGGCGTAAAGTTTACATAAGTTACGTCTCGAACGATCGAAATTGGCGCCCGCACATGCAAAATACTTGAAACAACCAATCACGTGCGTTAACGTTCTCACTGTCGAATGCGAGTCAATGCTCGATGGTCGATATCGACGACTTAATAAACTCGCACTCATGAATTGTGATTCCGATTATTGCCACTAGTTGGCGCTGATTTTATTCCATACAAATCGTACTTTCTCGGGATCGAACACGTAAAAAAACTCGCACTAGGGCTAGGCACGCAGATAAGGTATAATAACAATACGTTTTCTCGCACAGGTTACAGCTATTAGCAACCTATAATAAATTAAAATTCTTCTTTTAGCATAATATCTATAATTTTACATTCACTCTCTAGTGTAGTCATTGATTTCACGACACCGCCGGTTCCAATTTCACTAATAATGGAGGTACTAATCGGTTATCGAGAAGAATTATTACGTTTATTTATAATTTAAAGTGAAAGCAAAACATTCAAAAAATATTATGAGCTCGATTTGGATTAAATTAAAATCAATTTAAATTATATTTTTAATTGGAGCTGATGAACAACGAGTATACAACTTAACATCAGACGTAATCACATGCTAGAACACACAAACAGAATACACAAACGGAGAAAAAAACAAATATTAGCTATTGAACGCATTTTCTAATAGGCAGAATTCAGTTTTCCAGGTTATTTGGCCGAAATTCTCCTTTACTACTTTATATTATTTATTACTACGTAATTCATAAAATTTATCTATCAAAACTAGGTGATAGCTATTTAAGAAAAATTTCCACTTTTAAATATTCACAGTAGGCAAACAATATCTAAAGTTCAGTGATAAAGAGAACACTTAAATCTTAAAATATTACACAATATTATAACACTATATAAAAATCTTAAAATATTAGCAGTGGAGAAGATAAACGAGTTGTGTCCCCACAAGGGGTGCAATTTGCGCTCTATGGAAACAAATTGCGTTTACCATATAATTTAGGTACGGACACATGTCCGTACAGATTTAATGTATACTACGCAGTGCAGATTTAATGTTTGTACGTGACAATCGTAGTACGGTTGTATGAATTCCATTTGCATTAAGCTGAATTATTTCTATAAGTTTTTCTTCTTTTTTATTTATTTACTTTGTAAGCCGTATAAATAATTAATAGATTTTTATTCGTCGCAGCGTATTTAGGTTTTGTTGATATGCAAAATTATACTAAATGGAGTGACGACCTGGTAAGAGATGCATTCCTTAGGGGAGATCTATGTTTAGCTTAGACCATTGAATGGTCTAAGCTAAACATAGATCCTAAACAGTGGACTTTTGAAGGGCTGTTATAATAATGATGATGATGATAGGCAAAACTATATACTTAAAATTAAACGTTAAATAATATTACCAATGATGTCTTCATCGATCAGTTTTTATTTGGTCAAAGAGATTAAATTATTTATAAAGACAGACTACGCGCAGATGACGTTTGTATTGCGAAAGAAACGAGCGTAAATTAATTTGTTTTGAGTATATTATTATATGGCAGATATTGTTGATTCAGTTTTTTTTCTAAGCAAGCTAAAAACTTAATTTCGATTTCGTCCAGCTTATTTTCTATAAGTTTACGTGGTAGAGCCATGCTGCAGCTATTTATGGTCGTAGCACGGATGGGTCGGCTCAACCGGAGAAGGTTCACGCTCTTACAGAATACCAGCGTCAAATAGCAGCTTAATGCTGCTGTGTTTCGTATGGTGAGTGCAGAGAACCGGATACCCTTTTTATTGGAAACGGGGCATTCCATCTTAGTCCTGGGCGACAACGCATCTGCATTTTGTTTCTTAATCGAGTATAGATGTGGATGTCTATGGGCCACAGCAACCATTTACCATCAGATGGACTGTGTGCTCGTTTGCCACCCTTATACTATAAAAAAATAATGTCTTTGTAAAAGTATTATCTGAGTGCAAATTTTTCTATCCTCACTTAAGACTTATTAATAGAATTAAATACAACATTAACAAATTAAAAATTACAGTTATATGAATAAAATAGTTCTATTGTGTCACTTTTTATTCAGTCAGGTTATAATTTATTTCATTGAACTTTTATTTGACGATTGAAAAATCAGTCCCAAGTGCAAAAAGAAATTTAAAACAGTCAACTATATTTTCAACATCATCATCATTACTACCCAACAGAAGTACCATAATGCTGAACACAGGCCTCCTCCATAGATTGGCTTCGATTGCACTGCATAATGTTTCATTAGGGCATTTTAAACTCCATTTGTTGGAGGATCGCCCAACACTGCGCTGGCCATTAAGAGGCTGCTACTCGAGAAACGTTTTTTCCCATCAGTTGCCAGTTCTTGGAGTTAATTGACTGGTCTATTGGCAATTGATACGTTGGCTATGTTACTATGTTTTATTCTTATGCGGATACACCTGATACTCACTTTCTCATGCAGTGAAAACCTTAGGGCAACTTTGAGCTTCCTCATACGGCCATCAATGATGTCTCACACTCACGTCTCGCTTTTATAAACCTTAATTGGGTAATTGTTAATTACGAGGACATATTTATTTTTATTACAAATTTCACAAAATTTATTTAGCCTCACGCATTGAACAAGTATTAAGTAAACAAGACTAATACGAAGCCAGCATTTTATTAAGCTAAGTGGATGTCCCTACTCTCCATTCAATGTGTGTAATGCCCTTTAACCGGAGACGTATTACGAGAGTAAAAATGTACTCCGAGGGGTTACAGATATGTAGTAAAAGCGTACACAATGTGTTTACATAGACGTATCAAACATTCTCATTGAGTGATGTCATTTCATAGATGTTTCTACTTCCTACTACATCTGTGACATCTTTGATTGGCGTATATTCTTTTAACAAAGATTCTTGTTTTTTAAAAAAATATTTGCGACCAGTTTCATTTTTTACAAGATGGTCAATAATAAATATTAAAATCCGTCAGGTGCATGCCATGCATGGAAATGAGTTCGAAAAATCAATTTAAGATCTTTTTTTCGTTATTTTTTACCAAAATAGCAAACGTGAATTTGCTTGAAGCAGTTGTCATGTTGTCTTCTTCTTCTCCTTCACACCCTATGAAAAGTCCGCCGAACATAGGCGTCCCCGCTTGATTATAAAAATATTTGCCATAATTGCCAGACTATTCTGTTGGGTTAGCAACCACCGTTTTTTATTGTTTTGAATTGTTACCAGGAAGATGCTGCTGCCCGTCTCCTGTTTCATTTCCCTCTGTCCCCTCTTACGATACCCACAGGATGATATGGGGTATTGGATATTCTTACATTTACCACTACACGGTTATATTGTTCTTTGGCTGAAGACGCCATTAATTTGCTTATCTTAACGCTACCTACGGCCTTAGATTTAATAAAAATTTAGTGTGAGGTAGTGGATTTAAAACCACAAAATCATTATTAATTTTTTAGAGAGGAAGAGCAGAATCATGATTATGGTACTAGCAGAACCGACATATTCCAACGGATCAAGAAGGTGAAGTGGCAAAGAGCCGGCCATATATGAAGAATGGTTCTCGAGTGGTAGCCTCGTTGTTTACGTGCTTTCCGAGTACGTGGTACGTGAATGAAACACTGCGAACTTCCTGACTCCGGGCTGCTACTGAGATTTTCTTAACAGAAAACCCAATAAATGATTTTGGCCCGACCCGGATTCATATATAAGTATAAGACATATATAAGTATAAGACATATATAAGTATAAGACATATATAAGTATAAGACATATATAAGTGATGGCTCAGCAGCTGAGCCGCAGGTTCGAATCCCATACGGAACGTTTATTTAGCCTACAAATGATTATTGTGTACGGGCATGTATGATAATATCGTGTGCATACAAAACGCCTTCACGATACAGAAGAAGATACTAATGCGGTGGTAATATTTTTGTAATAACCACTTCTGTTAATTACCACTTTATGACTTTTTTATTATTTGAATTTATTGTTAGAATGTTTCTTCTATAGCCATATGTATACATGCGATATTGTACTCAAGATATCAAAATACGCCCTCACCTCATAACTGCGTGAGATACCCTCATTCGAACTCTTAACTCAATTCCATCAAACTGTCAGTGAAGCGGTGAATATTACATCGATGTCTCGTACTTTTTCCGGCGCAACGAGGAAATAAGTCAAACTTTTCACAATTCCATCTCCGTTGCGGAAAAAATAAAATCACGGCCGCATATTGTACTGAAGGCAGCGGTCTGTTCATATTTTATGTATCTATATAAAATGGAGAATAAAACACACGAAGAGAAACGTGTAGTTAAATTTGTGTTATGAAAGAAGGCAGATATCATCGGAAACTATAAATATTTAATACTTCCCATATCTTCAAAAATACTAAAGAAGTAACGCAATGACGTTCAACGTAAAAGTAAAGTCCAACTGACATAAAATGGATTCGTATTCTGATAATAACAAGAAAAGTAACTGCACATATATCCGTGCGAAGCAGCGTCCTTGCCCGCTTCGCAGTTGAGCCATTAATAATGTAGGGTGACAACGGCACAGGTGCGTCGAGCCTTAGCGATAAGCGTCCCAATGCATAATTGAGGACGCATGCCTGCCGTCGCTTACGTGACTCCCCCTAAATCTTCAGCTACATCGACTTCTTGTAGGTTAAGTGTGATGGATGAGTATTCAGTGCGTACATATGTGTTTTAGGATTTTTAGGCGCTATTGAGGATTAAAATATGTCGTTAAAACGTTAATACAAAATTTAAAGTCAATGTTAATTTTATCAGCATCCTTTTGTGACAGCCTTCATACAGAGACTGCTATCCCTAGTACAATAACTATACGATAAATTGAGTCATAAGGGGATATGTCCCGTGTTGTGGCGCTATCCGTGTAGTTGCAGTGTAAGAATATCCACTACCCCGTATCGTCGCGCGGGTATCGTAAGAGGCGACAGAGAACACTGAACAGAAGATTGGCAACAGCATTGGCCTGATAACAACTAAAATTTAAAAAAAATGCGGTTGCCAACCCGACTAAAATCTATGTACAACAGTGGACTTTAATAGGCTGTAATGAATGCAATTGTCGGCGATATGTTTGCCCCATACAGTTCATTAGTGGAAAGAACAGAATAATGATGAAGTGTTAATGTTAATGCATCACATAACATTATGGACATATAATGCCACATTATGGACATTCGGCAAATTTTCGCGTTGTCACGTCTTATTCGGCCACTTATTTGCCCAAACACATTATCGTATTTCATTATATTCAGGCGAACACGACTACCTATCAGGGTGCTGTAATTTCGGTGTGCATCAAAGTGTTTTCTCGTGACTAAAATATTTCGCGTGACTGAATTTCACCACTTCAGTTGCAACTCAGACGTCAAATGATGTCTCAGCGCGGCATATTTGCATATTTGTTTTGTCACTAATGAGCACAAGTGCTTTGGCAATGATCGAACATAGAATATTTACACAACGCTTTAACACGCCATGAATATTTATCCGTTAATATTCATTCATTTATTACAGACTAGCTGTTCCCCGCGACTTCACCCGCGTGGATTTTTTTGCGCTGAACCTTAAAATAAAAGTAGCCTAAGTTACTCCTTATAACATCAGCCATCTGCCAGTGAAAGTCCCATCCAAATCGGTTCTCAGGTTTTGCGTGATGCGTGTTCAGACAGACGTCGTGTTAGAGTTTTATTATAGTAAAATAATAGATAGATTATCCATAGATTGCCTCATAGGGTGGATATTGGCCATAGGTGCCATACTTGCCATCGGATTTTTGCATTATTTCGTTCTAACGTGACACCCATAGGATTTTTGTATGTAAAAGTAAAGTGACAAACGGACTTACAGTCCACCTGATGGTAAGTGGCTTTTTTTATAGGATAGGGTGACAAACGAGCACACAGTCCATCTGATGGTAAGTGGTTGCTGTGGCCCATAGACATCTACATATATCCTCAATAAAGAATCAAAAGGCAGATGCGTTGTCACCCGGGAGGACTAAGATGGAATGCCTCTTTTCCAGTAAAAAGGGTCTCCGGTTCTCTACACTCACCATACGAAACACAGCAGCGTTAAGCTGCTATTTTACGCTGGTATTCTGTGAGAGCGTGGTCCTTCCCCGGTCGAGCCTGCAGCATGGCTCTACCACGTATAAAATACAGGCTCCCCTACATAGACTACAAACAAAGAAGGCTACAGATGCGTTGTTACCACGGAGGACTAAGATGGAATGCCTCACTCTCAACATGTAATTATATTGACAATGACACCCTATAACATTCAGATTCAGTTTCTTAAGTCGCCACTTCACGGTGATATTGTTTAATGCACTGAAAATAATCAATCAAATAATTAATCTTTAAAAAGGTAAAGAAACTACATAGAAGGAGCAAAAATAATAAAAATAATTTTCACATAATTTAATAGCTTTCGAAATCAGTCCCAGTCATAATAATAACATCCCTCGGACCAATTTTTGGACGAAATTACCCGACTTTAGAAGCCATTAAATAAAATTAATATATTATTTTTAGTTTTTTGTACTTTTATATAAAGTTTAATTATTGAAATTTTAATGTGAATGCTTATCCTCTGATCTCCCATCCATTATCCATTCTATCCATCCATTACAGCTTGCAAAAGTCCACTGTTGAACATAGTGGAACCTTTTGCCATAGTTGAATCGCCTGGTGAGCGGGTTGTCAACCGCAGTTTTTTATTATTTTCCATCATTTGTTTCAATTTCCCTCTGTCGCCTCTTACGACACCCACGGGATGATATAGGGTAGTGGATATTCTTACACTGCCACTACACAGCTCTGATCTACCATGGCTCTATAATTAGGAATTAAAGATATAATATTCATATATTTGGACGTCTAACAAAAGACTATTATAAATACTTTTGACCTTTTATAACAACTCGACCTATGACCTCTCGACCCTAGCCACGTGGCTGTCACCCCTCACCTAAGACGTCAAACACCGTGAAACCCTGCTTGCTAAGTTATTATCTGTGTACACACGACAATAATAACTGAATAAAATTAAAAACGCCACGCTTCTAACGCAACCGTGGGAACAGATTTCTTAAAAGACGATTATACTTAAAAATTTATTTTAATCGTAATTCTTACGTTCTTCTTACTTTACGCGAAGACTACACATTAATATATAATAACATACTAAATTGTTTTTTTTAACAAACTTATCAAGAATTATTTTGTTACTATTCTTAGCCAGCGCTTGACTACTATCCCACCTGATGGTACTCGTAAGTGATGATGTAGTCGAAGATGGTAAAGTGCACTGACTTAACAAAAGCCTATTCACTCTTGCCATATATACACCCACATTGTAATCGAATGTAAAGTCAGCTGCTGGCGACTTATTCCACTCCTTTGCTATACGCATGACGAATGATGATCAATATATTATATGGAAGATGAAATAAAGAACACTTTTTCTTTTTAGGTTCCATACCTCAAAAGGAAAAAAAACGAATCCAATATAGGATTACTTTGTTATAAGTCCATCTATCCGTCTGTCAAGATGGACTTTTTTAGGAACGGGTAGAGGTATCAAATTGAAATTAATATAAACTTACTTAGGTCTACGGTCCCTTGGAGGTGTAAAAAATTTCAAGTTTCTAAGTTAACGCAATCGAAAGCCACGGCTGTTTATGTCACTATTTCGGTATTCGCAAACTCACTCATTTAAACCTATAGAATACTTCCTGTTGACTTAAACCTACGGAATATGGCAATAAGCCGGGTCACAACTAAGGGAAAATCTTAAAATTGTTAATTTGTAGTTATATCACATTTAAAAAAATTGCGATTCAATTCAAATCAAATCAAATTCATTTATTTGCCAGAAAGTAAGTGTAAAATAAAGTATCATCTTAAATTATATTTAATGGTCCCATTTACATTCTACCACTACATATGGTGTGCAAATATTTTATAGGTATACTTGCAATTTTTTTAAACAACTAATAGGAACTCAATTGTATAAATTTATGATTATTAAAAAACAGATTGTAAATTTACACTTGAGCATCGAACGTGATGTAGACCGATGCATGAGAGAACTCTTTTTTCCATTGCAATGTTGAGTTTGTCTTTCGATCTGACTAGAAAAAAGAAAAAGAAAAATATTTTATTTTTGACCATCAATAGCAGATACTTTGTAAATTAAGATTATTACATATTTATAAATCATAGTAATATGTGTTCCTAATTATATGTAGTATTGTACAATAATTAAATAAATAATATAATGTATTCCATAATAAAGAAGGACACAACTTTATATCGTAAATGGCAACGAAGGGGAAAGGAACAGAAAATGCAAGATTTATAATTTAAAATGACAACTTATTAAATTAAAATTGTTATTACGTGATAGGATATACTCGTAGTTGTATTAAATGAACTTCTAAGCATACACTTATCTTGTTTTTGCATGTATCTAATGCAATTAAAACAAAGGCTTGCGAGTTAACATTCTAGTACACAGCATCATAACCTAGTTTCCTTAAAGTCTATTGTGCACTGAAGTTGTGAAATTTACTTGGTTTATTAATACACTTAACTGTTTTAATTTTAAACTCTCGGCATTTAAGCAGATTACTTTAAAACTAGATCTTGTTTACAAATTAAGAATAAACATGATAGCTATATTTAACTTTATTCCGCACGCGAAAATAAAAAACATTAATTATATATCTGGCATTTTCCAACGCTTATTATTCGTTAATCAACAAATAAGGTGTCTTTTTTACTCTTTGTAACGCGACATATTTTTAAGAAGTAGGTAAAGGTGACAAAGAACACACCATCCACCTGATGGTAAATGGAAGCTGTGGTTCATAGACACTATCATCATCTACGAATCTAAATTCAAATACGTTGTCACCCTGAGGACTAAGATGGATTGTTTCGTACCAGTTAAAAAGGTTCTCCGATTCTCAGCTCCCACCATACAGCAGCGTTATGCTGTTGTTTTAGAACGTGGGAAACATCCCCGGTCGAGCCAATTCAATCACGCTACAACCATAATACGACTGAAACATGACTCTACCACGTGTTACAATTTCTGAGGTTAGTTAACCGATTTAAAGTACACTTTCACTACGTCATAATTTCATATATTCCCCCTATGAAGCAATCTGTGAAGGAGGCCGTTATTCAGCAGTATGCATTTGATAGGCTGTTACGGAATAAATTTAAATTATTATTATTATTCATCGCAATACTGTATTTATTAGTTTGTTGTCGACATAATACGTATTCGAACCAAATGGTTAGCTTCGTTGTTCGTCATGCGTACAGCAAATGATTGGATAATTTGCCAGTATCTTCAGTCTTACCATTCGATTAACAATGTATGTGTCTCCAAGGTAAGAAGGCTTTTGTTAAATTAAGTAAGCGCGTTTTACTATCTTTGGCTGCATCACCACCTGCTAGTAGTCGAACACTGGCTTTTAATTGTTAAAAATCAGTTATTGGGTTGTTCTGTCAAAAATTTCTCAGTAGCAGACCGCAGTCAGAAAGTTGACGGTGTTTCTTTCAAGTGCCTCGGAAAGCAAGCCGTTGAACCTGCGCCTGATCTCTCTCCGGTCGTGTCGGATTACCGTCCCGTCAGACTATGAGAGTGAGGGAATAGTGAGTGCACCTGTGTTTGTGCACACACTCGTGCACCATTATCCTGTCCTGCGCAGATGGCTAGTCTTCGTTGAGTCTGGCCGCCGTGGCCGAAGATCAGTCTGAAGAACATTTTACACACATGCAGGAGTTATAAGGACCACCCTTACAATAATACAGGTCTGGTAACCTAATTGGTCTAGCCATAACGTACTCACAGTGTAAAAATATTTTTTTGTTATTACTTTATATTGTTTTTATTTAAACTACCTATAAAGGACTGGATTTTATGTTATGCTATTTTTATTTTTTATTTTTATGTGTAGTTGTGTGAAGTCTGTGCTGGAACGAAGAATTTTTTCTTTATTTCTTCTTATATTAATAGTACAATGTTTTGAGAAAAAGTAACTCTTTTCCACGTCCTTGTAAAATGTTGATTTCATTGCCAATACGAACCGTGCCGACGATCAAATCATAAAAACGAGAATTTATGCAAATGAGATGCTGTACCGAGGCGCCTTTGTTATACCACCGGTCATTTCGTCTTGCAATTTTCGAGGTCAAAAACGTAACTTTGAGGGGTCATCTCTTCGATATCTTTCCCATCTATTGTGTTATCATTCCATGTTCGAATACCGTGAGATGCGCACAGAAAGTTCAAGGTGTAATTGATAGTTACAATAAAGTTATTTATTTTGATTTTTATTAATAGAACTTAGTGAAAGTGGTTCATTATAATGGACAATTGGTAGGTAGCGTTGTTGTCGGGATCCAAAGTACCGTGCGAAGCCGGGGCGGATCGCTAGCGTATACGATATTTACAAATTCTTACGAATTGTACATATATAGTAATTCTTATGAATAAAATATTAAAACCATGCTGCTTTTAAAAATTAGTTATTCTTTATATAATTTAAGTTAGCCGTGCGTGTAATTTAACTGTATGTTTCTAAATCAACGACAAGCCATTAAAACTTGAGTAGCCAATTCTTCTTTCAAATTTTTACCCCCAAAACTATCGACCGAAAACTTTGACTTCCAGAAAACTTTGCGGTGCTTACTTTGAAACTAAGTTATAATTAAATTACAGCAGTTTATTAATGTGTGGTATTCTCACATCGATGTTCATTAACTAGCACCTCATTTCACACTTAGCTAGGCTTCAATAAGTCTATTGAATTAAAAGGGACTATAACTTAAAGTCGCTCAGCCAAAACAGTCCGTAAAACATTGCTTAAACAGGTGTTTAAATTACACCGAGGGCGTAATTCAAGTGTTATTGTTTGCGAAGACGAAATAATAGCCCGTCAGCCGTTCTTGTAAAGTTGCGTTTGACAAATTCTATTATATTTCTATTTATTAATCGTCATCCATTTGTGGCAGACCAAGACACGGTCAATATGCCGAAAATTTGTAACGCTTGTTAAAATATTAGTATTAAACCTTATAAAAGACGTAACGAAAAGGCTTTTAGTTATGTTTATACACTCAAACACTTTATTTTTTAATTTCAAATTGTCTGTGAATGGTGAAAGAATCTTTGACACACAAAAACACATACACATCCATATTTTCAATAATTAAAAATGAACATACTAAATGCAAATAGAATAAATTTAATAAAAGAAAAGAATTATATATTTTTTAAAGAAATAAACGTGACAAGCAAACACTTTTTACGTGGTAGAGCCATACTGCAGTTATATTATGGTTGTAGCACGAATGGGTCGGCTCGACCGGGGAGGTACCACGTTCTAATACCAGTGTGAAATAGCAGATTAATACTGCTGTGTTTCGTATGGTGAGTGTAGAGATCCGGAGACCCTTTTTACTAGAAACGGGGCATTACATCTTAGTCCTCAGGTGTGATAACGCATCTATATTTTGATTCTCAATCGAGGATAGATGTAGATATCTATGGGCCACAGCATCCATTTACCACCAGGTGGACTGTGTGCTCATTTGTCACACTTATTCTATAAAAAATACACTACACTTGTTGATTAGGGGATGCTGTGGCCCAGTAGACAACAACATCTATCCTCAAGAATTGGAATGTTCTGTATTGTATTGCATCGTTACCAGTAAAAAGAGCCTCCGGTTCTCCACAGTCCTCACACGAAACATAGCAGCATTATGCTGCAATTTTACGTTGGTATCCTGTGAGACGCTCTCACCCGGTTGGACTGACCCATTCGTGCTGCAACCATAACACAGCTACAGCGTGGCACTGTCACGTAAAAAATATACAGGGTTATTTTTCAAAGAGTAGCCAAATTTTAAACTTAAGTTCAAATATATAAATACCGATATACCGTTATTGGAGTGTTTAAGTACGAGTAAATAAGGCTTCTACTTTTATTTGAAATTATCCCAAAGTGAATGTGATTTATGGGCAACAACATTTTGCCTATCCTTACGAATGTGTGCGTGCGCAGTAAAATCAGTTAAAATAATGCATTACCACGCATTTTGAATTTAAAAGATAAAAAGGACAGAATGTTTGAGATTTTTTTTAATTAATTTTTCTTCACCATTTGCCTATATTATTTATTCTGAACCCCTCTGCAAATTCGGTCGGTTATTGCAAAATAACCCTGGATATTTTAGTAATGCTAATGTTACAGTTCCAGTATTTATTTCAAGGTTTATTATACATATTTACTACGAACAAAATATCTACGGCAAATTAATCCAGATAGATCGGAATTCAAATATGAAAATTCAGTAGTGAAAACCGATAATATTGTTTAGAGTACTGTCTGCAAAGTTTAATCTTATAGCATCAAATTGCTAATCGATTGTTGAGCTATGTTTATTTGAATTTTAGTTTGTTAGTAATTTTTAGCAAGTGCTGTATAATGTAAGACGATATTTTATAGTACTTTTCTGGTTTAGCTGTCAAGAAAAAGGAATCTTTATAATTTTGTTATGTACATCTATAGGCTACAGCATCATAAGTTTCGAGTTTTGGGTAACAATTATAAAATCTCGTAACAAACACTGCAGTATACAGTAATCGTCAAAACTGAACAGACTTACGTGATGGCATACGCGAATGGTCTGTTGTTATGTGTGGTCTTGGCGATTTTTTATAATTTTTTGAGCTTTTGCCTTGCGAACAAAAGTAAAAAGTTTTAATTATACGACAAACACGTAAAAATGCCATGAATTTTGTCTCTCTTAATGTTGGAAAGTCGTGTAGCGGACTCCACCGCGGTGCGACGGAAATCCGCAACTAATTAAAATTCTACGTAAATGAATAACTGCAGTACACCGCCGTCGCGTATTGCGGCTTTGTGGGAAATTACACAAATAAATATTACAGATGCGCTCTTACATTTATCTTAAAAACTTTCCAGATAAGTTGCTAAAGCAGCTATACAAAATATTTTCTACCTGCTTGACGCTGTCTATTGACCTATAATTACGACTTTCCTTTTACATCAACGCAGATTACGAGGGGTCCATCAAAATCCATTAATTAACTTGGAATATTAACGAGCTACTGAAGATCGAAAGTTTACCTTGAAATTACAAAGTACGTAATAGGTTTGAAAGTCTTTTGAACTTTTGTAAAGTCATCGTTAATTTTACAGGCGCAGCAGGGGTGCCAAAAAGGAGGGAGCGTCGGGAGTGGAAGCGGGGCAACGAGTAGTGCGGGTAGCGGAGCGGCTACAATTGTGTCGCGACCTGGCGAAATTAAACCAGTTGAATGCAATCTGTGCCATCGCAAATTCAAAAATATACCAGCACTGAATGGCCACATGCGCTTACATGGGGGATACTTTAAAAAGGTTCGTTGAATAGAATCATTTTTATTCAATATTGATTACATGTAATCCTTATTGAAAGTTATTTTTAACTTTTACCACTGGTTCGGAAAAACCTATGTCCTGGGAAGAACCAGCAAGAAACCCAGCGGGACTTTGTTAAAGCATAACTTTCAATATAATATTTAAACAATATTTGTTGTTGTGTATATTATTTTATTTATACTCTATATTATATTATAGTTTATTTATTATAGTTTTATGAAAACTAAAACAATTTTCTTCGGCAGGACTCTGATAGCAAAAAATTGGACAAAAAAGAATCTTCTGGACCCCCGCTTCAAACTGCGTCAGTTTCTGTACGAGCGCTCATCGAAGAGAAAATCATTAGCCGCCGGGGAGCTGTGACATCCGCTACAACAGGTTTAAAAGTAATAATATACAATTTATTTAAGGCAAAAATACCTTATCTTCCAATATTTTTTTTCATTGCAGGTACGAGTGCTGACACAGTCACGACTCGAGCGAGTTTTGTTGCACCAGCACCTCCACCGTTGTCAACGATTCGTACATCTATAACTTCACCAGCCTCCCCAATAACATCCACACAATTCGCGCCTCCACGTACGCCATCAGTAATAACAGTAGCTTCGAATGTCGCGACTAGTAATGCGGCTACGAAAGATTCTACTCTCATTGAATTATTAAAGAAAGGGAATACTAAGGCACGTAACTATTCCATTATAATATTTGTTATAACATACACTCGTTTCAAAATTGAAAATAAGCTAAATAACCACTTTTGTTGTTACAGGTTGTAAAACGTTCATCTTCTGACCCCGGACAATCATCACCTCATCAAGAATTCACATTTCGCCCGGACCTATTTGGTGTATCATTTAATTCAGACGATGGATACTTTTCTCCAGCCCTTAACGACGATGCTTTTCAATTTGCAACAACACCAGAGCAATTGGAGGAGCTCGCTGCGTTAGAAGACTACGCAACCGTAGCAGCTTCTATTATACGAGAGCGATCGCCCGTTACGTTCCCGTCCAGTCGGCGTCTCGCTGCCGTGTTAAACTCACCTTTGCCCGAATCCTTAGCTGATTTTGGAGCTAGTCATGGTGGATCACCTGTACCATCACCAGGTATTGGTTATGCAGATAGTTCGCCATGCCTATCCTACTCAACAGGGGATTCCCCAGGGCTCGCTTATAATGCAAACTCACCGAGTGGAAACTATTCTACTCAACCAGAACCATCACCGGGATTTGCTTACCCCACACCTCCAGCATCCCACGATGCTCACTCACCTGCGCATTCAGTGCCACGTGTCTCTTCGCCTTTATCAGCTGCTTTCTTTACGGCTACAATGTCCAGTCAAGAAGAGGTAAAATAGAATATACATATCTCATAATATAACTAATTCTAGACATAAACAATAATAATTTAACTAATGTTTTAATTTTCGAAGGTGGAAGAAGCATTAGAGGAAGTACTACCAGAAGAATGTAGATCGTTAGATGCCTACACACTGGAGCCTACTCCTACACCACGCCGTATTATGTTAAATTCGGAAGATCCTTTACTGTCGAGTAGCCCCCGTGATTTTTCACACCAAAGGCACTTTCGTCGCCAATATCGAATAGGGTCTTCTTCTGCACCAATGCATCAATGGCAGCAAGATACTTCCTCCTTACAGGTAAAGTTCTTAATAAATTTCTCAGTATCACGATATGACGTGAAGATATCTCAAAAACTCTGCATGTCAGAGAAATAATACATTTCGACTAATGAGTTATCAATCAGAATAAAACAGAAAAAGATAATTATTATATACTAGCTGGTTCCTGGCGCGTTACTACCACAGAAGAAACAACTGTGGAAATATCGTTTTAAATTTGAAAGGTTATATTGTTTAATTAGGAATGATAATACATTCATTGAAATTGAATTATATTTATGTATAACTTTAAAACAAATTTGTCGGTACGATACGTGCGCCACCTACTGTAATTTAATTGTTACTATGCCTATAACCTGCATTTTGATTATTTATTGAGGAAAGATGTAGATTTATATGGGTCACAGTAACCACTTACAAAAGTTGCACGAGTTTTCTATATATCTACAACAAAATTAAGATATGAAATGAAACATTACATTAATTTGTTCAGCCGAGCTCAGGGTCATCAACAGTCGCTTTAATATATAGTATGTAATCTCGCTTTCATATTACGCGAGTAAACTGAGTGCGTTCTTCGCCGAATATTTGGAAGATAATATTATGTCTCCGCTTACAATTATAAATATACAGTTGTGGCAGAATTTTTCTTGCAGATTGTCGATCGCAGTAAGGACATCTAACATCTTTGAAGATGCCCCTTTCGCCGGTCTATATATAACGCGTTTGGCGTACATTATATGTTTGTATCACTATATAAAGGAAGCGATTAAATTTTTGGCATTTTCCACAGCCGCCTCTTACGACACCCACGGATTAAAATAGAGTGATGGATTCCCTTACGAAACCATGCACCGAAACAGTTATACTGAAACATCAGGAACTGAGTAGGACCTATAACAGGACAATAAATGTAAAGTAATAATTTCACAGGTATGTGTGGAAGGCCGAGACATTGTGCCGGCGGTGTTTCTGAGCCCTAGCAGCGTTCCCGCGTCGCCCCAACGACGCAAGCGACGCGCGTCCCCGGCCGGCCCGTACCGCACGCGCATGCGCCGCTCCACCGCACACTATACACCGCAGCCTATACTGCCGCCTGATAGAGACGGCTCAGGACTCCTCATAGAACTGATGAATGGTTTGTAGTCCAACAATATTAATGTAGAAAGGTTTTCGAGTAGTAGACCCCTTACAGAAAGCGCATTCTAGAGCGACTTCTAAATAGAATGACGACTTTATGTAGCATGTGAGAGGGGGGGACTACCTTCTCCTGTAGGCTCATCATAATGATAACGATAATAGAAAATCTGTTCGTATCATTTGAATCCCAGCACTCTTGTCAGTTCTATTCCAAACCATTCAAAAGACCCATTTTCTTCGTTCACCTTACTTTAGAATCCTCTTTATCGATGGTCTGTGTAAATGGATAGTCAGTAACAAATATCAACACAACATTCATATCAGTAAAAAGACAATGGCCTAATGGTTGAGAGCTTAAGAGTACGGACTTTAGAAATGAAGTCGATGGGTTCGAACCCGCAATTTGGCTACTAATACCCCCGGAGACAAGCATTTGGATGATTAACGAGAATAGCGTTGTAATATAGCGTTTTTAATTATTTTTTAATAAATAAATATTCGAGAGTTTTCCACTTTGTTCTGCATCAGTGAACACTGAACAGTCGGTGTAATATGAACATGTCGCGTAGTCGCACCCGCCGCAGTCTATCATAACCTATTCTTTAAGGGTTTTTTTTTAAGTTTTTTTTTTAGATTTATTTTGCCTTCAAAAAATCTTATTAAAACATATAACACTATCTAAAATTCTATCTAAATATTTAATAGTATACCATTTTATAACAGTTTTAATGTTTTTAAAACTAACTAGACCAGAAAATTGCTTTTTTTCTTTACAAACTACTTCGTCTTTACAAGCCTGTAATAGCCTACTGTTAAATATGTACGTCTCCCATTTAAGGGAAGGTTTGCTACTATCACCACGTTTGACAGGAGTGACGATCACAGTACGCAGACGTTTTCCACCTTTGGCAGTATTTCACATCAGCGTCCTCGATATTTTAAGTCTGGCGTAAACGACATGGATATACCGCCATCTGTCGGCAGCCCTAAGATCTACCTGGCATTTTCCATATTCTGCGCTTACGACATCCACGGGAGGTGATGATATTTATAGAACCTCTAAACTATAATTAATAATGTCATGTTATTTTAGGACTTTCGACGACCGAGACCGACGTGATAGCACAGCTTGATGAAACCCGTCCGCCGCAAATTAATATTGGGATCGATTACCAAGCTAATATACCAGAACTATGCAACGACCGCATAGACTTGCATAGAGCACCGGAGCAGCTGCTTTGGGATCCAGGCATTAACGACGCTCTTGACGATAACGAAGGTATGATTCGATATATATTTAATACTTTTCCTACAATCAATGACATAATTTTCTTTATCCAATATAGGCGTTTATATGAATTTCTAATGAACTCTCTACCACTCGTTCAAAAATTAGGACATGCCAAGATAAAAACCGGCAAAATTTCAGTCCTTTAATGCCATATTATAAATTGGTAGCTACTTATACCAATTAACAATTACCTACCAAATTTAGTCTTATCTAGATCGATAAGTCAAAATCAAATTCCTATGCAAGCTAAAATATACTAGGTACAGTTGCAGCGTGCTTCATAGAAAAATATGGGACATAACATAACGTACGCTGTGATGATTTGCAACATCGGAGCGGTAACGAAATAACCTTAACACCTCTAGTACCCCATGGTATTTATAGTTTATAACACTTTTAATTCTTTAAATCACACTATATTTACATTTGTTTGTATATCTTAATAAATAAAAATAAAAAATATTGCTGATGCGGCCCCGTAGCAAAGCCGCGTTGAGTTGCCGTGTTACGTGGTTTAATCATTGAGGTACGGTATCGCTTCGCAACTGCAACGCGTTGTGTGATTTCGCTTTTTACCATTACAGTTACCGTTACAGTTACCGTTACTGTTACAGTTACAGTTACAGCTACAGCCTAAAATCCACTGCTGAACATAGGCCTCTCTCATAGATTGCCTCATAGGAGGGATATATGCTACACTTGGCGCGCGGATTGGCAACCGCAATTTATTTATTTTTTAGTTGTTATTAGGAAGATGCTGCCCATTTGGTTTATTTTCCTCCGTCGCCTCTAACGACACTCACGGAACGATTTGGGGTAGTGGATATTCTTACACTGCCACTACACTTTAAAAAATATTTAAGTGTAAAATATTTACCTAATATATACCTAATATTACATTTGAATCAGAGAACAAGATTCTCTAGATTAAAGTTTTTTCTGTTTACTTAACAACGAAGTTTTAAATGAACAATATTTTAGTACGCATGTTTATGGAGCTGGCGATGTGCGCGGCAATGCCGGTCGGTGGACACACAAGAGAGTTCGCCCTTCAGACACTTGGCGAATGTGGTGGCGACATCAGGGCCGCAACGTTGCGCCTCATGTCGCGGCCCGCCGCTCCCTCACAGCACGAGTCGCGCTGGACTCCGGACGAAGTTGAAGCTTTCTTAGCCGGACTCGGACATTACGACAAGGATTTCTTCAGAATTTCGCAGCTGGTTTGTCCAATATACAATTATTATTATTTATGCACATGAATCCTGTTTCTAATAGCTCATTTAGCGCAGTAACATTTTCTGTCGTAAATATTATAATATTTATAAAGTATATATTGTTATAAAATACGTGTTTGACGATGGTTTCGCTCAATATTCGCCATGGTGTTATATAACTCTGGCTGGAATTGTGGTTTGCTTTATTTTAATGGTTGGTTTCATGACCCACATATTGCGTAAATGTATCAGTATAGATTACAAGCCGATTTTTTGTATTATTATCTATTTTAGGTTACAAAATATTATGACATGAAAAACCATAATGCACCTGCAGTAATTCCTAGCAGAAAACAATTTTTTTTAAAGATCTTGGCAGGCGTGTCGACAACCGCAGTTTTTTATTTATTTCAGTTGTTATCAAGAAGATGCTACTGCCCATCTCCTGTTTTAGTTTCCCTCTGTCTTCTCTTATCACACCCACGGGATATTATGGAGTGTTGGCTTTTGTTATTGGCGCCGCCGTATAGTCGTAGTGTAAGAGAATCCGAGAATACATTGATATTATCGTCCTTAAATCGGAATTATCGCAGATAAGAAAGTTAGAATTTTTACATCACAATAAAATATAATAATTTTTCTACCGAATTCAAAAAGGAGGTACTCAATTCGGTTGTATGTTTTTTTATGTGTGTTACCTCATAACTTTTTTCTGGGTGAACCGATTTCGATGATTCTTTTTTATTTGAAAGCTGGTGATTCTCATGTGGGCCCATATAAATTTGATTAAGGTCTGACCAATAATTTTTGAGTTATTCATTATAATGTATATTGAAGTCGGTTGTACAAAATTTTAAATTTTAAATTATTTGTTCAGATAAGAACAAAGGATTCAAAGCAATGCGTGCAGTTCTACTATTTCTGGAAGAAAGTGACCAAAGACTACAAGCCGCTGTACTTGCGAAGCTGGAGCATGGATCCGCTGGCCTTGTCTCAAGTAAGCACTGCCACACCCTAGTTTACAAACATTATGTCTTCAGACACAGTGGAGATTGAGTGAGAACTACCATTCTAAAACTGTCGACTTGTCCATGTCCAGGGTTCGGTAGCGCAGATTATGCACGGGCCGGCTTCGTGTACATCGTCGCCCACTTCTTACGAGGGAGAGGAATATCCGTGCAAGATTTGCGGAAAGTAAGTGGCAACCCCGGAGCACGCCAGCATACATAGCATACTGCTTTCAAAACTCGCTATCGACAGCAAATACGCGCGATTTAAGTGAAACATTGTAATGGAAATCTGTCCCATGATCCTGTATTTCACTATTTACATACATTTTCGCTTTCACATCGTTTCACATAAATTACGCGTGCTTTACTAAATAAGAGATTAATATTTAATATTTCTTACCTACAATAGTATTTTAAATTGAGAACCGATTATAATGTTTTAAGTATTAAGTTATAATATAGGCTGGTTCAGGATTTGTCATACCTCAGAAAATTCTAAAGTTTTGTTTAGGCTTACGACATTTCTTGAATCGGAGTTTGTGTCTTAATGTTATTGATGTTAACTGCATGTAATGTTTTAATGTTTTTATCGTTTAGATAGCATTGTATATGGGATAACGTATTACGGCCTATTAATTGCAGTTTCTCAGTGAGAGACCCTGGAAACACAAATTCCATGATAATGAGTGAAAAATACTATCTTTATAGTTTTTAGCTATATACCATTGTGTGTTATTTTGTGGAGTTTATACTAATTTCGAGAATTTCATTCAGCCATAAATATAAGTATGAATCGATGTAAATGTAACATAGTATTTTTATTAGATAATCAATGCATATTATGTCCTTTGTAACCAAAATTAGTAGATATGAGGTAATGCTGTATATATATGTATAGGTTTCCTGTGTTGACGCTTTTTAATGCCTCGCTTCAGCGATCTCTGCTTTTTGTTTTTTCTTTTGCCTCACTTTAATTTCATTTGCTGTTTTAATAGTTATACCGTATTATGTTTCAGAGTATTTAACAAAGTTAAAAGTCGTAGCGCGCACATGAAGTCGCACCGGCCACTCGACGCCGAGCCGAAAAGGCCAAAACTCGAAAAGCCTTATGAAAAGGTCGAGAGATCCGATGACAGGCCCCACGCGACAGCTGAATATCAAAACAAAACGCACGCACTGTAACCAACCCCTCACTTCATCATATCTGTGCCCTCACACCGACTAGTTGAAAAAAAAATCGAAAATGTACCGCCACAAACTTAGCTGATTTTTGTCTGATAAGGAAATGGACAATTTCTATGCATTAGAGACTTGAAGTCGTTATATCGTAATCGTAACATGTTTTGTCAGCGAGATGCATTACGCTCCGTTGACCGCTCACAGTCCATCGCGACCGTGTCGCTGTCGCTAAATCGGAATAATATCAGGCAACTCGGTCGAAATTAGACGAAAAAAGCTGAAACATTTAAGCATTTACAATGTTTACAAAATTAATTTTATAGAGAGTAATTAAACGTGATTTAGTAAAGCGAATTAGTGACTAGCAGCTAGTGGAGCTCCACAAGGAACTCTAACGGTCCTCAGATTAAGATAGTAATCTTTTCGGTATTCTCGTAGTGCTAAGCTTGGAGAGAGCACATAAAAATATTTTGTATAACGATTGATAAATATAGATAGTTAGGTTACCTTCGTAAAGTTTTTATATGACAGACTTCTTAATGTGATGATTTCTTATATTTACGTGAACACTACACATTTAAATAAAACGAATTTTATCGCGTATATTAACTTATTTTATTTTCCCGACGTATCGAGCACTTTCCGGACCCATGGTCGTGCCTAAGGTTAACTATGACATTGGGACTTCAAACACCTCAGTCCCCCCCCGTGACCATGGGTGCTGTAAAGTGCTCGATACTTCGGGAATATAAAATAAGTTAATATACGCGATAAAATCCGTAAAAACTTCTTAATGTGACTTCACAAGTGTGATGTTGTAAATAAGTCTCGCTCGTCGCCGACGCTACGTAGAGCGGGCGAGTTATATTCGAGATATGATCTATATAAGTATTGCAATTACTATAAGTGATACATAAACGTGTAGCAACTACACTACCTCGATTCTATTGTTTAATTTTATTGCGAGCCTAGCTCACTATTACTTTTGCTTGTTTTGCTCACAATCTTGTTAAGTTGTAGTTATTTTTTTATTTATCTAGTCTTATTAGACAATTACATTGTAAAGAAGAGGACAAAAATTATTCTGTTTTAAGCTTATAAGTAGTCAGTAATGCAACGGGATTCAAATAAGCGTCCGTATCGTAATCTACTAGTCACATATCGATGAACAATTTTGAGAGAAATATGACAGATGAGGAAGCTTCTGTGAATGTTTATTTTTAATTTAAACGACTAATAATAATTACTGATTAATGCCCAGTTCCTATATTCAAAAAATGATTCGTTATCTCTTGCGACCCGTTTTACAACACAAAGTATGCACATGATAAGATCATTTATAAAACAAAATACTTGTTACTAACAAAAAACGAAGATTTAATTTTTCTTTTAAGATGAATTAGTTATAATAGGTATATCAAAACTTAATACGAGATAACGAATCCTTGCTGAGAACGAAACAATTCTTGTTCATAACCCGGATAATAAATGGTTTAAGTTAGAAGAAAGCTTAAAATATTCTTTCGTCCATAACTATACTTTCACAGAAGCTGACGCATTAATTACAAAAGAAGGGATAGTATTTTTTTACACAATATTATTGATATGCTCAAATATTCTATATTTTATGTTGATAATTTTATTATCTAGTTCCTTGTTGATTCTTCTTAATAGTGTTTCTATTGTTTAGTACTCGAGTCTCACTTTATGTCTGAGTATAGATTACATTGTTTCATATAAATTATCTAATGTAATTTGTAATACTAATTATATTATAAATTGAATGTTTACTCGTAACTACGTGTTGTGATAAATGTACTATTTATTGTTTCGATGTAAACTGTCTATAATTTAAAAATTCAATGTACAAATCGAGCAATAAGTATAATTGCTCAAATATATTATTAGTAACATGTGTCTATAGTTAAATGACTGCCTGTAGTCGGAACTCTATATCCCGCCAAATCCTCCTCTTATAACAGTTTTTGTGGTTGTGAACTATTAACTCGCTCTCTGTCTTCCGAGATATCTTTTACGTATCTTCTAACACCTAGCTTTTAGTTTTAGGCAGTATTCACATAAAAGACATGTTTGTATCTTAAATTTACTTAAATGTTGTTTACTAAACTCTCGTTAAATTAACATTTCCCTAAATGCGTGTAACGCTATTAAGTTTTGAAGCCATAGCTCAAGCCGAGGACATTTTCTAACGATTAGAAGAGTGATCCAGCAAAATTAGTTAATTTTAAAACAAAATAGTGAATTTATTCTTCTGTACTTATGGTATTATATTAATTGATTCATTTTCCTTCTACTAGTACCTGAGCGAACTTCTGCCAAAATAAGACCCAAAGATGAATTGACTTCGGTAATGTAAAGTCGTTCTAGATTTTTATATTTAAGGTGAAATTGCAAAATTTATACGCTACGTAACTGTATCACTAACTTGTGTGATTCTTTGGTTGTGTTCTATCTTAACAATATGTAGGCAAATGTATTCAACCGTTAACTTTTTTACGTTGGAACTTGAAGCCAAAATTTTGCCAAAATCTAAGTATAATTGATTTATTAAGTATTTATAGTATATTTATTATTAACATATTGATAAAAATAGGCGAAATAATAAAAATAGATTGATTGTTTTAGAATAAGTGGAGGCTTTAATGAAAACCCCAGTCATGTGTTTAGAGAGTGACTTGATGCTTTCACTCAGCTACGAATTTTGTGCCATTTATTTCATAAGTTCGGAACATATTTTGAATATTTTATTCTAGGCCTAACAAAATAAATAGGTTTATATAGGTACATATACTCGTATACCAGTAGACACGATAACCAAGTAATAGCGAAAGATTTATTAATAGTTTTGTGTTATTTGGTCTACAGATTTAAGGTTTAAGTAAATAATAACTTTATATATTGTAAAACAGTGTTCATTGTTTATTTCATAGACGTGTTATCGTGACTACTATGTATTTAATTTGTCGGCATTCGTATCGTAACAGACAAAAGTTATTTTCGTAAAATTAAATGAGGTCACAGATCGCGCCATTTTGTAAATACTCAATATATTTTCAAGTAATCTTTAGTGCCGGAGATATATCTATGTCTACTACGTTAAATTACAATTTATTAAAGACAAGTCCCTCCAGAAATAATTCTTACAATACTTTTAGCTATTAAGACTGAAATGTACTTTCTAAATTCTCTAAGCCTTCATCGATTCCGCGAAAATATGACATAAAACACTATGTAAGAAATGTAATTGTTTATGTAGGTTTTCAAATTGATTGTAGATTTATCAAGGAGTCGCAGGCCTATTCTATGTGCCAAGACGTCATACTAGTCAGGGTATAGCTGTGTAACCGCGCCCTTATCATTCTAGCCAACATTTCATTGAGGGATGTGCGTTTTCAGAACGTATCTACATGCGGTCATCTTTGATTTCATTATAAAATATAATTCTATCTATTCGATTTCAAATTATTCACACAAAAATATTAGTAAGTAAAATTATCTTTAAGATCGAACATTGTACAATCTTATTTCAATTTAAATATAGAAGTGCCTTACGATTTTATTTTTATATACGGCTTTTGTTTAATTGAAGTGTTGTTTTAAATCGAAATCAGTTAGCACAAAGCACTGGAAAATGCATTTATCTAAGGCTCATTGCACACACTTTGCCAGTTCAGAGTTGGTACGTAGTGAGATGGAGCTAATTTAGTTCAAACGTTGTTAATGAATTATTTTAACTTATTAATTTATTTTATTATTATATCGTCATAAGTGCAAATAGGACGTTAATATGAACATCGAAAAGACGTATTAATTTTAAATAAAGTATTTTTTTCTTAACTAATACATACATATTATGTGCATACATCTTTGGAGAGCATAGTCAGAAAATAATAACAAATAACTACGAGTCAATTTTATTAAAAGACGAACAGAGAAAAAAGTAACATACCTATTATACCTACTCTTAATATACATAGTAAAGTAATCGTGAAGACACATTTAGAGTTGTGTTATTTATAAACGCCAACATTTATTTAGCAAGTGACTCCCAAATTATTTGTGAGTTTTATAATTTCTTGCCTACTAAATGTGCTTCTGTCTAGTTCCAGTCTTCTGTAATCCCGACACACGGCACAAATTGTAAATACATATTATATGTATAAATTACTTCTGTATTTGTGTCAACACAATGTTATAAAGTATAGTATTAATATTTTGTAAGCCTAAATGGATATATTCTTCTAATTTTGTATGGAATAAACGACTATGAGATAGGTAGACATTTGCTCTACCCTTGTGCTGTTATGTACGGTGCTGCCACGTTCATTATAAAAGTAAAATAAATGCAATAGAAATCCAAAATAACATCGAAAATGTATTAAGTACTAGTCCATTATAACTATAGCAAAATTATTCGTTATGTAAGAAAATCTTTATGTATGATGTACGTAACTCGTGTCGCCACCGTACCTAACGTAAATACGTATAAATTAGTAATGTTAACGTAGACGGTAAACTAAAACGTGCCAAATGCACGATAATTTGATATTACACTCTGTGTTGTGATTTTGAACGTTCTGTAAATTACCAGTCTTTGAAATACTATGAAAATTTGTAGTCACCTCTTTAGATTAGCACAATTCTTCGCGTAGACGTTAGGGCATTAAATTTTAATAAGCATTTAGGTTTAACAGTGGAATAGTTAATCATTGGAGGAACTTAGTGTATTACTATTACGTATAAATTATAGATTCATTGTTTTATTCAATCAATGTGATGATTAGAAAGAACAACGACTAAGCTCGAGTCCTGTCCCTTCCCGCGCTGGGCGGCTCTTCATAACTTCGCATATCCTTGAAACAATAAGTAATTAAATAAAACTATTATATATATATTGATAAATTTATTAGGGTAACTAATTTTTTAAGACAATGACTATTACGTGATCTTTTAGATTGTCTTTATTAATAAATATATGGTGAAGGTTTTGTCAACTGATTTTTGTTATTATTACCAACCCTATCCAAAAACAGATCACGTCATCTTTACGCAATTTCTAATTATTCAACCGATGGGAAAGAACTAATTACTACTATACTAGGTAGCTAAGCCAACCCGCATGCCGAGCGTGGCAACTGTGGCAAATATTCCCCCTATTAGGCAATCTATGGAGGCGGCCTACGTTCAGCAGTGGACTTTAATAGGCTGTAACGGTAGGTAGCTAAGTAGGAATGAAAGGTTTACATAGATGCAAGTCGCTCGGACCGTCGGCTTTCCATGGGGAGGCATAACTTCAGCAGTGGACTTGTGAGAATTGTTGTTGTTGATGATGATGATGATGATGATGAATAAACATTAAATCATGTTTTAGTATTTTAAAGATACATTTATTTATTTTACTTTAAGAAAATAGCTTTTATATCCTTGTTAACCGTAAGTATGCTGCCGGCGTAAGGAAACCATTGGTTTTGAGTAACTTCTAGCACATCTCATGGCCTCTGCTCCGTTATATGGTGATGTAAGGATTTGGAATATTTAAGAATCAAACGAACAATACCTAGACCTGCGATGAGGAGCGACATAAAGCTGCAATACGAAGCACTAGATGGTAGGACTACTTTTCTGTTTAGTTGTGCATCCGGGTACTACAACCCACCCCCCTTAACTGCCTCGTTGGACCAGTGGTCGTAAGTGCGGCTGCTGATTATGGGGTTCCGGGTTCGAATCTCGGGTCGGCCCAATCATTGGGTATTTCTGTAAAGGCGGCTCTTCACGTTGGCAAACATAGTGGGGAATGTGTTGGCAAAGATATAAGCTAAGAGTTTGTGATGGCGTCCACACGTTGGAAGGTCGTTCAGTTTGCTACACGAGCTCCCAGAGTGATCGCACACCTGATTTAAATTTTATATTCACGCATCGTAACTAGTGTCTGCAAAATGGCAGTAACAATGACCAATAAGGAAACTTTTCGCTTTATAGAGTCTACACTCACCATACGAAACACAGCAGTGTTAAGCTGCTATTTTACGCTGGTATTCTGTGAGAGCGTGGTCCTTCCCCGGTCGAGCCGACCCATTCGTGCTACAACTATACTACTAATATAGCTGCAGCATGGCTATTATTCAACTTCAATGAATGTATTATGTATTATTATTTCTAATCTATACAAATAAATAAAATTGGAGTGTCTGTTTGCACGTCCACCACCTTCTTTTTTCCCCATTTCTTTTTAACCCTTTTCTTATATACATTCACGTAGTAGCGGTATGCTGTGAATAAATAAACCGCAGCAGCTGTTAGCGCCTCAACATCAATTTTAATAAATTCGTCCGCACATTGGCCTGAACCGAAGCAAACTGAACGACCTTCCAACGTGTGGACGCGATCACAAATTCTTGGCCAATATCTTTGCCAACATAGTGGTGAATGTGTTGGCCAACGTGTAGAGCGGGTGTTTGTGCTTCACTTGGTATGTATTGGAATGATGGCCTACAAGTTGGCGCGAGATCCGTGTGGTGTCGGTTTTTTACAAAAGATCAAAGGGTTGTGGCAGAGTATTGGCCGCCGCGTCCACACGTTGGGCGCACGTTTAGTTTCACCTGATTCAAATTTTATATTCACGCATCGTAACTAGTGTCTAAAAAATGGCAGTAACCATGACCAATGAAGAAACTTTTCGCTTTATAGAGCTCTACCAAGCCGAAAATTATTTGTGGAACACAAGAAATAAAATTTCTTTTTTTCCATTTCTTTTTGATCACCCTTTTCTTATACACATTCACGTAGTAGCGGTATGCTGTGAATAAATAAACCGCAGCAGCCATTAGTGCCTCAATATCCATTTTAATAAATTCGTCCGCACATTGGCCTGAACCGAAGCAAACTGAACGACTTTCCAATATGTGGACGCCATCACAAACTCTTGGCCAATATCTTTGCCAACACATTCGCCACAATGTTGGCCAACGTTGGAAACGTGGAATGGTTGGAAACGTGAAGAGCCGCCTTAAAGGCGGCTCTTTTCGTTTCAAGAAGGTAGCCATATGTGATGCACAGCGATTGCGACAGCTTCGGAAAGACTTTTTTCAAAAGCTGGTCTACATCTGTATCAACAAAGGAACATATTAAAAGGAAAACTTCTGAAAAATTGATTTATGCAGAGTGCACCCACTGTTGCCTTTTGGTTCGAAGGAAAGCCTTTGTAATGTCAGGCTGTAAGGATCTATCTTAATCCTAATGGCTCAACCACATTATGCTCTTCGCGCTGCTCCTCGCTCTGATCCTCGCACTGCCGCGACGTTGCCCTCTCTGCCCACACACTGCTCTACTCCCGCAATTAATCGCGACGTTCCGCACTAGGTCGCTCGCGTTTGCAACACAATGGATGTTGAAACTACGGCAGCGTGCGCACTATATGCATATTTAGTATAGCTAATTATATCAATGTCATAAAAAGGAATACTGTCGTCATCCTCGCCAACAGAGGTGATGGATGACATCTATTCATCGCATTAGAACGACGCTTCCGTAACCAGCGCTCGATTCGGACTGCGTTCGCGCGAGTATGTGGCGAGATTGGCAATGTGAGCGCGAGTAGCCACTAGTAGTAGTAGTAGTAGTAGTCCTTTGACTCGCGCCCAAAAAACCGACAAAACAGGGGGCGATGGACTTGACGTGCGGTCGTCATGCCGCACGTCATGCTCCATGTATTGTAGCCACACTACGTCTCTGCCTCCTTTCCTCGCTACTTCCCATGCCACCCGAGTGTGTGGCAAGGGAGTAAGAGGTAACAACGTTCCTGT
Organism: Parnassius orleans; assembly: GCA_029286625.1. Taxonomy (NCBI): domain Eukaryota; kingdom Metazoa; phylum Arthropoda; class Insecta; order Lepidoptera; family Papilionidae; genus Parnassius; species Parnassius orleans. The sequence continues at coordinate 7,458,596 of JAGSMP010000018.1, forward strand.
AGCCTACATAGTTTGAAATTGGTAGCACGGCTCCGTAGCCCAGTGGCTAAGCGTTTTTTTTGGTACTACAGGCCGCGAGTTCGATTCTCTCACGGAAAAAGTACTTGTAAGACCTTCAAATAATTGCTTTAAATCTGGCTGTTTGAAATCAAGTGAAGTTAGAAAAGGCCAAATAAAATAACTTATTTATCGGCCTGCGATAGTCATACCCCAGATCATAAAAATCTGTGCCATTTATTAACATCAAGTGGACTTTTCATTCAGTCGTATGTAAGTATCTAATTGCGGTGTCAAATTTCCATAAACATACATAATAATCTCCAAACTTACAGAGCTTTGGATTTTTTTTTTACTTTTATACGATCATTAAAAATCTAAAGCCATTAGAATTACAGTTCATCTGGGTAGGTACCACACTCTCACTAATTTCTTCCGTTTTTTTTAAATGGCTTTACGGCTCTGGGTTCTAGCCCTTCTGAGCCTAATTTCTTCCGTCGTGCAGCAAAGCCACAGACTAATGAATGCCACAGACTAATATGATGCTTACGCATAGCAAGGCGTCTTCTGTTGAACATACATTCGAAGAGTGAAGGAAGCCGTACAATGACAGGTTGGGTGACATTCTGTCAGAGACCTCAGGGCAGGGCTTGATTGCTGTTAAGGTATAAGGTTAATATACCGCTATTTTTTAAAGGTAGACCGAAAGCGGTTAAAATTCACCGATATGCCACCGGTATATTTTTTTTTTTATAGGATAAGCGTGACAAGCGAGCACACAGTCCACCTGATGGTAAGTGGTTGCTGCCCATAAACAACTACAACACCAGGGGAATTACAGATGCAATGTGTTTAAGAGTGCTAAGTTAACAAAATCAAATACATATAGGTTATTGGAAAATATGTAAGTACGTTTCATCGTACACGACCGTGGCAACAAACATCCGAATGATCGGAAGCTATAAATAGTAAAGGAAATATTACAGCGCCACAGATCCAATCACTTGTATCGTCGTCAGCCTGTAAATTTCCTCCGCTGGACATGGGCGACTCCTATTTTAGAGGACTTGCCATAATCTTCACGCTTGCCAAACGATACGCCAATCGCAGTATCAGACGTTTGGTACCTTTGACGCAACTTCCCCCCGGCGGTCTGAATAATTTATTTTACACCTAAGTAAACGAGATGTCATACCACGATCTCGATCAAAACCTAATCGCCCCTTACGTCACCGTACTCGGGGATGACAACGCATCTGCGTTTTTATTCTTCTTCTTTTTATGCCGTACCGTGACAAACGAGCACACGGTTCACATGATGGTAAGTGGATACTGTGGCCCATAGACATTTACATTTATCCTCAAAATGCAGATGCGTTGTCACTCCTGAGTGCTGATTTATCTGATAATTGCACGTCTTAACAATTAAAAAAATATTTGGAAGTGGTGTGAAGACCACTAATATTTAATAATTTATTATAATAAACGTACTGCAGCAGCGCGACAACTCTTTCCTGCCACACAACCCCTTACATAAATTAAAGAACTCCTTTCCCAGCAATAGGGCGTATATATGCAGACTGTTAATTATATAGGTCGGAGGTAGGATTATATGTCGTTGACAAGGGGACAATCTCAACACATCGAGACACGAAAAGCAATTTTTTGTATGTTTTGCTTAAACTTTGAATACAGATGGAATTCGAACCTATGACCCGAGAATCAGTATTTGGAAATCCTGACTATTACTCTGGACTAATTAAGCCACACCTTGACATCACTTATGCATAAGAAGCGATGTACACAAAAGACGTTGAAAAGAATCTGAAATAAAAACAAATGAAATATACAGTCATCTTCCGCCGTTTATTAAGAACACTGTTTTCACAATGAAATCTTACCTAGATATCTATAAATCTCTGTCACAAACACGAAAAACAAAATAGTGGTGTGCAACAATAAAACAAAACTATAACATTTACATTAGAAAGGGGCGATATTTTTGATGTTATCGATACATTTACGTATTATAAATAAAAAGAAAATAATTCATAATTTATTAGGATAATATATTGACACAAAAATGAAAAAAATTACTTTCACCAAACATGATATTTGCTTATGCTTTGGTTGTTTTAAAATATAAGTAATTCGAATATTATATGAAGAATTTACTATAGATTTTTATTGCAGAAGTAAAACCACACGAAAACTATCTCCATACATTATTCATGCAATGTCCAATTATTGCTGTAAGTACTACAGATATAGACAAAATACGAAAATTATTCTTAACGCCGCTTTTATTCGGATAGATTATCACTAGGAGTCTTATTCAACTATAAAATAAATCAAACAATAAACATTATAGTTGCACGGCATAATAACGAGAAATAATGCTAAATTGTAACATTTTAAATATTTTATTATATAAATTGGACGTAGCATTTACAAACACGATACCCTTTACGAACAATAGTTTAAAAAGGCTTTGGATAACATGAATGCTCTCATGCTTTATCAAACGTATGACAAAATAAAAAACTTTGAAATTGGATCCACAGAATGTCCGGCTATCAAAAGGGACGTCGCAGCTCAATAAGAATTACTAGAATTTATAAAATACATACGGATTTATTCGGCTGTTTGCAAGTATCATTCGTTCAGCAAGTTTTCTACTGGTATTTATGAATGATAATATTATTTCTCACCATCTTTAAAAAAAATATTACGTACTTTCTTAATAAACTCTTAAACCTCTATCCAATACCTACAGCTAAGACGAGGCTTTTCCACAACAATACTTGTATGTTGTATGCAATTACAGTTGTAGATTCTCTTGCTCAGTGTGGTATAGTGTATCTGGTCACTCTATTACTAAATATTTATTTATTCATGAATTCATTACAGCCTATCAAAAGTTCACTGCGGCTTAGGCTTCCTTCATATAATCGCTCAAATAAAAGTAGAATTGAGAGAAAAAACGTTGAAAAAGTTCAAAAGCTGTCAGTAAAGTTGGTACTGTTCACATTATAACTACGATGTCCTTATAGGGCGCATAGATTCTCCTAAGACACTAAATCGGATAACATTGTATGTACGCTGACGTAGAGGACCATAATTACGCAGTTGTAGTAGTCAGTTCATATCTTTCAATTTGTAATTACTTAAATGATATATATTACACAGGAGTGAATTATAAATGCAATACCATAACAATTGTGGCGACAAACATTTACAGTAAATTAAATGTCAACTTTGCAATCGTTGACATATTACAGAGACAACCAAACATTCTCTGAATTTATCAAACCACTCAGACAACATGTGATATGAAAATAAAAAAATTACATTAATAAAAAAATGTAACAGAATCAGGGATTTCTATAGAATAAAGGAGAGAGATGAAATATAATAAGTCTGAGACGCTATATTCAATTGTAATAACAGTAAGCATCGTCACAAAACTAAACCTTTATAGTTAGTGAAAATAAGAAATATAGACAAATCTTGCAACGAGTAAGAAGTTAATCACTTGTGTATTTTAACCAAACATTTGCAATAATAAAAAATAGTGAAAAATCTCTATTCATGATATCCAAGCCACGCGCGAAGTTAATCCAACCTAACATTTTAAAACAACTTTTTATCTAATGGACTTAACATACAGAGTTGGTGTCAGTCGAAGATTCTATTGTATCAGTGGTAAGTATGCAATACATCTTTCAATAATTAACATAATTTAAAATGATCTCCTAAACATTCTGATATTTCGAAGAAAGGTTCCTCGTTTAATATCCAAAACCACGAACGTGAAATTTTGCCAAATAATCTTTTTGGTTTAATTGAAAGTACCTATGCAATCCTTAAGTGTGACCTCCTATAAAAATTATAATTATAACCCATTTGCCTTTAAAAACTCAACTTTTATATATTATGTTACCCTTTTAACTTATATCGTGCATATAGGTTAAAACGGTAGCCTATTTCAGATTCTCGAGTATCCTGTAAAATAGCGGTTTTAGATGCAGAAAGAAGAAAGCTTTCTCTAAGAAAAACTTCTCTTATTGTAATATAAAATATTTTAGTCCATAGGTTTATGAAGGCAACTTTGAACCGCACATTGATACCTGTAAAATGATGTTGAGCTAGTGAAACGCCTAAAAGATTTAATTTTATGAATATTCTTATTGAGATAGGTAATTAAAACTGGAGTAAGTACCAAATGTTATTATATTTGGAAAGTTAAAACTTATGACAGTTTTAAAACTGTCATAAGTTTTAACTGCTACAAAATCTATGCTAGTAAAAGTTGCCTTCAAAATATATTGTATTAAAGAGGAACACTGAAATTACTAATTTTTATACATTATTAATCTATCTCACTACCATTAAAATTCAGTTAAAATATTATTTACATAGAAAGTTGTGTTCCTAACTTTTATTATTAAAGGCATTTAAAACACGGAAGTGTACCAAAATAAAGTATTTTTTCAAGTCAATCGATCAAAAATAAATTCTCATCTTTAATATTTTTCTTATAAGTGGCGTTTACCTAATATAGGAAGTTTGCAAATGTTCTTAAAACACTTGTTTAAAAATAGTTACACCCACAACCTATTACCTAATCGTACTAGGCCAATGACATACAATACTCAATAATTGTTTTGACGCAATTCTTAAGCGCCATCACAATATTTATCGATATTAGTCAATCATTATAATTGATACTTGTTTCACTTCAGAAACTGCATTTTCATAAAATTTAACAACTGTTTATGTATATTATATAAACGTATTATACACAATATAATATATAACATGTTTATTCAATATAATTGTTAATAAATAGAAAGCAAATTTCGCCTTAATTTTCATAGCGAAACCTAGTGATGTTAGTTACTGCACACTTAGCAATCTCAGGAGTTATGAATCATATTTATAAAATGTTTTAACACATTTTAAAATGGCTCGGCTAAAATAGTGTTGAAATACAAATGAAAATTAATTTAAACACAATAATTTTAAAAGTAAATAAACATTGCAATACACTAAAACGAGAATCAAAAAAAGTCATCAAATTGGTTTTCGTGGACTTTAATAATAACCACCACTTGTTTTATTATAATTTTGTTCTTTATATTAATATATATTTTTTGATGTCTATGCGAAAAGAAACCGGCGTAAAATTTGATTGCGCTGGTGTTAAAATTGCATTTTACAAGAAAAAAATAATATGTCGAAAAAGTTTGAGTTTAATTTAAATTTTGATACAATAAAATAAAATTACATTTACTTATGTATGGTTAAACTGTTTGTTTCTGAAGTATAAGTTTTAAAGTATTATTTTATAAAGGTTTTTTCCGCCGTGAATCTTTCTGACACTTGAGTTCTCTACGATTTGTAATATTGTAAATGTATATTGCAATTAAAAAAGGAAGCATTGATTAATAGACCAAATTAAAAAAAATCCTAAAAGTAAGAACCAAAATATACAGAAATATCTTATATTTTTTTATTGTTGGCTTAAGATGCCGGTTTTAAGATCATTGCAAATTTACCACTGATATGGAAACATTAACTCGGCGCTGCTCGCGTCTCCGATCGTTTACGTCACTCCAATCGGCTCACTTTCTTCCCCTTTACTAACGTCGGCTTGTTCTTTAGAAGACCTTTTCTTCGTTTTGATGTCTAAATAAAAAAAGAAAAATTCATATGCTATAGTGCGTTTAATCAAACAGATTCATTAACGTCCACAGTTAAGTCAAAAGTCCACAGCTGAGCACAGGCCTTCCCCAAAGACTACCTCATACATACATAAGATGTTTGCCATAGTTGGTAGGATTGACGGGCGGGTTATCAACCGCAGCATTATATTTATTTTGAGCTGTTATAAGATGTTGCGACCGTCTTCCGTTTCATTTCCCCTTTGTCGCCTCTTACGACACCCACGGGTTGATATGGGGTAATTCTCTTACCGGACAGGACAGGACCGGAACGGAACGGGTCGGACAGGACAGGTCTAGAACGAACCGGGCCGAACCGGAAGGAATAGGAAAAGAAAAGAATAGAATAGAAAAAGAAAAGAATAGAATACAATAGAAGCAAGAAGCAAAGAAAGCATAGGTCACATTGATCAGTTTACAGTTCTAGGAAGCTCCCCTTACGAAATTGGCGCGTTTTTGAGTATTTTTAAGATGAAATACCTCGCTTAATAGTAAAAATAATAGCGTATCAATTTTTTAAGAGATATCTATTGTGAGATAAGAATTTTAAATAATAAAGAGACACAATGAAGAACAGACAAATACATTTTATTTAAAACATGTTCACAATTAGAAATACAAAGAAAGGTAATACCATGTAAGATATACAGATTATAAGAAAGGTATACTATACCCCAGTTCCTACTTCAAGCGGAAGCTGCAATAGGAAAAAATTAAGTATTAGTAATTGAAATGCAAGCGTTAGTAGAGAAGTTATATGAGCAAAGATAAACAGGTTAGTTCGTTAGTTGCCAAAAAAATAAATTAATTGGGCTCGCTTTTGGTTATTTAGCAAAGCTATACTGGATTAATTTTCTCTGTATGTAGGATTTACTGTGCATGCATTATAACCGCCTGTTTGAAATTGTTATTTGATTTTAAGAAACACAAAGCGCGGTCCTGAGCCACCTGCATCCATCGACTACCTGCACGTCTTACCAAGTCGTCACTCCTGTGACCGGTAGACGAAGTGAGGGGGTACGCCCTACACTTCGTTTACCGGTACGAGGCTGCCACTCCAAAACCTTTCTTCCCCATCGGATGTCGGTTCTTCGAGCTATATGGCCGGCCCATTGCCACATCAGCTTACTAATCCGTTGGGCTATGTCGTTACTCTGGTTCTACTGCGGATATCCTCAAGTCTATCACGCAGAGAAACCCCGAACATAGCTCTCTCCATAGCTCGAGAAGCGACCTTGAGCTTCCTCGTACGGTCAGTAGTGAAGGACCACGTTTCAACTCCATAAGTCATCTTGTTTTGAAGTTTTGAGGTATGCCTGACGAGAAGATTTGCCGTAATCCCCGAACGCTTCCCAGCCGAGTTGAATCCGTAGATCGATCTTTCGGTCGAAGTTGGACTTACCTAGAGGAACTATTTGTCCCAGGTAAACATACTCATCAACAACTTCGAGCGTAGTGGTCCCAACAACTACCGGCATAGGTGTGACATGGATGTTACACATGACCTTTGTTTTGTCCATGTTCAGTAATATACATATTAACAATATGATAAATAGTATTTATTAATTTTATTTCTTTGTATATAATGTCTGAGTTATCGCACAATGTAAATGAAGTTAGAGCAAAACGCGAAACTAAAGAACAATTTGAAAATCGTATTTTAATAATGCATACTTGATATAAAGCTAAGGTATATAGACTAGATTCTAAACAAATTTCCTCAATTATGAATTCGCGGATATAATTAGTAAAAATATAATAACATTGCATAATTTTGTGATACACATTTAAGACATATATTAATTATAACTTTTACTGTTAACAAAAGAATGTATATTTTCGTTTTAATTGAGTAAGATTAAAGTAGAAATGTTAGTTAAATGTTGAATATAATATACTAAATCTTTTGTATACTATTATACCTACCTCCGTCCATTATCCATATTTTAGATTGCAGGTTAATATTACAAATATCATTAATTTCTTCTATTTTTAGAAAAAACAGATGCTCCCAAAGTAGGTATTTCTCCTGCATCGTGAAGCTGCTTTACATGCATAAACTGTACCACTGACAAACATCAAGACCCGGGAAAATTATTTGTCGGCCATACAAATGATTCGATACCGCGTCAAATATATATCTACACTTCGTATTACGAAACTATTAACGCATTTATGATATACTATAAACAATGTCACTTCGGATTCTTCTGATTTAAATTCTCTAGGGTTGACAAATTTTACGTTTTGCACAAGGCCATCGTCATCATTGCAACCCGTCATAAATATACTTAAATGAATTAAGTACTGCGAACTTTTCCAAAAACCTACTACAAAGCACAGCCCTGACTCACCTGCATCCTTCATCTAGTGGAGCATTCCTTTTACACTGTACTTGCCAGACTTTTTCCACCATCCGTTTCCTGCTCTACGAACTATGGTCATTGCAACTTCAGATTACTTATCCAAACTTATTAACTTACTCCTATGAACTTGACATTGGTTCCATAGCTACTATTCTCTTTATGGATTTATTCACCGAACAAACTTTGAGCATAGCCCTTTCTATAGTTTTGTCTATAGACAAGGAAATTTTCTTTCATTTTTCCGCACTCATTCATTACAGCCTATCAAAAGTCCACTACTGAACATAGGCCTCCTCATAGATTGACTCATAGGGGGGATTTTTGTGATAGTTGCTACACTTGGCACACAGGTTGGCAACTACATTTTTTTTTATTATTTGAGTTGTTATCAAGAAGATGCTGCTACCCATCTCCTGTCTCATTTTCCTCTGTCGCCTCTTACGACTGGCTAATTATATGGGGTAGAGGATTCTCTGAAATCGCCACTACACGGTATATTTATCCATCTGACATTGAAGAATCACAGCACATACACCTATGTTGTCATATTCCTAAGGTTTACAGTGAAATACTTCATTACCAGTCATTGAATTCCTCGTTCCTTTTACTCAATAGATAAAAATGTTGTATAGCATGTATTTATTGTAATAGATGCATTTATTTATAGCATTTGATGCAGCTATATTAGAACATTTTTCGAAAATATGGTATTTGCCTATTAGAATTTTTTTTATGGAATTGCACTATATCAATTGCGCCGGATTCAATAACAAGTGTGGTACACATGTATCCCTTATCACTACTTCCAGTCCATTTACTAAGACCACTAATCTATTGCTATGTTAATTAGTTCAAGATGTAAACATCTTTGAAATACGATTTAATATGATCAGGAACGTTAGAAATTGCTTAATGGTAGACTATCAAATTTATATTGGAAATTACTAGAGACTGTCAAGACTTGCAAGTAATTTATAAATACGTACAAAAAATCTTAGGAACCTTGTTATGATGTTATTATAAAGTCTGTAACATTCGTGTAGTATTTTAGACAAGAACAATATAATAGTTAATTTTAAACAACACATAGCACACAACTATGACTATACCTTTTTTGAAACGGCATTGGTTGTAGAAATTGTTCTCTTCGCTAACGGTATGCGAGGTCGATTGAACTCGTCAGGCTTCTTTACCCTGCAATACAAATAACATAATGATAAGATAAATGAAGATAACTTGTGTACAATTTACAAAATTTACTGTCCCAAATAACAGTCGTAGTGGATATAAGGTAAAATTAAGTAAGTCCAAGAATGCCTGTGATCTCGATTGTTATAATATATGCCACGCAATTAACTTAACAACTAACGTTTGGATTTGGAAGTTATTGAAGTGGCTGGAGTGGACCATGACAAAATGTTTTTATTTAAGTGATGAATAGATGACTCCATAAGAGAAACATTTATTTATAGACATAAGGGTGACAAACAAACACCCAGTTCACCTGATGGTAAGTGGATGCTTTGACCCATAGACACCTACATCTATCCTCGATTTAGAATCAAAATTCAAATACGTCATCATAGCTAAGAACAAAGATAACCTCGTAACTTATATGTTATAGTCTAAGCTCTAAGATTCTCGTTAAGCACTTTACGAATTATGCTGCATTCTGCGTGGGTGTAGTCCCTCACAGGGTGAACCATTTCACAAGCATTTCCATGCTGAAGCCATAATACGCGTCAGCGTAAGCCATGGCGCATATATATAATTTTTAATCGAACAAGGTATTAGTTGTACGTGGAATCTATGGAATGTTTGAGGTCTGCATATTATCAATTCGATAGTTGCTCGACAAAAAAATCAAAAAACCACATCCATACTTTTTGACTATTGACCAACAGCTCAAAGTATATTAACATGTAATGGAAGTTGCATACGCTCGGCTAAACAGTTGATCTGCGACTATCATAGACTTAGGATATACTAGCGTATAGACCAACATAGTGCGCAAGGGAGAAAAATTCCTTATGGCAAAATGCAAGATAGAAAAGGATACCAAATCTCATGACTTGTATCTCATTGTCGGCACAATTCGGCACGCAAGAAATAGCTCCGAGATATTTTGTAATTTTTAAAGTATAATAGTGGTTATTTTTTGTAAATAACTTTTTCCAAAATGGTTAATTGTTCCGTGAGTGTGTGTGCTGTTAATAATAGAAATAATCCTGATAATTTCACATATCACAGGTAAATTCTCAAGACATCGTCAATGTTATGACGCGTTTATTTTTGGTTAAAATTTATATTACATACTGTTTTAAATATAGAATATATTCAATTATTTTGTTAATTTTGATATTTTGCAAAGAAAAAGTCACGTTGTTGATAATTTGCATGAATTTGGTAAATACATTTTATACAAAATATTTTACATGTACGCTAGGGATTGACTCAACTATATCAAAATTAATGTCGATATTTATCTTGAATGTTTATAATGAAGCGATAGACTTGCCTACACAACAAGAAAATAAACTCGGTTGGCGTTCTAAATCCAAGGGGTTGAGCGGAGCTCGGAACTTCAGATTATATTCCCAAATCATAACGATAAAACTTTTAGCGTAGTTAGGTATAGATAATTAGTAATGCTCTTCAAGCGCTACTAGACGACCGCGCATGAGACGTGATAGTATAAATTCCATAGTATTTGATACTCACAACGGTCAATGCCCGATTCATGCTTGATGGCCGACGACATTGTCGCGAGGGCTTAAATAGCGTGGTTTATACCCTACAGCGTTATTCGTAGAGAAGAGGAACTCGTGGTTAAGTAATAGCTGCGCAGATCAATAGATCTGCGAAATTAAGTTGCACTTGCCGCGGTCAGTCCATGAATGAGTGACCATTTTCTTAACATACCGAGATTGAGAGAATAGAGAGTGAATCTGTATCCTCAGACACTTAGTGCACTTTACTGTGTTAAGATCATTATGTTTTAAAATTCATGCAGCTAAAATGATAATAAGTTTATTATTACTTTATACTTTTCAGGGACAGATGAAAGAATATAAACATGAAGCACGATGAAGCCTCATAAACATATTGGCCTTTAAACAGAGCAATCTTATTTAACTGATTCCTACAAATTTCCTTACTTAAATTATTAAGTTTACATTCATATTTAAGTTGAATGTTAAAATATACTTCTATAATCTATTTAATTATTAATTATTAAATGTTTGTAATTATCACAAGTAATACTTATATGAAAATAAAGCAGCCATTATGTTGTACTCCGTGTCCCGTTTTGTTTCCCCATCAAAACATTTTATAAATATATAAATATAAATAGGTATATACTTAGTTAAGTATCTACCTATTTATATTAACAATATGTTAAAAATAAATTAGGGAAACTGCCCACGGCAGTAAATAATTTTCTCCAAAGATCATAGCTCGAAAATACAACATTCTGATCTGATTATTGGGGAGTTTTTAGGTTTTCGGTAAAGTCACCTGGGATTTTATACATTTGAATTAAAATCCAACAAAAGGCAGGTAGGTTCAGCTTATTCCCAGGAACATGTTATATGAATATTTTTTAATTATTTTAGAACTATCATGGTAAACTTCAGTTAATTTTTGAAGTTATTCAACTTCATGCACTAAACAATTTTTTATAATCTTTTTACCGCTTCCTTAACAATCATTTTCGATAGTCCTTTTAAGTAAAATATACATCACTAGCTAACGCACACAATGACAAATCAAAATTGGTCACGCGTTTTCGGGCTGTCAGGTGGTCTATACGCTAGTATATTCTAAGTCTATGGCGACTATTTACCTATGCACTTTTCATATTTTGTTTATTATGCAATAAATAAAGCGATGAACAAGCGAGTACTTTCTCATTTATCATGGAAGCTGTAACTTTTAAACATTACTGAGTGCTGCAAAACGGCCGCCCGATAATGAAAACTAGTAAGTCAATAACGACTGGATCGACTGTGTGCACCATCATCGACCAAACAATTCAATTGTCATAAGCATACAACTCGACTCGTGAAGTTTTACCGACTTAACCACAGTTTTGAGAGCATATAGTTGTCAAACGAATGTACTTGTGCAGAGCAACAACGAGGGCCATGCGGATTGACACGAGCGTGTTTTTATTCAACTTATTTTAAGTGCCATTTTCGAAAAATATTATATTATTGGTAGATTACTCTTATAGTTACATATATGAGTTACTAAGGCCCGCATTAATAAACGTTACTCAACAACGAACTTAAGTGCGTAATCATTTGATACGCCCTCATTACGAAATCAGCATCTCAAGATCGTTGCTAATTAATAAACACATAAAAACAGTATCTCAAAACGCTGTACTTAGGAATACTGTACTGTGACTTGCACTCAAGTACACACTTGAGAGTCGAGTTTCGTTTATTAATCATTGTGGCACTCAGCTGATATCGTAAACCTAAACCGCATCTTGAGATATGTTTATTAATACGATCATAACCTCAAGATTGTACTCAAGTGCGTGTACTTGAGCTGAGTAACGTTTATTAATACGGGCCTAAATAAAGTTTAATTCAAATGCCGGCCATGCTTGTTTCTCTTATATTTTTTTTCATAAAATTGTTCATCCCAATGCGAGTACACTACATAATTAAATTTTAACAATCGAAAAATGAACACATCTATAAAAAGAAAGTGTCACGAAAATATTTGGCAGTGCAACACTTGTAAATATATTTTTTCTTGTAGTAATAAAAAATGGTCTTGTTCAATAAATATTTTTAACTTTTATGTATGTACATAATGTTAATAGATGATAATGAGTATAATAATATCCAAAATTATTTTATTCATAAATTCGTGGCAACCCCTAGCATATATGCGCAGGACGACGTAAATAGTAAACGACGTGGACGAGGTAAACGTAAATATCTTCACGGGCAGCGGCATTGGCTGACATCAAGGGCGTTTCCAAACTATATGCTCTTTAAACTGTGACTTAACAATTGAATATGTGCGGTAAGCCTAACTCTAACCCGTGATTATGATATGACATCTTATTGATGTATTGTTTCCACTGCGACTAGCTTCTGACTAGTTACCGATTGAGCAGGAGAAATAATAGTGCCACATGCCAAGTGTCCGCACTAGTACAACTCATCATAACATACTCATCCTAACATAAATATACGCTAAATGTAACTCCACCAGTGTTCTAATAGCAACTTACCTGTATATCCTTACAAGCCAGTGCTCAGTGGTATAGGCCTCCTCGAGGTAGGTGAGTTTGAAGCCGCGGTTGCCAGGCAACGAGCCCCGAGTGCGGTCGTAGCCCGGTGGACTGCCACCGCTATCGTATCTGTAAGAGTATGCTATTTTAATACTTACATCAGTTAGTAATTGACACTAATTAGTTAATTAGGTATTTCACACAGGTCTATTAAAATATGTACTTATTTATTTACACAAAACAATTGTTTATTGAAATTATGAGAATAGATAAACAGTTCTGATAGTGAAATAACTTATATTTTATATAATACATAATGTTACAAATTAATTGCATTTCAAATTTAAATCAAACAAATTTTAACAAAATAGTAGCAAATTCAAGTCATAATTATTTACTAGCTGTCCCTCGCGACTTCGCCCGCGTGGAATTTACTACGATTTCATGGGTTTTAATTTTTAAAATTTTTAAAATTAGCACTTACGCACAATATGGCCATTAACCAATCCATTGATGGCGGCGGAGATCAAACCCGTCTTGCTAAAATACTATAAACTTTACCCCTGTCCTCTAAGTAATAATCGAATTGGGTGTTTTAATGTTAATATGAAACAAGACATAACGAAGGGAAATTTAAACATGAATGAATAATACTAGTGTTTTACAGATTTTTTTGTGGTTTATAAGTTCGCTTCAATTTAAACATTTGTTTATGTATATATGATTTATTTGTTTTTAAGAAGTCAAAAGCGGAACTGAGATATATTTAAACGCAATTTTAACGCATAACGCCTATCAAGAATCAGACCTAGTTTTGCACAAATTATACAAACCTAAATAATAAAACACACACCACATAATACTTCTTTTTCACAACACTTTAATTATTATCTAATATAATCAACACTATATTCATTAACGATTGGGTACTAGATTACACATTAACGCTTAACATTTAGAAAGTGTGATCGATATGATGTTTTTGCATAACTACTGCTAATTAAAAGCTATCTTTTCTTTCATAATTTTTCAAAAAGCGATGACTGTTTCTTTTGTACTCACCGATAATATGATAATTTGTACATTAAGCAATTTAACATTGTTTTCGATGCTTCTGAATCTACCCTGTATTCGCCTCTCTCTGTGAAATAATCTGCTTCCTGTGGACAGTAATAAAATATATTACTAAAGAATTCTGAAGAAAAAAAATCGTGTATATATATATAGGCATCACTAATTAAACTAAATGAACTGTTAAGAATTATTGGGAACCTAAAATAATAGTAACTGACAACATGGTTTTAGGTGCATACGATGTGCGCGTGATTGAATATTGTTACAATTAGCTATGCATGGTATCGGCAACAATTGTAATGATATTTTCGATAAAAAGACATTCTTTACTTTTGTGCTCAATTACAATTGAATAATATAAAAATAAAGCTAAACGCCACGAAGACTTATACGATAACTTAAAACCTGAAAATCTCTGGTATTTTGTTATCGGTATCTAAAAACCAATGCCTTTTTTAATATTATACTAAGCCAGCGCTTAACTACAATCCCACCTGATGGTAAGTGGTGATGTAGCCTAAGATGGTGAAGCGCACTAACTTAACAAAAGCCTATTCACTCTTGCCTTGAAGACACCCACATTGTAATACGATGTAGCAAACCGTTTGGTTCGAATGCGTATTAAGTCAACAATGAAAGGGTGGGGACTGGCCGAACGTCTGGTTGTCCGATGGTGGTAGGGAGAGGGAGAAATTAAATTATGCAATTCCTGCGCACACTCTCCGAAATGCATCCTGTAGAAAACCGAAAGGCTGGCTACTTTGCGCCTGTGTTCGAGGCTGGTAAGAATGGTTTTAACCAAATTTGGGTCACCAATAAGCCTCTTAGCACGCCTTCCATTGAGTCCAAAGCTGCTAGGTGACATTTTCCATGCATGACCGGACTTGCGCTTTATATAAAGAAAACAACTGTCCCGGCGTGAAGTATCGCCGCACCTTGCAAGGACTCCTAGCTTCCTTGCAGCTGCTTTGGCCTTGAACCTAGTGAACCGCCCGAAGATTTGAGGATATCTTAACCCCCAACAACTGAAGGCGGTCGACCTTTACTGGAAACAGACTTCGGAACGTCTACTATACCTAAATGAAGAAACGTAATACAATTTGAAACCAGTTTATAAGCCCTGGTCTTTCGTTTCGTTTCGGTTTAATATTTAGTTCATAATGTCTCAACTCACATGAATATCCTTAGGGTGTTCTCCCTCAGCAATGCGCACCATCCAAATAAACTTATTAATATCGTCTCCCGAATAACCGATCGCCCCTCCGAATATAACCAGCACGTAATCGACGTCCAACATCGTCATGATCTCGTAGGCCGCGCTCTCGTTACTCGCCATTGCTTTGCCAACCAACGCTATGTGCGAATTGTTCCAAGTGTTGTTGTCTACTAGTGTGGTTCGATTGCCCATGCCAGCTATCTGTAAAAGGAAGTTGTTTTTTTTAAAGTGAAAGCTTCTTTAGCCGGGTTGAGCGATTTTTGGTATGGGAATAACTTATGGGTTCGCGTCACCGATGACCTCGACATGCTCGAGCATGTCTACCATGCATAGTATAGCGGCCTATGTACACGTATACGCATATATCGTTGAGTTTTCACTTCTGTCGGCAGTCTTTGTGACTGCCTCTGTTTTTTTTTCCTTTTGACGTGAATACGTCCTTAAATTTGCTTCCATAGTGGAAGGCGATTCAGAAAACTGATGATGACAAAATCGTAGGATAATGTTTGGTGTTGCAGCTACATATCTATCACCTACATCCAAAATTTAATTACACCACTCGATACCTGAAGGATCAAAGAATTCGGTACGTTAAGTGAGGGCTGTGACGCATCGGGCGCGGCGGAGGTGGGAGCGCCGCCATTTTGAAGTCGTTTCGTTATGTACACGTACTCACGTAAAACACACGGCCGAGTCTACGACACTGCCACTCTTCGTTTTTTTTTTAGCCTTTGCAGCTTCCTGCTTTACCACAGCTAACCATAGACCCCTTCAAGAATGCGGCAGCAGACATTAATTTCATAAAAACGTTGCCTATACGGTGAGTATTGGGAGGCAAATTCACCTAGCTCAATTTTGGAAGGACTTTTAATAAAAAGTAAAAGCAGACTTCAAACGACTAAAAAGAATAAAATAATTTCACATTCTAATGTCGATGCAAAGATATATTGTATAGAAGAATTGAAGCCCCGACTTCAGAATGTATTTAGAATTTTATTTTCGGAACGAAGTTCCTTATCGGACGGTACGGATTTGGCGGATGAGGACTAGGCGACAAAAAGTGTAAGATTTTTCCGTCACGACCCTCTCTATAGTGTTTTGTTTTAAATGACGCTTCATTTTAATAGACGCTAGTAATTCATTTATTTGTATTTCTTAATCAATAATATAATACGTTTATCAATAATAATATACTACGAAAGGAACTTCGTTCCAATCGAGTGTTCCACGACACTCACGCATGTTTTTTTTAGTTGTTTCAAATTGGCTTTTACATTTTATAAAAAGATAATTTTCGAGTGGAATAAGGAATATCACAATATTAATGTCACCCTAAGAGGTGGAATAATAGGAGACGAAGTTTTTAATGGGACTATTATTAGGATGTGGTTTTTCTCCAAATGTATATGGTACCCCTGAAGAATAAACATTTTAATAAAAAGAGAATCACCAAATTCGTTAAGCCGTCGTGAAGCCGCATGACCATCCGTTGCGTTTTCGGTTTGCTCAATGGGCCGAAGACCGCTTGATCGAAGATGAGCATTTTTACCGAAAAATCATCTTTTCAGATGAAGCTCATTTCCACCTCGGAGGATATGTCAATCAAAGCAAAATTATCGCTCAGAAAATTCACACATCATAGTGGAGAAACCAATGCATCCACAACGAGTGACTGTCTTGTGCGGATTTTCGTTTGGCGGCATTATTGGGCCATTTTTCTTCGAAAATGAGCAAGGAAACGCCGTTACAGTGAATGGCGAACGCTACCGCGCCATGCTCGGCGATTGTTTGTTTCCCAAAATTGAAGAGGATGACATAGATATCAGTTGGTTTCAACAGGACGGCGCAACGTGCCTTACAGCCAACGTAACAATCGATCTTTTGCGCACTGTTTTCGATTATCGCATAATCAGCCGAAATGCTGATGTCAATTGGCCACCTCGAAGCTGTGATTTGACTCCATTGGACTTTTTTTTGGGGAGCCGTTAAGGACAAGTGTTACGCTAACCATCTAGAGACGATTGAGGACTTGAAACATGAAATCGAAGTTGCCATTGACGAAATAGAGGCCCAAACAATCGAAAATGTACTGAAAAATTGGACTGATCGAATGGGGTATTGTATGGCTAGCCGTGGCAGTCATTTGAATGATGGTCTTCCATTCCTAAATGGAAAGATTCAATCTTTGTAATAAACTCATAACTTTGAAAAAATATTCATTAGTATTTTTTTTATAGCCGATACAAATTCGAAATAAATGGCCCAAAATGAAACATCGTCAATGTAGTCAATTAAATACGCATTATTAAGGATAACTCATAAACTACTGGTCAGATCTTAATCAAATTTATATGAGACCACATTAAAAGCACCAGCTTAAACACATTAAAAAAATACAGTCGAATTGAGAACGTCCTCCATTTTTTGAAGTCGGTAAAAAAAAACGAACTGTCGAATTCTGTCGAAAAAGCTGTTTATGTAATGTCATTTTATCACATTGGGTATAAACATTTTTATTTTGAATAAAAAACGGTTTACTTTATAATTTACAGTAGCAATCAACAAATTACCTGATAGCCATAATCCCACCACGACATCACTCTCGCATCTTCTGCAGTGTTTTGTGACAGCCAACCATACGC
This sequence comes from Parnassius orleans, assembly GCA_029286625.1. Classification (NCBI taxonomy): domain Eukaryota; kingdom Metazoa; phylum Arthropoda; class Insecta; order Lepidoptera; family Papilionidae; genus Parnassius; species Parnassius orleans. The sequence goes on from JAGSMP010000018.1 coordinate 7,476,874, forward strand.
TTCTCGGAAATCGTCTAAAATTTTCCGCGACCTGTATAAACAAACCAAATTTTTTGAATATTTACAACAAATTCAATGACATTAAAATATACACTTGAATAAAATAAGCTAAAATAGGGGATGTGCCTAGAAATGGCCGACTCTTTCCTTGCTCTACAAGGCTTTCTATACTTCTATACTCTCTATTTCGGCTCTTCCAAATTCAACAGAATAAGCTTCGCCTCAAAACTTGACAGTATGTGAACTAAAGTATTTATTGGTACAGTAAATGAAGTTATAACTTAAAAAACAAGATTACTCACCCATCATTACCATAGCTAGCCAATACAATACTAGGACTCGAATAGGCGTTTGAAGTAGCCCAAGTACAGTGGACCGAGAAGAGCATCAATAAAATCATAAACGCTATGAGTATACCGGAGCGTACGTTCATCCCAAGACCTGTATTGTCTGTAGGTAATGTTGGTTCATGTGCCCGCTTTTTTAATTTACCTGCCTGTGGACAAATAATACTTATATACAAGAAATAACACACATAGAATATTTAGTAAAACAAAACTCTATTTTATAAAAAAAAAATCAAAATTATTGCTACATGATGATGATAATGTTCTGGTAGATATGGGTCACAATGATAACTTTCGAATAAGTACTATCAACAGATATATACAGGACTGTAGAACTATAAGCGAAGCAAAATTGCACTCAAAATTGGCATACCCATATTAAAAATTACTTCGCCCAAGAAATTCTAATTGGTTGTGGTCTAACAAAACCCTCGCAGAAATGAAAGGTCTGTGTCGTATAAATAGGCTGTTATTTTACTTTAACTTCATTATGACTTAATAATGCGATTGCTGATTGGGGGCGTCCATTAGTTACGTGAGGTGTTTAGGAGGGTGGGGGTGGGGGGGGTGGGGGTTCCGAGCTGAATCTCGCCCAATCTCACGTGGGGGAGAAGAAGGGTCTCGGCAAATATCACGTAAAATTTCGAAAGAAATCAATGCAAAATATGGCAATATTTATTATTATCGCGGTTATGCGAACTCCACAAATTATATAAAAATTAAATATTTTTTTTAAATAAACCCAACGCAATCAAGCACAGATTAACGTATTTACATGAGAAATACGCATTTTGAAAAATCTCACGTGAGATTTGGGATGATTTGGGTGAGGGGGTCGAGCCATCTCACCAGGGGGAGGTGGAGGGTAGAAAAATTACGTAATTAATGGATGACACTGACAATGAAAATTATCGCAAACAGTTTCTTCAAACTTTGCCATAATGCTAGATGGTAGGACTTCTTTTCTGCCTAGGAGTGTCTGGATAGGTACCACCCTTTTAACTATTTCTGCCACAAAGTAGCAGTGCTTGCACTGCTCACTGCTGTGTTCCGGTCTGAAGAGTATAGAGAGCCAGTTTAATTACAGGCTGCGAGGTATTTTATCTCAGTCCTCAGATGTGACAACGCATCCGTAGCCGTTTTTGTTTGAAGTTGGTTGCAGATGTCAATGGTTTACCATCAGGTGGACTGTAAGTTCATTTGATACCTCAGTTTTATTAAAAAAATGTGGTAAGGGTTTTCCGTAATTGATACTCGATAGGCGGATTTAGTTACATAAATGAATATAAAAAACTAAAAATAAAAAAAGGTATAAAAATAAGACTTAATTTGTTTCACCTTGTCATAAAGACTTTTTGACTCTTCGGTCTCGGTCTGAGGTATAGGCATTTCATCTTCTCTCAACACCAAATCAAGCAGTATTGAGAAGGCAATACCAGCGAGCACGCAAACAACTGGCGTCAACGTCAACATCAGTCGGACCATCACACCAGCGAAGTATACCGCACTCAATGCGTAGAGAGCAACTGAAAATTGCCTGACGAGTTATTAAGGCCAAAAGGTAAAGTATATACATAATATTAACATCACATTAGTAAATCCAATAATTTTAATAGGCTTGCTTGTTTACATCCAACATTGATATTTGTGCGAAGCCAAGATGAATGAAAATCATATAGTTAATTATTACATCTAAAACACTTTGTAAGTCATTTTTAAAAATTACACTAAATATTCTGTAATGAAGTTATTGATCATTTAATTATAAAGTTTTTTTTTCTTTATTTATTTAGGGCTTTTATCCCGAACGGATTTATCAGTCCCATCATACCCTAATCGACACACACAGTTGAAAAAAACAGAAGAACTAGAATTATTGATGTTTCATAACCATGTAAAGCAAAAATTTTGCAGCATCTGACAGTGGTTCACAGTTAAACAAACTCCTAAATAGTACATAATATTTATCTTAAAATTTTGCACCAATAATTAGAAAGTAGATTACACAACTAATTAGATGTAGAAGAATTAGTAATTTGATAAACCAGCGAGATTTTTTAGAATATACAAACTTCTTCTTTATCAGCCTATCCACTTGCGATACACATGTCCACAAATGGTCATTAACTCTTCCGCACTAGGCAGGATTTGCTTTAATCGTCATGCTTGGCAGACGGATCGCAGTACCAAACGTCTCGCATCTTTGACGCTGTTGCCCGCCGCTGATCTGGGTATTTTACGTCTAGCATAAAGGAAATGGTTAAAGCGCCATCTACCGAAGGTCATGAGATGGCATTTCTCATAGTCGCCTCATAAGACAACCAAGGACTAAAACACCTCCACAATACTGGAGCGAATCCTTGTGTAATTATTGTAAATGCTAGCAAATTATATGTTTTTCCAAAATAAAATAGTATTAAAATCCATTTAAATCTCTTTCACTTTTAATGCAACTTGACTTACCGAAAACTCTCTCATCATTGATATTTTTAATGCAATACCACAGACCTACAGGGAATGTGCATACAAGGACATGCAGGTCAAAGAAGAAGGATGACCAGGTCGTCGGCTGGTGTTCCGATACTGAAGCTATGATCGGAATATGGATTTTAGCATAGCCTGTATCCCACAGTGAATAGAATCTGTAATGGTAATCATTAAAAATAACAAATAACAATGCAATTATGCTCCTTTTTATACCATCTAATGTATAGTCCATTTTATTATTTATTTTCTAAGGTGATTATTAAGTCAGCCAATTTTTAATAAATTTAAAAATGTGAGATTCAGAGGCTTTATGGAGTATCTCTTTCTTATTTTGTGTTTACTTACCGACCGCTCCAAGGCGCAATAACTCCCATGTAAGTCAACAGCACAACTGCAATGAAAACTGCAGCAGCTGCTAATAATCCTCCTAAAATTAATAGTTGCTTCCACTGACCCTTAGGGTTCAGGCTGTGTAAGTACTTCAGGGCGCCAATAGCCATTAACAAAGCAAATACACCTAAAAAGAAATATATACTTCTTTACATTCCATTATAGTCTTTACAGGTGACAACATATCTGTACCTTTCTTTGTTTGGTAGCTGGTGTCCATGGGCTGCAGTGACCACTTAACATCAGGTGGACTATAAGTTCGTTTGTCACTTCAGTTTAAATTTAAAAAAAAACAGAATACAAAACATTTGCACATCCATTGCCCATTGCAGTTCAAGTTTCCCTCTGTCATCTCCTACAACACCTACAGAATGATATGGGGTAGTTTTAGTAGATCTTAAAACCAATGTAAAATGTTACGAATATGTCGCATTTTAGAGCTGCTATGCGTTTTGTTGAGTTGGTCTTGTAGTACTGGCATTAAAGAGTACACTACCCCATATTATCCCATGGGTGTCGTAAGATGAACAGACACAGGACAAAGAGAAACTTAAACAGGAGATGGGTAACAGCAGCTTCTTGATAAGAACTGAAAACAATAAAGAACTGCAGTTGCCAACCCACCTGCTAAGCGTGAAAGCTATGGCAAAACCACCATATGAGCCAATCTAAGGTTATCTTTTGTTTTTCTCTATTCTCCCCTTTGTGAACATTATTTGAAAACATAATATGTAATTTAGAGTGAAAATAAACAGAACTAGTAGTGAAATAAAAAATTTTGTACAACTGACTTCTATATAAATAAAATGAGAACATAATCAATGTAGTTGAAGTCAATTAAATATGCATTATTAAGGATAAATCAAAAACTACTAGTCAGATCTTGATCAAATGTATATGGGACCACATGAGAAGCACCACCTTTCAAATAAAAGGAATCATCAAAATCGGTTTACCTAGAAAAAGTTCTGAGGTAACACATAAAAAATAGTTTAGTTATATATAAAAATTAGTTCTCAATTGAGAACCTCTTCCTTTTTGAAGTTGGTTGAAAAAATAATTTAAATTATGATTTTTTCAACTTTTGCTATAAGATAAAAAAGAATTTTAAATAATTATTTACGTTTTATTAAAATTATTGCATGCCTTAAGTGCAAATTTGTATTATTGTACTTAATACTTTAATTTCTGTACATTTGTAACAAATTTTGTTCATCTTTTTTGCTTATATAATATAATACACACAGAATCACCCTTCAACAGCCTTTTTAAATCCATATTAGAACAGGGATCTTTTCAAGAAATGAAAGGATATGCTTGCCATTGCAAGCAATAAGATTTACTCATATTCACTAAATCACAGAGCCTCGTCAGATAATAACATGTGCAAAGGAGAGGTTAGCATATGGGGAAAGGTAATAAATTCTCCCTTATACCCCACAAGATAATATTTATATATACAATGTCTGTCATCCTGTTTTATATTCCTGTCCCTTAAAATATTTCTTGTCTTTTTTTATAGAATAAGGGTGACAAGGTGACTGATGGTAAGTGGATGCTGTGGCCCATAGACATCTACATTTATCCTTAATTAAGAATCAAAATTTAGATGCATTGTCACCCCTGAGGATGGAGATGGAATGCCTCGTTTCCAGTGAAAAGGGTCTCCAGTTCTCTACACTTACCATACAAAACACAGCAGCATTAAGCTGTTATTTTATGCTGGTATTCTGTGAGAGCGTGGTCCTACCCCGGACGAGCCAACTCATTGGTGCTACAACCATAATATAGCTGAAACATGGCTCTACCAACACTCAACACAATAAAACAAATAAACAACACATAAAAAAAAATTGTAGTGGCTTTTTTATTGTAATTATCTAATGGAAACTAGTTACCTGAAGCTGCCATGTGCTCACTAGTTCGTATTGGCTGGAATCCAACAAATGGTATTTGCATAGACAGAAGTAATCCTATGATATAAAATACAGTGTAACTGACAAACAACCTTTGTGAAAATCTACCCATAATAAGCAACACAAACACATGCAATGGTATCAAGTTTATAATAAACACATAACCTCCCCATGCTGACACCTAAAACAAAAAGTATCGAAATTAATTTATTATACATAAAGTATTTCTTATTACATTTTTGGCCAACATGAAGAAATAAATAAAATAGGCATTTTTTAAACCAAAAATTTAGTTTAAAAACTAGTTATTGAAAGAAAAATTAAGAGAAGGGGGACAAATTTACATTAATGTCAATTCTGATTGGAGTTATTATACAAAACAATGCCATAATACCATCTTAATACTACAGTGATAATACAAGTTCTCATTGATTTACAGTCATCAACATCAATGAGACATGATTATGCATTTCATCACTACTCTATAATTTATTATATGTTGAAATAACAAACTTAACTTATTTATTCTTAAAAATGAATATTCAGTACATACCATATAAAAGTAGGAAAGCGCAGTACAAACAGACCAAAAAACTGATCCGCTTTTTACACTTTTCAGCCAAAGGTAGTATGTAAACTGTAGGGCGAAGATGGCAATACCCTCATTGTCATAGCTTCCAGCGACAGATCTACTGCTGTAACCTGGAACTATTGCTATGAAGCATGCAGCAAATAAACCTGCACCTCTCGACCATAATTCTGATGTTAAAAGGTATGTTGCTATTGCCGTCAAGCCACTGAAAATAATTTGAAAGATAATAAAAGTTAAATAAATTAATAACACACTTTTAAAACATAGTATTAAATTAAATTTAACTAAAAGTTTATTTATTTATTTTATTGTATTTTGTTTAAAAGAAATGCACATAAAAGAAAGTATTTGAATTAAGAAATTATAAAGTAAATCTATATATATATATATGTGGTAGAGCCATGCTGCAGCTATATTACTAGTATAGTTGTAGCACGAATGGGTAAGCTCTACCGGGGAAGGACCACACTCTCATAGAATACCTGTTTCAAAAATAGCAGCTTAATACTGCTGTGTTTCGTATGGCGAGTTTAGAGAACAGGAGACCCATTTTACTGGATAAGAGGCATTCCATCTTAGTCCTCACGGGTGACAACGCATCTGCATTTTGATTCTTTATTGAGGATAAATGTAGATGTCTATGGGTCACAGCAACCACTTACCATCAGGTGGACTGTGTGCTTGTTTGTCACCCTATCCTATAAAAAAATATAGAATTACAATCATTTGTTACAGCCCACCAAAATCAAAAGTAATAGGATATTTGCCAGTTGCCACGCTTGCTTGGCTTGCAACCACAGTTTTTCATTTTTGAGTTGATATTAGGAAGATGTTGCTGCCTATCCCTTTTTCTTTTATCTCTGTTGCCCCTTACGACACCAGAGATGACATGGGATAGTGAATTATCTTACATTGCCATTACCCAGCAGACAGATTTTACTAATTTTCAAGATTTGAATAAAAAGTAAGCAAATAGCCAACATTTTACCTGAATACTGGAGCAAGAAATACACAAATGTCTCTTATATGAATTGGTATATTGAGAGTATGTAGTATCCAATGTATAGTGCCTGATGTTATCATTAGACCAGGATAAACTGTTCCACCTACAATGCGTCCAAGAGGATACCAAGCACGTTCATCAAACCAATTAAGAAAATTGTAAAAACCATGCTGTACCATGTATGCTGTAGATCTGTAGTTAAACCTGAAACACGTAATACCTGCGTTAAAGCCGCAATTAAAAGGTAGACTTATTTTAAATTTACGCCTTCTTTAGACTTACCATGGGTCAAATTCGTGAATTATACTCTCAAAACGTATAACAGCAAATAACCGAGATGCAAAACCGGCCAACCAAGCTAGTAATAGCACCGTAACCGTGATTAGGGTACTAAAGCCGGCCGTATTGTTGAATAACCCTTTATTAGGGCTATTGACCGGCTTTTCCACAGAAGACGCCGGCATTTTATATTCCAGTATTTCTTCTATTTACGGTAATTATTCACAACAAAAAGGTTTTCATTCATCACTTCCAACAATACCTACCAATTTATTGAAATTGATTGACTTTTCAGTGACGGACACGTCTCTCATAAGAAATCACAGACTATTTTTTTTATTAAGATTTATGGTGTGGATGCTTGTCCTTAAGCCATGTCTTCATTTCATTCTGGATCTTCGTTTTCATAGATTTTCAGTATAAAGTGATAATAATCTCTTATAGTTCACTGCTACACAATATGTTGATGCGTCATATTGTGTACTTTTTGGGAGATTTTGACGGCAACTTGAGCCAGCAGACAGTTGGCGATAATACCTCAAGGCGCCTAAGCAGACTTTCACTTGAGCACTTGTTTCACTATTTCCACTAATAAATCACATCCACAGACATTTAATACACAAAATCTCACCACTTTTACATATCAAAATCAACTTGAAATCATTATTTAAACAATAATACAGGAGCAGCAATCCGCCGCCGATCAAGTTCTTGCCAAATCTCAAATCACAGACTAATCACTACATTTTAACAGATTTCAAAGACGATACATAAACAAATTAAAATAATTACTTTACTCTTTGATACCTGAAAGTGGTGAGATTTTGTTTAATTTGCGTATGTTACTGGAAACGAAGTACTTAACAAATGCTTCGATGGTGGTAGAAATCCACAGACTAATATGATGCTTACGCATTATAAATCTGAGGGTTTTGTACCTTGAGATATTATCGTCATTAACTATGCGCTGGGTTAAGCTGTTATCGAAATGTCCCAAAATATATAATATATAAATTATATTTATATAAATGTCCCACAAAAGAGGTTTGTGAACAAAATACACATCAGACCAGACTGTATGGTCTAACACCACAACATGCGACAGCTGTTTGATTTTGACAATGACATTATATCATAAAATTGACATTAAGTTTGACACATTGACAATTGTTGTTGTTGATACTAAGTGTAGCGATTTTCTTTGCTATGAAATTAACTCAAGACAATAGTTAAAAATTAATATAAGTGTAGCTATCTGATAAAATTGATAAGACAATAATAAAGATCTGGATATATTTTTAATCGAAATGGCTAACTATCAAGAAATTGTACATTTGAACGTGGGGGGCACAAAGTAACTTGAAATAGATTTTATTAAACGTTATTTACTTCTTGTATTTAATTGCTGGCCTTTTCGTAATAAGATTACAGTACAGAGCTTTATAAAATTGTATTTTATGTGATTAACTCGTCAAAGATTTAATTTTATGCTTACAATGTTAACAAATGTTTATTTCGAACGTCGTTTTCAGATTTGCGACGTCTTGGCACACACTTACATGGGTACCTGACACATTCTTCACAGCATTGCTCAGTGGCCGTATACCCACAGTCAGAGATGAAACCGGAGCAATTTTTATTGATAGAGACCCCAATTTATTTAGCCTCATTTTAAATTTTCTCAGAACTAGAGATATAGATCTGACTAATGTGAACATAAGAGCACTTAGACATGAGTGTGATTATTTTGGAATAACACCACTTAGTAGAAGGCTGGCACTGTGTGATGAGATGAACCATTCATCATGTGGTGATGTATTGTTTTATGGGTACTTACCACCACCATGTGAGTATTTATATGTGGCTTTTATTACCTTATTAATACTTTATTTTGAATAAGTGTACTTTGGCATTATTTAGCAATATGTACTTGAATTGTTTAATGAAAATTAATTTGTTAAAAATATAATCAGATTTAAGTTATTATTGTAAATTTAACGTGGCTGGATAGACATGCCTGGTAGTACACAATTGCTTGTTGACCGATGCATAGTATAAAGATAAGTAAAATTAGATATATATGGTAAATTATGATAGAAGTTATAGGTGGCTAGCCCATCGCCTGCATAATCACAAACACCATTATCATATTAATCACCTTCTACAACATGTTAGGTAATTATTGCAGTTGGCACATTAGTTTTTTTATAAATCCAATATAAACATGGGGCATGTCAGACCCAGCATTTTTGGCTAAATATGATCTGAGTGGCAAGAAAGAAAAAAGAACATGTAATAATTTTTTTTCTATTAATTTGTAAGTATTTAAACTAGTAATCAAAGTTGAATAGTTGTATTTTGTAAGGTTATACAGAAATTTCTCTGTATTATGGTCTTTTAGATTGGGTTGCCTTGCATTGTACAATAGTCCAGCTTTACTAACAAACAAACATTCATATAGCCTAAAATCTCCCAAAGATTAAACTGAGATAGAAACTGGGACTTAATTTTAAGTAGAAACCAAAAATTAAACCAAGACAGAGTTGAAACCATGACAGAAACTGAGACTTAATAATACTTATATATATATATATATATATATATATATATATATATATATATATAATAGACATATAAGTGAAAACCAAGATCTCTGTCGGACCTAAGTATATAGTAGATAGTAGGTGTATAATATTATATTAATAGCCATTGTGGTGGAACCTTATAGAAGGCACTTGAATTAGCCCCTGAGCTGCTGCAACTCTTTATTTTGTTTTTTATATGCAATAACCTATTGTTCCATGTATCTTGTAATATATAAAATTGAAAATAATTACTATATTATGTCCTTCTCATTTCCCTGTATGTAAAGAGCTTAGTCAGAGTAAAGACAAAATTTGTGTGAATTTTGAAATCAAGCAATTTCTTGACAGCTTTTGTAATAAAGATGTTTAAGGAATTAACAAACATTTTTGTTAATAGTAAATCCTATACCTAATAATGGAAATGGAAGAAATGGTAACAACTGCTCCAGGAAAAATTCAACAGCTTCAAGCACAGAAGTGGCAACTAACAGAACACACTCAAGGAACTCCTCCTTGGATCTTCGAACAGTTGGTAGAATACCTTCACAGGATCAGATAAGGTAATCAAATATATATTATTATTAGTCCTTTCTCTTTAATAGACTTTTTATATAATATGACAATATAAATAAAATTGAACTTTGTCTGTAACATCAAAACAACCGGTAGCGAAGCCTACATAGAAGCCGAGAAGCCGGGCTTGCCTAATCAACTAATAAAATAACTCGTAAACTGTTTCAAATTATTTCAAACTTCCCGCGCGCTTCTCTGTTATACACAGGTCATGACCTCGTAGCCTTATTATGTAACGCCAACACGCGGCAAAACTGCGCGATACTGCTGTCGTAAAAATTAGTCGTCTCTCTCGCACGCGTGGGCTTTTACCGGACTTTCGAGAAGACGATCGCTCCCTTTCTAGCCTGTGGCAAAATGTTCTATAATGAAATATAACTACGATTGTTTATATAGCAATTTGTATAGGGCGATAAAGCCCGGCTTTTAGTGTGAAGTTAGTCAAGCGCGGGGGCGAGCGGGCGATACGTTTGCAACTTCACTTCACATTTCAATGTTTACTCTGTGTTGAGGGAATAAATATTGCGAGTTGAAAATTTATGCTTTTTTTATAGATTTTTTGTGAAAATGGAGGATAATAGTGTTCCTTGTGATGAATTGAAGTGTGTTAAAGTGCTAATCGGCGAGGAAAATGTAAAATCGAAAAAGATTTCTCTTAAGGTAAATTTTTATAAAACTGCTATAAACAACAAAACCATATCTTGGGCTTGCCCTAGTTTGGAGCCCTAGCTTCGCCACTGAAAACAACTGACTTCTATTATGCTCAAGGGGCTATTTGCATGCTATTAAGACATTCTCATTATAATTTTTAATTTATTCAACTTTCTATTATATACAGTCGCTGTGGAAGAGGGCATTCTAGAGCAGCATCTCTGGGTAATGCGGAAAGTCACAAAGGCCTGCGGCCACCTGAAAGTATGCTTATAGTTTAATTCATATTAATACGTTATAATTTGTGTAATATATTAATCGCTAATCTACATAATTCTTAATGTTTCAGTGAATGCTTGGGCTGACAGTTTGAAAGTTCAAATTATAAAAGCTCATCATAATTGGATTGCCGTAGCTTATACACATTTTGTGACAGGTTACAGGTAATTTTAGTATTGCACTATTAATCTTTATGTATGTGAGGGGCACGCTTCCACTATCGCCTTCAGTTCGTATCGCCTTCTGTGGGCAGCCAAAAAGTTTATTTAAGAAATCTTTTGTAAATTTCCTGAACTCAAGTGATAGAAATAATGCAAACTTCGTTCGTTAGTAGTGGTCTGTAATGATAATAATGAGGGCATCCACGACTTTTTCTGCCACCAGGGCGGCGCCACTAAAAAGTAAGGTATAATATTTAAAAGATTTCATAGCGGGGAAGTTAATTTGTTCGGAAAATGTAAAAGTTATTGTTTATTTTTGTACTATTAGCTATATTTTATATTAATAACATTAAAAATAAATAAACCAAACCACAAATATTCATAAAAGTAGAAAAATTAAAAAATAAGTTAAATAATACAAATATTTGGTGCAATAAAGAATAAAATAAATAAATAAATATACTATATATGTTTTGTGGAGACAATGGTATGAAATGTCAACAGATTCAGGATTGTCCCCACCATAATATCAGATAGACCACAAATCCTCCTTTAAGAACACCGATTCGCGACGATTCCACAAAGTTGAAATTAAAAAAATCATCCTAATTTTAATAGAGGAGATGGCTAAGTGCTACCATCTACTTGGGATCCCATAGTTAATAAAATTAAATACAAACCCTGCTTGGGTTTGGATGTAATTTTATTATTACTACTGCAAGACTTCAAGATACAGTAAGCTTGTTCTGTGTACATCTGACCAAAAATTAATATTTGAAAGTTGAATTCGAGATGTTAAGCACCCTAAACGTCGGGAATTAAAAAAGTTAAAATTAAACATCATAAAATCCCTGAACTAAGTTTTATTTAATGTATAGTATTCACGTAAATATAAGAACTCATTTCGCCTCTTGGGCATGGGAATAGATGTGAATGAATCTATAAATGCGTTTTAACTGCCTCTTCGAAATGCAAACTTTTTCATGTAAATATTTCGAAAAAGTGAGCAAAAGCGAGTACGATGGATGTCTCTGAATCTTCTGTCATTTTGAGACAGACTAGAGTGCGATGTGTGGCAAAAACGTTATTGTGGATTAAAACAATAATTGACAAGTCTCGGTAGCTTGATGCGAACTTATCAATCATCCATTACAATTCTGATAGTGTACCTCTGCAAAAGTTGTTGTACAAGATTGCAAGAATCTGCAATCATTAACGCCGGTACAGGTTAACTTTGCAGTCATAAGCTTCATTTGGCTTCATTTGCGTCAAAGCCATGATTGTTCTGCCTTCCCTAAGTGGTTACATATTTTTTTTATAGGATAAGGGTGACAAACGGGCACACAGTCCACCTGATGGTAAATGGAAGCTGTGGCCCATAGTCATCTACATCTATCTTCGATTATGAATCAAAATGCAGATGCGATGTCACCCGTGAGGACTAAGATGGAATGTCTCGTTTCCAGTAAAATGGGTATCTGGTTCTCTACACTCACCATACGAAACACAGCAGCGTTAAGCTGCTATTTTGCGCTGGTATTCTGTGAGAGCGTGGTCCTTTTCTGTGATATGATGCAGCATGTTGTGAAAAAGTATCCGATTATCATGTCTGCACAACAGAATAAGGGACCATGCTTTCGAAGAATATCAGAGTAAAACAGCGGAGTAATGCTGCTGTCTTTAAGGAGGCCCTTTTAGACTTTTTTCTGAGGATTAAGTGCCCCTAAAAACAAAGCACTTGGTCCTTAGAGGTAACAACGTATGTAATTCAACATGGACAAAATGAACTGTGTGCATGTGTGATATATTATTTCTTGCATAATTCATTGCATGTTTCATACAACTTCTTGTATGTATTTCAGATGTTAAAATACGGACTATTACAGCATTGGAAGCAGGGTTAAACTAGACTAAAATAGACTATGCTTACAGGCCGATGACAGAAAGGGAACAACAAATAACTTCTCATTGTTTTCAGATTGACTGACTCTTGCGGTTGGTATGTTGTGTTTCAATCGCCCGTGCAAGACTCTGTTATAGAACGCATAGCCTTAAATGCTAAAACTGGTGGTGGTGCCACTTCAAGCGGCAGTAACACGTCAGGATCTGACGTGATGTTAGGTATTGCGAGTGGCTCACTAGTAAGACTGTGGGCCTTTTCGACTCACACAGAACCAGTCAGAAGGACATTAATAGGTAAGTAACAAGAGCTATTTAAATATCACTATCAGGAATCGAGCATATTACTTCTGGTCTTAAAATTATAGGCATCTCTGGTCTTTTGATTAATCGTTTTTTTACTTGGTCCAAGAATGCGACATAGAAGTAACACATAGGTAATTAATAAAATTCAGTTTGTATAGGTCGTCATTAGCCTTTCAGAAGACCCTTCCCGTATGTTACTTCAAGTGTCGTAAGAGATGACAGAGGAAAATGAAACAGGAGATGGGCAGAATGATCAATGAATAAATTTCAACATAAAATTTAATAAGCAGTGCCTGTGTAGAAGTCTTCTTTTAAAAGTTTTCTTTCTTATGTTTGATTTATCTGTCTCTTTAATTGCGTACTAATATAATTTGTACATAAATTGGTAAATGAATGTTGGTTGCCTGCGCGCAGTACTTTATACTGATTGAACGAGTGGTGAAGTTTTTACAATTCTTAGTATTCCACCCTCACTCCTAACGCAAAGTACCAAGACGTCGCGAAACCAGGCGAGTTTTGCTCTTACGTCTTACGTTTTTGTTTAATTTGTTCCGAATGTATTTTTTTAATATCCAATTTGTGAAATTATTTGAATTACACTCTGTATTTTTGTAACGTAGTATAGTAACAACTATAAATTATCTTTCAGGGACATTTAATCTAGGAGTTCGTGTGGAACACTTACTATTCGTAGGGCCTCAGTTAGTAGCACTTAGTGGCGCGGGTAGCCGCAGTAAAGCAGGCGTGTGGCACACCAGCACTCAACACTGGCAGACGCAAGATGTCGCTCATCTCACCACGCACGATACAGCTGGATCCTTTCTTCTATTGGGAACTGCTACTGGCGCTATTAATTATATAGGTAGCCTTCTTTGTTTTGTGGGTATATATATTGTAGTTCGAGTTGAATTATTCAAAAAAAAAATAAAGAACAATTTTTATTTAAACTGTTATTATTTAGCACGTACGAGGGTGACACTGAAAGTTTTTAGAAAATCAAAAACTAGCAAGTTTTATTGTATCTTTTCAAAAGTGTCCATTTACATCAATACATCGCTGCATCCGATGGAACCACTGAGAAAAGCACTTTGCCCACTCGTCCTTAGGGGTCTCTTCGACGGCATTTTGAAACGCATCCACTGCTTCCTCGGCGTCCATAAAACGTTTTCTTCGAAGTTTTTCTTTTATTTTCGGAAATAAATAAAAATCGCAAGGTGCGAAGTCGGGGCTATAGGGCGGGTGACCCAGTAATTCCACGTCTGACGTCGCCAAGTAGTCGTTGTCGTGGTGAAGGAGGATCCTACTGCGAGGTCGTTTCTCCCGAACTTTTTCCAAGACAAGTGGCAAACAATTGTTAGTGTACCACTCTGCAGTAACTGTTTTTCGATCCTCTAAAACAATTGTTGCGTAATGACCTGTCCTTCCGAAGAATGAGGCCACCATCTTTTTTCCCACGCTTCGACCTCTCTTCACTTTAGTTGGCAACTCCTCGGAAGGAAACACCCAGACAGCAGACTGTCTCTTAGTTTCAGGATTATAACAATAAATCCAGCTTTTGTCACCCGTAAGTATGTCGAACACAGCATTTGAGTCACCTCCGTTAAATCTTTGAACCATTTCACGACACCAATCAACACGACGCAGTTTTTGGGCCTCTGTCAAATTATGAGGTATCCACCAGACACAAAGCTTCCTGACCGCTAAATGTTCATGGAAGATTTTGTGCATTTGACTCATACCGATGCCTAAGCTTATCCGAATCTGCTGATAAGTCACTCTTTTGTCAGTCTCTATCATACGCCGCACAACACTGATGTTATCTTCAGTCGTCGCCGTAGAAGGCCGTCTCTCACGCAGATCAACGGTGAAAGGCCAATCGAAGTCTATCATAACTTTCTTGTTGACTTAAATGACATCGAAAGTCATAAAAAATCATTGTACGAAAATTTTCTCGCGTTAAATTCATGCTGACGTGACATAGACAATTTTCAATTTGCCGCCAAATCGTAAATAAATGACAAATTAATAAAATACATACACAATAATATTGGCAAAGAGTTCCATTTTCATATTTGAACTTATTTTTTTATTATATCGTTTACAAGTGGCCAGTTCTAAAAACTTTCAGTGTCGCCCTCGTAATAAATCATTTGAAAGATTTTTAATTTTATTAGATATTTTGTGTATTTTTAATCAGCCTCGAGCACATGTACATAGTATCTAGCCGTGCAAAATGGCTTATTGGTGATTCTGGTGATATAGTTAAAAAACAGTCTTCTTAGCCTCGAACACAGGCGCAGAGTAACCAGCCTCTCAGTATACTGTAGGATACATTCCAGAGAGTGTGTGCAGGATTACATGGTTTAATGCTCTCTCTCCTTACCACTCAAGTAACGAGAATATTGCCACGGTCCTGAGTTCCAATATCGGACAAACCAGTCAGTGGGTTTCCACCTCTTTGTTGTCAATATTCTACTCATTCGTACCAGATAGTTTGTTTTGAGTTTTGTAATGCGTACAACTAAGTAATGAAATAATTTGCCGGCTTCTGTCTTTGCATCCGATTAAAGTCTAAGTGTCTTCTAGGCAAGAGTTAGTAGGTTTTTGTTACGCTACCACAGTGCGATTTACCATCTGGAGCTTCATCATCGCCAGTTGGGATCGAGTCAAGCATTGTGTTATAATATGTAAAAAAGCTCCTTTCCAAGGACACCCTTATTTTCGCCTTTTACTTTTATGGTCTTGAACTCGATGAAACCACCCAAAGTTGAGTTGAGTTAAACTCCCCATCCCTAAAACTGAAGGCGGTCAGTGTTTACAAAAGATTTTCATCCTGAAAAGTAGAGTGGCTCCTTTTTGTGTACAATAGACGCTTTAACAGTGTTGGATCTCATAAGATAGGCATCGCCCCATTCGAAGACTGCACATAGTGCGAGATTCATACGCTTTACCATGGCTTTTTTTCGAGATGAATTTCCTCCTCCTGACTGGCTCAAATTCATGGCTAGTATCTTTCACAACTATGCTGTCATCTGCATACCCATATTAGATGCCGGGCATTAGCAAGTCATTAATATAGGTACGTTGTTGTTTATTTGTTGTCATACGTGAAGACCAAGATGACTACCTCGTTAGGAGTAAAAATTATTTCCAGTTTTCTACGCTTAAGATGCGAAATACAGCAGCATTTTGCTGCTATTTTACGCTGCTATTGCGGGGTCCTTTCCCGAACGAGCCTATCCGTCCCATTCAAGCTGCAGCCATAGTACAGCTGCAGCATGACTCATTACTCTACAACGTACACTATAAAAAACAAAGATCAAGCACCAAAGACCAGAACATAGATATAAATAGTGTTTCTTCTATTAACATAGTCGTACTGTACGACTACTAGTAACTTTGGGCTTTAATCGTTAGAGCAAATTTTAAAAGCGCGTTTCTTTATTACAGATATGCAGAAGTTTCCACTGCGTATGAAGGATAATGATCTGCTTGTGACTCAACTTTATAAGGACCCTAATCAGGAACCAATCACAGCTATATCTGTCTATCTCACACCGAAAACTAGTAAGTACTGATTATTGTTCGACAATATATTAATTTATATAATTAAATTCATAAATATCATATTATTCTTCCAATTGATCCAAACTTTTTCTTACCTTAATGTTATTTTTATTTAAAATATAAGTTAAAAGAAAACATAGAAGAGAAATTATGTAGGTTTCCCCTCTTCGGTCTGAATATTTTATGCGTCGCGTAATAAGATGACACCATCTATCGTATGCCATGATATTTATATATAACTATTACTCTCCAAGGCCCCAGCCCGGCTAGCATGGGCTGGGGACAAAAATTTTGTCCCCCGATTATATCCACTGACAAGAGATAAAATTATTTTGTTATGTCAAACGGGGAGAAGTATATCCCCGTTTGACATAACGAGTAGACATATATCCCCCGACTGTAGCATGGAGCCAAATGAAAGATAAAAAATTAGTCTTTTTTGACATTTGAAAGGGACAATTTTATCCTAGTTCATTGGACGTGGGTTGAAGTTTATATTCATACAAAAAAATCTATCTAAGTCTAAGTCTATCTCCCATTTTATCTACTGTGGATATTATATCCACCGTTGTGCCCATGCTCTAAGGGTGGATAAAACTAAGCGAGGGGATAAACATTTTCTACTTTCCCCGGGGATAAAATTGTCTCCTGCCCATGCTAGCCCTACAGAGTTTCTTACAGATTCTTTGAGGTCTTGTTCTAGCGAATCGGTGAAGATTTTGACGTTCAAAAACACTTTGAACAAGCCTAAAATTAATAAAAAAATTAATTTTGATATTTCTGGTATTTCCTATTTTCGCACCCTGCAACACCAACTAGAGGTTACGAGTCTGATGGATTATCTTATTCCACCACAACTCGGTAACTGAATTTACCATAGGACTTTAAATGACAAAAGCTTAATCTAACGTAATGTAAATTCCACAATTAGATTTATGCGGCAACTGGATCGAAATCGCATACGGAACAAGATACGGTTCAGTCCGCGTGATCGTGCAGCATCCGGAGACCGTCGGCCACGGTCCTCAGTTGTTCCAAACATTCACTGTGCATCAGAGCCCTGTTACTAAGGTACGATAGCTCTTAAAATATATATTAAAATCATATGCTTTATATATGTGTAGGCTAGATACTAGTTGTGGCTGGTAAATCATGGACTCGCATGATCTGAACGCTACATAGTGTAACATATTAACAACAACGGCACAACAGATTTTACGTATCTTAAGTAACTGGAACTAGTAGTCCAATTACTGATAACTTAGGGCTTTCGAATATACTATTTGACTCTAATAGCTAACTTCACCTGCACGTGGTGTACGTGGCCCTTCTGATGGCTTCAAAACCATTCAAATGTGACGACCTTAAATATTTGTTAAATTAGCAAATGAAATGGATTTTCATTACTTAAAAACATACAAATAACTTTTTTATTTGACTACAAGAAACTGTGACGTCATTTACTGGTATTTTCTTACAATCTCAATTGAAGAAGTTTCGTTTACTTGTTATGTCTTGTCGTTGTGTTTGTCGTGCCCTATTTATGGCTCCCATCTCCTTTTCTTTTATTTTTCTTCAAGAAACGTTACGGCTTTACGATACACGAGAAATTTCTGGTTTAAGGATCACTAGAAATTTCTTGTGTTTTGTGAAGCCGCTTTATATACATAAACTTTGACTCTGTGTGCCCCAAACCTCTATAGTGCTCTGTGGTGGTCAGTGTCAATTGTGTCATTAAGAAAAAATTATTTTGTACTAGTGCTTTTTTTTTAAGTTACGCCATCAAAATCTGGCTGTCATCTGTGGGTCCAATTGTGATTCTAAACCATCCAGGGACCCACTCAAACATACAAAAAATTTCATCAGAATCGTTCGAGCCAGTTTAGAGTTTTAGCGAGACTAACGGACAGCAATTGATTTTTATATGTAGAGATGTTTAAAAACAACCGACAAAATCTCCTATCATCGACAAGTAATTTAAAAATCACCATGCACGTTAATCGTCTAATTTTTAAGACTCAAGTTTGTCATATTTTTGGTGTTGCCAGTTTTTAAATACAAGTTTCCCTTATATTGTCTAAAGTTGAACTTGATTGTTGATTTACCTTCACCCAACTACGCGAAGCCAAAAGTGGAGTATTGTGTACAGAGTAGTTCGTTCGTTCGTTCAACCTAAAAGTGCATACATTTTTACGACCACTAGACCAACGAGGTCTAGACCATATTACAGGTATTATGAGGTAGATTTCGACTAACTTTAAGTTGTATATTTTAAAATATAAATTTTGAAATCCAAGACATTTACTTTTTAAAATTTTTACATTATCGGTATCGGTTTCGATTAACTCGAAGATGTGTATTTCGGATATAATGTTAATTTTGAAATCAAAGATGGCTAACATTTTCTTTTTAAAACTAGAATCGTTTTCAATTACTCGAGGATGTGTATTTCACTATATAAGTAACAAATTCAAAGGGAAGGTCACAAATTTTACAACTTCCCTGTCCGCGAAAACGACACAATAGTAAAACATTCGAAATGTTCATATATGACTCACGGGACAGTGAATTAATTGAAAACAAATATACAGACCCAGGGCAATTATTTGTAGGCCATACAATTACTTGATCTATTGGAGATTTGAACCCACCGCTCGTAGCCGTGACTTAACGTTGGTTTCTTTGAATTTTTAACTCCATACGAAAATATACATAAACAAACATGTTATAAGTTTGTAGTGTGTATCTGTTTATCTGTGTGTCTGTCTGTGGCATCATATCTCTTGAACGGATGAACCGATTTTGATTAAGTTTTTTTTTTTGTTTAAAAGGTGTCATAATCGAGTGTTATTAACTATGTTTAAAAAAATCTGTTCAGCTGTTTGAAAATCATCAGTTCTTTTTGTTTCGGGAGTTTTTAATTTTTTTATTTAAGTTATATGAGTTTCAATTATTATCGTTAACGATTGTAGAAAGTCATATTGGCTAAGCTCACTGACCTATATAAGAAATTCTACACCGAAATTCAAGAAAGCACTGCCTTAAATGTTAAACGATTCAAC
This sequence comes from Parnassius orleans, assembly GCA_029286625.1. Classification (NCBI taxonomy): domain Eukaryota; kingdom Metazoa; phylum Arthropoda; class Insecta; order Lepidoptera; family Papilionidae; genus Parnassius; species Parnassius orleans. Next base: position 7,496,971 of record JAGSMP010000018.1, read on the forward strand.
ATTTCCAGGTATCCCTATCAGAGAACTACCTGGTATCGGTATGTAGCGAATACAATCACGTGCGTTCGTGGCGCGTGACTCGATTCCGCGGTATGATATCCACGCAACCCGGGACCACGCCGAAGGCAGCCTTCAAAGTGCTCGCCTTGGAGGCGCCCACCGCTCAACCTCACAACGACTGTGGTAAGTATTCATTCAATTACGGAAATAAAGGTGAGATTCGTCAACATTATCACGCTTAATAACCCAATTCTTTCTTCTTATTATTTAATCAGCCCGCAAACGTCCACTGCTGGATATAAGTCTCTCCCGTAATATGGAGTATTTTCCTTAAATGCTAATTTTAGAAAGTGGATTAGCGACCGCAGTATCAGATGCCTCGCATATTTTACGCTGCTCTCCGACGCTCGCCGTCGTAAGAAAATCCACTACATATCACTACATGTCGTAAAAGGCGACAGAGGGAAACCGAAACAGGAAGTGTGCAGCAGCATCTTCCTGAAAATAACTGAAAATAATTGAAATAAAATTGCCAAGAGTGGCCACTAAGGCAAATATTCTGCCTATAAAACAATGTATGTTCAACAATATACTTTGATAGGCTATGATGATGATAATAATTGAAAAGTTTTTTAATCCGTTATCCGTAACGCGGAATCGGAGAAAGAGAGAGCCATTACCATCTCAGATAGAGACACGCTACAATGTTTTGTTTGCAGCAAGAATGGGTCGACTCGAACAGGAAAGGATCACGCTAGCACAGAATATGCTGTTTCTTTTGGTGAGTGACGAGTACCTTATCTGGTAACCAACCCTTTTTACTGGTAAAGTTCCATCTTAGTGCTCAAGGGTGATGGCACATTAGTATTTTGATTCCAAATGAAGGATAGATATAGTCGTCTATGAGCCACACCATACACTTGTTAGTTTATAGTACAGTTGAATATCCAGTAATTAATGATGAGGCATTTCCTTGTCCAATAAATATTAATTTTCTTTCAGGTCCATACGGGGAGCAAGATGAAGAGCAGATATTTATACAGAAAGTTGTACCTGATACTGATACATTGTATGTCCGATTAGCTTCCAATGGCAAAAGGTAATAGTTTGTTTGTTATATTCTTGAATAACAATATGTACATCCAAGTCCTGAAAACCCATCATTCACATTGTATTCTGTTAAAAAGATAGTATGACGGCAAGCAGGATGTGTACTTCACTGAAAAAGAGCTCGCACGATCTTATCTTTGCAGAACCTGACTTGGTCATATGCTGTTTTGCCCTAAACTTTTGTTTGCCCTAAATTTGCCGAAATAAATGCGTAAATTAAATGTGGTGCAATGAAGATAATTAAAAGGAGTCATTCGATATTCATAAGTAACGTAACAAAATGTTAAGATAAGTATTTTGATTTCTTGGAAAAAGGTTCTGACTTGGCCTGGCTATCGATTTTCAAAATCCCGCATTTTCCCGCATAATACCAATCCCCAACCAAATTTAAATTCTGCAATTTGGGGAATTCCACACATGTTGGCAGCGCTGACATGTGTAAATTCCACAGCGCGAGGCGACACAAGGCAGCGCGTGTGTGAAAGGAAGGATAGAGTGAGTAGTATACTTAATGCATTGTTTCGTACCGATCTAGATAAGAGTTCGAGGCCCGCGAGGATATTGACCCTATTGTCAGCTGATTTTCTTTTTAAGTCCCACTGCTGGTTTTATGTTTAAGTATTTTCATGTTTTATTTTAATGAAATTAACGTTTTATTTAATTATACTAACACGATGGAGCGTGAATAAAGCTAATAAAACGTTGTGAAAAGCTGATTTTTTTTTCATCAGGATCGATTTTATATTTCACCCATCATCTAAGATATAGTTAGTACTGTCGTCTGTCTTCGTTTTCGGGAGCTTTTCAAAATACCCTGTATATATATATATATATATATATATATATATATATATATATATATATATATATATATATATATATATATATATATATATATATAAAACTTTGTCTCAGCGAGAAATAGAGAGAAGTGCACAAAGCATGAAGATTAGTTACAGAATCAGAATATTTATTGCCAATAAGGTGTGTATGTACGATTTGCGGGTGACATTCGTGCTGGTCGCGTTTCGTCTTTATTATTGTTTCTTTTTGTCCACTGTAGAGTGTGTACGATCCGGTCCGTGGACGGATCCGCGGTGTCGTGCTTCACGGTGGCGGAGTGCGAGGGCGCGCTGCGGCCGCGGCGGCTGCTCGTGTGCGGCCACCGCTCCGGCGCCGCGCAGCTGTGGGACGTCTCCGCGCCCACCGACCGCGCCGCGCGCGCCGCGCCCCCCGCACAGCCCAACGGCAACGGTAAGTGACGCCGCGCAGCTGTGTGACGTCACCGCGCGCACCGCTCCGGCGCCGCGCAGCTGTGGGACGTCTCCGCGCCCACCGACCGCGCCGCGCGCGCCGCGCCCCCCGCACAGCCCAACGGCAACGGTAAGTGACGCCGCGCAGCTGTGTGACGTCACCGCGCGCACCGCCGGCGCCGCGCAGCTGTGGGACGTCTCCGCGCCCACCGACTGCGCTGCGCGCGCGCCGCGCCCCGCACAGCCCAACGGCAACGGTAAGTGACGCCGCGCAGCTGTGACGTCACCGCGCGCACCGCCGGCGCCGCGCAGCTGTGGGACGTCTCCGCGCCCACCGACCGCGCCGCGCGCGCCGCGCCCCCCGCACAGCCCAACGGCAACGGTAAGTGACGCCGCGCAGCTGTGTGACGTCACCGCGCGCACCGCTCCGGCGCCGCGCAGCTGTGGGACGTCTCCGCGCCCACCGACTGCGCGCGCGCGCCGCGCGCCGCGCCCCGCACAGCCCAACGGCAACGGTAAGACGCCGCGCAGCTGTGTGACGTCACCGCGCACCGCTCCGGCGCCGCGCAGCTGTGGACGTCTCCGCGCTCACCGACCGCGCCGCGCGCCGCGCCCCGCACAGCCCAACGGCAACGGTAAGTGACGCCGCGCAGCTGTGTGACGTCACCGCGCGCACCGCCCGGCGCCGCGCAGCTGGGACGTCTCCGCCCACCGACTGCGCCGCGCGCGCCGCGCCCCCCGCACAGCCCAACGGCAACGGTAAGTGACGCCGCGCAGCTGTGTGACGTCACCGCGCGCACCGCTCCGGCGCCGCGCAGCTGGGACGTCTCCGCGCCCACCGACCGCGCCGCGCGCGCCGCGCCCCCCGCACAGCCCAACGGCAACGGTAAGTGACGCCGCGCAGCTGTGTGACGTCACCGCGCGCACCGCTCCGGCGCCGCGCAGCTGTGGGACGTCCCGCGCCCACCGACTGCGCCGCGCGCCGCGCCCCGCACAGCCCAACGGCAACGGTAAGTGACGCCGCGCAGCTGTGTGACGTCACCGCGCGCACCGCCCGGCGCCGCGCAGCTGGGACGTCTCCGCCCACCGACTGCGCCGCGCGCCGCGCCCCGCACAGCCCAACGGCAACGGTAAGTGACGCCGCGCAGCTGTGTGACGTCACCGCGCGCACCGCTCCGGCGCCGCGCAGCTGGGACGTCTCCGCGCCCACCGACCGCGCCGCGCGCGCCGCGCCCCCCGCACAGCCCAACGGCAACGGTAAGTGACGCCGCGCAGCTGTGTGACGTCACCGCGCGCACCGCTCCGGCGCCGCGCAGCTGTGGGACGTCTCCGCGCCCACCGACCGCGCCGCGCGCGCCGCGCCCCCCGCACAGCCCAACGGCAACGGTAAGTGACGCCGCGCAGCTGTGTGACGTCACCGCGCGCACCGCTCCGGCGCCGCGCAGCTGTGGGACGTCTCCGCGCCCACCGACCGCGCCGCGCGCGCCGCGCCCCCCGCACAGCCCAACGGCAACGGTAAGTGACGCTGCGCAGAGGAATGGCTTGCAAGTTGCATGCGTTGGGCATCACAGAACTCACATAGTAGCGGAAATATGGTCGATCATAGTCAGAATAGGTACTTTACCTAAGTAACTTACTTACCATTTCACAATGTATTTTTTACTCTTTATTAACAGCCCTTAGTAACCACGGAAAGTCCGTCGTGACGTAGGAAGGGGAAAAGATGCAAAGTAATACGGACACTCGCGCGCAGCGATAAAGTTTTATTTAGCTTGCGTGCGCGATTTATCTGATTAATAATAATTATGTAGGCTATTAAAACGTCGGCAAGCAGTCAACATCAAAGGAGTGCAACTTCTGTACGTAGTACTATTATTTATTCTATGCCCCGGGCTGGGTTTGCGTATACGTCAATGAGAACATCTGTTTTCGACGCCTCGGCAGTCTTGAAGGTACGGACCTGTCTATCTATGATATGACACTACAGAAAATATATTCTCACACATAGCATAAGGGCAACTATCATTATTATTAAGTAATGCAACGTTTTATTCTATCTCGTAATGTTTGTTCATCTGTACATTAGTTCTTAAATTATTTTCTTAAACATAATTTAAATTTTATGTTTAAGAAAACTAAACATAAATTGTTAAGGTAAATAATGCTAAATCGGTACTCACGATACAGGATTACCTAGTGTGGGTACCAACGGATACTTCAATGAGTTGTAGTTGTTTTCTGTCAAATAAACATTTTTCATTTTCATCTTATGGCTGCGCGTAGACAGCGACGACCATCCTCGCGTCTACGGGTGACTCTATAGATCCCATAGCGGTAATGCCCACACAGACCGACTCAATGACCACGTGCAAATGGTCGCAAATTCCGTGCTACAACAGGTCCCATCCGCAGAGATCGTGATGGCCACGCTGAATGGCTTGATTCACTTTTAACCGATCATGCGGGTAGATCTGTTTATGACTTTGCCTTGGCATATGGTCTGACACAACTGGTTACTTCGCCTACGCGGATCCCAGATGTGGAGGATTATGCACCTTCCCTGTTGGACTTTCTGCTGACCTCTCATCCGGACGGATATCAGGTCGCCGTCGATGCCCCACTTGGCTCTTCGGACCATTTTCTGATCGGGAGTACGGTGCCACTCACGCTCCTATCGCGGTTGCGTTCTGCAGGTTGCCGCCGTATTTGACACTATAGGTCGGCCAGGAGAGCATAATCAGGAGTGCTACCGGGCCTGGGCTGACGTATCAACGTTTCGGGATGCAAACACCAGCGCTCTTAAAAAGAAGTATAATTTCGCCTCCAGGTCCTTCAAAAGTGTCATTGCCATGGCGAAGTCAAAGCACATCGACAGAATTGGCTAGAAACTAGTTCGACTTCCTTCGGGAACACTTGCATTCTGGTCTCTCGCCAAGGCTGTCCAAGGGAACTTCTATCAGTCATCTCATTCATCTCTGCATAGGGAGGACGACTCACTGACCCATGCCGGAAAGGAGAAAGCCGATCTGCTAGGCTCTCTCTTTGCGGCCAACTCGACTCTGGATGACGGGGGGAACACACCGCCGACCATCCCGCGGTGTGAATGCTCCATGCAAGATGTGCTGTTTACACAGCGATCGATACAAGTCGAGTGGGCCTGATGGAGTCCCACCTATTGTGCTGAAGACGCGTGCTCCGGAGTTGGCACCGGTTTTAACGCGTCTTTTCCGGTACTCCTACTCCCTAGGCGTAGTCCCGAACTCATGGAAGACAGCTTTGGTGCACGCGATCCCTAAAGTAGTTGGACAGATCCGTCCAACTACAGGCCTATCGCTATCACCTCCCTGTTCTCCAAAATAATGGAAACAATTATAAACTGCCAGCTCATGAGGTACCTTGAGGATCACCAGCTGATTAGTGACCGCTAGTACGGTTTCCGTCGGGGTAGCTCAGCTGCTGATCTTCTGGCTTACCTAACTCATAGATGGCTGGAGGCAGCAGAATCCAAGGGAGAGGCCTTGGCCATTAGTTTGGCCTGCGATCGGGTTTGGCACAAAGCGCTTCTTTCGAAGCTTCCTTCCTATGGGCTTCTCGAAAAATTGTGCAATTGGATCACAAGCTTTCTTGCAGATCGGAGCATCAAGGTCGTTGTAGACGGTGCATGCTCCGACTACAAGCCTATTAACGCTGGTGTTCCACAACGCTGCGTGCTATCACCAACGCTGTTTCTTCTGCATATCAATGATATGTTGCAAATCGGTAACATTCATTGTTATGCGGACGACAGCACTGGTGATGCTTTATACACCAGCCGCGCCAATATTTCTCGGGAAAACTTCACCGAGTACCGGAAAAAACTTGTGTCTGAAGTCGAACTTGTTGAACAAAGTCTCGGATTGGGGGCGACTAAATTTAGTTTAGTTCATTCCCCAGAAGACACAAGTTTGCGCGTTTACCGCCAAAAAGAACCGTTTTGTCGTATCTCCTAAGTTTCAGGGCATTCCCCTTATTGCCTCAGCCAGTATCGGAACCCTCAGCGTCAACATATCGAATGATGTGCAGTTTCGTGGTCATTTGGAAGAGAAGGCCAAATTGGCCTCTAAAAAGCTTGGCGTGCTCAGCAGAGCGGGCCTACCCACCACCTCCCATGGCCCCACCGACCCTCAGGTCATACGAGTCGAATCTCGGGAGATGCGCGCGGTACTTGCACGTGGCTCTTTCCCGCGCACACTTTCTTGACTCCCTACAAGTATTTTGTCTATTCCTTGTCCCAGTTTAACGTCATTCTCCCCCTTCTGGGGCGGACGACACTATTACGTCTACGTCGTCAGGCCTTTCTGCCAGCATTCTGTCCTGCCTTTTCCTGCAATCATGCCACCTATGTGCAAACTCGCGCAACAGCCCGTAGTTCACCCCATCGCTAACGATATCCGAGTAATAGATCGGTCCTTGAACCGGACGAACTAATCCATCCATCATTTTCACTCTAAACAAATTAAATATTGGATGTAAATAATCGTTATGTAGCTGCAACACCAAACTGTATACCCCAATTTTGTTATCATTTTCGCTATTTAAATCTGGTCATGCGCGCTCTTTTATTAGAAGATGAAGAGCTAATCTACCATTAGCTCTTTTTCGATTCGATTTTGAGCACTTTTTATAAGAAATTTCGAATCAATAAATATACTTTAAATGTTTAATTTTGTTTGCGGAATTCCAACTCCCCAACAGAATTTCAATTTTACTTGTAATTTGAAAAATTGACCCTTGCCCACCTTAACAGCAATATTCTTTGCATTGAAAGCTAGAAATACCGATTGCTATACCATTTCTGAATCTCAATGAAGTAGGCAAGTTATTAATTAGTTGGTCACTCAGGTGACCATACATTTTTTTACACTACAAGAGGTCAAACCTTTGGGGGAAAGTTTTGCAAAACATGTTTTGTTTGGAAAAATATTTTTTAAAAGAATTAGTAAATGTGACACCAAAATAGCAGTTACTATTTGATAGTGCTGCTATTAAAGAATGCTACAAAAAAACAGGTCGAGAAAATTCCTTCATTTGTTATCTTGGTACCGAAAAGAATGGACAAGAGTAAAAAATTTAGAAAATTTCGTAAATGTCCCATAACTCGAAAACGGTGAGACTTTTACTGGGTACATTTTTTTATTTTCCGAACAATTATGATGTCCCCCACCCGTAGGTAAAGGTATATCCACTCTTTACGCCACAGCCTGTATATGACATCATGTCAAGCGCCTTATCGCCTGTTATGGCAATGAAGGCTAATAATCTTACGCCCACTACATGTCGCTAGTTGGGACTAAGGTGAACTTATTTGTTACGCAGATGGTCACACAGTGTCATCATCATTGAAAATTTACGTTTTAAATAAAAGTTTTTCGATTTCTAATGTATCTATATACACAAGACAATGCATCAGTGCTGTATTCTTTAATTTTTAAGCATTTTTATCTTTTTTAATTATTCTACTTTTAGGAATATCCGTAGTTTGGTTTATCCATTTCTAATCTAATTAATTTAAAATATAACTAATATTTCAGAAGGAAACATTAATCTCTACCCTTTTCTAACAAATTAACTTCCCCCGCTATTAAATCTATCAAATATTTCACCCCGTGCCTAAGTGGCGCCGCACTGGTTGCAGATGAAACCGTGGATACCCTAATTGTCAGTGAAAGGGACTCTGAAACTACCGCCCTGCAAGTGGAATCAGGACAGCTAATATTATGTACCTACATTACACAACATAACAATATGACGACATAGGCTTACCTGGCTCCTCAATCAATCTCTTGTCCTTGTAAAACAAGGATCGGTGACAGAGACGTGGATATCGCTGCCATGTGAAATTGAGCTTAAGCAAGCAGCGACACCTTAATTAACAATTATATTAGACGTGGCGAAGTGGATAATAAACACATCGCACCTTGAGCTGTACTGAACACAGCATAGTTATGCTGTTATTTTACTCTAGCGACAACCATGTAGACATCGCGTTATCAGGGACCAGGGTACTTATAAGCTATTCTTCCTGAGTTTGAATTGCTTTATATTGGGTACTGAATTATTGTATTGTAATTGTTCCAATGCTTTAATGCAGCGAAAATTTAAATATTCTCTCAGTTTGAAGTTTATATTCGAGTTTGTAAAAAAATTTCGGTTTATATGTAAATTCCGCCTTTGAGGATTGATGATGATTTAAAACTTACAAATTAAAAATGGGCTTGCTTTATGTCAATACTGAACACTGTATGACTTTTTACGTGGTAAAGTCATGCTGCAGCTATATTATGGTTGTAGCACGAATAGCAGCGCAATGCTGCTATGTACCGGTTCTCTACACTCACCATACGAAGTGGTGAGTGTAGAGCCCATGGTAACGAGACATTCCATCTTAGTCCTCAGGGGTGACAAAGCATCTGCATTTTGATTCTTAATTTTAATTAAATGTCTATGGGCCACAACGTCCACTTACAAGCAATATACATTGCAAGTTATTACACTGTTAGTAATGCAACAAAATCTATTTTAAAGTGATTTGTTCCTCTCCGCAGAAGGGGACGAGTCGCCAGTAGCCGACGGCGGGCCAACTCCGGACGAACTTGTACGACTGCTCTCGGCTTGCGACTTGGACGCAGCGCCTGTGCCGCACTCTCCGAACCGGCCGCTCCAGGCGCCATGAAGCCGCGCCACCAACATCTGCGCGGCTTTGCTTAACCTCTACAACATCATAATGCACACGTGAGTTAGTCGCGTGTCAACATCACTGGCTCTAAGTTCGCGTTTTCGTTGTACTTATCGCTTAACGCGTGCCTGTTCTACACTCCACAAACCGGCTCCTTCAGACGTCATGACAACCTGCAAACGTGCGCGCCGCGCTGCTCAATCATCGTTATTGTAACTTTTAATGTTATTGTGTTTTCACCACGATAAATTACATTTTGAAATATTGAATACCGAAATACTTTCAATTAGAGATTAAAATGGTGATAAAACTTGTTTTGCCAGGTTTACAAAAGAATTATTTCTCTCGAAATTTGTTAAGTTTGACCTAAAAGTTTATATAAAACAATTGTTACCCACCCTGCCTAAGATGTCGGGAAGATAGGTAATCAATTGGCTGACCGAATTGCATAATCAGATTTATACTATATTATTGATATTGAAGTAGTTAAGTGTATCAACTTTCACGTCGACCAGACGAATAAAATAAAAATAAAAATCCAATGGCTGGGACTCTACACTAAATAGATAACGAGATTTATCTCTTAATACTGCTGATAGATTTAAATTAAAACATTTAGATCGATTCTGATTAACCAGCCACCATAATCAAGTGAAATAAAACTTATTTGACAAGAGGTCCTCTTGGGAGCTACGAAGCGCATTATGCCATGCCACATGTCCATTATGCGTCAGGTTTTTAACAAGATAAAACTAACTCTAAAAAGTCCTATTTTTTATAATGAGGCCACAGATAACGTAAATACTATTTAAAGCATTGAGTGATTATTTATTTAAATTTATAATTTAAATTATTATTTAATAAATAAAATATAAAATATTATTTATACAATGGTAGTCTGATTTCAATTTAAACAAAGCTTACAAAGCGGTTCAAATAATTTGCCGTCATTATAACTAATAATTAACTTTCTAATAATGTAATTCAGACTGAATTTCGGTTACGGCGGCCAGTCTTAACGAAAATTAGCCATCTGTGCAGAACAGAATCATAGTGCACGAGTGTGTGCGCAAGGACAGGTGCACTCTTCATTCTCTCTCATAGTCCAATGGGAAGTCAACCCGACACAACCAGAGAGTACTCGTAACCAGGCGCAAGACTAACAGTTTCACCTGTTTTCTGAGGCAGGGGGTGAAACACAAGCTTCCGCCAAACAGAAAAACTTACTGACTTCGGGATGCTACTGAAAATTTCTTGACAGATAAACCCAATAACTGAATACTGGCCCGACACGGGATTCGAACGCGAAACCACTTGATCAGCAGTCGCGCTTACGACCACTAAACAAACGAGGCAGTCAACTAACTAATAAACCTTATCATAATCGGATGTATACACAAACAACATTTTAGTAGCCTTATTAATATCAGGAAAAAACCTTAAGTTTCTGAAGCAAAATAAAATGTTTACCTTAAAATTGTTACGAACACTTTTGTAATTCCCATAACCTTAGAGTATATAATTACCATAGTATAGAGCGCGCATATTGCACAAATTGCTTAGTACGAATCGTAGACGAATGAGCTATAGGTACTTATATTGATGGGTGTATGACAGATAGGGATGTATCAATTACGTGCCGATCGGCAACGAGCTATCGATAAGTTATGTAAATAAATTATCTTTGTTAGGTACTTTTTATGTTTAATATGTTATTTCCTATACTATTAAACGAGAAATGTTTGTTTAGTTAATTATATATTTGTTTGTAATCATGAATCAATTATGTGTAATAGAAATGTCAGAAAAACGTGTGGACTTGTTTAATATTAAGGTTTATAAAATAAAAGATCGGGTTTAGTGTTTATTTTTTTATTAGTTAATCTAATAATAATGTGTTATTTACATGAACTATATGGAATTTCAACATTTTCAATTACAACGTTATTCATTTTTGTAATAACATCCTATTATTTCTCGTTTTTATTGACCGTTAAAAAACGTAAGCTTGTTATAAAGCTGTCTTTTAATTTTCTTGACATTTGACTTTCGAACTAAATATTTGACGTGTATATCAATATATTTTTGAATCGATTGCTGCAAGTTTCTTGTTCAAATAAATAAGCATGAAGAACATTAAATATATCTGTTCCAATGGACAGCTTCAGCGTTTTAGTAATCATGCTTCGAGGATCACGATCAGGTCCGTTTTCCTCTCTGTTTCGTACCGTTTTATTCCGTGAATGTACAATCTGTTGATTGTCATTTGGAAACACTAATGTTTGTAGGTACGTTTTTGCATTTTCCAGAAACGTTATATATTTTGTCTCATTTTTCTTATTAATGGGAGCTTGGAAGTCAATTCCGGGAAACTTCCGTGAATTGAGAATATCAAACAGATTGTTTACCACATGAGTAAAATTTACCGTTGCGGCGCAGTTGGCAAAATTTAACAAATGCAGCTTTTGATCACAAAATTCAATAGCTTTTACCACACTAGCGCTTAACAATTGCACTGCTATTTTTACTTTCGTGACTTGATTTTTAAAATCAATATTTCTTGTTGTTAATTTATTGGCGAGGTGAAATTTTTCATTTACCTGCAGGTGTTATGCTCTACAAAATATTGCCATTTAATAAGGCCTCCATTGTTATCTTGAAAAACCTTTCTACTTTCTTATGTATTTCTGACAAGTTTGACAATGTGGCATGGATCAAGAAACTCAGGGTGCGGGAAATATGTTCTCAACTGTCTTAGATCGAATGAACAGCCAGACAAATTTGCCCTTTGTTCTCCTGTAACACCATCCACCAAAAAATATCCCACGAGCATTTTCCATTGTCCGTTTACCGCAACTAAAAGAAATACCAGGCCTTGTGTACACAATACGGCTGTATCTGCGGGCACGTCGATTTCTGCTCCAAAGTCCACATAACCTTGCACTTTGTTGTCATCAAGCTCTTTGAGTTTACGTATGGACATTTCATCAGTAACTAAGTTACATAAAATTTTATTTTCGGTCGCCTTTACCTTTTCGCGAAGAGCATTGAATGCTTCGGCAGTGAAACCTGAACTCGCATCGAGGCATTCGTACCATTTCCGGATTGTACTCGGGTGTGGCAGACATGTGTTAAATGTACTCCTTATGTAAGAGTAGGCCTTCGGAGAATAAAAATGAAGTGTTAGGGCAAATGTGCGGAGCTCTCGTGAATATTCCTTGCCTTTACTAATCAATCTCTTAATGAGAGCTGCTGCAGAAACTCCGTACGATTCTAGAAGGTCAACTTACTCATCAGTAATTAATCTCTTTTCTTTCAACTCGTTGAGTACTTGTGACATCTTTTCAACTTTCTTTTTCAAACGCCAACGTGTTGCGTAGAGCGCATTGCATCGCAATCAGCGACGTTTAGCTATGTCTTTCAATCGAATAATTTCCTTTTTCAATTTCCATTTTCTTGGTGTATCGCCTACATTTGGGAGAAGTGGACATACGTCTGTAGGCACTCCTGAATCGATATGCATATCGTCTGAAGTAGATGGCTCATGTTGTGCGAAAGGTACACAGTTACTTTGCCTGAATTAAATGACGCTGCTTCCGTCCAATTATGTTCAGGTGTTGATGGACCAAGTAAAAGCGATGGGATACTTATTATTATGCGCAGTCCTTTTTTCGTTTCATAGAAATTGGAATCCAGAAAGTGTACTGAACAAACTTTATTCCATATGTTTGGTTCCCAATTTGATTGTTTTAAAGTGATAATCCACTTGTTCGTCAAGTTTTGGTCTTTCGGAAAGCTGAAAAAATATTTACATACACATTTTTTTTTAAATTTTGATATTTTTATTTTATTTTACTTCATTTTCTTCTTCTTCTTCATTAATTGATTTTGAAGAGTTTTGGTGTATACCGGGTGTTAGTGAAACGCTCCCGAAAACGAAGACAGATGATAGTACTAACGATACCTTTGATGATGGGTCAGAAAGAAAATCGATCCCGAGGGAAAAAAAATCATCTTTTAGTACAGCTAAATTAAACGATAATTTCATTTAAAAAATCATGAAAATACTTAAACATAAAACTAACAGTGTAATTTAAATCAGCTGACTAAAGTCAATAATCGCGCGGACGCTGAATGCGCGCGGCCCGCAGCTAGCGATCGTACCAATACCTAATAATTTACAATACTTGTCTAAATACCTAACTTATCTACTTAACCTACTATTTTGCCACTGTGCTTGTCTTCACGTAGCCACTTTAATTCAATTCACAGGTTAAATAAACCAAATAACTGGTTCGATTCCCCGCTAATGAAAAAATACTTAAATAAAATATTAACAAGGTTAGTCATGCTTTTTATCCATTGTGTAGGTATGTTTATTATTCTGATGTATTCAGTTATGTACCTATTCAGATCAGTTCAGTACTAAGTTATTTAAAAAATTAGGTATTAAACAGCTTACCGATCTATGCGATCTGGCCTTATGAGATTCTCCAAGGCACATTAATATGTTGCCGTATTCACGAGCAGTATAAAAGTATGCGTTAGGCATTATTAAAACAAAACAAGAAACACAAAACGTAACAACAAGAATAATAACAATTAATAACAACAAGAATTTAATAACCAAAACGATTGTCGCTCACGCGCACGTGGTAGCACACGGAACTGGCTCAAAAACTAAAATTAATAACCAATCCCGCCAAAACAAAATGCCTACCGCTAAGTGCGTGCGTCCTACCGTCCTTGCGGTAAGCACTTTGATCGTTTCCACAGATCGTTAAACCGTTACGACATTGCCAACTTTAATTTTATAAGTTTAGTTATCCCTACGACTAGTCTTCATATTATGGAATTTAGAAGTTATAGTTGTCATTTTTTAATACAATTAGACAATCAATTGTACCCTGACGCAACAAGCAGTTCGTTTTTGATATTGAAATTAATAAACGTACCTAATTGGGTTCTTACTTACACAATTATAAACACTATTTCATCGTTATCTTCGATTTTGTACAAGAAAATAGAAATGAAATGGTACTGAATAATTTAATAGTTAAAATCAATTGCAATTATGATCGACAGTTAATTAATCTATCAGAATTAATCTAAAAAATTATTCTTTTACTTTATTTTAATTATCTTTCCGTTATTAATCCGTCCAATACTTTGAATTTAAAAGAGGTACGTCAAACTATTAAAAATACTTGCAAGTTTTATCGTGATTGCCGCCTCTAATTCTTATATCGCCTGCAAACTTAGTAGGTAAATTTCGGTGCAACATGGCAGCGTTGCCAACACCAATTTGTCAAATTCTCCGAAAATCCATGTCAAATTCCCTAATTTAAGGACAAAACTTCAACAGATTCTCCACAAATTCCACTCAATTTTATTTTAAGAAATGAAACAATTTTCAAATAATTTTATGATTTATTTTTTTAACTAACATTTTTTACCGAATTTTTTTCTCACTTTCCTTATTTTTGTAACAAGCATTTTACTCCATGGAGTATTTTCAATTCCTTCCTTGTTGCCATTAAAAGTACCACAGTATCTGCATTTATATGCATGCGATTCTCTGCTTTATAATTAAAAAATAAAGAAATGAAAAGCATTCATGTCAAATTCCTAATTTAAGGACAAAACTTCAACAGATTCCCCATAAATTCCCCTCAATTTTATTTTAAGAAATGAATCAATTTTCAACTAATTTTATAAGACTTACTTTTTAACTAACATTTTTTTTCTTTAAAATTAAAAATAAAGAAATGAAAAGCATTAAATTATATACAAAAGTTGCCGAAATAAATCCGAAAATTAAATGTGGTGCAATGAAGATAATTAAAAAAGGGAGATTCATAAGTAACCTAACAAAAATGTTAAGATAAGTATTTAGATTTCATGAAAAAAGGTTCTGAATAGGCCCGGACTATCGATTTTCATAATCCCCGCGTTTTCCCCGCATAATACCAATCCCCATAAAATCCCCAACGAACTTTAAATTCCCCGCAATTTGGGAATTCCCCACATTTTGGCAATGTTTAAATGTGTGCGCTGCCGCCGCCTAGCTGACGCGAGTCGGCCGGGCGGTGTGTAAAAGGGAAGGGTAGAGTGAGTAGTAATACCTAATGCATTGTTTCGTCAGTTTCGTACCGAGCTAGATAAAAGAGTTCGGCGTCCGCGCGAATATTGACCCTGGTCAGCTAATTTAAATTACACTGCTGGTATTATGTTTAAGTATTTTCATGATTTTTAATGAAATTATCGTTTCATTTAGCTACTTCGGGATGTCTTCGCAAAACAAAGTAAGCCATTTTTCCCGGTCGGCCTTTTGTAAATTTATTCTCCCTCTCATTTTGTTTCAAGAATATTTCCACAGTATCATAAACTTCTTCCGGGTGCATTGGAAACCCAAGTTTAGCTTTTGTTAAAATCCAGTCTGCTAGCTTGTTTTCTTCGTCGAAAGTTAGTTGTGTTAATGGACCCATTTTTCGTTGCCATGGTACTTTATTATTTAATTTATTACTTAACGTTGATTTGGGTATGTCGTATATTTTGCTGGCTTTATTAATAGACAAATCGTTATTTGTTATACGGGTAAGAGCCTCCTCTAACTGTTGTTGAGTATAACGGAATCTTGCGTATTTCTTTTTAGTAGATTCCATTATTTTTGAACTAAAAAAAAAAAGAGAAATTGAAGTTGAAGCGTCTGAATATTTTTTGTAACTAATTACTGAGATAAAACTAAATATCACTGCTTGAAATATAACAAAACATTAATAGTTTATTTATTCATTCATTGATTTTAAAACCAGTAAATGAACGTAGCAATAATACTATAGTTCATTCATTGGTTTTGAAAACCAGTAAATGAACGTAGCAATAATACTATAGTTCATTCATTAGATTTAAAACTAGTAAATGAACACTAGGGTGTTCGAATACTGGCCTAAAGGTAGACAATCAATAATTAAACCTTTCTACAAAAATAAACCAATTCTGAGAACAGAAACATGCAAAATTAGCCAAAAGTAACAAAACAGACCAGAACCAGTGAATGAACACTCGTTCATTTACTAGAACTTTCTCACTTTCATGATCTAGTAATCGAACACCCTTTATTTTTATTAAACACATGAAATTATAAACAAGTTGTTTTCTAATGAATAAAATAATCATTGTTCTATCTTATTATGCAGTTTCTTTACACTGTCACTCATATAACGTGAACAACGCTAATACCAAAATGCACTGTCTTACCTGAGTCCTAAATTCTCGCTCATACAATCACGAAACACAACACAACACGTCCACTTTAAGCAGTCGCCATTTTGTAACTACGGGTCGCTGGCAAATGTTTGTGTGACCAGTTTACGTAAAAAATTAGACCACTCGAAAAAAAATACAGTGTTTGGTAGAAATGTTTACTTTTCTTATTATATTGAAAAACTCACTTTTGTTCATTCACTGGGGGTGTTCATTCATTGGTGCACTTACCTATTTAGATTTCATGAAAAAGGTTCTGAATTGGCCCAGCTATCAATTTTCAAAATCCCGCGTTTTCCCGCATAATACCAATTCCCATAAAATCCCAACGAACTTTAAATTCCCCGCAATTTGGGAATTCCCCACATTTTGGCAATGTTTAAATGTGTGCGCTGCCGCCGCCTAGCTGACGCGAGTCGGCCGGGCGGTGTGTAAAAGGGAAGGGTAGAGTGAGTAGTAATACCTAATGCATTGTTTCGTCAGTTTCGTACCGAGCTAGATAAAAGAGTTCGGCGTCCGCGCGAATATTGACCCTGGTCAGCTAATTTAAATTACACTGCTGGTATTATGTTTAAGTATTTTCATTTTTTAATGAAATTATCGTTTCATTTAGCTGCACTAACATGATGGAGCGTAAATAAAGCTAATAAAACGTTGTGAAAAGATGATTTTTTTTTCTTCGGGATCGATTTTCTTTCTGACCCATCATCAAAGGTATCGTTAGTACTATCGTCTGTCTTCGTTTTCGGGAGCGTTTCACTAACACCCGGTATAACACGAAAAATTCTTCAAAATCAATTAAGCAGTTTAGACGTGATATCGTAACATTCCATACTTTACGTTTACGCTATAATAATTTCGCATTAAAATATTAGAAAGTATATCGTACAAATCACAAATCAAAATTATTTATAATAAATAAGATTTTGAGTATTAAAGTAACATAAATATAATATGTAGTTCTCCTAGGAAACATTTCAAAAAATATTTTAATTTAAATATTGATTACAGCGTTGGTCGCGTCACATCACTACAGTCTAGCGTGGGGACCGCGGTGCGCGGGCGGGCCTGTGCGTGCCCGCCTCCCACGTCTCCTTCAACCCTGCGATGCGTGATTTTTTTTCATAAAAATAAGTACAAAAATCGAATTACTTTTATGAAAAAAAAAATTGTTGACCCGCGGTAATCCGACAAACGTTTTGTAAGGCGGACTCGGATTACCTAATTTGTCGGACTATAGACTGCCACAGCCCCCTGGTAGTCCGGAACTTTTGAAAAAGAGTATCTTGTAATCCGACAAATTATATCAAATATAAGATAATAAAAAATTAAAAAATCATGTGCATACAATGAATGCCTAAACAGTAAATAATGAACGCCCGCTAGGCCGCTACCATAGTCACATTCAAACTAAGACAATACGCGTCAAGCAAAATTCTTGGTGGCGCAAACAAAACACCTCTCCCGTGGCGGATTTATAACGCGACTCGACTGTACTACTACTACTACATGTTATAGGCATGTCGGATTACAAGTGGTGCCGGATTAGGCAGGGGCCGGATTACCGGGGGTGCACTATTTCAGTTTTGTGTGTTTCCTAGTATCGTTTTTGCAAGATCGAACTGCACATTTGACCATTTTGATACGTAAATATGAAAAAATCTCTGGAGGAACGCACACTGCTAGCACTCAACCACGACTGCAAGCACTCGCGGTGGGAACGTCGTGTTGTTCTCACCGTACCTACTGTTCCCACTTCGTTGCGCGCGCTCTATACTACTGTAATTATATTATACTCTAAACCCACAACCATCGGGAAAGAAAGTTAGTTAAGTGGCAATTCTTGGGTTTTTCTGGTGTTTTGTTTGCTCTGTTAGCTGTCGTCAAAATCTCCCAAAAACTACGCAATGTGACGCATCAGCATATTGTGAAGAAGTTTAAAAAAAAAAGGATTTTTTTATTACTTGACACTGGCAAATGTATAACTGAACGATTCCATAACCAACGAAAATAAAATCAATAAGACTTGTCGGAGTTTTGGCGGGGACTTCACAGTTTGACGTCCTGAACTTGGTGGATGACTATTATATTTTGACACTTTAGTGAACTTGTTTAATATTGGCTGTTATAGCACAATTTTTAGGAATGTTTTGTTCCTCTAGTAAGAAATTTAAAAGGGGACATTAAACGTATGTACATTTAAATTTTTTTAGTACCTACGCATATGAGTACCAAGCCTCTAAAGATATCTTGAATATTTTAAAGGAGTCATTAATTTTAGTGGCGACTTGGGATCACAATCCTATTTCATTAAGTGGTTCATTAATTAATAAAGCCATGTGAAGGCTTCTATCACGAACATGATGTAACCAAAAATAGCTGTAGGCCGATTCTATAGTCTATAATAAGCAAATTTTTCTTATTCTTATAGATAATTCAGTATTTAAAAAATAACAGATGTAAAAAGTGGTTATAAAATTAAACAGTTACCCTTTAAAGACGGCTGATACGGCCGCAGGCCTAACAGCATACGAACGAAACGATAGAAACAAAATCGGGTAATATAGGTGTAATCTAAAACACTCTAGGAAAGGTGCATAACCATACAATTTCATTGTAAATAATTTCCCGTTTTAATTGTATTCTGTAAAATTGTGTATTGTGTCTGTTTTTCTCTTCGTTATACTACGAATATTATTTATTTAGATAGAAATTAAGACTGAATGTTTATTGTATCGATAAATGATTATACATTGCTAAATATATTTGTGTACCCGCCTAGGAAACACTATATCTTCTACATATTGGCATGTTATTTTAACAATTTTAATATTTTTTTAGAGTTTATACGTCGTCGTAAATTCATATATTTTTATCATAGATAGCTGCAGCTTAAGTAATTCATTCCTTACGAATTTCATGTAAATATTTTAAAAGATTACAAGAAAATTTTAGTTGCTACATTTTATGTGAAAGACTGACTTCGTTGGCAAGCTCAACAAATTAATCACCTAGACCAATTTTTGCCCCGAAGGGAAGAAAAATGATATTACGGGTCTTGTCGTAGGCCTAACCTTTGAGATTACTTCTTCTATTTACAATTTACATCTACGAAGTTGGTGTCCCCTATGCCCTATACCTATCCCGTTCCCACCTAAAATGCTTTATTGTTATCTGTCTTTGGCTACTAGCGGTGGATTGTGCTGAGGCATGAGGTCAGAGTGGGATCTATGCGATATGTCTAAAATACATATGTCGGTGGACTTGTTAGTTACGAGTACATTGATTTGGGTTCTAGTATGCTCAAAAAGTCGAATGAAATTAACTAGTTTTAAAAAGAAATTACACTAAATGAAACTTCTTGTTGTTTTAATAGGGTGTAACAATAAAGGTTATTAGTCATCAGAAAACAAAAAAGCGGCCACCATTTTGAAAACTCATGTTTCATGTTCGATCGTTATATTCGTCGTTAGAACTGAAAACAGTTTCCGTCTTCTCAAAAACTCTTGTTACTGGAACATTTGCTTTCAAAATCAATGTCCGGGGGTAGAGTTTTAGCGTAAACTTGACCGCCGGCGGATTGCTGCTCCTGTATTATTGTTTGAATAATGGTTTTGATACGTTATTATGGTGCGATTTTGTGTATTAAATGTATGCGAAACTATTCGTAGAAACGACAAAACAGGTGCTCCGATAGTGATGTAAATCCAAAATTATTATGTCTGTTTTGTGGTGCCTTGAGATACTATCGTCATAGGATTTCTGATGGCTCAAGCTGCCGTCAAAGCGCAATGTGATGAATATATTGTTAAAAAGTTTCTAAACAAATTATTATAAACGATAATTTTATAATACTTGACACTGGCAAAGTACAATCGTATGAAACCATTAGCCTAAAGCTTATGACACCTCCTTCCTTATCGTCGAGTGGCATGGGAAGTAGCGAGGAAAGGAGGCAGAGACGGAGTGCGGCAACAATAGTCGTCATGCCGCACGTCATGCTCCTCGTCATGTCCATCACTTCCTGTTTCGTCGGCTTTTTGGGCGCGAGTCAAAGGACTGACAATATAAGCGCGTCTGGCCGGCCACAAGTTATTAAATTTTTTGTCCGAAAAAGAAAAATCTAAAAAGAAATAACTCACAAATTCTTAGATTTTCTACGACGTTATACTCAAAGTTTTTTTGATCCTTATATTTTTCACTTTTCACTAGTCCGACTGAAGGTCGATTTCTGGTCGAAGCTGAAGCCGATTAATCGGCTATCGGCACAGCCTAAACCCAAAACCGAAGGCTTAATTACCCTAAGAAATTCAGTTTAAGATTTGCTTAATTAGTCATTAGATAAAATCATTTATTTTAAATGATTTTAAACCTTTTAAATTAAAGGTTTATATATTGACTGTATAATATAAAAAGGTAATTTTAATCATCTCTAGAAGTTGATCTGGAGATGATAAAAATTGCGTCGCCACGTCCATCGCGCTATCGTTTATTCGTAATAGTTGCTTTTCGGCGCTTGCTAAAATGGGCCGAATTTTTGGCCGAAGCCGAAGGATTCGCCGAAGGTGGCCGAAACCAAAGTCGAAGCCGCTAGCTGCCAAACAGCGTTAGAAAGAGACATCAGTAAATTATAATATGATAGGTGGGAACGAGATAGGTATAGGGCGTACACACGAACTTTATAAACGTAAATAGAAGAGATACTGAAAGGTCAGACCGTAGGCACTGAGCCGAAATAAGTTAATTATAGTAATCTCATAGATAGATTTTATTTTTGAAAATTAAAACTTTACTGTGTATATAAAAACGTTAGTTGTTGTGAATGTGAAACGTATTATCGTAGGTAAATTAGGTGTTGATATGTATTTTTTGTTACTGTCATTGATGTTAATTACACTCTAATATCGTTAAGTGTTAAGTCTTAAGGCACCAACTTGTACCATTTAACGATAATAAAGAATAAATAAAGATGATACTATGTGAGAGGTTTTTTTTTTAATATAGTACAGAAAATAGATAAGAAAATCGAATCGATAATAATTGATGCCCTATTAATAATAGGGTATTTGGTATCGAGCTGTCGATGACTTTGATACTATTGTAACATTAGTACCAATACTATGGATAGTATTGTGCTACAATAGTATTGATATCGTCAATTCAGCTTGTGTAATTTTACATAGACTTATGAAAAAGTCGTTGCTATAATTTTAAAATAATGATATGTTAAATTTTCTTACAATTTATACGAGAAGTAAACCATAAACATAAGTTCATCGGTACTACATCGATGGAAGCTAACAGATAGTCGATGGGCCCCGCCGGAAGCAATGATTGTTAATTTAAATTTTAAGTCTCCAATTACCACGTCGCCGTATATTATCGGCGTAAGAGAATTCACTACCACATATTGTATCTTGGGTGTCGTAAGAGGCAACAGAAATAAACTGAAACAAGAAATTGGCAGCAGCATCCTGATAAAAGTTTAAAATAACAAAACTACTGCGGTTGTCAACCCGCCTACCAAATATGGCACAATTACATAAACCTCCATATTATCTATGGAGAGATGGATGAATGATTTATCACAAGTTCGGAATAAAGGAAATCATCGAGAAAACCTGCGTGTCTGAGGAATAAAATATTTCGAGGACAGGGAGTCAGCCAACACGTACTGGCGCAGCGCGGCAGACTCATTGCTCCGTAATGAGCCTCTTAAGAAATAAGCGGAGGCGGAGACATTTCTCATACACAATAACGATAATGTTAGTGATTTAAAGTACACTATCGATTAATGAATAGTTGATTTTTCTGCAACGCTAATTCTTTACCCTAAAAATTTTCGCGGAATAACATAAGTGGCAAGTTGTCTTTACAACGAGAGAGGCCTAGGTCTGCTTGTAGCAAAAATGAACGATGATAATAATAATAACAACCCTTACCTATCTGGTGAAAGGTTCTTTCATCATTACAGCCCTTCACAAGTCCACTGTTGAACATAGGCCTCCCCCAAGGAATGCCACAAAGCACGGTCCCGAGCCACCTGCATCCATTGAGTTCCTGCATGTCTTACCAGGTCGTCACTCCATCTAGTGGGGGGACGCCCTACACTTCGCCTGCCGGTACGAGGCTGCCACTCGAGAACCTTTCTTCCCCATCGGTTGTCGGTTCTTCGAGCTATATGGCCGGCCCATTGCCACTTCAGCATACTAATTCTTTGGGCTATGTCGGTTACTCTGGTTCTACTGCGGATATCCTCGATTTTAAGTCTATCACGCAGAGAAATGCCGAGCATAGCCCCCTCCATAGCTCGCTGTGCGACATTGAGCTTCCTCATACGGCCAGCAGTGAAGGACCACGTCTCAGATCCATAGGTTATCACAGGCAACACGCACTGGTTGTACAATCTAGTTTTGAGGTATGTCTGACGAGAAGATGTGTCGTAATCTCCCGAACGCTGCCCAGCCGAGTTGAATCCGTCGATTGACCTCTCGGTCAAAGTTGGACTTACCTAGTCGGACTATTTGTCCCAGGTAAACATATTCGTCAACAACTTCGAGCATAGTACTTCCAACAACTACCGGCATAGGTGTGTAATGGACGTTAAACATGATTTTGTTTTGTCCATATTCATCTTAAGACCTATCCGTTGGGAGACACTATTGAGGTCATTGAGCATAGTGCTTAGGTCCTCCAGCGATTCTGCCATAAGGACTATATCGTCGGCAAATCGAAGGTGAGTGATGTACTCGCCTTTGACGTTAATACCGTATCCTTTCCAGTCCAGTAGCTTGAAAACGGCTTCCAATGCAGCGGTGAAGAATTTCGGGGATATTACGTCACCCTGTCTTACACCTCTCTGCAGTTGGATAGATTTCGTACTCAGGTTCTGTACTAGAATAGCCATCGTAACCCTAATGTACAAACACTTCAGCACTTCGATATACCGACAGTCTACTTGGCACCGCTGAATGGACTGCAGCACCGCCCAAATTTTGACGGAATCAAAGGCTTTCTAATAGTCTACATACGCAAGACAAAGTGGCAGATTGTACTCTTCGGTCTTCTGTACAATTTGCCGAAGGGTATGTATGTGTTCTATGGTGCTAAAGCCTTTTCGGAAACCGGCTTGTTCGGGAGGCTGGAAGTCGTCGAGTCTGCATGCTAGACGATTCTTAATGACTCTCGAAAACAGCACGTAGACGCGGCTCAGAAGGGAAATCGGTCTGTAGTTCTTCAAGAGAGCGTTGTCGCCTTTCTTGAAGAACAAGACCACCGCACTTCTGCTCCACGCCTCCGGTGTAATGCCACCATGGAGGACGGAAGTAAAGAGCTTCTGAAGGACTTCAAGTACCGGTTTTCCACCCGCTTTCAGAAGCTCCGCTGTAATTCCATCCTCGCCCGGGGACTTGCCGTTTTTAAGGTGCTGGACAGCCATTCTAATCTCGCTCAGACTGACGTCCGGGATATCATCGGAATAGTATCGGATAAGAGAAAGGTTCTTACTACATCTTTTTCTGAAATGATCAACATGTTTCCAATTAGTAATTTGGAACACATTTGTTATGACTATGTAAAAAACTAGATAGAGTGACGACCTGCAGGAAGTCAACAGATGCAGGTGGCTCAGGACCGTGTTTTGTGGCATTCCTTGGAGGAGGCCTATGTTCAGCAGTGGACTTGTGAAGGGCTCTAAGGATGATGACCAATAGATCGGGGATCAAGCGATGTCAAGGTAAGAACCCATCATCATCACGTTCAATTGGCCTGGTTCAAATTAATTTATAGGTTTAACTGGTATGTTTTGTAGTTGTTGTATAAGTTGGATCTCTTGCAAATGAAATGTATTTCGTATCCTTCGACCAAATATCATTTCATCAGGGGAATGATTTGTGGAATGTTAGGACTACATAGGCGTCCGTGCAACTCTATGGTTTTGTCTGAAGCGAACACTTATTTCTTAAGTACGTACAGCTTCTTCGGCTTGACCATTGCTTTGCATTGGCGAAATAAACGCGAGTACAACTCTGCGTGTTGTGGAGTCAACCATACAGCTCCACATCTCCCGTTTGGACAAAAGTACGTCGGGAGAAGACGTCCTGCATTTCGTAGAAGAACAAAGCCGATGCCGCATTGAAGATTCGATCTCTTTACATTTGCAGCGTCTGGAGTCTAATTGGTCAACGAACTTCAAATCCTACGTACTCCAGGTTCCTGCAAAACACAAAGAGACATTCCTCGCTCCCGATTTCTGACCCTCTGGGTTTCTCTGATACAGGGACGCGCCAAAGAAGAAAGTTCCCTAAATAGTGTTATGTCTATATTTTATATATATTTTTAGGTTAACGTATATACCTATTGCTATGCGTCAATGTTCTTAATTTTGAAGTCCTTGATGCCTGAAATAAAGTAATTGTATTGTATTGCTTCTTTATTTGTTATTGTTAATTCTGATTTACAAACTGCTTGTCTGACAAATAAAGAAAATATTTGGAAGGCATGTAGAGTAAACCAACACGCCTTGGGACAGCACGGTGGACACTTCTTTGCCTTAAAACCCTTAGGTACAGTAATAAAAGGAGGCCTGTGCCCAGGAGTGGGTCGTATATGCTATGCTGTAGGTACGCTGTAACTTTGACTGCTACTTGTAAGCAGCAAGGGTCGGAAACCGGTAAAATTTTCAAACCGGTTTGGCTTGCAAGTACATGTGAACGAAATATTAAGGTTTCGTTCCAACGTAACCTTAATTTAACCGGTATTTTCAAATAAAGTTCCCATTGTGGTTAGTGTTCATTAACCGTTATTGAACACTATTTTTTCGTTCTTTAGATTTAAGGCAAGGCGGGGATAGGGGAATCCACCGACCCGCGCGCCGCCGCGCCACACACGCCAGTGGCAGCGGCAGATAGCTACAAAAATCACGTCGCACAGACAATTATATTACTTTTCTTAGTGTATAGGTATTTTATCTAGTGAAGAATTGGAAACCAGTGTTAAAATGGGTAAATATGCATATAAATAATCTTTATTCGTTGTTAATTTTACGTAACTCCTCAAATAGTTGGTTAATCGTTAGTTCTTGCAGCACATTGATTATTGCAAATTGATGGTATACTCTTTTTTTGCAGATAATAACTGTGACATAGTATTTCAACAAAATAGTCAACCATTCTTTACAGAAATTGAAGATTTAGAAGCAGACCCTAAAAATGAAGGTAAGATATAATGTTTTATTTGTCATATTCAAGTTTTAGTATTTTGTATTTTACGTTGATGTGCGTTTTTGTTAATTTACATATAACACACGACCTGTGTGCCAAATTTCATAACGCTAGGACAATTGGAAGTGGCCTAAAGGTTTTGATTACCGGTCAGTGAGTGAGTCAGTCAGTCAGTCAGTGCCAAAATTAGCTATTTTCACAGGGTCATATTTCAGGGTCTGGTCTGGGTTTGACTGAAGTTATATCTATGAAATTTGGCATACTGCTTTAGTACTAGTTTATGATTACGTAGGTACAATTTTATCTCCGTACTTGCAATAGGCAGTGAGCTACAGGGGGGTCAAAAGTTGGTCGAAACGTTTCGTGTAATAGTGCTTAACTTGGCCTGCGCACTGACCGTGCGCTTAGATTTATTCCATGTTCTAGACTGGAATTTTAGAAACGTAGCTTTTTTAAAAATACTTGTTTAAAATAGTGTGCGAAATTTTTATATGACTATGATGGTTTGGTGTTAATAGTTACTTGTGTTGTGTTGTGGCATAGTTAAAATAAAATAAAATTTGCTTGAATAATTTTTTTATTTCCAGATAATTCACATGAAGAACACAATGAATCGCAGTCATTGCTATCTATTAAGCAAGAACATGGTATGATTAAAGAAAAATATGAAAAACAATTTAATGATAAAAATGAACCTAAATTTAGAAATCAAATCGACGAAAAATTGGCGTGCCATACTGAAAATCAAAAGAATTCTGTTAATATACAAAACTGTCGAGATTGCGATTTAGGAAACATCAGTAATGATAGAAGAAACATTCATTTTGGTAATTTTTTGATACAAGAATTAGAATATTTACCATTTTGTCTGCGCTCTGAGGCTTACACGTATATATTGAGATATTTAGAAATGTTAAAGAATAACCACCAAACTAAACAGAACAACTAGAGATTTGTGCAAACATTTTTTTTTAATAATTGTCAGTTATCGATTGTATAATTTATGATTAATAAGATTTTAAGTACCTATTAGGTACCTAATATCTAAAGATTGATTTATCACTAAATTAAAGTATAATTTAAAAATGGAAAAATTAAAATTAAACTTATAATAGTAACTAATAGACTACAAGCCCATGGGAAAAAAAACATGTGAAATGAACCAACGTGAATTTCGCTTAGAAGGATTTTACTATATCAATAAATAACTCTGAGCACTATGCCGTCATTTCTTTGTTGAGTTCTTGTTTAACTCCTCATTTGTACCTGAGAATTCCATTTACTCGCGTAGGCACTCACCTGTACCGCTCAGAAATGACGGCATTGTGCTCAGAGTTATTTTTTGATATAGTAAAAGCCTTCTAAGCGAAATTCACGTTGGTTCATTTCACATGTTTTTTTTCCCATGGGCTTGTAGTCTTATAACGGTTTGAGCAATAATCTTTCTGATTTTTAGCCATTGATCAGGCATTTATTTTCTATTAAACAATGTTAGGGCGTTTTGGTCACGTAACAACTTCAGTTAATACAATTATTTAACAATTTTTCAAAGACATGTTGTTGCAGAAGTTGCAACATTAGCATGTTGTTAGCGGAAAGTTGGTACTCTGCAAAGCGCTTAAACAACTTGAGTTGTTAAATTTTATTACCATCACTACTAATATATCATCAATAATGCTATCCTTTAAGGACATTCTGAGATTATTTACAACAAATTTCAAGGATGAAAATAATCTTTCTACACTCACTTGTGTCGGAGGAGTGGCTAAAGCTACATTTGACAACAAATAAAGCTGTGGGTTAGTAAGTTTTCTGTCTTCCCAATAAGTAAGTATATTTGTATTTGACGGCAATCTCTGTTGGTTTAAAAAAGATATTATACCATTAGAAAGCTGGAATCTTAGATCGTTGTCGATTCCTTGTTCGCTGTCACACGATCGTCTTTGGTTAAATTGAGATTCTAAAAAAATATCTACATCACTTGATGATGAAGTTGAAGGCCGAGGTTCATTAATCTGAGGTGTGGTAGGCCCTGTTGATGTTGATGATAACTGCTGTACTCTGTAATAGGTTCGTTTAAGATTATTCTGAGCGACTTCGTTTTGTTCATCAGTTAAAATTGCGTTTACTCTCGGATCTAAGTAAACAGCATTTAAAAAGCAATCATTTTCGAAAAGAGCTGCCTGCCTCTGTCTCATACAGATCCCCAATAATGAAGCAAATGGATTATTATTTTTTTCTATTTCGAGCATACATCAGATCCATGCTATGTAAAACAACCAAGGTTAATTGCTCCTGCTGCAGGGACTTTGAAAGTTTCCTACAAGGTACAAGACATTTCAATATATTTTCAATTTCGGTCCAGGTATCCTCTTGAATATTAGTTTGAAGCGGATTATTTTGACAAAAAATCTTTAAATTTAATAATCTTTCCAACATGTCGGTTGTGGAATCCCATCTCGTTGGGCAATCTATAATGGGCTGCAGAAAGTTATTTTCTCGCAACTGGAGCATAATTCGGCGTCCTCAAAGTTCTTACAATTGACTTCTACACTGATCAAGAAGGTCTACGTGCTCATTTAAGGCATCTCGAACGGCAAGTTGCAGCGTGTGTGCCGCACATCGAACTGCAGTGACTTTAGGGATAATCTCGGAGCTGACCAGGTCAAACTGTAAGTTGTCAATCAAGTTTTGATAATAGTCAGTATCGTCGACATCGGTCTCATCTTCGAGACTCTCAAAGATTTCTGGGGCTTCACGTACCCTCTCATCAATTTTTTTTACCATGCTCAGCATATTGGCTCCATTGTCAGTTGTGATTGAATATAACTGCTTAATTTCAATGCCAAAACGACTCAACATGAAAGTTACACAGTCTTTAAAACTCAGCCGTATTTCTTTGATGTAATTCCATTATGCCAACGTTTCGTAACACAATTTTGCCTTCACGTATGTATTGAATATTCAGCCCAAGAAATCGTCTCGATTTTAGAGATGCGACATCAACCTTTAATGCTATAAGTTTATTCTTTACCTCATCACAAATATTTTTTCGGACCATGTGGGCTTTTTCTTCAATGGATAATTTAATGCGTTTTATATTTATAGAGTTAATTGGGGTTCCAGACATACCTGGTATTAAGTTGAGTAATTTTGAAAAGCTTCGTCTTCTATAAGTGCAAAAGGTCTTCCATGTACCGCTACTAAATCAGTGCAGTTATCTATAACACTCAAGACGACATTTTGGTTGTCAGTTAAATTTGGATTCAATTTTCTTTGTCGCCGTGGTTAAGTTTTTGTATTTCTTCGTATTTTGACCGATGCTGATTATAAAATGACGTAGAAGATTGGCGCCATGGTGACCTAGAACACAAAATAACATAGTAAGTAATAAATTATATATTTTAAATAAATATCAATCATGATGTTACATACAGACAGCAAAACATCAGATTATAAGAACAGTCAGTTCATAAATTAATTAGGCTTCATATTTCGACGTATGGCTCATCATAACTACTTGACATTTTTTTCCAGTTTTATTTCACCTGATGTGGTGCTGCCTGCCTTCTATAGATCTTCATTCTAACATTTTTTTAAAGTTATAATGTGGTTTAAGATATGAGACGTTTCAACTATGTATGAAATACCTACAGGTGAGTATAGACACAGAGCATTTACTTGTAACAGAACAACGAGCCGCTCTATGATATGTTATAGTGTATCATCCTTCACGAACCAGACGTCGAGCCAGACGTCATGAAAATAGTTAAAATGAGTTAAGTTATTCTCATGGAAACGGGTCAAAAATGTCAAAATATGGAAAAAAAATGGACATTCCATACAAAATGAATCAACTGAAGCTAGCTAGAACGAGATATCGAGTTTTATTTCATACGTTCATCCATATTTCTATTGGGAAATTGTTCATACTAATAAGTAGGTATTTGTTAAAATAATAAATTAGTATAATTTAGTGATGAAGAGTTCTTTGGCTTACTATAATGGAAATATTATCAATGACTTACCTTTAATATTTGTCCACAATTACTCTCTTTACATTGTGAAGTTTTGTTCTCTTCGTTATAAATAAAATACTGATATATATTATTTCTTCGTTTCCTTCCCATGTTATTTCAGCACTAGAGACAGACACTTCAAATTATAAATAACTTATAATAATAATTAAGTTCCCCAAACGACATTCAACTAAATCTTTGTTTTTAATAAACTAACATTCCTATCGTCGAGAGCGCCTGAGTTGAATGAGGTGAGAGAAAAGTAGGCATGCGACAAACGCTGCGGCGCGCTCAAAGGCAAGTTGAAACAGGTTCAGACAAGTATACGCTTGACGAACGAGTTTCCGCCGATATCAAGCACCGCGGATCGTGATTCAAAAAACCGGTTTATTTTGTTTACAGAACAAAATGAATTCCGGTTTTGTTCTGAACATAACGTTAACACAAAACCGTTATTAACCTTTATTAACTGTTATTTTCAAACCGGTTCCGGGCCTGGTAAGCGGGGCTCGGAACCGGTTTAAAAAGAGCGGTTAATTTCGATTAATTACCGGTAAATATATCGCTCCTTCAATTACCGGTTAAACAAGTAACCGGTTTTAACGGTTAAGGTTACTTACGGTTTTGACACCCAAATTAACCGGTTAATTCCGTAAAACGTAAAAGTAATTATGAATGGGATAGGTAGATTCACGTTGTGAGGTGCTTATGCCGTGTCGCCGCATGCGGGTTTACTTATGGTCAATTATCTGCCTTTAAGCGACACGTTCTTTCACTCGCGATCAGTGTCTAGTGGGTTTGGCATTTACGAAAAACTTGAAAGTATTAGAGAAGTATTCGCGCAAAAAAGAGCCCGGTGGAAAGGCAGTTATTGTGTTTGGTTTATTCGTTAAGACCGGACTTATCTCATACGAAGAAAATAATTTATTTTTGTGTATCGGTTGTTTACTTATGATTACTTACTTACGAAGCCGACCTTTCTCTTTTTAACCGAGACTCAGGTGTCTTTAAGTGTCGCTTAAAAGCTGATACTTCATATCTCTCATAGACCTACCGGGGGTACAAATTAGAACACTCCTTTGGGTCCCGGGCTGGAGAGTTTGCGTATGCGTCAGAGAAGACATCTGTTTTCAACGCCTCGGCAGTCTTGAAGGTACGGACCTGTCCATCCTATGGCTGCGCGTAGACAGCGACGACCATCCCGTGTCTACGGGTGCCTATATAGGTCCATAGCGGTAATGCCGAAACAGACCGACTCATTGAACACGTCCAAATGGCTACAGATTCTTTGCTACAGCAGAGATCGTTATCCTTGGCGATTTTAACGCCCACCACGTCGAATGGCTCGGTTCACGTTTAACCGATCATTGGGGGGAGATCTGTTTATGACTTTGCCTTGGCATATGGTTTTACACAGCTGGTTACTTCGCCTACTCGGATTCCAGATGTGGAGGATTATGCACCTTCCCTGTTGGACCTTCTGCTGACTTCTCATCCGGACGGATATCAGATTTCTGAAGACTCTTGACTCCTAGGACCATTGTCTTGTCCGGAGTGTGGTGCCACTCACGCTCCCCTTGCAGTTGCATTCTGCAGGCTGCCACCGTGTTTGGCATTACAGGTCGGCGGATTGGGACGGAATGCGGTCTTTCTTTGCATCCTACCCTTGGCTGCGGCTTTGCTTCTCGCTGGACACTTCCAGGGTTGTTGCTGATTCTGTTGCTGATGTGGTACTTCAGGATATGGAACTTTTTATTCCAACTTCTGTGGTGCCCATCGGAGGCAGATCTCAGCCATGGTTTGGTCGCTCCTGTAAAATACTATTCCTATGGGCTTCCCGAGAAATTGTGCAATTAGATCAACAGTTTCCTTGCTGATCGGAGCATCAAGGTTGTGCAATAGACGGTGCATGCTCTGATTATAAGCCTATTAAGGCTGATGTTCCACAAGGCTGCGTGCTATGATCAAAGCTATTTCTTCTGCATATAAATGATATGTTGCAAACTGGTAACTTTCATTGCTATGTGGACGACAGCACTGGTGCTTTATATTCAAGCCGTGCCAATATTTCTCAGGAAAACGTCGCTGAGTACCAGAACAAACTTATGTCTGAAGTCGAGTCTGCGCGTTTATCCCTAAAAAGAACCCCTTTGTCGTAACTTCACAGTTTCAAGGCACTCCCTTGCTGCCTTAGCTAACATCGGAATTGTCGGCGTCGACATATTGAATAATGTGCAGTTTCGTGGTCACTTGGAAGGGAAGGAAAATTGGCCTCTATAAAGCTTGACGTGCTCAGAAGAGCGGGGCAGTATTTCACCCCAGTGCCAGCTCCTTCCATTTGACCGCATCCAGCGCAGAGCGGTTCGAATCGTTGACGTCCCAGTTCTTTCTGATCGGCTCGATTCACTGGCACTGCGTAGGGATGTTGCATCCCTTCGCATTTTCTATCACATCTACCACAGGGAGTACTCTGAGGTTCGGATAATTCCAGCCGCCATATTTCATGAACGCACATTGCGTCAAAATTCACAATACCATCCTTTCCATCTGGATGCTTGACGGTCCACCACTCTGCGTTTTACTAGGAGTTTTCTTCCTTTTTTTATAGGATAGGGTGACAAACAAGCACACAGTCTACCTGATGGTAAGTGGTTGCTGTGGCCCTTAGACATC
This sequence comes from Parnassius orleans, assembly GCA_029286625.1. Taxonomy (NCBI): domain Eukaryota; kingdom Metazoa; phylum Arthropoda; class Insecta; order Lepidoptera; family Papilionidae; genus Parnassius; species Parnassius orleans. The sequence continues at coordinate 7,529,228 of JAGSMP010000018.1, forward strand.
TACACATATCCTCGTTTGCGAATCAAAATGCAGATGCGTTGTCACCCGTGAGAACTAAGATGGAATGCCTCTCTTCCAGTAAAAAGGGTCTCCGGTTCTTTAAACTCAACATACGAAACACAGCAGTGTTAAGCTGCTATTTTACGCTAATATTCTGTGAGAGCGTGGTCCTTCCCCGGTCGGTGGTATCCGACCCATTCGTGCTACAGCTATACTACTAATATAGCTGCCGCATGGCTCTACCACGTATAAAACTAATAATTCCTTGTTCAACTTCTCTGTGGAATTGTTTACCACCGGCGATTTTTTCGGACCGATACGACCTAGGGACCTTCAAGAAAAGAGCTTACTCCTTTCTAAAAGGCCGGCAACGCACCCAACTTTCATAATATGTATTTAGTAAAAATCTGTTATTTTGACATTATAAACAGATACTTCAATTTCATTTATTTAAATAGATTTAATTCCAAATTCCAAAGCGATCACTATATTATTTTGATCTTGAGGCGTGAGAAAACTTGGTTGCACTTTTAATCATTCTCTTTTATAATTCAATACAAGATCGTAAATATCAATGTGATTTATACTGTTGAGTATCTAGTTAATTGGGAGTTATTAATAATTACTGTTAGTAAATGACAGGAATTTTTAGTATATGTATTTGGTGACAGTCGACAGCAAAATATAACCGATTTTATTCAAAATGATTTGTTAAATTCAAATTATTATCTTTCTTTATTAACTTCTGTATCAGTAAAGTCAATTTCTTCTATGTGGTTACCTTCTACTGTATTTTAAAAAAACTAATATTTTTAGTAGCATCTTGTACGTATACAACATGGTAAGATATGCTTCAGTTCCTCATTAATGAGATGTGAAAAATGGTAATTTCTTTTATCCTGTTCGACTTTAGAGTTCTCTGAACATGACAAATAATTTTTTTATCGTGTAAAGACACGACTTCTAATTAAACTTTATTTACCTAAGAAGTGGTAATTATTAGTTTTTGCAAAGACAGAAATAGAAATTGGTTCCAATCACGAGCTTCTAAATCTAAAAAATCTGGTGATCTGCCTCACTTCAGTCCTAAAAAGAACAAATACTATAATATATAATTTCATCAACTTTAAAAAAATCGTGTTTTCTGTTAAGAAAGTTCGTCATTTATTGCGATATATTACTAAAACTAAAGGCATTGAATTAAAAATGCAAAGCGTAATTTTAGTAGAAAACTTTCAATATAATTAAAGTCAATATAAATATATAAGGTGAAATTAAACAATATATCGAAACTTAATTTTAAAGTGGAGATAACGCATAATTAATTGTAACAAAACTTACCTCTGTTATTTATAATACGGTTCTTGCTGAAAGATGAAAAAATATCAGGGATGTCGTATTAGGGAAGTCGCGTTGATGCAATGAATATATCGTACGTGCGTCTAAAAACTTCGTGAATTAGACAGAGCGCAGCCGTACAAAGTTGGATACAAGCGGGGTAAGGGAGAGGGCGGGGGCATTACAAAGCTTGGTTTTTTACCGGTTAATTGTTACTCCTAAACCTAAATTTGTGAAAAACCGGTATTCCGCAAAAACCGGTTTTGGGGTCAATGACCGAAACCTGTTTAGAATTTGAACCGGTTTCCGAGCCCTGCTTGTAAGTAGTTTCAATAAGTTTACGGAATTCATGTGACGTAAATTATGGTCTATTGTCTCTTCTTCTTACTCCAAATATCAAGTTATTTGGAGTCGCTATGGCATGTCTTCTTCTTCCATTCTCCTGTATCATCCATCATATCCTCATTCACTCCATTTCTAAATGTTTAAGCATAATATCATCCCTCAAGCAGTCCTTTTTTAAAGAAAGCCTACTCTCACCACTCTTACCCACTTTTATATCCAACATTCTTCTTAAAGGTCCTGCAAAGTCAATATAGATACAGAAACAGAAACTTTTTTATTCAATATAGATTATAAATAATACTTATTGAAAGTCACTCTTTTGTTTAATTACCACTGGTTCGAAGAAAAACCTCTGTCCTGGGAAGAACCAGCAAGAAACCCAGCGGGACTTTTTTTTATGATATTTTTTTGAATGTGGGTAAAGTTATGTTTTTTTGTAAATTCTACAATGTCTATGTCAATATTAAGTCAGTAAACATGTAAACGTGTATTAAACTCCGCAATGTCCATCACGTAATATTTGTAATATTTGTTTCTGTAATCGAATCATCGAACACAGGAGAGTAACTTTTATTACCGTCTCAAAAGCATGCAAGGAAAGTATGTATTATTATTGAGGGCATTTTAAACAAATATAATATGAATGATACAGGTAGAATGCATTTCGCGCAATGTGTTCTACTATTGTTACGCTGAGACAGCGCGATTTACCATTTAGAGCTTTATCACTTCTTACCATCAGGTGGGATTGTGGTCAAACACTGGCTTATAATAATTAAAATACGACGAATTAAATCGTTTTCTCATGTTAGGCTGCTGATATAATTCTCGATGCTGATAATTCTTTGAAATAAAAAGCAACTATTTTTCAAAATCTTTATTCAATTAACTTTCCGACATTTTTTAGTAATGTTAAAAATATAAAGTTATAGGCTTGGTAGCGAAGAAATACTAAACTAATAAAATATCGAATTACGTTAAATATTATGTGTCATAACAATGTGTTCCACCAGTTTGGTCTCTGCCTAAAATAACAATTCACATTGAGTTTTAAAAGTAGTCAACTGGGTGAAACCGCGACGGACGTGAGAAGGAATTCGCGCGCAATAGTTGTTTTAGCGAGTATGAATGTGTTCAAACTGAATTAAGACAAAACTTACACGGGTCGTCGTTGATTAGAATCAAAGACTTTTAAGTATATATATTTAAATCTCATTGATTAAAATGATTATTATATTTTATTTAAAAAAGATGAAGATATCTTTGAGTGGAAGCATCCACTCAAAGATTTTATTCGATGTTATGGCGTTGTTTTACATACATAAATTGCGCATGGATATACATTCAGACCCGTAACAATTATTTAGGCCTTTCAATTGCTTGTTCCGAGCGGGATTCTAGTTTACGGGCAACGTGTCGCAGCCAAACGCTAAGTCACTGCTTACCAAGCCATCAAGGTATGTGTTTGTATTGTTTGCCACGATTACACTGAAATCACTTTTGCAATCGTTATTGCTAAGACATTTCTTCGACGTCCAGATATGTATTTTCAAGAAACTGTATCATTTAAACGCGTCAACTTGAGAGACACAAAAAAATAAAACAAATTGTACAAAATCGTGTTCCGCATTCTAGGTTTTTAACGACTCAGCTGGATTACTCCTTTATTAATAGTGACCTCAAGAAACTATTTTTTAACCATTCTAAAACCAATGCTTGACTACTATCACACCTGATGGTGACTGGTGATGCAGCCGAAGATGGTAAAGCGCACCAACTTAGCTTTACAAATGCCTATTTACTCTTGCCTTGAAAACACACCGACGTTGTAGTCGGATAAAAAGACAGAGGCAAATTATTCCACTCCTTATTTTATAGGAATATAAACTTTATGATGACTTACATTTTTATATATTGGGATTAATACAAATAATTAATACACAAAATAGCGTATTACGTTTTTAATTCGGGTAACATCCATTTAATTACACTGAAATATAACTTATTAGGTTAGGGACCAGTTTAAATGCCATGTGCGCTTAAATTAAAAATCAGCTCATAACTATTTTAGAGTGTATAAGAAAGTAGATCTTACAGTATTTTAATAATACAGATAATATTATCATATTACAAATTGTAGTGTATTCATATTTAGAAAAAAATCTTGGTTCTAAAATTTTATAATGACATCGCGCTGAATCGTCCCAATGATTGATCACATAACTTTAATCAGAGAGCGTAAGTGCAAAGTTGGCTAAAATAGAGTAACAGTGGTAGAGTCACGCTGCAGCTATATTGGTCTCACAGACTACCACGCTCTCACAGAATACCAGCGTAAAATAGCAGCTTAACGTTGCTATTTCTTACGGTGAGTGTAGAGAACCGGAGACCCCCTTTACCACTAATTTTGTGTGTTGTGATTATGATTGTATCGACGGTATGTCAACTGACCACTAGCCCGGGTTATTTCTAGAGTGGCTTTAGAAACCCACGCATCCAAATAAGACTTAATAAAAACGCTTTGCGCGATAATTCTTACCACTACTTAGATGCTACGGTAATAATGGACACGTCAGAGTATAATTTTAAAATACAACTACTTAGATATTATAACATTTATGACACAACAAATACAATTAACTTTACTTATTTTATCGCGTTTGATTTTACGTTACGGTTTTTATGGTCATGGTTATGTGATTTTAAAGTTCCGGTATCATAATTTTAGAACTCGCTGTACTGATTTCGAAACATCAAAATCATAAAATAGTAGTAAAATTAAGCGCAATAAAATCCGTATTCTTTTTATTCAATTTGTAGTATTCTCGTAAATATAAGAAGTCAATATAATTATGACACGATACAATAAGGTCACAGTTTTATATACGTATAATTGTTCAATAAACTAACCATCGATTCGATGAACGAACTAAAACAAAACAACATAGAAATTGACTAGTGAGGCAATAAATTACATTTACCCATGCATGCAGACCCTGTCGTAATCTTAAAATTAATTATACAACATTATGCATTTCGTTATATGGCACATATGTAAATCCAAATCTAAACTATAAATATAACCTTATGAAATATGTTGGACAAACCAGTAATTTTTGTAACAGTACATCATTAATGGAAATAAAAGTTTATTATGATCATTTTATTTTAGGAAATAACTTTGTAAGTGAATAATTTTAAAGTAATATATATATATATATATATACATTTAATAATAGATCTTTACCTATGAAATTGCCGTTCTGTAGTATGCCATTTCAAATCAAAATAATTTTTTTCAAAATAAGTCATTGTATGTTATCGTCATCATGGATACGTTAAAAATTTGAGTAATTATGGAATATGAGTACCGTCGTGGCAGTAAAGCGGCACAAGCGGCACGCAACGTCAATGACGTTTACGGAGCGAATACTACAAACGAACGCACCACCTGTTATTTATTTGCCTGCTTCCGTTCTGGAAATTACGACCTAAAAAATGAGCCCCATGGTCGTCCGAAAACTTTGATAGACAATGACGAATTAAAGGCGATTGTGGAAGTTGATGAATTAGCAGCAGCTTTCGACGTTAGCATCAAAACAATATTGGTCCATTTGCGTCAAATTGGCAAGTTAAGAAACCTTGACAAATGGGTGCCCCACGAACTAAATGATCGCCAGGGCGAAGTACGCGTCGAGATGTGCCTTGCACTGCTCAACTCAACATAAACGAAGGAATTTTGAACCGCATTGTTACCTGCGACGAAAAATGGATTCCGTTTGATAATCGCAAGCGCTTGGCAAGTTGATTGGATCCTGGTTCAGCACCTATAATGCCCTAAATGAAAACTTACCCCCAGAAAAGTGATGATCACTGTTTGGTGGTCTAACGCCGGTGTGATTCATCACAGCTTCTTACCAAACGGAATGAGCATTACTGCAGATATATACTGTGAAGAACTGAACACAATGATGGAAACCTCGCACGTCTCCAACCAGCTTTGGTCAATCGCTCGTTCCCGCTGCTCCTGCACGACAACGCGCGACCTCATACTGCACAACAGACGGTCTCGTAGTTACAAGAGCTGGGGTTGGAAGCTCTCCGTCATACGCCGTACTCACCAGACTTTGTGCCTACAGACTTCTACTTTTACCAGAATTTCGATAACATTTTGGCGGGAAAAAAATTCAATACCCGAGAGGCAGCACAAAATACCTTTAAAGAATTTGTTGCCTCCCGTCTAGCTGATTTTTTTAAGAAAGGCGTCAATAAACTGCCACTGCGTTGGCAAACAAGCATCGATTGCATGGGTGATTACTTTGATTAATAGAAATAAGAAATATAGAAAAAAAAAGCGTTAACTTATTTCATAAAAAACGGCAGTTTCATAGGTAGAGACCTAATATATGTACCTATTACAAAGAGATCGTTTTATCGATAAAAGTGTTCACAAAAACTATAATTTTAAAACAAATAATTATTAACCGCTCTGATCCGTCCAATTACAGGCCTATCGCCATCACCTCCTTGTTCTCGAAAATAATGGTGTCCATTATTAACTGCCAGCTCATGCGGTACCTTGAGGAGCACCAGCTGATTAGTGACCGCCGGTACGGTTTCCGTCGGGGTAGCTCAGCTAGTAATCTTCTTGTTTACCTTACACATAGATGGGCGCAGGCGATCGAGTCCAAGGGGGAGGCATTGGCCGTTAGTTTGGACATAGCGAAGGCCTTCGATCGGGTCTGGCACAAAGCGCTTCTTTCGAAGCTTCCTTCCTATGGGCTTCCCGAGAAATTGTGCAATTGTTTCACCAGTTTTCTGGCTGATCGGAACATCAAGGTCGTAATAGACGGTGCATGCTCCGATTACAAGCCTATTAACGCTGGTGTTCCACAAGGCTGCGTGCTATCACCAACGCTGTTTCTTCTGCATATCAATGATATGTTGCAAACCGGTAACATTCATTGCTATGCGGATGACAGCACTGGTGATGCTCTATACACCAGCCGTGCCAATATTTCTCGGGAAAACGTCGCTGAGTACCGGAACAAACTTGTGTCTGAAGTCGAGTCTTTGCTGAACAAAGTCTCGGATTGGGGGCGACTAAATCTAGTCCAGTTTAATCCTCAGAAGACACAAGTTTGCGCGTTTACCGCTAAAAAGAACCCCTTTGTCGTATTTCCTCAGTTTCAAGGCACACCCTTGTTGCCTCAGCCAGTATCGGAATCCTCGGCGTCGACATATCGAGTGACGTGCAGTTTCGTGGTCACTTGGAAGAGAAAGCCAAATTGGTATCTAAAAAGCTTGGCGTGCTCAGCAGAGCGGGACAGTATTTCATGCCGGCACACCGCCTGCAACTTTACAAGGCGCAGGTTCGGCCTCACATGGAATACTGTTCCCATCTCTGGGCTGGGGCTCCTCAGTGCCAGCTCCTTCCACTTGATTGCATCCAGCGCAGAGGGGTTCGAATCGTCGACGACCGAGTCCTTTCCGATCGGCTCGATTCACTGGCGCTGCGAAGAGAAGTTGCATCTCTTTGCGTATTTCATCGCATCTACCACCCATACCATGCTCGCGATACCACCCATACCATCTGGATGATTGACGGTCCACCACTGTGCGATTTAGAAGATGTTTTCTTCCTCGCACAACTTCCTTGTGGAATCGATTACCACTAGCGATTTTTCCGGATCGGTACGACTTAGGGACCTTCAAGAAAAGAGCCTACTCCTTTTTAAAAGACCGGCAACGCATCTGCAATTCCCCTGGTGTTGCAGTTGTTCATGGGCGGCGGTAGTCACTTACCATCAGGTGAGCCGCATGCTCGTTTGCTCCTATAAAAAAAATAAAATAAAATTACAATTTAAATACTCTGGGGTTTTTAAAAATTTTACAATGAACTGTAACAAAAATACCATAAATTTAGCACCATGAAGCAGTAACACAATACCTTTGAGTAATAAATATATTGCAAGCAAATTATTTTAATTATTCGTGGGTTTGTTCCAGTTATCTAAAGCATTTACATTACAATTACACTGTTACCAAACGGACCACGGGTCTTATAAATAATTAGTAGCTAGCAATAATGACTTGAACGAATAATACATTTCTTTATTACGTAATTTTTAAAGTACTCCATCCTATAACATTAATAGTAAATTATTATCGGTTGCTAAGATCAACTAAAACTTTTCTAATGTTGTTCTCTTTTTAGCTTAGGTGATTTTAAGCATAAACCCGCAGTTCATTTAGTAACAATATATACATTCCAAAAGTAGATAAATGTTTGCACATAATATTTGTATATCAAAATGTTGTATTCTAAATATAAAACAATTTATAATAATCTTGTCACTACAGGAGAAAGCTATATATAAATTTTTCATATAAAAAATGTTTTAATTAAATGATAGAAACATTCCCGTTCTATCAACAGTTGACTTAAGTTAACTTTCAACAAATTCTCATCAAAACATATTACTTTGGTTTGCATATCAGAAACTAGATATAGATCAGACTTGTGAAATACTGTAAGTCATTGGCGTATATAGGTGACCAGATGGCCGGAACGACCCAAAATTATGATTATTAAAAATTAAGGTTCTTTTATTATTAATAAATAATTATATGCATTGTATTATACACGTTTCACGAAAAATTTAAAAAACATCCTTCGGCTTCATCGGCCATCAAGTTTAAGTACCAGGCCGCCACCGAAAAGTGAAATATGCCTAGAAGCGCCGATATTAGAAGTCGTACAGTTTGTAGTGCAATGGTAATTGATCGTATCGTAAAAAAATTACATTTTTGCATCTGACATGAGGTGACATCTTCTAAAATCTAAAAATCTTGTTGCTACAGTTAGCAAAAATTACTAATTCCCACAGTGAATTCAAATCTCCCAATGTAATCGATTGTCGAAAATGTATGGATTTGTCATTGGGGTTAGCAAAACAAACCATAAAGTTAATCCTAATACAAAGTTACTTCCTATAGCCAGTCGCTGCATAGAAGGGTAATAACGAATCTCACCGAAATTAGGAAAACCCATGTGGTTGCAGAACATGTGTGCGGCTAGAGGAGCAACGAAGTGACCTGAGAAACAAAAGTCATGCTTTAGGTATTGATAATGATACAGACAGACTACAGTTGTTATTACAGTTGTCCACAAATATAATGATAACTATAGGGAACCTAGTTTTCTTGTTACTTGATTTCTTTAATGTTTTATCAAAAGTCCACTTTTGAACATAAGCCCCCAATAAATTACCTCATTGAGAATCCTCCCTTCTTTTGCCATAGTTTGCCAGATTTCTTCATTTGCCATAGCTGCCACGCTTGGTAAGCGAGGTGGCAATCGCAGTTTTTTTTCATTATTTTGAGTCAGGAGAATGCAGCTGCCTATCACCTGTCTCATTCTACCTCTGTCGCCACTACGATACCCAAAGGATGATATGGCGTTTTAATCATAATATTACTTTAACATTATGATAAAAACTGCACGATTGCAGCGTAAGGTTAAGTTCATCACCCCGTTAAATCTCCGTCGTAAAATTGAACAAATGAAAATGGATAAAAATCAAGTGACGTCCAACAAATATATCCTGACTGCTGTTAAGAAAGAATGTCTTACTGCTAAAGTAGAGATCTCCAAAATGAAAGTAAAGAAATCTGTACATACCGGGTGTTTCTGAAACGCTCCCGAAAACGAAGACAGACGATAGTACTAAGGATACCTTTGATGATGGGTCACAAAGAAATTCGATCCCGAGGAAAAAAAAATTATCTTTTCACAACGTTTTATTAACTTTATTCACGCTCCATCATGTTAGTACGGCTAAATGAAACGATAATTCATAAAAAAAAAATATGAAAATACTTAAACATAAGACCAGAAGTGAAACTTAAAAGAAAATCAGCTGACAATAGGGTCAATATCCTCGCGGGCGCTGAACTCTTATCTAGATCGGTACGAAACAATGCATTAGGTATACTACTCACTCTATCCTTCCCTTTCACACACGTGCTGCTGCCGCCCGGCCGACTCGTGTCACCTCGCACTGTGGAATTTACACATGTCAGCGTTGCCAACATGTGGGGAATTCCCCAAATTGCGGGGAATTTAAAATTGGTTAGGGATTTTATGAGGATTGGTATTATGCAGGGTAAATGCAAGGATTTAGAAAATCGACAGCCAGGGCCAAGTCAGAACCTTTTTTCAAGAAATCTAAATACTTATCTTCACATTTTGTTAGGTTACTTATGAATATCGAATGACTCCCTTTTTTTAATTATCTTCATTGCACCACATTTAATTGTCGCATTTATTTCGGCAACTTTTGTGTATAATTTAATGTTTTTCATTTCTTTATTTTTTAATTTTAAAGAAAAAAAATGTTAGTTAAAAAGTAAATCTTATAAAATTTGTTGAAAATTGATTCATTTCTTAAAATAAAATTGAGGGGAATTTATGGGGAATCTGCTGAAGTTTTGTCCTTAAATTTTTTTTTTAATTTTTATTTTTTTTTTTAATTTTTATTTAAATTTGACATGAATTTTTGGGGAATTTGACAAATTGGTGTTGGCAACGCTGCCATGTTGCACCGAAATTTAGTTTGGCGGCGACAGAAGAATTAGAGGCGGCAATCACTATAAAACTTGCAAGTAATTTTTAATAATTTTGACGTACCTCTTTTTAAATTCAAAGTATTGGTCCGATTAAATACGGAAAGTCAATTAAAATAAAGTAAAAGTATTATTTTTTACATCAATTCTGATAGATTCATTAACTGTCGATCAAAATTGCAATTGATTTTAACTATTAAATTATTCAGTACCATTTCATTTCTATTTTCTTATACAAAATCAAATATAACGATGAAATAGTGTTTATAATCGTGTGAGTACCCAATTAGGTACGTTTATTAATTTCAATATAATTTTTGTAGTAAAGAACTGCTTGTTGCGTCAGGGTACAATTGATTGTGTAATTGTATTAAAAATGACAACCATAACTTTTAAAATCCATATGAAGACTAGTCGTAGGGATAACTAATCTTATAAATAAAATCAACGTTGGCAATGTCGTAACGGTTTAACGGTCTGTGGCAGAGCTCAGTGCTTCAAGGACTTTACGAATGCCTCGTGCGCATTTGTTTTAGCGGGATTGATTATTTTATTTTAGTTTTTGAGACAGTTTCGTGTTGACTGTTGACTATCACGTGCGCGTGAGCAATTTCAATTCAATTTATTACATTCTTGTTGTTATTGCTTGTTGTTACGTTTTGTTTTTCTTGTTTTGTTTTAATAATGCCTAACACTTAGGTACGTTTATAGTGCTCGTGAATACGGCAACATGTTAATGTGCCTTGGAGAATCTCATAAGGCCACTTAGGATTTAGATCGGTAAGCTGTTTCATACCCATTTTTTTTAAATAACTTAGTACTGAACTCATCTGAATAGGTACAGAACTGAATACATCAGAATAATAAACATACCTACACAAAAAAACATGACTCTAACCTTGTTAACATTTCATTTAAGTAATTTTTTACTAGCGGGGAATCGAACCAGGTATTTGGTTTATTTAACCTGTGAATAAAGTGGCTAGGTGGAGAAAAGCACAGTAGCAAAATAGTAGGTTAAGTAGATAAGTTAGGTATTTAGACAAGTGTTGTTAATTATTAGGTATTGTGGTACCATCGCTAGCTGCGAGCCACGCGAATTCGATGTCCGCGCGTTCATTGACTGCTGATTGTAATTCTACTGCTGGTTTTATGTTTAAGTATTTTCATGATTTTTTTTATGAATAATCGTTTCATTTAGCTGTACTAACATGATGGAGTATGAATAAAGTTAATAAAACGTTGTGAAAGGATGATTTTTTTTCCTCTGGATCGAATTTCTTTGTGACCCATCATCAAAGGTATCGTTAGTACTATCGTCTGTCTTCGTTTTCGCGAGCGTTTCTTTTTACTTTGCATGACATTCCTTTAAGAGATTTGTTCCTTGTTATAAAATCTACCTTGCTACTTTGCTATAAATCTTGATAAAATCTACAACGGGTTATGAGCTTATTTATTTTTTTAGTATTAAATTTAGAAGCTAATTTTCATAGCTCTGAAAAATCGTTGGTGATGGCAGATTCCACAAGGTAATGAGGAGCAAGGAAGAATTTTTTTCGAAAATCGCACGGCGGAAGACCACCAGGCATCCAGATATTGTGGATGATATCGAGAATTTTGGCAACAAGGGAAGTGCCCTGAAAATTAAGAAATATGACAAGAGTTATTTTTGCTATAAACGCGCAATCTTGTGTCTTCTGTGATTAAACTGAACAAAGACTCTACTTTGGACGAGTTTGTTCCGGTACTCGACGACGGGTTCCCCAGAAATAACGGCACGGTCGACGAAAAAGCGTCACAAGTGCTTTCACCTGCATGGCAATTAATGTTATACTAGTTTGCGACATTACGCAGAAGAAACATGGTAGGTGATAACACCCGAGTCCGAGCAAGCACCGGCAACTACGACCTCATGTTCTCCGATCTGCGAGATACCTGGTAGCCCAGTTGCATAATTCCTAATATAATAATAATATCTTCCCACAAGGAATACCACAAAGATTGTCCTAAGCTACCTGTATCAATTGACTTCCTGCATGTATTACCAAATTGCCACCAATTCAATGGGGGGCGTTTTACTCTCTGCTTACCAGTACGGGGTGGCCACTCGAGAACTTTTTCTCTAGATTGGTTGTCAGTTCTTTTTTCGTTAAAATGGCAGGCCTACTGCCCCTTTTGTCTTTGAAAATAGATACGAAATTTTCATATGGTTTCGAAAATCATGTATCAATAATACACGGGTGTTAATATACCATATTATATTATAAACAAAACTCATTGCGACGATATTTGATATCCGTTATTCTTATAAAAATTTGGTTCCCTCTTCAATAAGTCGATACTCGACACTTTATTTAAAGTAGTTTCAGACATCGAAGAATAAAAGTATCAATACCTACTATATACTATTGTGCTAGCCCCTAACTCAATGAAACAAACACAGGCAAGAATAAATATTGTTACGAGCTTGGGGTTCGATACAATTAAAAACTGCCGAATGAATTACCAAAATTGACACTTTAATTACAGAACACTAAATACAACTTAAAACTACACTTATATACTATAACAACTAACAAAACACAATTGTACTACTGATCACTTTAGTTCGCAGTTGTATCGCTTCGAAGTATTCGCTTGTATCGCCAATTCAACTCTGGCTCCGGTTGCGGTCTATACCGGCCTTATATAGAGCCTCAGATAGTTCCAGAATCTTCTACTGTAGAAACATCTAGAATGTTCGAGTACATACCGGTCCCGATTGACTAGGTGTCGATAGTTCTAGGAAGTTCCATGGAAATTTATAGAATGATCTTGACTCTCCTAGTTCTGCTACTCGATACTAGAGGGCGCTAGTGGTAACTAGTGTTGCCATGTACCAAGCTTTAATGGTGGCGCTCAACACTGCCCCCTCCTAAGACATGCTCGTCCTAAGCATTATCGGGCCCATAATAACGCGCCAGTCGATCCACATGGACGATTTTAGGAGTACCTCTTGCACCTTTTTGTATCCGATAGGTTTTGTCATTGATCCTTGTCACAATCCGGTACGGTCCGTCTCATTAAGCTTGAAGCTTAGGAGATTTCCCTTTGCTTCGAACTGGATTGTGCAACCACACTAATGAACCTTCGTCTAACCCTTTGTTGTTCATTATGCGGTCATACCGGGTTTTCATCTTTTCAGACATTTGCTGGCCCGATTCTCTGACGTGCTCATGAATGTCATTCATTTTGTTCCACAAGTCATTTGCATAATCGGTTATACTGCGTGGGGCATCAGGTGGTGTTCCGGTGATCAGGTCTGCAGGCAGCCGTAATTCTCTTCCAAAGTTTGCAAAAGCTGGTGTCACTGATGTACTTTCGTGAACAGCGCTTCGATATGACAACATAAACGGTTGTATGTGCTTGTCCCAGTCTCGTTGCCGCTTTTCCACAACTTTTGCTAGGTACCTCTCCAATGTCTGATTAAATCGTTCTATCATTCCATCAGATTGTGGGTGGTAAGAAGTTGTTCTTGTTTTATGAGTACCCATAACTCGGCAAGATTCGTGGAATATTTGAGACTCAAAATTCCTTCCTTGATCGCTGTGAACCTCTACAGGTACTCCAAAACGACAGAAGACTTCATGAACTAGTTTATCTGCAACTGTTGAAGCTTCTTGGTTTGGAATGGCGAAGACTTCTGGCCACTTAGTGAAATAATCCATCACAACCATGAAATACTTGTTACCACTTTCACTTTCCGGAAACGGCCCCGTAACGTCAAGGGCTATCCTCTCCCATGGTGCGCCAACATTGTACAATTTCAATGCACCTCTACTACGAGTCTGAGGTCCCTTTACAGCCGCACAACTTGTACATTTGCGACACCAGTCCTCGACATCGTCACGACAGTGGACCCAGTAAAACCGTTCTCGGATCTTCAGTAGAGTTCGTTTAACTCCCAGATGGCCTCCTGAACAACCATTATGTTACAGCTGTAGAACATCCGGTACTTTAAATTTAGGGACAAACATTTGCAAATGACAACTGTCTCCCCGACCATTTTCCCATTTACGGCACAGGACTCCATCCTAAATCAGCAAGCTGTCCCATTGAGCCCAATAGCTTTTCGTGGTCGAACTCATCGCTGAGACGTCACTCCACTTGGGCTTACGAGCACTGGCTTTCATCCATTCCAGAATCGGCTTGATGTCCAAATCTTCCTACTGTGCATGTTGTAGGCTGTCCTTCCACTCATTGCTGAGCTGATCCTGAGCATCCTCACAGATACCACTTCCTTACCCTCTTGCCTAGTACAATGCTTGCAATTTTCAGCACAAGGTCTTCTTGACAATGCATCTGCGTTGCCATGAGATTTCCCGCTGCGATGTTCGATCACAAAGTCGTATTTCTGCAGTAGTTCAATCCATCTTGCAACTTATCCTTCTGGATTTTTGAACTGCAATAGCCATTTCAGTACAGCATGGTCAGTTCGTTAGTGAAATTTTCGCCCCAGAAGATATTTGCTAAAATGCTGCAACGACTTTACCACAGCAAGCAATTCGCGTCTTGTGACACAATAGTTCCTTTCCGGCTTTGACAACGACTTGCTGAAGTACGCTATCGCAACCTCTTGATCACCATTCCGTTGAGACAACACACCGCCAAGTCCTATGTAACTTGCGTCTGTGTCAACTATAAATTCCTTGCCCGCATCAGGGTACCACAACATAGGTATTTTGCACAGATGGTCCTTGAGCTCCTGGAATGCGATATCGCAACTTTCATCCCAGCAGAAATGTCGCTTCTCCTCGGTTAGCTTGTGCAGAGGTTTGGCTATATCTGCAAAGTTCTTCACAAATCGCCGATAATAGGAGCACAGACCCAAAAATGCTCTAACCTGCCTCTTGTCTTTTGGAACCGGCCAATCCTTGACAGCGGCAATTTTCTCTGGATCCGTGCGGATACTTCCTTCCGACACTACATACTCCAAAAAGCTAACTTGCCGTTTGAATAGTGAATATTTCTTCGGACTCAACTTGAGGTTGGCACTCTTCATGAGCACGCGTTCCAGGTTTTGAAGGTGTTCCTGAAACGTACGGCCTACGATGATTTTTATAGGAGGGGCAAACGAGCATGCGGCTCACCTGATGGTAGTGACTACCGCCGCCATGAACAACTGCAATACCAGGGAACCAGAGGAATTGCAGATGCGTTGCCGGCCTTTTAAAAAGGAGTAAACTCTTTTCTTGAAGGTCCCTAAGTCGTATCGGTCCGGAAAATCGCTGGTGGTAAACTATTCCACAAGGAAGTTGTGCGAGGAAGAAAACATCTTCTAAATCGCACAGTGGTGGACCGCCAATCATCCAGATGATGTGGATGGTATCGGGAGTTCTGCCGCGATGTGCGTTCGTGAAATTTGGCGGCTGGGATTAATCCGAACAATTCCTCAGAACACCCCTGTGGTAAATGCGAAAGAAAATGCAAAGAGATGCAACATCTCTTCGCAGCGCCAATGAATCGAGCCGATCGGAAAGGACTCGGTCGACGACGATTCGAGCCGCTCTGCGCTGGATGCGGTCAAGTGGAAGGAGCTGGCACTGGGAGCTGGCCAGAGATGGGAACAGTATTCCATATGAGGCCGAACCTGCGCCTTGTAAAGTTGCAGGCGTTGTGCCGGCATGATACTGTCCCGATCTGCTGAGCACGCCAAGCTTTTTAGAGGCCAATTTGGCCTTCTCTTTGACCACGAAACTGCACGTCACTCGATATGTCGACGCCGAGGATTCCGACACTGGCTGAGGCAACAAAGTGCCTTGAAATTGAGGAGATACGACAAAGGGTTCTTTTAGCGATAAACGCGCAAACTTGTGTCTTCTGAGGATTAAACTGGACTAGATTTAGTCGCCCCAATCCGAGACTTTGTTCAGCAAAGACTCGACTTCAGAACCTAAGTTTGTTCCGGTACTCGGCGACGTTTTCCCGAGAAATAATGGCACGGCCGGTGTATAGAGCATCACCAGTGCTCTCATCCGCATAGCAATGAATGCTACCGGTTTGCAACATATCATTGATATGCAGAAGAAACAACGTTGGTGATAGCACGCAGCCTTGTGGAACACCAGCGTTAATAGGCTTGGTCGGACATGCACCCTCTACAACGACCTTGATGCTCCGTTCTGCAAAAGCTGGTGATCCAATTGCACAATTTCTCAGGAAGCCCATAGGAAGGAGCTTCAAAAGAAGCACTTGTGCCAAACCCGATCGAAAGCCTTCGCAATGTCCAAACTAAAGGCCAATGCCTCCCCTTGGTGTCTACTGCCTCCGCCCATCTATGAGTCAGGTAGACCAGAAGATCACCAGCTGATCGCCCCGACGAAAACCGTATTGGCGGTCACTAATCAGCTGGTGATCCTCAAGGTACCGCATGAATTGGCAGTTTATAACGGACTCCATTATTTTGGAGAACAAGGGGTGATGGCGATAGGCCTGTAGTTGGACAGGTCTGAGCGGTCGCCTTTTGAGGATCAGTTGGACAAAAGCTGTCTTCCATGATTTTGGAACTACGCCTAGGGGTAGGAGTACCGGAAAAGACGCGTTAGAACCGGTGGCAACTCCGGGCACGTCCTCAGCACAATTGGGGATTCCGTCAGGCCCACTCGACTTATGGATGTCCAGGAGAAGAGTGCTTTGCGAACCGAGCGCTGTGAGAACCGCACATCCGGCATGGACACTCACACCGCGGGATGGTCGGCGGTGTGTTCCCCATCATCAAGAGTCGAGTTGGACGCAAAAGGAGCCTAAAAGGTCGGCTTTCTCTTTGCGGTGTGGGCCAGTGAGTCGTCCTCCTGTGCAGAGATGGTATAATGGCTTACAGAAATTCCATTGGACAGCCTCGAGAGACCAGAATGCACGGGTTCCCGAAGGAAGGCGAACTAGTTTCTCGCCAATTCTGCCTATAATGCTCTGACTTTGCCTTGGCAATAACTCTTTGAAGGACCTGGTGGCGAAGTTATACTTCTTTTAAGCATGCTGGTGTTTACATCCCGAGTTGCCGAAGCCTCAGCCCAGGCTTGATAGCACTCCTGCTTACTGCGTAATGCAGTCTTACAGGAGCGACCAAACCAAGGCTGAGATCTGCCTCCGATGGGTACCACAGATGATGGAATAAATATTTCCATTCCTGTAGCACCACATCAGTGACAGAGTCAGCAATAGCGCTGGGATCATCCGGAGAAGCAAACCCGCCCCATGGGTAGGATGCAAAGAAAGACCGCATTCCGTCCCAATCCGCCGACCTGTAATGCCAAACACGGCGAAACCTGCAGAACGTAACCGCGAGGGGAGCGTGAGTGGCACCACACTCCGGATCAGACAATGGTCCAAAGAGCCGAGAGGGCATCGACGGAAACCTGATATCCGTCCGGATGAGAGGTCAGCAGAAGGTCCAACAGGGAAGGTGTATGATTCTTTACATCTGGAATCCGCGTAGATGAAGTAACCAGTTATGTCAGACCATATGCCAAGGTAAAGTCATAAACAGATCTCCCCGCATGATCGGTTAAACGTGAACCGAGCCATTCGGCGTGGTGGGCGTTAAAATCGCCAAGATCACGATCTCTGCGGATGGGACCTGTTGCAGCAAGGAATCTGTAGCCATTTGGACGTGGTCGATGAGTCGGTCTGTTTCGACATTACCGCTATGGGACCTCTAGAGGCACCCGTAGACGCGCGGATGGTCGTCGCTATCTACGCGTAGCCAAAGGATGGACAGGTCCGAACCTTCAAGACTGCCGAGGCGTCGAGAACAGATGTCCTCTCTGACGTATACGCAACTCCAGCCCGAGGCACAAAGTAGTGTTCCAATTTGTACCCCGGGTAGGAGAGAGATACGAAGTATCAGCCGGAGAGGACACCTGCGTCTCGGTCAGAAAGAGCAAGGCCGGCTTCGCCGTCTCGAGATGGTAGTGGACGGCGTTTAGGTTCGAGTGAAGTCCCTGATGTTGCAGAAATTCACGGATAGCATGGCAGGGGTCGCCTTGGTCTTGTTGCTCAGTTTGCGCGAGCAGTTATTGCTTTGAGCGGAATTTTGCCCCTCCCCAGAATACGCTGGGCAGCCTGAGCACCCACGCTCAGGAGTGGAGCAGCATGGTCGTGATGTGCTCAGCGAGGATTCTCCAGGGGTGCTGGTACCTCCTGGGGTAGTCTATGATTTAATTCCGCTACCATGTTCATGGGGGGAAGGGGAGAATTGGGCCTCCGGTCATCTGCACTCACCAGACGAAACGCAAAAGCAGAGCTTTCACTTGACGCCGGTATTCTGTGAGGTCGTGGTACTAACCCGGCTCGAGCCGGCCCATACGTGCAACAGCAAAAGCTGCTGCGTGGCTCTACCACCGTTAAATGATGATGTCATCCAAGTAGACCAGAAAAGCATCGCCAATTAGCCCGGTAAGTACAAGCTCCATCAACCTTTCAAACGTTGCTGGAGCATTGCGCAATCCAAACGGCATAACTTTAAATTGCCACAGACCCTTTCCTGTCCAGAATGCAGTTTTTTCCTTGTCCTTAGGGTCAATTTCAACTCGCCAGTAGCCACTTTTCAGGTCCAGCGTGCTAAACCACTTTACTCCTGTTAGCATTCCAGCGTGTCATCAATTCTTGGCAAGGGATAGCTGTCCTTCGTAACGTCGTTCAGACGGCGGTAGTCAACACAAAACCGCATGCTGCCGTCCTTCTTCTTTACCAGCACCACAGGTGAACACCATGGACTAGATGAAGGTTCAATAACACCATCCTTCACCATTCCCTCAATCATGGTTTCCACTTCCTTTTCACGTGCTACCGGTAATCTTCTTGGCCGCTGACGCTGATTGCGGAGAGGCAATTCTTCTCCTGTGTTTATTTTGTTTTGAACTAAGCCAGTCTTTCCTATGTCAGCACAGTTTGACGAGAAAATATCGCCGTACTTGAGCAACAACTTCTTCGCCTTGACCATTTCATTCGGGGAGAGAACGCTACGACAGTCTTCTAAAAGTGTGGTCAATCTCGTTTGTGCATCCTTGCTGGGGGTCCCAGTCGATCGATATTGGCACCGACGCAACCAATCCACTTCCTCACTAGAACCAAACAGTGTGCCTTTTTCTATTATCTGTTCCTGATCACAAAGGTTCAGCACACGTACTCCTGAGATGTCGGTGGTTCTGACCAAAGTTCGAGCCACTTTCCATGGATGGTCATTGTCTACCTTTTCCACGAGTACACAACGATGAGCTTGCCCAGGATTCCGAGGAAGACTAACCGGCACAATCGTTTCCGATCTCGGCGGAAGAACAATCTTGTTAAGGCTGTACACATTCCCTGGTAACTCCCCTTCCACGAAAAGTTCTTCTTGTCCACGTTTGAAAACACCTTGCTTAACGTCGATCTCACAACAATTCTTTCTCATAAAGTCTAGGCCCAGGATGCAGTCGTCCATTATCAGCCACGATGATATTATGAAGGTAGATCATGTTGCCTAGCTTCAACTCCATCTCCTTCTCTCCACGGACGGGTATGCGCTGACCGATGGCTGTCACCAAATTAATGCGTTCTCGGTTGTATACGAAGTCCCCAAGGAACTGACTTATAAGTTGGGAACTGACAACCGTGCGAGAGGCTCCAGTGTCTATGGTCAGTTTACACGGCGTTCCGTTGACCTCGCCCTTGATGATTAGGCTGTTCCCATCATGGGTTTGTGAGATCGAAATCCTTGGGGCTCTTTTAACATCAGCCAGCACCCGCCCCGCAGTCCTGGCTTTTACTCGTTTCCCTGCTGCTGCTGGGCGGTGCTGTTAGCCGCACTACCCTCTCGAGATCGATCACCTCCCCTTTCTACAGTTCGCTTAGGGCAGCTGGATCGAAGATGGCCCCTTTCCCCACAGCAGTAGCACCTAGGGCTGTATCTTTTGTTGAACTGTAGCTGCTGCAACCTCCCTGACGCGATGGGAATGATGATCTTCCATGGAAATTTCTAGAAGGATTTTGACTCTCCTAGTTCTGCTACTCGATACTAGAGGGCGCTAGTGGTAACTAGTGTTGCCATGTACCAGGCATTAATGGTGGCGCTCAACAATATTACACAAATAGCATCAAGTGTAAAAAAGTGTAGGATAAATATGAATATCAATCAGTGAAGGTAGTTTGAACTTACCAGTTCGCAGAAATAAGTAAGCAGAGTAAGCACCAAAGAGACTTGTATATGTAAACTGGAAAGCTGAAAGTAAAATATTAAATTAAAGCAACTGTCTAAATATTATATCTCACAGATTTTTATCATTTTTATGTGAGAGTAGAGTCAGAAGAGTCCACCGCGCGTTGCTCCAGTGCTGATTGAGTTTACAGGTCAACAGGTCTTCAAATTATATTAAATCATCAAAAATATAGTTTTCTTCTCGATATTTTCCTCCTTTCATTAAAAATCTTAAAAAAACGATAAGTATATTTTCTTTTGAAATCTTTTAGTGCGCATGGAAGCAGTAGGAATCAATCTAGAGCAGCATGGCTGTATGTAAAATTAAAGCATCACTAGACTAGTATATTCCTTTTGATCATCAACTTAAATATTAATATAATGTAATTATATGTATCAGATTAACAAAGCCGTGGTAGCTCAAGAGATTGACTTTACTTGAAAGTGGCACCAGTCACAGAATAGTAAAGAAGTAGTAGGCTAGCATGATTTGGGCATTATACAGAGTGAATAAAACCATAAAACAAATAGAATGTTGGATATGAAAGACTGTGTGAGGGATGATATGCCTATGAAAGGAGTGAGATAACGGCTAATGGAAGAGAATGGAAGAGGAAGACGTGCTATACCGACCCTAAAAAACTTGAGTTACGAGTAGGAAGCAGCAAAGGTCAACAGATATGAGGTCGCCATGCTAATGAGAAAACCTGCTCGTCTGAGAATCGAATTTGCACTGGGGTAGCACGGCTGATTCTACCCTGCTCAATAAAAACCCCCTCAAAGGAGACGGGAGTTCTAAAGTGGAATGTAAGTAAGCTATAACCTATAACTATATAAAAAAGTTTACATAGCTATACGTCCACTCTTTAAACCAGTTGGTTCCTGTAGTAGCAGTCTTCTATTTTATAATTGTACGAGCATGAAATGCAACGTTCAATTGTCAAGTCATCATTTCACAACTTGACCTCTTTTACATATTTCCGCGGAAAATGTATTTTAAAATCAGTTCGCTTATAGCCATTAAAAGCGCTACGCCTACTCATTATCAGTAGTTCTAGCCTTTATAATTTGTAACTTATCCAAAATATTTTTATCAGACTTATCAAGCGTTATCAGTTTATCATCCCTTAGTGTCGGTACAACCCCGAACATTGGTCCTTCGAGCCGGATATTGCACAACAGTATAAATTATTTATTAATGAATATTTGTCGCTCGGACAGATGATACTCGTAGGTAAACGACGGTAATATGACCCTGAATGCTTTTCACCTCACCATTGTGTCAGGCGCCCCGAATCCGAGACAACACAATTATGTATGGTATTTAATGGCAAATCAAAAACATCCAGTGGGTTTAGCCTAAATGATCTCATGTGCAGGGGCCTAACCTGCAACAAGATCCCCAAAGTCTCATTATCAAGTGGAGACAGTTTCAGTTCGCATTCACTGCCGACATTGAAAAATGTTTAGGCAAATATGGCTCAACCCAGAAGATTCTAAGTTACAAAAATAATATGGAGGGATGACCCGTGAAAAATTTATAAGTTTATCAGTTAGCAAAGGTTACATAAGGCACTAAAGCGGCCGTTTTTGGCCATGTGTACTATCAGGCAATTAGCTCGAGATGATAGGCCGAATTATCAAGAGAGTTCGGCTCCACGGGTACTTGAGGAGTCAAAATGACTCCTCAAGTACCACATGAATGACCTAATTCACGGAGCTCATTCTATTGACTCAGCAAAGCAGTTAAAAAGGATCTGAGCAGTTTATTAAGTTCCGGTGGATTTAACTTAAGAAAGTGGAAGTCTAACTTACCTTATTTACTAGAAAAGGCGACATCTGAGAAGCATAATCAAAATTTTGACTTCAAGCAAGCGGGTAACGAAAACTTTAGGTCTCGGATGGTATCCACAAGGAGATTGTTTTACGTTCAATTCAAAATTAACTACGTCGTTATCAAGACCGACCAAAAGTATAATGCTATCAGAGATATCTAAACAATACGATCCCATGGGATGGATCGCTCCACTCACCACAAAACTTAAGTTTTTATTTCAAGAGACTTGGAGAGTGGATATTAAATGGGACGAATACGTACCTAACGAAATTAACGTACAATGGAATGAGATTAGAGCAGATATCGAGCAGATCAACTGTTATCACGTGCCGAGATGGCTAGGAACAAAGGAGAAAGACAGCATCGAACTGTATGGGTTTTGTGATGCAAGCACTAAGGCCTACGCTTGTGTCGTGTACTGTAAAATCCAGCGAGAGAATTCATCATCAATTACATTGGTAGCTGCCAAAACAAAACTCGTGCCGCTCAAAAAGACAGTATCTCTGCCTCGCCTAGAGTTAAGCGGAGCAGTGTTGCTATCCAAGTTAATGGTAAAAATTACATCAAACCTGTCTAGCTATCAAATTAAGATCTACGGTTGGGTTGATTCGACGGCGGTGTCGGGTTGGCTTCATGGTGACCCAGAGCGATGGAAGCCATTTGTAGCTAACCGCGTGAAACAAATAACAGCTTCAATGCCACCTGAATGCTGGCGTTACGTCAAATCAAAGGAAAACCCAGCTGATTGTACCAGCCGAGGTCTAAATGCCACTCAACTCAAAGATCATACTTTGTGGTGGCAAGGGCCTAACTGGTTGACTTCGTTTCGTCAAGAAAATGAAAAACAAGCAGAATATACCACTGATCAAGAGATAAGAAAAATAAAATCGGTAAGCATTACACAGGTAGCCTTCAAGCATGAAATTACACAGCGATTATTAACAAGTTACAGTTCATTATCAAGATGCGTCAAAGTATTGAGTTGGATTTTAAGGTTTAGTTACAGAAAGTCAAAAGAAAACTATTTATCAGTATCAGAGTTCCGAGTTGCGAAAGTTTTAATAATCAAACAAGTACAGCAAGAGGAGTTTTATAAAGAAATAAAAGATTTGCAAGCAAGAAACAGCGTGAATAGCAAGAGCAGACTATATGATTTGAACCCAATTTTAGACAAAGACGGATTTCTTAGAGTTGGAGGGAGACTTAGAAATGCTAACCTCGATCCCGAAACTAAGCATCCATTCCGAGACAGTCAAGATTAGCCAGTACTATCATAGATGAAGCACACGAGCTCACTTATCACGGAGGAGCACGATTAGCAACGGCTTTCATGAGACGAAAGTACTGGCTGCTCGGCGGTATCAGAACCACTAAATCAAGACTTCGCCACTGTGTTAAATATCGGCGACACAGCCCTGACAAAAACTTTCAAGAGAGACTTAGGGAGCTAACCCTCAGCAAGATCGAATCCATCCAGGAGTATCTTACATACAGGCGTTGATTACAGCGGTTTTGTATCCGTGAAGGCCAACAAAGGTCGTGGTGGCAAGACTACAAAGGATATATTGTAGTTTTCGTTTGTATGGCCACAAAGCCGTACATCTGGAACAGGCATCAGATTTAACATCATCAGCGTTTTAGCAGCGTTACGCCGCATGGCAGCAAGACGAGAACTCCAGACACGTCTACAGTGATCAAGGCCGCAATTTCATAGGAGCTAACAATATTTTGCAACGAGTATTCAGCGATTCAAGAAATATTCAGCCCAAACTTTATGTCGGAAGTTGCCAGTTTGGGAATTGAATGGCACTTTAATACCTCCTCTTGACCATCAGCGGGCGGCTTATGGGAAGCTGCGGTTAAGAGCTTAAAATATCATGAACTAGCGCTACTTTTGAAGAATACAGCACCTACTTTCTCAACTTACTTTAACCGGTGGTAGAGCCACGCAGCAGCTTTGCTGTTGCACGTATGGGCAGGCTCGAGCCGGGTTAGTACCACGACCTCACAGAATACCGGCGTGAAGTGGAAGCTCTGCTTTTGCGTTTCGTCTGGTAAGTGCAGGTGACCGGAGGCCCAATTCCCCATCAACATGGTAGCGGAATTAAATTTTAGACTACCCCAGGAGGTACCAGCACCTCTGGAGAATCCTCGCTGAGCATCCACGACCATGCTACTCACTCCTGAGCGTGGGTGCTCAGGCTGCCCCGCGTATTCTGGGGGCAAAATTCCGCTCAAAACAATAACTGCTCGGGGCAAACTGAGCAACAAGACCAAGGCGACCCTGCCACGCTATCCGTGGATTTCTGCAACATCAGGGGACTTCACTCGAACCTAAACGCCGTCCACTACCATCTCGAGACGGCGAAGCCGGCCTTGCTCTTTCTGACCGAGACGCAGGTGTCTCTCCGGCTGATACTTCGTATGTCTCCTACCGGGGTACAAATTGGAACACCTTTGTGCCTCGGGCTGGAGTTTGCGTGTACGTCAGAGGACATCTGTTCTCGACGCCTCGGCAGTCTTGAAGGTTCGGACCTGTCCATCCTTTGGCTACGCGTAGATAGCGACGACCATCCGCGCGTCTACGGGTGCCTCTATAGGTCCCATAGCGGTAATGCCGAAACAGACCGACTCATCGACCACGTCCAAATGGCTACAGATTCCTTGCTACAACAGGTCCCATCCGCAGAGATCGTGATCCTGGCGATTTTAACGCCCACCACGCCGAATGGCTTGGTTCACGTTTAACCGATCATGCGGGAGATCTGTTTATGACTTTGCCTTGGCATATGGTCTGACACAGCTGGTTACTTCGCCTACGCGATTCCAGATGTGAAGGATCATACACCTTCCTGTTGGACCTTCTGCTGACCTCTCATCCGGACGGATATCAGGTTTCCGTCGATGCGCCTCTCGGCTCTTCGGACCATTGTCTGATCCGGAGTGTGGTGCCACTCACGCTCCCCTCGCGGTTGCGTTCTGCAAGTTGCCGCCGTGTTTGGCATTACAGGTCGGCGGATTGGGACGGAATGCGGTCTTTCTTTGCATCCTACCCATGGGGGCGGGTTTGCTTCTCGCCGGATGATCCCAGCGCTGTTGCTGACTCTGTCACTGATGTGGTGTTACAGGGAATGGAACTATTTATTCCATCATCTGTGGTACCCATCGGAGGCAGATCGCAGCCTTGGTTTGGTCGCTCCTGTAAGACTGCATTACGCAGTAAGCAGGAGTGCTATCAGGCCTGGGCTGAGGCTTCGGCGGCTCGGGATGTAAACACCAGCATGCTTAAAAAGAAGTATAACTTCGCCTCCAGGTCCTTCAAAAGTGTTATTGCCAAGGCAAAGTCAGAGCACATAGGCAGAATTGGCGAGAAACTAGTTCGCCTTCCTTCGGGAACCCGTGCATTCTGGTCTCTCGCCAAGGCTGTCCTAGGGAATTTCTGTAAGCCATCACTACCATCTCTGCACAGGGAGGACGACTCACTGGCCCACGCCGCAAAAGAGAAAGCCGACCTTTAGGCTCACTTTTTGCGTCCAACTCGACTCTTGATGACGGGGGGAACACACCGCCAACCATCCCGCGGTGTGAGTGCTTCATGCCGGATGTGCGGTTCTCACAGCGCTCGGTCCGCAAAGCACTCCTCTCCTGGACATCCACAAGTCAGTGGGCCTGACAGAATCCCCAATTGTGCTGAGGACGTGCCCGGAGTTGGCACCTGTTCTAACGCGTCTTTTCCGGTACTCCTACTCCCTAGGCATAGTCCCGAAATCATGGAAGACAGCTTTTGTCCAACCGATCCCTAAAAAAGGCGACCGCTCAGACCCGTCCAACTACAGGCCTATCGCCATCACCCCCTTGTTCTCCAAAATAATGGAATCCATTATAAACTGCCAGCTCATGCGGTACCTTGAGGATCAACAGCTGATTAGTGACCGCCAATACGGTTTTCGTCGGGGTCGATCAGCTGGTGATCTTCTGTCTACCTGACTCATAAATGGGCGGAGGCAGTAGAGTCCAAGGGGAGGCATTGGCCGTTAGTTTGACATTGCGAAGGCTTTCGATCGGGTTTGGCACAAAGCGCTTCTTACAAACTCCTTCCTATGGGCTTCCCGAGAAATTTTGCAATTGGATCACCAGCTTTCTTGCAGATCGGAGCATTAAGGTCGTTGTAGACGGTGCATGCTCCGACTATGCTTCATTAACGCTGGTGTTCCACAAGGCTGCGTGCTATCACCAACGCTGTTTCTTCTGCATATCAATGATATGTTGCAAACCGGTAGCATTCATTGCTATGCGGATGATAGCACTGGTGATGCTCTATACGCCGGCCGTGCGAATATTTCTCGGAAAACGTCGCCGAGTACCGGAACAAACTTGTGTCTGAAGTCGAGTCTTTGCTGAACAAAGTCTCGGTTGGGGCGACTAAATCTAGTCCAGTTTAATCCTCAGAAGACACAAGTTTGCGCGTTTACCGCTAAAAGAACCCTTTGTCGTATCTCCTCAGTTTCAAGCACTCCCTTGTTGCCTCAGCCAGTATCGAATCCTCGGCGTCGACATATCGAGTGACGCAGTTTCGCGGTCACTTGGAAGAGAAGGCCAAATTGGCCTCTAAAAGCTTGGCGTGCTCAGCAGAGCGGACAGTATTTCATGCCGGCACAACGCCTGCAACTTTACAAGGCGCAGGTTCGGCCTCACATGGAATACTGTTCCCATCTCTGGGCTGGGGCTCCCAGTGCCAGCTCCTTCCACTTGACCGCATCCAGCGCAGAGCGGCTCGAATCGTCGACGACCGAGTCCTTTCCGATCGGCTCGATTCATTGGCGCTGCGAACAGATGTTGCATCTCTTTGCATTTTCTTTCGCATTTACCACGGGAGTGCTCTGAGGAATTGTTCGGATTAATCCCAGCCGCCACATTTCACGAACGCACATCGCGGCAGAACTCCTGATACAATCCACACCATCTGGATAATTGGCGGTCCACCACTGTGCGATTTAGAAGATGTTTTCTTCCTCACAACTCCCTTATGGAATAGTTTACCACCAGCGATTTTTCCGGACCGATACGACTTAGGGACCTTCAAGAAAAGAGCCTACTCCTTTTAAAAGGCCGGCAACGCATCTGCAATTCCTCTGGTTCCCTGGTGTTGCAGTTGTTCATGGGCGGCGGTAGTCACTTACCATCAGGTGAGCCGCATGCTCGTTTGCACCCTCTCCTATAAAAATAAAAATAAAAATAAAAACTTGAGGGATGTCTAAACTCAGAAACCTCTATGTGCATTAACCGAAGATCCCAATAACTTAGACGTCATAACACCTGCCCACTTTCTTTCAAGCGATCCTACGTTGAACATCTACGATACCGAAACTGATTTAAGGACAAGGTAGTATTTAACCCAAAAATATTTAACGATATTTGGGAAAGATGGCGCAACAGTATTTAACCCAATTAGCAGCCAGAAGTAAATGGAAAACCGCAGCCAAATATCAAAGAGAATGACATCGTCATTATCAGGGATGAAACCTTCCACCGGAAAGTGGCCCTGGCCGTGTTGTGCAGCTACACCCGGGCAACGACGGGTATGTCAGAGTTGTCACTCTTAGAACCAAAAACGGAACTTTACAACGGCCAATCGTGAAGCTTTCAATTTTACCGGTTGAGCAAAATCAAGAAGGGACAAGCAGTTCAACAGAAAAACAAAATCAAGAAAATGAAAATAAATCAATCCCTTAATCAAGCAGAAGGAAAAAATATTGCTTAACATCAATGATTAAATCGCTATTATTATTCTTTATTACAATCATCTCGACAGTACAATGCTCCTATAACATAACACCATTACAAAACAGCAATCTCTATTTTGATACCATAACAAACATGCATTTAATACGAGACGACTGGCGCCTCGTTGTCTACTATGACACATTCCCTTATCAAGAAGGGAATACGGCGCTAACAAAATATATACAATACTTAAATAACATGTGTGTAATTATGAAGGCACGATCACATTGCGAAGAGATCTTATTGCAACTTCGGCACGAGTTCACGGAACTGCAATATTATTATAACATTTTAACTATTCAACATGAAAACACACTCGAGACCCGCCTGAGCAAGTATTGCTAATAGTTTATTCGGTATTTTAGACGAAAGTTTTGCAGAAAAATATGAAAAAGACATTGAACTTATCAGGCGAAATCAAAACCATTTAGCGACCCTATGGAAAAATCAAACGACCGTAGTGGAAGCGGAATTTAATTTACTAAAACGCACCGAAGAAATCATGGAGAAGAATCACAAGAATATTAACAGAAAAATTATAGCCATAGAAAATTCCGAAGATCAATTCAAGAGAGAGCTTCAGAATATGTCCTTCACGAGTGAATTTATGAGTACAGCCATGATGACAAGTAACCTTATAATCAGCCTCAGAAATATACAACAAAATTTACTCGACACTATTACTAATATATACAACGGAAAATTTAGCTTCCACTTGCTATCTCCCAATAAGTTAAGACAAGAACTGAACGTTATAGCAGGCCAGCTCACAAAAGACCTATCATTACCAATAGATAACTATAATTTATATGAAATCTACAACTTACTGCAGGTGCGAGATCGAATAGAGGTAATTACATCATATTCGAAATCAAGATACCTCTCATCAGCAGAGATATGTTTGAAGTCCTGGAAGTTATACCAGTACCTTACGAGGGTGATCCAAAAGTAATGATAATCAAAATAAAACACGGTAATTAAAGTTAAAATAATAATTTATTTTTCTACATAGTCTCTAACAAATCAATACATTTAGTCCATCTTTTTCTAAACCCAGGATTCCTTTGAAAAAATTATTTGTCTTGACCCTCCCAAAACGCTTCAACAGCGGCCATTACTTCGCTATCGTCTTCGAATTTCTTGCCTCGGAGGCGTTCCTTGAGCTGAGGAAAGAGGTAGAAATCACTAGGAGCTAGATCTGGCGAATAGGGAGGGTGTTCGAGCAGTTCGAATCCCGTTTCTTGAATGGCAGCCATCGCAACTGCGGCTTTGTGAGCCGGTGCGTTGTCTTGGTGAAACAGCACTCCAGCTCGCAGTTTGCCGCGTCTTTTTTCCTTAATGGCCTCCCGTAATCTTCTTATTTGGTCTGCGTAGTAAGAGCCCGTAATAGTGGCTCCCTTTTCCAAATATTCCACCATAATTATGCCTTGAGCGTCCCAAAAACAGATGTCATAACCTTTCCCGCCGAACTTGAAACTTTGAATTTTTTTGGCGTCGGTGAGGAGGCTCGCTTCCAAGTCATCGATTGTTGTTTCGTTTCAGGATCAAAATGGTGGATCCAGGTCTCGTCCATAGTCACAAAACGGAACAAAAAATTTTCTTGATCTGCTTGGAACTTTTCGAGATTGACCCTCGAAATGTCAACTCGATTTTCTTTGCTCGTCGGTTAACATTCTGAGTACCCAACGCGCAGAGACCTTTTCATATGCAACTCGTTCGCAAGGATTCTTTGAACGCTGCCATATGAGATCCCTGTGACCTCAGCTACATGCCTGATGGTCATTCTTCGATCTGCCAACACAACATCTTCGACTTTTTCACGTTGTCTTCAGTGAGGGACGTGGATGGGCGTCCTTCGCGATGTTCATCTTCAATGGTTGTTCTGCCCAGTTTAAACTCCTTGGCCCAGCGTGCAACTGTAGAATATGGAGGAGCAGAGTCCCCAATGTTTCCACTAAGTCACTGTGCATGTCTTTTGAAGACATTTTTCAAACAGAGGTACTTGATGACAGCTCTAATTTCGTTTTTCTCCATGTTGATGTTATATCTTTGACAGTTCGTATTCAAATGAATGTATCTCCCGAAATCGTGATCTATTTATATGATTTTTTAGGCTGACGTAGTGAGTATATAAGCAAGCAAAAATATTTTTTGATTTTTATGCGGACCTGAAGTAACCGATTATCATTACTTTGGATCACCCTCGTATATCAGAAAATAAAGAAGAAATTTCTGTAGTACCAGTATCAAGATACATGGCTATCAACTTGAAGAAAGACTGTATTATGTGACCCTAGTGCCACTGACCAAAAGGACCTGGATTTATGTACTAGAAGAGACTCCAAAATTATTTTGTGCCATCATAAAAGGCCTATTTATTACATAAAGGTGATCAAAGTTTCTGCGAGAATCTACCCTTATCAAGAAAATGTAAAACAATTACAGATCATGCTAAAATCGCTGGAAGGAACTAAATAAACTTAATAAATATTTTTATTTTTTTGCGACCAGTGCAAAATGAAGTTACTAGGTGACGATCAAGTTACGGCAGTGCAATTGACCCGCTCTGGCCTATTTAATGTGGATCAAGGTTGTATAATTAAAGCTGCTGATTTCTTTGTTTATTCACACTGACAAGAACTTAGCTAGATGAACATCCGTTCTGATATAGATAAGATATCACCAATTAATCATATCATCAACATATCGCTACCGATCGCTCCTTACCGAACAATACGAATGATGATATAGCCAATAATCTACAGCTGCAGATGATCAACGAACAGATTGAAATTATGAAGAACAACGAACCCCTAGCAGAGAGGTTTCTTATCATGATGTTCACCACTACGCTGCGATATATGTATTATTTGCGGTCCTTGCGGTGGGCACCCTGGCGTACAGCTGGAGCGCTGTAAGCGGTCGGCGCCGGGAGCACCCGCGGAGGCTGGAGTGTCGGTGCCTATGACAGGAAACGTCGTCGCCACAGGTTCTACCAGTGTCAGTCTCAGTGTAGTGATGTGTTATGGACAATCAGTGTCAAAGTGTAAGTGCAAATAATTTTTCAAAAGAATGCACATGTGTTTAAACAAAACAGAAGCACATCGTCTGTGCTCAGATCAGTGTATGCAATTCCAAACCAGTGTGCATAGACTAGTCGTAGATAAGAATATTGTTCATATTAACTAATCAAGTTATCATCTGCAGGATAGATAAGAAACAATGGTATCACCTTGTAATTAGATTATGCCACTCATTCTACTAACCCCCATCTTTGCTGCCCGGAATATGTACGAGCATGAAATGCAACGTTCAATTGTCAAGTCATCATTTCACAACTTGACCTCTTTTACATATTTCCGCGGAAAATGTATTTTAAAATCAGTT
Source organism: Parnassius orleans (assembly GCA_029286625.1). Lineage (NCBI taxonomy): Eukaryota > Metazoa > Arthropoda > Insecta > Lepidoptera > Papilionidae > Parnassius > Parnassius orleans. Next base: position 7,560,760 of record JAGSMP010000018.1, read on the forward strand.
CGCTTATAGCCATTAAAAGCGCTACGCCTACTCATTATCAGTAGTTCTAGCCTTTATAATTTGTAACTTATCCAAAATATATTTTATCAGACTTATCAAGCGTTATCAGTTTATCATACTCTTAGTGTCGGTACAACCCCGAACAATAATACTTATTAAATGACACACGAGCTTTAAACTCACCTGATCGTAAGTGGCTACTGCAGTCTATGGACACCTGCAACCAACTTCAAACAAAAACTCACAGATGTGTTATCACCTCAGAGGACTAAGATGAAATGTCTCACAGCCTGTAAATATACTTTATATATCTTTCAGACCGGAACTTAGCAGTGCTTGCACTTGCTATTTGGCAGCAGATATTGGTAAGGGTTCTTCAAGTTATATGGCCGGCCCATTGCCACTTCAGCTTACTAATCCATTGGACATGCAGGAAGTCGATGGATGCAGGTGGATCAAGACCATATTTTGTGGTAATTCTTTGGAGGAGGCCTATGTTCAGCAGTGGACTTGTGAAGGGCTGTAATGATGATAGGTAAGGGTTTCTACCATGGTGCGGAGGGAGTGAGAGATTATGTTGTAATAGCACTATAAGCGGGCTCCCAAATGATGCCCCACTACATCTTATCATACTTCTTCCACTTATCACATGTAATGAAACAACTCGGTTAAAAAGGCCTTCTATAGCCTAAAATTTACTTACTTGAAATCATTAATGCAGTCTTAAGATCAGATCCCGCTTTCATTTGTTCAAAAATGTGATGGAAGTGAGCTGTAATCAATTAAAAAAATATTGTTTTACTACTATAAATTGAAATTTATGAGTATTTTTTGTTTCTATTCATAACACTATTATGAATATACTAGTTATGTAGTGTAAAAACTCAGTGCCAGGCATGCATGATAAACAAAGTTATGTTAGTTTTCCAGAGTGGTCGCCACTCAAAATAAACACTTTCCACTTAGGCTATTCTAACATCAACTTTAAATAATCGAAACTATGCTCATACTCAATGATGATGATGATTATGAGGTCTATTTGCCAATTTTAACCAAGGTAAATTTTATTGAATGTTAAAACAAAATATAATATTTACTTTGCAATGAAATTAACTCACCAATTCCAAACAGCAGAGGACCAACAAATACAGCAGTAAATGGTTCAAGGCATTGCAATAGCAAAGGCATCATACAAGCTCGAAATACCCACTCCTCACTAAGAGGTGCCATAAAATGATTCCGCACCCATGTCAGGTCTTGCCAACTTGACACCCAATAGGTTGGTTCTAGAATATGATGATACAAGAGGAAATATATAGATAGTACTATGCTACTATTTTCAAATACCTAATATATAATTTAGTTTACTAAGAAAAAAAAATTCAAACTTTTATGTAGATATTATGTGCTAAGACTCAAGATGTCATTTTAGGTATAATAAATTATTTTCTAAAAGAAAATAAAAATGTGTGTGGCTTAGGTCAAAGAGCTTATACAATATGAATGGGCTACTATTATCACTGTGTTCCCAGAAAATCCATCCATGTATACGTTACAGCCTTTAGAAGTCTAGTGCTGAATGTAGTCCCCCCCATAGATTGCCTCATAGGGACAATTTTGCCATAGTTGCCATGCTTGACAGGCTGGTTGGCAAACGCTGTTTATTTATTATTTTGAGTTGTTATAAGGAAGATGCTCCAACCGATCTCCTCTTTCAGTTTCTCCCTGTCGCCTCTTACAACATCCACTGGACGATATATGGATATTCTTACACCACCACTACACATTACTCTGAAATAAATGATATTTTTAGAAAGTATTTCCAAGTAAATGTATTAAAAATATTTAAAAAAATATATCAGCAGTGGCAATAATAAAATAATAATGTTTTAATTATAGTAAAGCCAGAATAATGAATTCTTCTCCTGCCGTCGCCGAATCATTGCTTAAACAAAATGTAAATGCGTGTACAAAGAATTTTACATTTCATAAAATATCATCAAAAGATATTGTAAAATATTTTAAAACTATTGATGTTAAGAAAACTGCGGATCTGTGGGGCATTTCCGTTAAAGTTATTGCGTCTATAATCGATATAATCGCGCCTCAACTAGCTATTATTTTAATACTAGTATCGAATATGGTGTGTTTCTGATTTGATGAAGCATAGTAAAGTAATACCTTTATTTAAATCTGGTAGTACATTAGACCCCGCCAATTTTAGACCCATTTCTGTACTGCCAACACTAAGTAAAATTTTTGAAAAATTATTCTTGATCAAATGTTAATTTTTTAATGTTAATAATTTACTTCATAAAATCAATTCGGTTTCACAAGGCTCGACAACTGATGCTGGTGTTGAGCTGATTAAATATTTTTCAATGCATGGGAGAATTCACAGGATGCTTTGGGTATATTCTGTGACCTATCCAAAGCCTTCGATTGTGTTCACCATGAAACATTAATCAAACTACAACACTACGGTGTAAGAATAGAAGCTCTTAAATTAATTGTTTCATATTTAAGTAACAGAACTCAAAAGTTGTCATTAATAGTATGAGCTCTTCCGGGTCGATAGTACAAATGGGTGTGCCTCAAGACTCAATTCTCGGCCCCTTTCTGTTTCTTGTATATATTAATGACTTACCTTACATAGTAGGGATAACCATAATATGGTATTATTTGCTGATGACTCTTCATTAATTTTCAAATTAAAACGACAATTATTAAAATATGACGAAGTAAATAATGCTATATCTAAATTAGTAAATTGGTTTAATGTTAATAACTTGCATTTGAATAGCACTAAAACGAAATGTATGAAGTTCATGACTCCAAATGTCAGACAATTAAATACTAATGTAATTTTAAATGGGAGGAACTGAGTCTTGTCGATACCACCATTTTCTTGGAATAACACTAGACGCGAAGCTTCAATGGAGCCCCATATATCAAAGTTAGCAAGCAGACTTAGTTCTGCAGCATATGCTGTAAAGATTAGAAATCTTACCACAAATAAACAGCTAGACTTGTTTACTTTAGCTATTTCCATAGCATAATGTCATATAGTATTTTGCTATGGGGACACGCAACTGACACTGAAATTATATTTGTTTAACAGAAGAGGCCATAAGAGCAATCTATGATTTAAAACCTAAAGTCGCTCCGACACAAATTTAAGGAAATTAATATATTAACTTTGGCCTCTCAATACATTTATGAAAATGTAATGTACGTACACAAAAATAAAAGTAGTTATACAAAAATAAGTGATATTCATTCTGTAAATACTAGGAACAAACACAAGCTAGTAGTACCAGTTACTCGACTCCACCGAGTCAGTAATTCATTCTTGGGGCGATGTATACGCTTTTACAACAAAATCCCAGAAAATATACAAAATTCGACCTGCTCAAAATTCAAAAACTTTATTAAACATAGTTTGTATAAAAACGGTTATTATAATATTAAGGAATTTATGGATGATAATAACCCTGGGAATGAGGTGTTCGCTACCAAGCTATTTCTAATTTGTTTTGTGTGGTTAATTGTGTAACATACATGATTGTAAGCTATTATTTTTAAAAAAAGTCCCGCTGGGTTTCTTGCTGGTTCTTCCCAGGACAGAGGTTTTTTTTCGAACCAGTGGTAATTAAACAAAAGTGACTTTCAATAAGTATTATTTATAACTTAGATGCACAGACCGCGGCCCGCAGGCCATGCAGCCCGCCGGTCGAATACTGGTGGCCCGCCGACAGCAAAAATAATACTCTCGTACATTCGAAAAATATTGAATTATATTCCAGAATAAAACCAAAAAAATATGTTCGAAAAGTAATTTAAATCTCGCGCGCGCGCTCTTAAGTGCGCTTATCGGTGCGCCGTGCATGCGTTGGTAACAGCGGTCGGTAATGTTCGTGCTGATCTCGGTTAAATTCCTTTTCTTGAGGAACCGCTGCGGCCGGCGGCGCGACGACGACGGCAGCGCGGTGGCGGCTTATCCACGGGTTATATTGTTAGAGCAAGCGAGATAGCAATAGTCCCGAATTCCGATGCTCGCGTAGGTAGATACACGAAGCTTCAGAGTCGGTTTATCTATACGCGCGGTATAAAGCTACGCTAACCGCAGCGACCGACAGTTCGGTTTTAATTTGAGTGAAGTGTCAATAGTTCTAGTGTAGATTTTAACTCGACTAGCCGGTGTCATATATTTTGATCCACATTCAACGTAGATTTCCCGTCAAGTGCCGTGTATAATTGTGTTGTGAAATCGTAAGTAAAACTCTGTTATTAATAAGTGTTTCCTACCTATTTAATCAATTATTTTGGTAATTTAAAAAGGATGGGTAATTTAAGTAGGTACTGTAATTGTTTTAGGTGCTGTGTTAATCCTAGCCAGGATTAGAACGCAACATGGACAAGCCAGGACCTAGTAAAAAACGTAAGGTTAAAGATGAAAATCGGCAGTTTCAAGAAATTTGGACTGAGAAATACTTTTTTGTATGGTCGCATAACAAAGTCGTTTGTTTAATTTGCAAGAATTCTGTTGCGATTGCAAGGGAATATAATGTAAAAGGCACTGAAACAGATGAAACGCAGCATCCTACTTTTACCAAGTTTACAGGCGAATTAAGGAAGCAAAAAATGTTGTCTTTAAAACGGGAGCTTATTGGTCAGCAAGCTATGTTTACAAAACCCATTCAAGATTCAGAAACAGCTACAGAAGTTAGTTATGAAATTTCTCGAATGATAGCAAAGCGAAGTCGCCCCTTCAATGATGGAATTTTGTAAAGAATGCATAGAAATTGCCGCTAAGAAAATGTGTCTAGAAGCAGCAAAAAGTTTGAGAAAATTCAACTGAATCGTATGACTATCCAAAGACGAATTATGTCTTTGTCAGGTAATATTATGGAACAATTAAATGAAAAACTAAGATCATTGAATTTTTTCATTAGCACTCGTGAATCCACTGATATTAGTTCCACAGCCCAACTTCTGATATTCATACGAGGTGTTACTCAAGATTTTGAAGTCTTAGAAGAGTTATTAGGAATGTGTTCATTGAAAAGTCAAACCAGAGGAGTTGATATACTCAATGTACTTTTGGATTAGTGTTCAAAAACTGATTTGGACTTATCAAAATTATCGGGAATTGCGACTGACGGTGTTCCTTCGATGATTGGTATCAATTCTGGGCTAGTTATTTTGCTGAAAAAGCATCTGCAAGAAAAAAACATAAACGCTGAAAATCTCATGCAGTTTCACTGCATTATACACCAAGAAGCCCTCTGTTCTAAAAAAATTGAATTTCAAAATGTCATGAAAGTGGTAGTTTCCACTGTAAATTTCATAAAATCACGAGGACTCAATCACAGGCAATTCAAACAATTCCTTGATGACATCGAAAGCGAATATGGAGATTTACTGTATTATACAGAAGTAAGGTGGCTAAGTCGTGGATTGACACTGGAGCGATTTCTAAATTTAATAGAAGAAATTGGAATATTTCTGGCGGAAAAGCAAAGGATGTCCGGAACTTAAAAATCCTGATTGGTTGTGTGATTTGGCTTTTTAGTTGATATTACAAATCATTTGAATGTCTTGAACACACGGCTTCAAGGCAAAATCAACTGATATCCCAGCTCTATGCTCATGTATCATCCTTTCAATGCAAGCTGACACTTTTCAGATCGCAATTGAATTCTAGAAATTACAATAATTTTCCGAATTATAAGAAAATGGCTGAAAAATTCAACAAAACTGCGATTAATTTCAGTTATGTGGAAAAGCTAGATATTTTGATTCAATCTTTTCAAGACAGATTTTCGGGTTTAAAAAGTGAAACCTCTGTTGGACATATTCAGCAATCCTTTCACGATTTCAGTTGAAAATGCGCCAGAGTCAATGCAGTTAGAAATTATCGACATTCAAAACGACCAAGATTTACGCAACAAATTCAACGAAGGAGACTTGCTGAACTTTTACCGCTGCATTGATAAAAATACGTACAAAGCGTTGCGCATAAACGCTTTGAAATGTGCCAACTTATTTGGTTCTACCTATATATGTGAACAAACCTTTTCAATACTAAATAATAATAAAACAAAAAATCGAAACCGCCTTGCAAATGAAAGTTTGGAAGCAGTTTTACGTGTTGCTACAAGTAAATTTGAGCCAAATATAAAAAAGATTGTAAGCACTATGCAGTGCCACGCTTCAAATTAATAAATTCTTTTTCAATTTTAATACATTATTATCAATTCTTTATTGTCTTTTATTACCTATACTTCTGGCCCGCCATCAGTTCATAATTTGCCCGAGTGGCCCTAGTCTTAATAAGTCTGTGCATCACTGATTTATAATCTATATTGAATAAAAAGTTTTTGTTTCTGTTTCAAATCATAATAAAGTTAAATTAATGCTTTAAGAATTTTTTTATATAGAATAGGGTGACAAACGAGCACACAGTCCACCTGATGGTAAGTGGTTGCTGTGACCCATAGACATCTACATCTATCTTCAATAAAGAATCAAAATGCAGAGGCGTTGTCCCCCATGAGGACTAAGATGGAATGCCTCTTTTCCAGTAAAAAGGGTCTTTAATCAATTATAAAAATATATAAGCCCCATAGTAGCTTAGGGTCTAACACTGTAAATTTCACAGTATGCAAGCAAGTTTGATCCCTGCTGCCAACAATAAAACAATGAAACGGCCAATTGCAATTTTTAGTGCTGATTTACTGTGCTTAGCGGTAAAGCAAAATAATGTGAGGAAACCTAAAAAATATTTTGAAGACATGTGAAGAGCGCCGACAAGCATTGGGGCTCTGTGGTAGATACTTTCTTGCCCTTAAACTCTTTCAGAACTGGGCTTTTCTCTGGAGTAGGACTTATAAAGACTATAAATTTACTATAAAAATATTAATATCTTGACATGTTCTTAAACTATGTGATTATTCTGCATGTGGTAGAGCCACACTGCACATGAATGGGTTGACTTGACTGGGGAAAGGCCAAGCTCTCACAGAATACCAGTGTAAGATATAAGTTTAATGATGTTTTGTTTTATATGTTATGTGTAGAGAACCAGAAACCCTTTTACTGATAACAAGGCATTCTATCTTTGTCCTAAGGGGTAACAATGCATCTTCCTTTTTTATTCTTTCTTTCTTCCTTTTTGCACCTGCATCTACTTACCATTAAGTGGATTAACAAGCACACAGGTGCTTGTTGTCAGCCTTATTCTATAAAATCAGATTACTTTAATTGAAATAATATTAATAAAGATTTTCATAATATGGACGAGCCTAGTGGTCAGAGACCTCAATGTGCCAGGGTCACTTAAAAGTGAGCAGATAAAATGGCTCAAATAGCATTCATTCTTGCCTACACACCAAATATGCACTTAGTTGCAAAGGTGCAGAAACCAACTTGTGTAACACTAATACTAACATAATCTAAGGCAAATTTCACTAGTGTAAAATCAGCCAAGAGGACAATGTTACCATGCCAAGCTTTTTTCATCTTCAGTATTTCTTCTAAAGGTGACAGAGTATATTAATTTTGTTACAGGTTTATTGTATTTCTCATTACTTGTTATTCATAAAATAACATATTTGAAATTATGTGAATATAGCATATATATTGTATAGTACCTATATAAATCTTCCAAGTTCCTGACAAAAACTGCATTGTCAATGGACCCAAGAAAAGGACTGCTGTCAAAAGAAGTGATGTAATAGAGGCAGCTATAAGTCCTGGTAATCGAAGTCCCAATTGCTGATACACATCACCTCTGTTCAATGTTTCCTCTTTGAGAAAGAACCGCATAAAGAAAGGTGCTAAGAACATTATACAGGCAACACTGAAGAATCTTCTTTTGATTGTAGATGGATTGTCCCTGCAAAACAATAAAGCCAATCTGTGCTCAATACACCTCCATGTTATTATACAATAATAGCATTGCATTTAGAAAAAAATTATTACCTGCTTAACTGTGTCCTCCAAACATATAAACTTGCAACATATGCGAAAGTTAAAAATACACAAGCGAAAATAGAGGAAGCGCAAACATTATAATCAAGTATCAATTGTGACAATGCAGAAAAGAAGTCATCGAAACGAAACCAAATTAAATCTGCCACTGCCATAATGTTATTTTATATTTTTATTTAAAAATATTTGTACGTGAAGACATCAATATTGATTTTGTTGTTGTTTTTATTATTCGCTCGAGAGAGCAGGCAAAGGAACTAAGCCATACAGCCTTGTCTTTTTTATTTTGAATATATAGAATTTTAAGGTGTAAAGGCCGGAAATAAGTCTTATTTTTCTTCTTTCCGTCTGTTCAAAATCCATAAAGGCCGAAGCCAAGTATTATTTTCTTTAATTATTCATATTTTCAAAAACCGTAAAGGCTAAAGCCAAGTCTTCTTTATATTACAATCTTTGTAAGTTTCAATCCACGTAGATTTGTCAATCCAATATTTTTAAAAACGGGGATACCTTATTTCATATTTCTTTTACAGTATTACGAATAAAATTGCAAAGTGCTAAATATGTCTTAGTATTCCTAAGAACATCTTGCAGGGCACGTGGGACGCTTTCTGAGTTTTCATAAACTTGTATAAGTTTTTCAATGAGTAACAATCTTTCTATGGCGTACGCTGGGCAGTTAAATATTATATGTTCTGCAGTCTGATCTGCTTCTGTATCACAGAAGTTGCATGTTGCAGATGCTACTATTCTCATCCTGGAAAGATGAGCGTTCAGTCGATAGTGGCCAAATCTAAGTCTGCACATTATTGTATAAAATTTTCTGCTATGATATCTCTCGTTGCGAGAAAACCAAGGAATACTAAATTCTGAATTAATTGATGCATACCAACGACCTTTTCCTGCCTCTAAAACAGCATTCCATTGCATTTCCCATTCTTCTTTTAACTGTTGCTTTAAAATTGAATATAAATCTGTATGTGGTATTGCAACACCGGTTATCCTGTCAATATCAGCCCCTTTAGTAGGTATATCTCTATGCTTTAGGGTTATATATGTTCTGTGATATCAGCTGTAACCATAGAGATATACCTATGGAGCAACATATTCTACTATAGAAATAATAGTTATACAAATATCTATAATATCGACACACACTTGTCAAAACAGTTTTGTCTCTTTTAACAAAGCAGTAGCTGCAATAGAAAAGAGACAACTACACTTTGTCAAGTGCTTATTTTCATAACACTTTCGTGTGACGTCATTAGCTCATCCATGCGTGACTGCGCCGCCATGTTAAGCGCCAAGTTTTGTGGTAGATCTGCTGTCAAACTGTCAAAAGCAGTGACAAAGTGTTGTACTAGAGATTATTTTAATAGATTAATTTTGTTCAGAAATGAATAAATAATATTAATAGATTATAATTCCCGGATATCATGTTTCATGATCATGCCAGATTTTCAATTTCAAATAAACAAAATTAATGTACCTACCTGCAAAAATAATATTTTCATTTAAAATCTGATTTTATATATATTATTTTATATTAAAATACTACAATATGGGATTATAATATAGGATCAGGATCTCCATCCCAGTAATATTATACAGTAAATAAATTTGGTATACAAGCAAAAATCTTCTCAAGAATCTTCCCACTACTCTGTCAATATTCATTTTATTGTGTGCGTTATAACTTTTTAACTTTGTTCACAATTATATAAATGATGTAAAACTTGAATAAGTACTTAGCACACTCAGAACATTGTTTAAAACAAGTTGCAAGTTAGCTGCCTGCATACTTAACTCTTTGTTTGACTGTACTAATACAAGAAATCTGTAGCAGAGTATGCACTGCGTAAGTGTACATATGCGGTGAAGCCTGGTGAAGCAGCTCAAGCAAAACTTAACGGATAGCAATCAAATCTAATTTGACAACCCAACAATATCCATTGCTTCATGTGATTGAAAAATTCGTTTGCTCTACAACAAAAACAACGCAATGGATATTGTTAAACTGTCAAATTGGTATGGTTTGTCATTTGGTGTGTTACACAATTAGGCTACGGATTTAATTTTTATCTACACAAAAGCCATAAAACTGCCAGACATTATTTATTCCTCAGATAAGTTATTTGACGATTGAAAATATACCCTGTACTTATATAAATACCTACGGAATAAAATAAATAAAGCAACAAATTCAATTATGAAATGAGAACAAATTCATATTAGTAAAAATATCGATATCAGCGGCCCATATTGCTGAGTTACAACCCTATAAAGGCGGCCATTTTATGCGCCAGTGTATTGTAGGTAGTCACGCTAATTCTGTGGTATGCCCAGTCCATATACTTCTAAGTCAGTGGCTGTAACTATACTTTTAGCTAAATGGTCTGCGCTTTCATTTCCTTGAACACCAATATGTGACGGTGTCCATAAAATCTTACTTCAAATTATTTTCTTTCAATTCCCACCACAAACTTTTGATTTCATATATGATGAAAGACGTTTTAGCATCTAAAGTTCTTCCCTTCAGTGCCTTCAAGACACTTGCTATCAGAGATCAGTAACCATTTATTAGATACATGTGGGTGTTCTTCCATATATTTAGAGCGATTAAGACAGCATAACATTCTGCAGTGTATGTGCTTGCTGGAATGGAAAGGCCACGTCCAGTTTTCAGATGAGGTATGTAAAATGCACAGGATACTTTATTTTCAACTTTTGAACCATCTGTAAATTTGTCCATATTCATCATATGTAGATATAAGTTCATAAACCTCTTCTTTTCTTTTCAATTTTCATCAATATTATGTGTATATCACTGAATTTACTTTCATAATTCCCCTTATAACAATGCCAAGTATGTGTGCTTTTGTGAATATTATATTGTTCATCATATCGTATCACTTCATGAAAGTCATGGGTATATATGGGGCTGAGTTAGATATAGGAGACATAATATTATAATAAAATAATACTTTTTGAAAAAGGATGATGAGACAAAGAATTAATATTTAATAAAACCTAAATTTCAGATATAAATAAATCTCCCTAAATCTCATAGAGCCGGTAATAAGTCTTAAATTCTTATTTTGTATAATATCTAATTTGTTTACTAGTTTTTATTTGATGCAAAACAAAGGAAGCCATACTCAAAATGACTCCTCACCAAAGACTTATATAACATTAATAATATTTTGGATCAGCTTCCCAGTTAGTACTAGCCAAAGCGTTTAATATATTAAAGGCCTTAGAAGCTTTGTCTGAAATAGAATTCACGTATTTGGTCCAAGATAAATTATTTGTAAAATTACACATAAGAATTTTGCACAACTTTCTATTGGTAAAATTTATTATTATAAATTATTCTAGTGTTAAATGTACAAATTTTATTAAATATTACACTTTACTTTTCTCAGTACTAATATCTAAATTTAAGTATGAAAAGTAAATGTGCAATTTCTTTAAAGCCTCATTTAAAATGGTTACCAAGTTTTTGACATTTGTTCCTGAGGCATATATGACCAAATCATCTGCATATTGTAAATTAGTAACATTTGATCCTAAAATATTATTTAATTTAAATATGTATAAAATAAAGACAAGAGGACTTAATATTCCTCCTTGACAAACACCTTTATAACTGAGCCTAGGACCAATAATTGTATTATTATTATTAACTTTAGCAAAAACTCTTCTTCCATGTAAAAGTTCCATTTTACAATTTTTAGGAATGTTCAAAGACCTCAACTCTCGGCGAGTACATGAAGATTAACGTTATTAAATGCACCAACAATGTCAAAGAATATACTAATTAGTACTTTATTATTTTCCATAGCTTTAAAGATGTCTAAATGAAGAAATGCAATACTTTCTCTAGATGACTTCACGTCTGAATCCAAACTGATTTGATGGTAAAAGACAATTTTTTCTAGATAAAATTCTAATCTAGATTTTATAAGTTGCTCAAATATTTTACCCATACAAGATGTAAGTGCTATAGGTCTGTAAGATTCTGCAATGTGAGGTTTTCCAGGCTTTAAAATGGGTATCAAACAATCTTTCCAATCATTAGGAATAAGTGAATAAAACCATAACATATTATATATTTTCACAACTAGTTCTCTACCAGTATTCATATTTTTAAAGCTTTATATGGAACAGAATCTAAACCACAAGTAGTGTCCTTTCTAGAGTTAACAGCTGAATTGAATTCGGTCAAGGTAAAGGTTTGGTAAGATAATCACAATGATTATCTTACCAAACCTAGAAAATGATTCATCTGTTTCTGGAGTATATTTGTTCAAAATTCATTAGCAATTAGAATCTATGACTGATGTGTTATTATGAACAAAGTTTTGTTAAACTTTTAATGTAATTCCATACTCTAGTCAATGGAGTAGATCTATTAAGTTTCATAGTATTTTCCAGTAAGCTGTCTTTCAGTCTTCAAAGTAATTTTTTTATCAGCTTGTAGTCTTTTAAAATTAATATAATTTCGTTCTGTGGGATCATTCTTAAATACTAAATATGCATTTTTACAATTTAATACTGCTTCTTTGCATTTTAAATTCCACCAAGGTAGAGATTTTTTTTTAATATCTTTTAAGAGATTGCAAGTTGATGTTAACATTTCGATTAGAAGACTGATTGGGTGGTGTGGATTCATGCATGGCTTGTTTAACTAGTTCTATTAAATCAGTTTAACATTGTAAAGGATTACTATAGTCAAAACTATAATTTTTAATTAAATTATCTATAAAATTTTGATATTTTGACCAATTTACCAATTTTAAGTTTATGTTATTTGATACAGCTGTTTCTTGAAAATTTTGATTATTGACCGTAATTTTTGTCTTTACAGGAAAATGATAGCTGCCTAGAGAATCATCATCACATACTTGCCACTCACAAGACAGAGCCAGTGAAGATGAAACAAGTGTCAAGTCTAATGCATTCTGCCTCCATCTATGAGATCCTACTGTAGTCATCTCATTCAAGATTACAAGATTGTTGTCATCTATACTTGCAAGAACGTCCCTGCCTCGTGAATCTTATTCAGTACATCCCCATAACGTGTGATGGGCGTTGAAATCACCAGCTATAAAGACTGGCTGTGGCAAACTTTGGATTAAATTATCTAATTTGGATTTATTATAATTAATTGCTGAATTAGGGGGACAGTAAACACTAACTAAAGTTATATTGTATTTGTACAGCTATATTTTGTAATGAGTCATCAGAGAATGTATTGATAACACGAAATCCAATTTTGTTATGTAGAAGTATTGCTACTCCATTATGATTACTCTAAAATTGTGCCTAGGTTTAAGCCAAGTTTCACATATGAGAGCAACATCTATAGTGTTCTCATATAAAAATAAGCGATTTTTAATTAAACTCATGCATTCCATTGTAAAATGTTAAACTGATCCATAAAATATTAAATGTTAAATAATGAAATATCTATTTTGGTTTCATTGTATCTATGGGAACATCTTTAACAAGCTGAGAAGATATGGTGGTTTGTTCATTTGATTTATTAAGAGTTAATACTTTAATGACTGTATTTAAAATTATATTAATAATGTCATCATTCTTTAGGAGTGACATAAGAGCATCTTTAGGATTTTTTTTGTTTAATTCGGGGAATTCATTTTTATTAAAAAGGTCTACAAACGGGGTTTTGTGTAATTTAGCCTGATTTTCTTTTATCTTTTGTTTCTTAACAGGACACTGTCCAGAAATGCTTAGATGGTTTCCTTTGCAATGTATGCATATCGCTTTATCTGAAGAGACTTGGCAATCTATGTAGCTGTGATTTTCAGTACAAATTGAGCATTTCACAGAATTTTTACAGTACTTTGCTAAGTGGCCATACCTCAGACAGTTGTAGCACTGCTTCACTGGTGGAATATACTGATTTACCACGAACCGCCAACCTTGAAGATCGACGTGGTCCGGCAAAACATTAGAAGCGAACGTGATGGCCACGGTGCCCGTCGGCTGCAACAAACTGCGTCCTGCGTCATTCTTATGTTTCCTCATTATCCTTTAGCACATATTATCTTCCTGTAAGTCGTTAACATACCAAAAATTTTTGAATTAGAAAGATTAGTGGGAACATTAGTTATGACTCCTGTGATTTCTGTCCCTACAGCTGGGATAGATGCCTTCATTTTGTACTCTTTAAGAAATGTAACATTATTTAAAAATGCATTCGTTAGAGAGGGCTTTTCAAAATGAACGCCTATTTTGTATTTATTCATAGATTGCAAATATTTAATGCCTTTATTGAACCTCTTCATATGTGTGGACAGAGACATCATGTCCCGCGTGCTGATTGGCCTTCTTTCATCATTTGATTCGACAAAGACAACACAATCAACGAAGACAGAGTCCTCGGGGTACCTCCTGTTGTAGTCAGATACAAAGTACGGCTTATACTTGCGCTGCTCTTTCTCAGGATCTTCCTCAGTACTGGCATCAACTTCTTCCTCCTCAGTCGATTCTTCAAAGACTTCTTCTTCTCCCGGCAACTTTTTTTTTCTACGTTTCCCCATGATAAGAAAACCCAGTAACAATAAAACAATAAAAGTATAGTGCCTTTTAACTAAACAAAACAAAATTAAAATTTTAGTTTAAAAAAAGGCGCCTATCACGTTTCAAGGTTCCCGCGCTTTTCCAATATTGATCTTTTTTTTGACAAGAAGTTTGACACTTTATTAAATTTTTGACTTGGATGTTTGTCTATTGAGCCATATCTTCATTTCATTCGGGATTTTCGTTTTTATAGATTTTCAGTATCAAGCGATAATACTCCTTTATAGTACACTCACTGACCTCTATATATACAAGGCTAAAATGATAATAAGTTTACTATTACTTTATACTTTTCAGGGACAGATGAAAGAATATAAACATGAAGCACGATGAAGCCTCATAAACATATTGGCCTTTAAACAGAGCAATCTTATTTAACAGATTCCTACACTTGAATTATTAAGTTTACATTCATATTTAAGTCGAATGTTAAAATAAACTTTTAACACAATTTTAAACTTTTAATTTAATTATTAATTATTAAATGTTTGTAATTATCAAAAGTAATATATATGAAAAATAAAGCAGCCATTATGTACTCCGTGTCCCCGTTTTTTATTTCACCATCAATACTTGTTATAAGATATATAAAATATAAATAGGTATATACTTAGTTAAGTATCTACCTATCTATATAAACAATAAGTTAAAAAAGAAATTCCGGGAACTGTCCATGGCAGTAAATATTTTTCTCCAAAGATCATAGCTCAAAAATACATCTTTCCGATCTGATTATTGGGGAGTTTTTTTTTAAGTTTATCGGTAGAGTCACCTGGGATTTTATACATTTGAATTAAAATCCAACAAAAGGCAGGTAGGTTCAGCTTATTCCCAGGAACATGTTATATGAATATTTTTTAATTAGTTTAGAACTATCATGGTAAAAATTCAGTAAATTTTTGAAGTTATTCAATTTCGTGTACTAAACTATTTTTTTAAATCTTTTTACCGCTTCCTTAACAATCATTTTTCGATAGTCCTTGTAAGTAAAATGTACATCACTAGCTAACGCAAACAATGACAAATCAAAATTAGTCACGCGTTTTCGGGCTGTCAGGTCGTCTATACGCCAGTATATTCTAAGTCTATGATCTCGAGGCGCCTAAGTAGTCAGACACCTTATCTTGAGATTCACATCACCATCGGACCACTTGTTTCACCGTTTCCACTAATAGTTTACATGTGCAGACATTTAATACACAAAATCGCACCACTTTTACATGTCAATATCCACTTCAAACCATTATTTAAACAATTATACAGGAGCAGCAGTCCGCAGCCGGTCAAGTTTCCGCCAAGCCAAAACTCCCAGATTGATACTTGAATTAGGTACTCTTTGGTACTGCTGTAGCCGTAGATGTAGAATATACATTGGCGTCAAGTAGGCCCCCTACCCCAACCAACGAATTTGAAGTATGTATTAAAAAAATACTGGCAGACGTATTTTAAATAGCACATCTCAAAATTAATTAATATATATAAAATAAAATATTAATTATTTAAACTGCGCCTTCGTAATTTATGAATAAAAAACAGGTAAAGATCACTCACCTTATAACGTCGATATAAGTTGAAATAATTAGAATTGGGTACTTTTTGCAACATAAAAAAACTGCACCGTGCATGAATATAATTGGACCATCGTTAAAAATGCATAAAATGCAATATTAAGTGCAAAAAGTTAATAAAACCAAATTTGTTAATAGGTACTTTGTATAAGTTTTTCATCGTCATCGTTACAGCCCTTTACAAGTCCACTGTTTGACATAGGTCTCCCCTAAGGAATGCTATAAAGTACGGTCCTGAGCCACCAGTTTCCATCGACTTCCTGCAAGTCTTACCAGGTCAGGTAGGTTTTTATTTTTTAAAGGCTTTTATTCAGTGTGATTGCAAACAGCAACAAATCTTGAAATCTGTAGCAAAATTTGCACAATTTTGTGGACTTTAAACGCAAATACTTACAAACCATGTTGTGTGACTTATTTTATACGACAAGTTTTAAAACATTACAATTTGGATTTTTTTTGGTAGAAACGTACGGTTAAACAGGATTGCGTCCCTTTTCACTCAAGTGACCATATGATTTGGTATTGTTAGACTTTTGACGGACTTCTGTGGGACGATGAATATTTATTAGAATGTGTAATATTTATATTATATTTTATTCTAGGGCAAAAACTGTGATATTTAGTATCCAAAATGTGTATATTGTGATTGAATTTCGGTCAAGGTGGACAATCTCGACGGAGACAAGCTGACAGGATTAAAATGTACGAGTGAATGCGCAAGCAGAGATGCACCTGCACTCTCTATTCCCTCACTCTCATAGTCCGATGGGACCGTAATCCGACACGCCTGGACAGAGATCAGGTAAGGAATAACGGGTTTTACATGCTTTCCGAGACACGCGGGTAAATCAAAGCCAACTTCCTCACTCCGGGCTGCAACTGAGAATTTCTTGACAGAAAAACCCAACAACTAATTTTGGCCTGACCAGAAATTCAAACCCGGGATCTCATGATTAGCAGTCGCGCTTACGTCCACTTACCCAACGAGGTAGCAACGAAACGTACAAGCCACAGAAAGGTGTAAGACAGGGTGATGTTATATCCCCGAACCTCTACACCACTGCATTTGAAGACGTTTTCAGACTACAAGGCCGAAAAGATTACTGCATCAGCATCAATGGTAAATACATCACTGGTCTTAGATTTGCAGATGATATAGTAATTATGACAAAAATCGGTGGAAGACCTTACCACTATATTCGATGGCCTCAATAGTATCTCCCAAAAGATAGGTCTTAAGAAGAACATGAACAAGACGAAGATCACGTGTAGCTTCCATGCCATACATTTGCCAGTATTTGTTGCAAACACTACGCTTGAAGGTGTAAATGAGTAGGTTTACCTAAATTTCCGACTAGTCCAACAGGATTAATCGACCTAGAAGTTAATAGATAGTTCCAACTTGGCTGGGCAGCCTTCAGGAGCTTATGACACATCTTCTCGTCACATAATCCTAAAAGCCTTAAAACAAGTGAGTACAAAAATTGTGTGTTGTCAGTGATGACTTATGGATTACAACACGGCCCTTCACTGCTGGTCGTTTGAGGAAGCTTAAGATCACTCAATGAGCTATTTAGAGGGCCTTGCTCGGAGTTTCTTTGCGTGATAGAATAGTAACGATGGTATCCGCAACAGAACCAGAGAATTTACTAGATGGCGTTTGTGAAAATATTCCTCATAATAATAGATGGCAACTCAACTCAACTTGACCGCCGACGGATCGTTGCGGAAATATCCGCTCATGTGAACTTATCCATTTGTGAGCTGCGCTTGTCAGCTTTCGACCACAAACAATCCAAAAACTATACAATGTGACGCAACAGCATATTGTGAAGAATCATCATTATCACAGCCTTTCACAAGTCCACTGCTGAACATATGCCCTTAAGGAATGCCACAAAGAACGATCCTGAGCCACCTGCATCCATCGAACTCCTGTATATCTTACTATGGCGTCACTACATCTAGTGGAGGGCCGCCCCACGCTTCGATTACCGATATAAGGTTGCCACCTTTCTTCCTCGTGCGTTGTCGGTTTTTGAGCTATATGGTCGGACTATTGCCACTTTAGTTTACATATCCGGCTTATTTCGGCTTCTCTGGTTCTACTGCGGATATCCTTATTTCTAAGTCTATCGCGCAAAGTAACCCACTTGTGAAGAATGCTTTAAATAAATTATACATCAGACTATAGAAACTAATATTTCGATTGAAGGACCCTGTATCCATGGTCAGTGCCTGATTTAGAGTTCCGACAGCCCTAAGCTAACAATGAATATCCTCCCCTTCCCCACCGGCCTGTTCTATCTGATATTTATATTTTACTAGTTTTCTAGGCGGGCGAACTTGCCTTGTAAAGTTGCCAACGATGTGTCGGCATGAAATACTGTCCCGCTCTGCTGAGCATGCCAAGCTTTTAGAGGTTAATTCAGCCTTCCCATCCAAGTGACCGCGGAACTGTACGTTATTCGATATGTGGATGCCGAAGACTCCGATGCTACCAGAGGCAGCATGGGGTGTTCTGAAATTGAGTAGATACGACAAAGGGTTCTTTTAGTAGTAAACTTGCAAACTTGTGTCTTCTGAAGTTTAAACGGGACTAGAGTGGTCGCCAATCTGAGATTTTCTTTATTTAAGACTCTACTTCGGACACAACTTTATTTCGATACTTGATGACGTTTTGCCGAGAAATATTAGCCGGAAGGTGTAAAAGCATCACCAGTGTTACCACCAGTAACAGCAACATATGTAATTCATATAGAAGAAACAGCGTAGGTGATAGCACGCAGCCTTGTGGAAAACTAGCATTAATAGGCTCCTAGTCGAAGTATGCAATTACACAATTTATCAGGAAGCCCATAGGAAGTAAGCTTCTAAAGAAGCGCTTTGTGCCAAAGACCATCGAAAGCCTTCGCTATGATCAAAGTAACGACTAAGGCCTCCTCTTGGAATCTATTGCTTCCACTCATCTATGAGCTAGGTAAATTAGATGATTAGAACTAGAACCAGCTGATTAGTGACCGCCAACTGATGCTGGTGGTCTTCAAGATATCTTATGAGCTGGCACTTTACAATGGATCCCATTATTTTGGAGAACAAGGAGATGAAGGTGATAAGCCTGTGTTGGACGGGTCTGAGCGGTCGCCTTTTTAGGGATTGGGTGCACTAAAGCTGTCTTTTATAAGTTCAGTTCAGTTATGCTTAAGGAGTAGGAGTACCGGAAAAGACGCATTGGAACCGGTGCTAACCTGGAGCACCTGTCTTCAGCACAATAGGAGCGACTCCATGAGGCCCTTCGGTTTGTTGACATCCAGAGAGTACATCCAGCATGGAGCTATCTCACCAAGGATATTTGGCAATGTGTAACCCTAGAACCTAAAAGATGAACTTTCTCCTTTGCGGCATGGGCCAGTGAGTCATTCATGGGTCAATGTAGACGTAGGGTTCCGTAGTTGCCCGTCACAATACGTCTAGCGCTGAACGAAACGTGGAGGGACGCGCACGAATTGAATTGCACGAATGCGACTGGAGAGCCAATCAGCGCGTGCGAATGATACGACGAGCCAATCAGCGCGACTTATGCGCAACAAGCCAATCAGCGCGACTTATGCGCAATAACGGTCACCGCTAGACTTACGTGCCGCGACTTATATACCGCTATAACGACTAAAAATGGGCCCAAATAGGAAGATCGTAACTGAAGGACTTATTTTCAAATCAGCCATATAGGAAGTGGTATTAAAAAACATTAAAAAAATTCGATTTCGATAGTAATACCCAATCTATCCTGCAAATGAAAAGTAAAGCTAATATTAGTAATGCATATAAGTTGTTTTCTTCATAAAATGTTTATTTTAACAGTTTACAATAACATTATAAAGTTATTAATGCAGCTAGTTTTAGGTCATTTTCTATGGAGTTATAACGAAATTTTACTAATCCAAGTGCATTTTATAAGTTGGTCGACTATTACCCGTTAACTTCTTAATTCTACATAGCTGTGAGTTTTCCTTTTAACTTCATTATATATACTACTATTGTACACAATAGTAGTTATATATAATGAATTTTCACATTACAAAAACAGCGGTTTAGTCGGTAGAGGGGAGAGGGAGGGACACATAACTGTAATGAAAATACCACTTTAAAGCTAAATATTTCGCAAACGGACCCTAAATCGAAAAGATGTTGTTCCACACTCCCAATGTTTTTAAAAGACCTATCCAACGATACCCCACATGATGGAATAGACGGGTAAAAAATCAAACTCCATTTACTTGTGTGGAAGTACCCAAAATAAAAATGTTTTTAAGATTTTATTTCACAGTTTTCAAGCGTGATTAATATCTATAACTATGCCTTATTACAGATTTGTAGCATCTATGGTCTCTAGCAAAACCGCGGACGGACGGACGGACATGGCGAAACTATAAGGGTTCCTTGTTGTGTAACTACGGAACCCCAAAAGAGCAATATTAAAATCCTTCGGCACTTACTCTATAATTTATTAAGTGGTGCTTGCAAAAGCAAGCTCAGCGCCCCATTGAACCTTGCCTATTTAGCCTGTGGTAAATCAGCCCCTGTCCATGATCATGTAATAAATTTTAAAAATCAGAAGAGTCCTTGGGTACCTACTTAATAATAGGAGATTGACGGTTTCATAGAATTAGTTAAAACGTTGTGATTATATACTTTTCAAGTTACACTGGAATTCTTAATCAGGGCTCCTTTAGGGCACTTCAAAGAGAAAAGAATGGAAAAGAAACTCCCAATTTGACAGATGTCTGGGGTTTATTGCTCCCAGAATCTTCTGAAAATAACCATCGAAATCATTAGAATCATAATTTTAACATTACTTTTATTTGTTTTATTTTTATTTACTGTCAAAGTGACACGTAGAAAGAGTTTTCATGGAAAACTGGAAACTAAATTAATTAATAGACTATGATGCATAAAATTCTATTCAGATAAGAGATTCTTCTGTAGTTGTTTATGAAAGACAAGAAATATTTATTCAACATTCAACCTTTAGGTAAATGTTGAATGATGGATTCGAGACTGTTCAGCCATCGACTATGAATTCCACTGTAAGTCTTCGTCTACGGAATGGTTGTGATTGAGTGACTCCTCCACCTGAAGAGTTGGACCACTCTTTAAATTTATTATTAAGTACATATCACATATTTGATTAAGTATTATTATTAAAATATATAGTCACAAACTAATAAGAAGATAGCAAATACAATAGAAGTAATATTTAAAGATTTTGCAAGCAAGATGGACCGTGAATAAAACGCTTTAAACGGATTTTTATTTTGAAAGTACCCTACATAATTATGTAACAAAGTGCAAAGAGTTTATATAAGTAACCTGAGAGTAATAACATTAATCTATCTATATGCATAGAGGAACCTACAATGCGACTGTACATAAATTAAGTCAATATACTTGTCTCGCTTTTTCTAATTCAATTTTCAAATAAGGAAAAGTAGAGCTTGAATGACAAGTGGTCATCTTTGGTCTCTTTATACTAGGCCAAATACGTTTCTTCTGATTTATTATTTATTAATACTAGAAAAATGGCATCTACATTGTAGTAGTATTATGTTTAACATTATTTCACAAGACATGACGTCTATAATCTATAGTAATTTCGTTCACAATGTTAACAACAATGAACATCGATGTACTCGTTTTATTTTTATATTTTTATATTAAATGTCTAAAAATAGAAATAGTACTAGACTTATTATAATTCAAGCGATCAAGTAAATTGTTTTCGAAATCAAGTGATGATGGTTATATTACATTGCAACTGTTCGTGTCGCAAACTTTAAAAATATATAGTTAGTGAGGTGTGAATACTAATAGCCTTGACATTCACACGGTACATAAGCGACTTGGATCCTATTTGTAATCTCAATTTTAATGCTGATTGAGCACTTGCTTAACTCGGCGGTAAATAAAATAATTAATAAAGCTTTATCGGCTTGGATGGAAATATTTCAAAATAATTAAGTAAAGCGGGATCTTGATAATGATGATGGGCACGTGAATGGAAGTATGTTGTCAACGTAAGACGCCGCGGATAGGTTATTTGCCGCTGCTATCGACCATCATTTGATACGTGAAGAAAGTAAATTTATTTTAAATAGTGTTTTAAAAATATTTTATAGTAATAAGTGGATAACTTTTTGGTTGACAGAAATGTATGAAAGCCAAGTTTATTTCAATTGACTTACCAAAGTCTAATGGGTGATTAGTGAACCTGTTAAATTGCAGTTTTTACTACATTTTATTTTGTGTTTTGACTATGTCAACAGTTATACCGTAGCCGTAGCTCAAATAGTGCGGTATGCGTGTGTGTGTGGTGTAGAGAGGTCTAGGTAGTTATGGTGGTCGTTGAGATGTAACGGGGATGACTGAACATAAAGATGAGTACCCTAAAGATAAAATGAAGTGTAGTATACATTTGCTGTGTACCGAACTATTAAAAATGTTATGGCTCTTCAACATTTTATTTTTGATAATAAGTAAAGTTTCCTTTGAAGTTGTTTCTATGTGAAGTAGAATCAAGTTTTGAAGAAGTTGCTGAGTTATTTCCAAGCGTTCATACTCTCTAATACGAGTATGACAAATGACTACGAGTCTCGTAGTCACTTGTTATTACAATTTGGTCGCATTGCACGCATTGGTGTGTAGTTGTAACTGCGATTTACTTGGTGAGTCTTTCAGGAGCGATGTACAGCTAATAATGTGATGAAATGCCTTTGTCCCGCAGAGACTAATATTGGTTGACCTGAAAGGACCTGGTAGTCGTTGATTCTATTGTAGAGCGTATCACAAGAAGTGATGAAGATATGGGTAACAGTTTGTTGCTAGCCATTGCGTCATTGTGATCACTGTGTGTAGCCTAATAGATAATTTAAATGTATTCTTTATACCTTGGCACACTATACATAATGATTTTTCAGGAAAACGTAGCGGGAGAGTGACCAAAAGAATATTACTCTGTAATTACTGATTCTTTTACAAAGTATGTTTTGTTAATTTTCATTGATGCTAACAGTAGCGTGCAAGCTGCGAGTCTATGTGTGCTTAGTGGAAAGAGCCAGTTGTCCGGTCCATGTTATCATATGAGATGACGACTCATCGAAGGACGCTGTCACTCTGAATTATGCGTCGTCATATGAGATGACGGGTAGAGAGCCAGTTATCCGGTCCATGTTGTCATATACGATGTCGCTCTCTGAGCTAGCTAGTCGAGGTCTAGATTGTCTAGTCCAAGTCATCATAGGAAATGATGGCTAATCGAAAGGACGTCTTAGCCAGTGTTAGTTTGCATGAGGTCAAACGTAATCGACTTACGTATGTGTGTGGATCCCTAAATGTCCAAAGATAGTGCTAGTTTGTATGAGGTCAAACGTAATCGCTTAGCGTATGTGTGTGCGTGTCCCTCAATGTCCAAAGATAGGGACAGTGTATCTATTCATGTCAGGATAGATGAGCGGAAGAATTGGTGATTAATAGTGTTTGTTACAGGAATTCATGAAGATACACGCCCGAGGACGGTCGTATGTCAGGATTGGCCGTGTCTATGTGTCTATAAAATACCGGATGGATCGAGAGTGAGGAGAGATTGCGTCATTTAGCGGAGCGTCATATTGATAGTAGCGGCGTAGAATTGAGGGTAGATAGGGAATCCCCGCTCGTATGTGCAGTGTAAAGTTCAGTGCAGGTGCCGAGCGGTGGAGATTCCGCTTGCGTCATACTACGAATTCTAAGATAGTATCGTGGTTCTGCCTGTTGTGGTGTTTCTTCTCGTGCAGGCAAGGAAAATGGTGTTGCTAAGAGGTTGCTCTGTGTTACATTGAGATGGGTGGTGTTGCTGTTGGTTTGCATACTTTGGTGTTACTATTTAATTATGTCCTTCCCGTTACACCGGTGTGTAATTGTGACGGAGACATATTACGGTATGGTCGAACTCTAATTGCTCTATACTGAATGTATAGTGTTACGCTGTCTTATTACTGATAATGATTAATTGTGTAAGCAAGAGAGCAAGTTGAACATCCGCTCTTACTATTTTTAACGATTTTACTATTTGTAATAATTAATCTCTGTTCTATTTCCTTAGATTACATCAGCAGGACTAGCATGGGCAGGAGACAATTTTATCCCGGGAAAGGAGAAAACGTTTATGCCCTCGCTTAGTTTTATCCACCCTTCGAGCATGGGCACACCAGTGGATATTATATCTACAGTAGATAGAATGGGGATAGACTTAGACTAAAACCCACGTTCAATGAACTAGGATAAAATTGTCCCTTTCAAATGTCAAAAGCATAATTTTTATCTTTCATTTGGCTCCATGCTACGGATGGGGAATATATGTCTACTCGTTATGTCAAACGGGATATTATACTTCCTGTTGCCGTGCTTTAGCTTAAGGACAAGATAATTTTATCTCTTGTCAGTGGATATAATTGGGGATAAATTTTTGTCCCCAGCCCATGCTAGCCGGGCAGAAGTGGGATCTCCTGTTGTAATTCCTATATCTAAGTATTAAACGAACCTAATTAATCAAAATCCTTAATTTTACTATACCATACCATAGACTAAATGAATTTATCGACAACATTATTTGTTTAGCTAATGCCACATCAATAGAGGTTTCTATGGAATGATAAAAGGCAACAACCTTGTATAAAAAGAAGGTGAGAATTATATTATAGCTATCTTATTTTGTACAACGTAAAACATTATATGCATAAATAGTTTAACCACAAGATATTTTATATAAAAATACTGACAGACGTATTTCAAATAGCACATCTCAAAATATTAATTATTTAAACTGCACCCATGTAGTTTAGAAATAAAAATAGTTAAAGATCGCTAACCTTATAATGTCGATATTAAGTACTTCAAATAATTAGAATTGGGTACTTTTGCAATATAAAAAACTGCACCTTGCTTGAATATAATTGCACCATCGTTAAAAATACATAAAATGTAATCATCATCATCATCATTACAGCCCTTCACAAGTCCACTGCTGAACATAGGCCTTCCCATGGAATGCCACAAAGCACGGTCCTGAGCCACCTGCATCCATTGACTTCCTGCATGTCTTACCAGGTCGTCACTCCATCTAGTGGGGGACGCCCTACACTTCGCCTGCCGGTACAGGCTGCCACTCGAGAACCTTTCTTCCCCATAGGTTGTCGGTTCTTCGAGCTATATGGCCGGCCCATTGCCACTTCAGCTTACTAATCCTTTGTGCTATGTCGGTTACTCTGGTTCTACTGCGGATATCCTCATTTCTAAGTTTATCACGCAGAGAAACCCCGAGCATAGCCCTTCCATAGCTCGCTGAGCGACTTTGAGCTTCCTCATACGGCCAGCAGTGAAGGACCACGTCTCAGTTCCGTATGTCATCTCTGGCAACACGCACTGGTTGTACAATTTAGTTTTGAGGTTTTGAGGTATGCCTGACGAGAAGATGGGTCGCCCAGCCGAGTTGAATCCGTCGATTGACCTCTCGGTCGAAGTTGGACTTACCAAGTCGGACTATTTGTCCCAGGTAAACATATTCGTCAACAACTTCGAGCTTAGTGCTCCCAACAACTACCGGCATAGGTGTGACATGGATGATTTGTCCATGTTCATCTTGAGACCTATCCGTTGGGAGACACTATTGAGGTCATTGAGCATAGTGCTTAGGTCCTCCAGCGATTCTGCCATAAGGACTATATCGTCGGCAAATCGAAGGTGAGTGATGTACTCGCCATTGATGTTAATACCGTATCCTTTCTAGTTCAGTTGCTTGAAAACGTCTTCCAATGCAGCGATGAAGAGTTTCGGGGATATAACATCACCCTGTCTTACACCTCTCTGCAGTTGGATAGGTTTCGTACTCTGGTTCTGTACTCGGATAGCCATCGTAGCCCTACTGTACAAACACTTCAGCACCTCGATATACCGACAGTCCACTTGGCACCGCTGAAGGACTGCAGCACCGCCAAATTTCGACGGAATCAAGGCTTTCTCATAGTCCACATACGCAGGCAAAGTGGCAGATTGTACTCGTCGGTCTTCTGTACAATTTGCCGAAGGGTATGTATGTGGTCTATGGTGCTAAAGCCTTTTCGGAAACCGGCTTGTTCGGGAGGCTGGAAGTCGTCGAGTCTGCATGCGAGACGATTCGTAATGACTCTCGAAAACAGCACGTAGACGCGGCTCAGAAGGGAAATCGGTCTGTAGTTCTTCAAGAGAGCGTTGTCGCCTTTCTTGAAGAACAAGACCACCGCACTTCTGCTCCACGCCTCCGGTGTAATGCCACCATGGAGGATGGAATTAAAGAGCTTCTGAAGGACTTCAAGTACCGGTTTTCCACCCGCTTTCAGAAGCTCCGCTGTAATTCCATCCTCGCCTGGGGCCTTGCCGTTTTAAAGTGCTGGAGAGCCATTCTAATCTCGCTCAGACTGACGTCCGGAATATCATCGGAATAGTGTCGGATAAGACTTGCTCTTGGATCGTTACTCACACTTGCGCGTGGCTCCAACGATGACATGCACAGCTGCCCATAGAACCTCTCAATCTCACTCAAAATCGGTCTTCAGCTTCGACAGTTGGCTCTTTCTGGCAGACAGATCTCTGGCAAAGACTTTGGAGCCCTGGTTACGCTCGATCGCTTCTTCAATACGAGCTGTATTGAAGTTGCAAGTCCCGCCGCATGCATTTGGAGATCTGTCTGTTCAGTTGCCTGTATGCTGTCAAATCTGCTGAAGACTGCAGCTTCATCTCCCGTCTAACAACCATGAGATTAAGAGTGTGATCGGAGAGTTTTGTGTTCTTCTGCGATGGGTCTTACAGAACTTAGCTCCGACCGCATGGACAGTTTCCACAAGCTTGTCATTCATATCGTCCACTTCATCGCAAAATTCTAGGCACTGAAAACGATTTTGTAACTCGAGCTGAAAGTTTTCGGGACTTTGGATTAGAGCACGAGGGGACGGGCGTTGACTTCATTAGACGACCTCTCCAACTTAACGTTTAGGTTCAGTGTGCCTCTCACCATTCGGTGATCGCTGCCAGTTTTCACCCTCGTGATCACTGAGACATCACTGAACAGTTGTCGTCTGGTCGTCATAATGAAGTCAATCTCATTTTTGTCGAACCGTCGGGGCTTGACCAGGTCCACTTTCTGTGGGGCCGCTTTTGGAAGAAAGAGTTCATCATAAAGAGTCCTCTTTCTCCATAAAGTCGGCCAGCTGCTGGCCCTTGGGTTCCGTTGCCCTATTCCGAATTTCCTACTTTCAGCTCACCGCTCTCTTGTGCCTAGTTTTGCGTTGAAGTCTCCCATTAACACCGTATAGTGGGTTTTGGAGGAATGCATGGCTCTAGAGATATCCTCATACATTTCCTCTACCTCCTCATCAGGGTGTGCCGAGGTTGGTGCGTAAACCTGTATGACCTTTAGCGAATACCGTTTGGTGATTCTGAGTATAAGGTACGCAACCCTCGTCGACACACTCCCGATCTTTACAACGTTGTTAACGAGAGACTTGTGGACGATAAATCCGACACCTCCTCGGGACAGACAGTGGTAGAGCCACGCGGCAGCTTTTGCTGTCGCATGGATGGGCCGCTCAAACCGGGATGGTACCACGACCTCACAGAATACCAGCGTGAAGTAGAGGTTTACTTCTGCATTTCGCCTGGTGAGTGCAGGTGGCTGAGGCCCAACTGGGATTCAAAGGCCCAATTCTCCCCAATCAACATGGTAGTGGAATTAAACAGAAGACTACCCCAGGAGGGTACCAGCATCCTGGAGAATCCTCGCTGAGCATCCACGCCCATGCTACCCTACTTTTTGAGCGTGGGTGCTCAGGCTGCCCCGCGTATTCTGGGGGCGAAATTCCGCTCAAGACGAAACCTGCTCGGGGCAAGCGGAGCAAAAAGACAAAGGCAACCCTGCCACGCTTTCCGTGGATTTCTGCAATATCAGGGGACTTCATTCAAACCTTAACGCCGTCCACTACCATCTGGAGACGGCAAAGCCGGCCTTGCTCTTTCTAACCGAGACACAGGTGTCTTCTCCGGCTGATACTTCGTATCTCTCCTGCCCGGGGTACAAATTGGAACACTCCTTTGTGCCCCGGGCTGGAGTTTGCGTGTACGTCAGAGAGGACATCTGTTTTCGACGCCTCGGCAGTCTTGAAGGTACGGACCTGTCCATCCTATGGCTGCGCGTAGACAGCGACGACCATCCCCGCGTCTACGGGTGCCTCTATAGGTCCCATAGCGGTAATGCCGACATAGACCGACTCATCGACCACGTCCAAATGGCTGCAGACTCCGTGCTACAACAGGTCCCATCCGCAGAGATCGTGATGCTCGGTGATTTTAACGCCCACCACGCTGAATGGCTTGGTTCCCGTTTAACCGATCATGCGGGTAGATCTGTTTATGACTTTGCCTTGGCATATGGTCTGACACAACTGGTTACTTCGCCTACGCGGATCCCAGATGTGGAAGATCATGTACCTTTTCTGTTGGACCTTCTGCTGACGCATCCTATCCTTGGGGGCGGGTTTGCTTCTCGCCGGATGATCCCAACGTTGTTGCTGATTCTGTCACTGATGTGGTACTTCAGGAATGGAATTATTTATTCCATCATCTGTGGTGCCTATCAGAGGCAGAAGTCAGCCATGGTTTGGTCGCTCCTGTAAGTTGCATCACGCTATAAGCAGGAATGTTACCGGGCCTGGGCTGACGCATCAACGTCCGGGATGTAAACACTAGCGCTCTTAAAAGTATAATTCCGCCTCCAGGTCCTTCAAAAGTGTCATTGCAAGGCAAAGTCAAAGCACATCGGCAGAATTGGCGAAAAACTAGTTCGCCTCCCTTCGGGAACACGTGCATTCTGGTCTCTCGCCAAGGCTGTCCAAGAGAACTTCTGTCAGCCATCTCTGCTATCTCTGCACAGGGTGGACGACTCACTGGCCTATGACGCAAAGGAGAAAGCCGATCTGCTAGGCTCTCTTTTTGCTTCCAACTCAATTTTTGCTGACGGGGGGAACACACCGCCTACCATCCCGCAGTGTTAGTGCTCCATGCAGGAAGTGCTGTTTACACAGAGCTCGGTGCGTAAAGCACTCCTTTCCCTGGACGTCAACAAGTCGAGTGGGCCTGATGGAGTCCCACCTATTGTGCTGAAGATGTGAGCTCCGAAGTTGGCACCGGTTTTAACGCGTCTTTTCCGGTACTCCTACTCCCTAAGCGTAGTCCCGAACTCATGGAAGACAGCTTTGGTGCAACCGATCCTAAAAATGCGACCGCTCAGATCCGTTCAACTACAGGCCTATCGCTATCACCTCCTTGTTCTCCAAAGTAATGGAAACTGTTATCAACTGCCAGCTCATGCGGTACCTTGAGGACCACCAGCTGATTAGTGACCGCCAGTACGGTTTCCGTCGAGGTCGCTCAGCTGGTGATCTTCTAGGTTACCTAACTCATAGATGGGCGGAGGCAGTGGAGTCCAAGGGAGAGGCGTTGGCCGTTAGTTTGGACGTAGCGAAGGCCTTCGATCGGGTTTGGCACAAAGCAATTGTTGTGCAATTGGATCACTAGTTTTCTTGCAGTTCGGAGCATCAAGGTCGTAGTAGACGGTGCATGCTCCGATTACAAGCCCATTAACGCTGGTGTTCCACAAGGCTGCGTGCTATCACCAACGCTGTTTCTTCTGCATATCAATGATATGTTGCAAACTGGTAACATTCATTGCTATGCGGACGACAGCACTGGTGATGCTTTATACACCGGCCGTGCCAATATTTCTCGGGAAAACGTCACTGAGTACCGGAACAAACTTGTGTCTGAAGTCGAGACTTTGTTGAACAAAGTCTCAGACTGGGGGCGACTAAATCTAGTCCAGTTCAATCCCCAGAAGACACAAGTTTGCGCGTTTACCGCTAAAAGAACCCTTTGTCGTATCTCCTCAGTTTCAAGGCACTCCCTTGTTGCCTCAGCCAGTATCGGAATCCTCGGTGTCGACATATCGAGTAATGTGCAGTTTCGTGGTCACTTCGAAGAGAAGGTCAAATTGGCCTCTAAAAAGCTTGGCGTGCTCAGCAGAGCGGGACAGTATTTCATGCCGGCACACCACTTGCAACTTTACAAGGCGCAAGTTCAGCCCCACATGGAATACTGTTCCCATCTCTGGGTAGGGGCTCCCCAGTGCCAGCTCCTTCCACTTGACCGCATCCAGCGCAGAGCAGCTCGAATCGTCGACGACCGAGTTCTGTCCGATCGGCTTGACTCACTGGCACTGCGTAGAGATGTTGCATCTCTTGCGTATTTTATCGCATGTACCACGGGAGTGCTCTGAGGAATTGTTCGGACTAATTCCAGCCGCTCAATTTCACCATCGCACATCGCGACAGAACTCGAGATACCATCCATACCATCTGGATGATTGGCGGTCCACCACTGTGCGATTTAGAAGAAGTTTTCTTCCTCGCACAACTTCCTTGTGGAATCGATTACCACCAGCGATTTTTCCGGACCGATACGACTTAGGGACCTTCAAGAAAAGAGCCTACTCCTTCTTAAAAGGCCGGCAACGCATCTGCACCCCTGGTGTTGCAGTTGTTCATGGGCGGCGGTAATCACTTACCATCAGGTGAGCCGCATGCTCGTTTGCCCCCTCTCCTATAAAAAAAAAAAGATGGTCGCCCTCCCGGTGATAGAATAAGTTGCCGGATTCGAGGATTACCGTGTCCTCCCCTCTCTTCGGACCTCGGATAGTCCTATTATATTCCAGCGTAACTTATCTATCTCTTCTTCAGCTCCAGGATCTTCTCGTCAGTCCTCAGGGTGCGTGCGTTATATGTTGCCAGGTCGAGTCGTCGTAGGTGGCAACCGAACCTCCACCGGAGACTTAGCACCCCTGCCCCGCCGTTACCATGGTCGCCACCGTAGCCAGGAATAGCGGGGCCGCCGGGACTGGGGCCGTTTCTTTGTGTCTTCGCTCATGGGGTTTATTGCCATAGTTGCCACGCTTGGCGAGCGGGTTGGCAACCACAGTTTTTATTGTTTTTGGCTTTTATCAGAAAGATGCTGCTGCCCATCTTCTGTATCAGTTTCCTTTGTCGCCTCTTACGACACCCACGGAAGATATGGGGTAGTGGTATTCTTACCCGCCACTACACGGGCATATATATAAAATGCAATAATAAGCACAAATAGTTAATATAACGAAATTTGTTAAGTGTAGAATGCACCCCTACTACAGCCTACGAATTTGGAGTATATATTATATAAAAATACTGACAGATGTATTTTAAATAGCACATCTCAAAAATATTAATTATTTAAATTGCACCCATGTAGTTTATAAATAAAAAATAGGTAAATATTGCTCAACTTATAACATCGATATAACTTCAAATAATTAGAAATGGGTACTTTTTGCAATATAAAAAACTGCACCCTGCTTGAATATAATAGGCTATTAGACTAATTTTGGAAAACCATTTTAAATGATTCTTTATTACATAATTAGCACACTACATTGATATTTCCGGGAGATCTACTGTATTAACAATAAAAATCAAAGTTAAAGTTTAAATTTCCAAAACCGCGCCAAAAACGCTGATTCTGTAATGGCGCTGGTCATATGACATCATAGATAAATAGATATGTAGCAAGCTATGACATGATAACATGTGTGACGTCACACACATACAAACAAGTCAATAACCGTAATAAAACCATAGACTTAGAATATACCATAGACATAGAATATACTGGCGAATAGATAAACATAGTGTGTAAGGGAGAAGTAAATTCCTTGTGGCAAAAATGCAAGATAGAAAAGGATACCAAATCTCATGACTCTGTAACCGATTTTGAATAACAGGTCGGCACAATTCGGTACGCAAGAAATAGCTCCTAGATATTTTGTAATTTTTTAGTGTGTAATAATGGTTATTTTAGTAAGTAACTTTTTCCAAAGTGCTTACTTGTTCTGTGAGTGATTGTGGTGTTAATAATAGAAATAATCCTGATAATTGCACATTTCACAGGTAAATTCTCAAGACGTCGTCAATGTTATGAAGCGTTTATTTTTGGTTAAAATTTATGTTATATACTGTTTAAAATATAGATAGTTTTCAATTATTTTGTTAATTTTGATATTTTACAAAGAAAAAAGTCACGTTGTTGATAATTTGCATGAATTTGATAAATATATTTTTATTCAAAATATTTTACATGTACGCTAGGGATTGACTCAACTATATCAAAATTAATGTCGATATTTATCTTGAATGCTTATAATGAATCGATAGACTTGCCCACACAACAAGAAAATAAATCCTCGATTTGCGTTCTAAAATGTAATTTTATTTTGCCGTTTGTCAAACAGATTCCCTCCGGATTCTATAATTTAAAAAAAATGGTTAAGGTTAATTGGACGGGTTGGTTGGAATGCAAAGAAGAACTCAACAATTTGCAGCAAACATTTTCTTGAGAAGTATAAAAGAAAAAGTAGAAACAATTTTATTAAAAGGAGTCATTTCTACATTATTTGTACCAGTAAGTAAAATATTGTTATAATAAGAACCCTTTGTCGTATCTCCTCAGTTTCAAGGCACTCCTTTGTTGCCTCAGCCAGTATCGGAATCCTCGGTGTCGACATATCGAGGATGTGCAGTTTCGTGGTCACTGGAAGAGAAGCCAAATTGGCCTCTAAAAGCTTGGCGTGCTCAGCAGAGCGGACAGTATTTGGCCGGCACACCACTTGCAACTTTGCAAGGCGCAAGTTCGGCCCCACATGGAATACTGTCCCATCTCTGGGCAGGGGCTCCCAGTGCCAGCTCCTTCCACTTGACCGCATCCAGCGCAGAGCAGCTCGAATCGTCGACGACCGAGTTCTGTCCGATCGGCTTGACTCACTGGCACTGCGTAGAGATGTTGCATCTGCGTATTTTATCGCATGTACCACGGGAGTGCTCTGAGGAATTGTTCGACCAATTCCAGCCGCTCAATTTCACCATCGCACATCGCGACAGAACTCGAGATACCATCCATACCATCTGGATGATTGCGGTCCACCACTGTGCGATTTAGAAGAAGCTTCCTCGCACAACTTCCTTGTGGAATCGATTACCACCAGCGATTTTTCCGGACCGATACGACTTAGGGACCTTCAAGAAAAGAGCCTACCTCTTAAAAAGGCCGGCAACGCATCTGCAATTCTGGTGTTGCAGTTGTTCATGGGCGGCGGTAATCACTACCATCAGGTGAGCCGCATGCCTGTTTGCCCTATAAAAAAAAAAAGATGGTCGCCTCCCGGTGATAGAATAAGCTTGATTCGAGGATTACCGTGTCCTCCTCTCTTCGGACCTCGGATAGTCCTATTATATTCCAGCGTAACTTATCTATCTCTTCCAGCTCCAGGATCTTCTCGTCAGTCCTCAGGGTGCGTGCGTTATATGTTGCCAGGTCGAGTCGTCGTAGGTGGCAACCGAACCTCCACCGGAGACTTAGCACCCCCGCCCCGCCGTTACCATGGTCGCCACCGTAGCCAGGAATATAGGGGCCGCCAGGACTGGGGGCCGTTTCTTTGTGTCTCGCTCATGGGGGTATATTGCCATAGTTGCCACGCTTGGCGAGCGGGTTGGCAAACCGCAGTTTTTATTGTTTTTGGCTTTTATCAGAAAGATGCTGCTGCCCATCTTCTGTATCAGTTTTTGTCGCCCTTACGACACCCACGGGAAGATATGGGGTAGGTATTTTACCCGCCACTACACGGGCATATATATAAAATGCAATAATACACAAATAGTTAATATAACGAAATTTGTAAGTGTAGAATGCACCCCTACTACAGCCTACGAATTTGGAGATATAGGTGTCCAGTAAATAGCACGACATATTGCAGGGGTGATAGCTAGGTCACACTATCAATACAACCAATATATGTTCAGCAAAATCTTATGGATTTACAGTTTACAAAATTTTCCGAAATACTGACAAATTCTACCTTGAAACAGATTTTAAGCATCTCGTAATGAAAAATCCTTTAGTACTTATTTTTACATCAAATTATTCGTGAATAGTTACTTTACTCATTGATAAGTCTTTTTCTATCAAAGACAAGAATGTTTTCAAGATTATTTTTGTTTAAATTTAATAATAATTAAATAATGTTTTCAAGATTATTTTTGTTTAATTTTTTTTTAATACTATTTTTGTTTAATTTTTTTTTAATACTATTTTTGTTTAAATTTGCACAGAACTATTTTTTATCACTTAAGTTTAACCTACAGTGGTGAAAAAAAATGTATGTAGTTTTGTACAACAAACTTAAAAAATAGCTTGTTTAATGGTAATTTTGAAAGATACAATACTAGTGCATTTTCATTAAAAAATACAAAAAAATGCTATTGTAGTTCCAGAGAAGCTGATTTTGTTGAAAATGTAATTAACGTAATTTTGACAAAACCACTATGAGAATAAGTAATAGCTGCTCATTTACGCGAATTATTATAAAACTAGTTGTGACACGTAAAATGCGACATGCACGCGTAATGACTAAAGGTTTTACCTGCTCGCCGACCGACCCGACCTGACCGGTTACTGTCTAACAAAGAAGCGCATGTGCTATCCCGCTCTTTCTTGCATTGTGATTTTGTGTCTCACTCTCAACCTTATTTGCGACACTTGTCAGTACGCTACCTTAAACCGTGCGCAACGCATCTCTGTGTTCACAAATTATTGTTTCGTACTGACGACTGTTTTGTGCCTTGGACCCCGGACTTTGTTTGCCTTACGATTTGATTTTTATTGTGATCACTACGACGACTTGGCGACCACCTGGACTTTTGTGTTTTATAACATGGCCAACCACCGCGTTTTTCCTGGTTATACGCAGCGAGAGTATGCTGAGATGCACCTTATTTACGGAGAAGCTGGCCAAAGTTCCCGAGCTGCTGCCACCCTCTACAGGGAAAGGTTTCCCGATAGGAGACATCCACACCATGAAATGTTTACCAGAGTGCATAACTCCTACATGGAAGGCAGACTCTGGTCAACGTGGCGGTGGACGGCCTCAAGTTGTTGACGAAGACATAGTGCTTCAGGAACGAGAACAAGACCCGACAACTTCGGTTAGGCGATACAACGGCGCACAGGGATACTGAAGTCCACTGTTCATTCAGTACTTAAGAGGTATGGATACCATCCATTTCACGTACGACGCGTGCAAACTCTTTTAACTAGAGACTACCTGCCGAGAGTTCACCCTGCCGCCGCATGCTTGAAATACATCGGGAGGACCCAAACTTTTTTAATAAGGTGTTATGGAGTGATGAGTCAGCCTGCAGAAAGGACGGCTACTTAAATTTGCATAATTTACATAGTTGGCAATTAGAAAATCCGTATGTGTCAAGAGAAGACAGGTCCCAGTACCAATTCAAAATAAATTTATGGTGTGGGATTTTAATGGCCAGATTGTGGGTCCCGTCGAGCTTCCACCTACATTAAATGCCAATAATTACTTGAGTTTTTACGAGAAACCCTACCCACGCTCCTTGAAAATGTTCCGAGTGAGCTAAGAGAGGTGATGTGGCTTCAAATGATGGGTGCCTGCTCATTATGGCTGGAAGTAAGAGCCTACTTAGATGAAGCTTATCCAGGCAGGAGGATCGCGACTGGGACCGATATTATGGCCACCTAGGTCTCCGGACCTAAACCCCTGGATTTTTTATTGGGGTGCCATGAAGGACAAAGTCTATGAAAACCGATCCAAAATGACAATGAATTGAGAGCAAGGGTTAACATTGCAGCAAGAAAAATATCGAAATAAGCCTGAGAAGACTCAAAAGCTCATTTTAAGAAGATGCCGAGCGTGTATTAGGCACAAGGAAGCAATTTGAGCATTTATTGTAATTTATTTAAATAAATGTTTATTAAAGTTAACTCCTCTGTTTTTTTTACTATCACCTTATCCTTCAAGATGTCATTTACAGACCGGCCGGCCGGTCGGCTGTAGATTAATTATTATGTAATTCGAACCGTAGTACGACCTTACAACGATTCGAATTCAAAGTCACATTACTTGCATTTAAAATAAAATGCTCTTATTAACTAAAATAGCTTATTTTTTTTGTATTTTTTTAATGAAAATGCACTAGTATTGTATCTTTCCAAAATCACCATTAAACAAGCTATTTTTTAAGTTTGTTGTACAAAACTGCCACATACATTTTTTTTTCACCACTGTAGGTTAAACTTAAGTGATAAGAAAATAG
The DNA here is from genome assembly GCA_029286625.1 of Parnassius orleans. NCBI lineage: Eukaryota > Metazoa > Arthropoda > Insecta > Lepidoptera > Papilionidae > Parnassius > Parnassius orleans. Next base: position 7,597,256 of record JAGSMP010000018.1, read on the forward strand.
TTCTGTGCAAATTTAAACAAAAAATAGTATTTCTTGAAAACATTCTTGTCTTTGATAGAAAAAAGACTTATCAATGAGTAAAGTAACTATTCACGAATAATTTGATGTAAAAAAAGTACTAGAAAAGGATTTTTTCATTACGAGATGCTTAAAAATCTGTTTCAAGGTAGAGATTTTTCGGTATTTCGGAAAATTTTGTAAAACTGTAAATCCGTAAGATTTTGCTGAACATATATTGTGTTGTATTGATAGGTAGTGACCCTAGCTATCACCCCCTGCAGTATGTCGTGCTATTTACTGGACATCCTGTATATTATATAAAAATACTGACAGATGGATTTTAAATAGCACATCTCATAAATATTAATTATTTAAATTGCACCCATGTAGTTTATAAATAAAAATAGGTAAATATTGCTCAACTTATAACATCGATATAACTTCAAATAATTAGAAATGGCTACTTTTGCAATATGAAAAACTGCATCCTGCTTGAATATAATAGGCTTTTGAATAATTTTGGAAAACAATTTTAAATGATTCTTTATTACATAATTAGCACACTACATTGATATTTGGGAGATCTACTGTATTAACAATAAAAATCAAAGTTAAAGTTTAAATTTCCAAAACCACGCTAAAACGCTGATTCTGTAATGGCGCTGGTCATATGACATCATAGATAAATAGATATGTAGCAAGCTATGACATGATAACATGTGACGTCACACACATACAAACAAGTCAATAACCGTAATAAAACCATAGACTTAGAATATACCATAGACACAGAATATACTGGCGAATAGATAAACATAGTGTGTAAGGGAGAAGTAAATTCCTTGTGGCAAAATGCAAGATAGAAAAGGATACCAAATCTCATGACTCTGTAACTGATTTTGAATAACAGGTCGGCACAATTCGGTACGCAAGAAATAGCTCCTAGATATTTTGTAATTTTTAGTGTGTAATAATGGTTATTTTAGTAAGTAACTTTTTCCAAAGTGCTTACTTGTTCTGTGAGTGATTGTGGTGTTAATAATGGAAATGATCCTGATAATTGCACATTTCACAGTTAAATTCTCAAGACGTCGTCAATGTTATGAAGCGTTTATTTTGGTTAAAATTTATGTTATATACTGTTTTAAATATAGATCGTTTTCAATTATTTTGTTAATTTTGATATTTTGCAAAGAAAAGTCACGTTGTTGATAATTTGCATGAATTTGGTAAATACATTTTTATACAAAATATTTTACATGTACGCTAGGGATTGACACAACTATATCAAAATTAATGTCGATATTTATCTTGAATGCTTATAATGAATCGATAGACTTGCCCACACAACAAGAAAATAAATCCTCGATTTGCGTTCTAAAATGTAATTTTATTTTGCCGTTTGTCAAACAGATTCCTCCGGATTCTATAATTTAAAAAATGGTTAAGGTTAACTGGACGGGTTGGTTGGAATGCAAAGAAGAACTCAACAATTTGCAGCAGACATTATCTTGAGAAGTATAAAAGAAAAAGTAGAAACAATTTTATTAAAAGGAGTCATTTCTACATTAATTGTACTAGTAAGTAAAATATTGTTATAATAAGACTTTAAAATTTAACTTTCAAAACTTTAGATAAATATAGAGACAAATTGTCATACATTATAAAACTGTAGTATTAAAGAAAAAAAAATATCTTGAGATTTTTTTTATAAACGAGCACACAGTCCACCTGATGGTAAGTGGTTGCTGTGGTTCATAGACATCTACATCTATCTTCGTTTGCGAATTTAAATGCAGATGCGTTGTCAGCCGTGAGGACTAAGATAGAATGCCTCTTTTCCAGTAAAAGGGTCTCCGGTTCTCTACACTCACCATACGAAACACAGCAGCATTAAGCTGCTATTTTACGCTGGTATTCTGTGAGAGCGTGGTCCTTCCCGGTCGAGCTGACCCATTCGTGCTACAACTATACTATTAATATAGCTGCAGCATGGCTCTACCACGTAAAAATTAAGCCATTATGAACCCAACTAAGTATCTATTTATCAACCAAAATAAATGTATAACCTTACTTAACCAACCGCACAGCCTCACGGTCACACTAGTACAATATTCATAGCATCACGCTATTTTCCCAAGGGTTGAGCGGAGCTTCGGAACTTCGGATATTCCCAAGTCACAATGATAAAACTTTTAGCGTATTTAGGTATAGACATTTAGTAATACTCCTGAAGCGCTACTAGGCGACCGCGCATGAGACGTGATAGTATAAATTCCATAGTATTAGATACTTACAACAATCGATGCCCGATTCATGCTTGATGGCCAACGACATTGTGCCGAGGTCTTGAATAGCGTAGTTCATCACCTACAGCGTTAGCCGTAGAGAAGAGGAACTCGTGGTTATAATAGCTGCGCGGATCAATAGATCTGCGAGATTAAGTTGCACTTGCCGCGGTCAGTCCATGAATGAGTGACCATTTTCTTAACATACCGAGATTGAGAGAATAGAGTGTGTATTTGTATCCTCAGACACTTGTTGCACTTTACCTGTTAAGATCATTATGTTTTAAAATTCATGCAGCTAAAATGATAATAAGTTTATTATTACTTTATACTTTTCAGGGACAGATGAAAGAATATAAACATGAAGCATGATGAAGCCTCATAAATATATTGGCTTTTAAACACAACAATCTTATTTTACTGATTTCTACAAGTTTCCTTCCTTAAATTATTAAGTTTACATTCATAATTAAGTCGAATGTTAAAATAATCTTCTATAATGCATTTAATTATTAATTATTAAATGTTTGTAATTATCACAAGTAATACTTATATGAAAAATAAAGCAGCCATTATGTACTCCATGTCCCTGTTTTATTTGCCCATCAAAACATTTTATAAAATATATAAAATATAAATACGTATATACTTAGATATGTTTTATTTATATTAACAATATTTTAGAAAAGAAATTCCGGGAAACTTCCCACAGCAGTAACTATTTTTCTCCAAAGATCGTAGCTCGAAAATACAACTTTCCGATCTGATTATTGGGGAGTTTTTAAGTTTATCGGTAAATTCACCTGGGATTTTAACTATTTGAATTAAAATGCAACAAAAGGCAGGTAGGTTCAGCTGATTCCAGGAACATCTTATATGAATATTTTTAATTATTTTAGAACTATCATGGTAAAATTCATTTAATTTTTGAAGTTATTTTTCATCATTTTCGATAGTCCTTGTAAGTAAAATGTAATTCACTAGCTAATGCACACAATGACAAATCAAAATTGGTCACGCGTTTTCGGGCTGTCAGGTCGTCTATACGCCAGTGTATTCTATGTCTATGGTATAGACCGACATAGTGTGCAAGGAGAAGAAAATTCCTTGTGGCAATAATGCAAGTTAGAAAAGGATACCAAATCTCATGACTTTAACCAATTTTGAATGACAGGCATTCCTGTATAGGACAATTACTATACTTTTGATGACAGGTCGGCACAAGTCTGCACGCAAGAAATAAGCTCCTAGATATTTTGTAATATTTTAGAGTGGTTGTTTTAGTAAGTAACTTTTTCCAAAATGGTTACTTGTTTTGTGAGTGATTGTGGTGTTAATAACAGAAATAATCCTGATAATTGCACATTTCACAGGTAATTCACAAGACGTCGTCAATGTTATGACGCGTTTATTTTGGTTAAAATTTATGTTATATACTGTTTAAAATATAGAATGTTTTCAATTATTTTGTTAATTTTGATATTTTGCAAAGAAAAAGTCACGTTGTTGATAATTTGCATGAATTTGGTAAATATATTTTATAAAAATATTTTACATGCACGCTAGGGATTGACTCAACTATATCAAAATTAATGTCGATATTTATCTTTAATGTTTATATTGAATCGATAGACTTGCCCACACAACAAGAAAATAAATCCTCGGTTTACGTTCTATAAATGTAATTTTATATTGCCGTTTGTCAAACAGATTCCCTCCGGATTCTTTAATAAAAAAATGGTTAAGGTTAATTGACGGGTTGTTTGGAATCCAAAGAAAAACTCAATTTGCAACAAACATTTATTTGAGAAGTTATAAAAGAAAAGTAGAATAAAACAATTTTATTAAAAGGAGCCATTTCTATATTATTAGCACTAGTAAGTATAATATTGTCATAATTTTAAACCAAACCTTGGATAAAAATAGAGACAGATTTTTATACATTATAAAACTGTAGTACATTAAAGATAAAAACATTGAGATTATCCTGTTTAAAGCCGTAATGAACCCAACTAAATATCTATTTATCAACTTAGTTGGGTTTCTCTGTTTAATGGCCAATAATTAACTGTAATTAATTTGTTTACAGTAATCATCATGACATGTTTTGCTAGTGAAATAAAAAAGCACACGGAGGACATAATACATTTATTTTCTTGGTAAGTTGATCACTTTTCTTGATCTTGTGATTTCAAAGGTGGAGGTTATGTCACGATTAACATACAATGAAGCTACTCTCTTTCATTTGCCCCTGAAAATATAAAGTAACAATAAACTTATTATCATTTCAGCTGCATGAGTTTTAAAACATAATCGATCTTAACAGAGACAATCCAAATACGCAGGAGATATTAAAGTGCACCAAGTGTCTGAGGATACAAATACACTCTCTATTCTCTCAATCTCGGTATCTTATGAAAACTGTAATCCATCCATGGATCATGTTTCATGTTTATATTCTTTCATCTGTCCCTGAAAAGTATAATGTAATAATAAACTTATTATCTTTTAGCTGCATGAATTTTAAAACATAATGATCTTAACAGAGTAAAGTGCACCAAGTGTCTGAGGATACAAATACACTCTCTATTCTCTCAATCTCGGTATGTTAAGAAAATGGTCACTCATTCATGGACTGACCGCGGCAAGTGCAACTTAATCTCGCAGATCTATTGATCCGCGCAGCTATTACTAACCACGAGTTCCTCTTCTCTACGGCTAACGCTGTAGGTGATGAACTACGCTATTGAAGCCCTCGGCACAATGTCGTCGGCCATCAAGCATGAATCGGGCATCGAGCGTTGTGAGTATCAAATACTATGGAATTTATACTATCCTGGCACATTGAACCGCGCGTCTCATGCGCGGGCGTCTAGTGGCGCTTCAAGAGCATTACTAAATATATTATATCTAACTACGCTAAAAGTTTTATCATTGTGACTTGGGAATATAATCCGAAGCTCCGCGCAACCCCTTGGGAAAATAGCGTGATGCTATGAATATTGCACTAGTGTTACCGTGAGGTGCGGGTGGTGAAGTAAGGTTATACATTTTTTTTGGTTGATAAATAGATACTTAGTTGGGTTCATAATGGCTTAAATAGGATAATCTCAAGATTTTTTATCTTTAATGTACTACAGTTTTATAATGTATAAAAATCTGTCTCTATTTTTATCTAAAGTTTTGAAAGTTAAATTTTTGAAGTCTTATTATTATACTTACTGGTACAAATAATGTAGAAATGGCTCCTTTTAATAAAATTGTTTTTATTCTACTTTTTCTTTTATACTTCTCAAGTAAATGTTTGCTGCAAATTGTTGAGTTTTTCTTTGGATTCCAACCAACCCGTCCAATTAACCTTAACCATTTTTTTAATAATAGAATCCGGAGAATCTGTTTGACAAACGGCAATATAAAATTACATTTATAGAACGCAAAACGAGGATTTATTTTCTTGTTGTGTGGGCAAGTCTATCGATTCAATATAAACATTCAAGATAAATATCGACATTAATTTTGATATAGTTGAGTCAATCCCTAGCGTAGATGTAAAATATTTTGTATAAAATGTATTTACCAAATTCATGCAAATTATCAACAACGTGATTATTTTCTTTGCAAAATATCAAAATTAACAAAATAATTGAAAACATTCATTATTTTAAACAGTATATAACATAAATTTTAACTAAAATAAACGCGTCGTAACATTGACGACGTCTTGAGAATTACCTGTGAAATGTGCAATTATCAGGATTATTTCTATTATTAATACTACAGTCACTCACAGAACAAGTAACTATTTTGGAAAAAGTTACTTACTAAAAACAACCACTATTACACTCTAAAAATTACAAAATATCTAGGAATTAAAAATTGATAAAAATGAAATTACAAAATTTCTTGAGTGCCGACTTGTTCCGACCTGACATTCAAAATCGGTTACAGAGTCGTGAGATTTGGTATCCTTTTCTATCTTGCATTTTGCCATAAGGAATTTTCTTCTCCCTTGCACACTATGTCGGTCTATACGCCAGTATCTTCTAAGTCTATGAATAAAACAATGCCGCTGAAGTGAATTTTATCATTTTCTTCAAATTTATTCGATAAAATGGTGTATAAATTGTGCGTAGTGCCACAATGTACTAATACGACTATAAGTAGTCCACAGAAACTATATGTTTCTGTTCCAACGAATCCCAAAAGACGAAAAAGTGGTTACAATCAGCCCAAAGAAACCCAAAGAGCATTTTAGCTCATACCAATGTTTTATGTGTGAAGATCTTTATATAAAGTAATAACATCTTTAATACTTAACCTCTTAACATGGCTTGGTCTTACAGTATAAGTTGGAAGGATATTTTCTAACAAAACCTACAGGGTTCCTGTAGGATTCAAATAAAACAGAAATAAAACTAAATGTATTAAATTTACAACAACGAATGTTAAAAATCAGAGTACCAATGTATTTTTAAATGGGAAGAACTGAGCCCTGTTGAATCCACTGTTTTCTTGGCATCACTCTCGACACAAAGCTTCAGTGGGCCCCCATATATCCAAACAAGCAAGCAAACTAAGTTCTGGAGCCTATGCTGTAAAAAGATTAGAGGTCTCACTAGTGTCGAGACAGCTAGATTAGTTTATTTCAGTTATTTCCATAGCATAAAATCTTATGAGATTTTGCTATGGGGAAATGCGGCTGATTCAGAAACTATTTTTGTTTTACAGAAGAGGGCCATTAGAGCTATTTACAACCTAAAATCGAGAAAGTCTCTTAGAGATAAATTTAAAGAAATAAATATATTAACTTTGGCCTCTCAGTTTATTTACGAAAATTTAATGTATGTTCACAAAAACAAAGGTAGTTTTAGTAAAAAGTGATATACATTCTGTAAAGACTAGGAACAAACACAAGCTAGTGATACCAGTTTCTCGACTCCACAGAGTCAGTAATTTATTCTTGGGGCAATGTATACGCTATTACAATAAGGTCCCGGAAAGTGTACAGGCTCTCTTTATTACCAAGTTTAAATGATTTGTTAAGCTGAAACTGTATAAAAGGGTTATTATAGTATAAATGAATACATGGTTGATAATAACCCTGGGAATGAAGTGGTCGCTTCCAAGTAGTTTCTAAAATAAATTTTGTACTTAAATAGTTTGTACAACCATTAATGTAAAATTTAATTTAAAAAAGTCCTGCTGGGTTTCTTGCTGGTTCTTCCCAGGACAGAGGGTTTATTTCGAACCAGTGTTAAAGTAAAAATGACTTTCAATAAGAATTACATATGTGATCTATATTGAATTAAAAAATTCTTCTATTCTATTAATTTTTCTGTTAGGTTGTTTAGCTATTTTTATAGTTTTCTATGATTTCTTGTAATGTATATTGTCTTGTCAAACATAATAAAGACACTTCACTTGTTATATCAGCAATAATGTTAAATTTCTAAGTATATCAACATAACCTAAAGTGAGATTTTACAAAATTTCTGAATGATGATCATACATAAATTGAATAATTCCTACGTGGTATTTACACTGCTGTTTTCTTATGTTCCGCAGCATAGTAATCAGCGTTATTCTTAAAGAAATCTGCAACCATAAATCCGTCTATCTTATGTAGGTTGTTGTTATCGGATCGCACAAAATTTGACTCCATTTTGAGATTCAAAACGAATATTTATGCCGCTAGTTATAAGATTTATCAAAACAACTGTTTCAGAAATAGCTCAAAGATCGAATATAGCACCCAAAACATAGAACGCGAACTACAATCAGTCAAGGCAGCTATGTTTACTCGTGTGTGATGTCACCAGTAGTGATGGGTCAACTCGTGTTACTAACTCGAGTTGACCCATCACCATTTGTGTATGAAAGGGCGCTAAGCTACTTTGCCAACATCAAGACATGACATTTAATTACACCTCTACCCAGCCTAGGAATTTGGAGTATATATAAAATATATACTCCAAATTGCAGGCTCCGGTTTGTACTTTGTACCCAGATCCCAGAATCCCAGATGGAGCGTCTGTGAACCAATCGGTAAACCCATCGGTGAGAGCTCATGCACATGCATACATCGTTATTAACATTATTAACTTTTTCACTTATTATTGCATTTTATGCGTTTTTAACAATGGCGCAGTTATATTCCAGCAGAGTGCAGTTTTTTCATGTTGTATAAAGTACCCATTTCTAATTATTTGAAGTTATATCGACATTAGGTGAAGGTGAACGATCTTTACCTATTTTTTATTTACATAGGTGTAGTTTAAATAATAATTATTTTTGAGATGTGCTTTTCAAAATACGCCTGTCAGTATGTTTTATTTTATATATGTACTCCAAATTCGTAGGCTGGGGTAGGGGGGTGATGCAATCGACACTTAACAAATTTGGTTTTACTAACTTTTTGTGCTTATCATTGCATTTTCTGCATTTCTAACGATTGTGCAATTATATTCAAGTAAGGTGCAATTTTTTTATATTGCTAAAAGTACCCAATTTTAATTATTTGAAGTAATATCGACGTTATAATGTGAGCCAAAGAGAATATAATCACTACGTTTAAGAGGCGGGACTTCCTAAGAAAAAGTAAATGTATGAAAGGGCCCCAAACTACTCTACTAACATCAAGACATGACATTAAATTTTTGACAAACTATGTACTCCAAATTCGTAGGCTGGGGTAGCGGTGGTACAAAGTTTTCTCGCAAAATTGTAGTGACACCTATACTCTCTTTCACAGAACACAATTACTCTCTACCAAGAGAAGAACGCCAACTTAATACTAAAAAACGGAAACACAAAGCGCTACGGTAGGTGCCCATATAAAACTTTTTTAGCGGGAATTTCAAACCTTTGTATTCTGTAACTTTGAACATTTTATTTAAGGCATATTCGAGTAAATTTGGCTGAAGCCTCACAAACTTATGGGGTAAATTTCCATACATTTGAGAGGTTGCACCTAAATTACTCGTATATACTTTAGACTAGTATGTGAGATAAAATAAAACTATAAATAAGTATAGTAAATATGTAATTTTATTTTCTGGAAGACAGATTGTTTTATAAACTATGCATTATTATTGATGTTTTTTATTGCTTTTGCACATAATATTTCCACGCTTGTTACTGATATATAACACATGTTATTGTCAGAGAGTTATTTTTCACAGAACATTAACGTAAATTTAAATTAGCAAAATTCTTATGGTGAAAACTTAACTCAGCCCAAATACGTGATCTGAAACAGATACAATTCGAGTCAAAATAGTAATAATCCCTACAAATAACGGTCAATGAATTCAAAATGTTTATAGACTTACCACAATATTGTCATAAGCTTTTCTTTTCCTATTATAGGAAAACTGCAGAAAGTGATCAGATGATTTTGTGCCTTTTATTTGCACAACACTTAACTTACTTTCGATGATGATCACACATCGTGCATAAAATTTTGAAATAATTAAATCATTTATAGTCAATATCTCATACAGAGTTAACATCTCACAAAAAATCTTTACTGTATATTCACGAAGATATTATGACTGTGTATTCGCCTACAAACGAAAATGAAGTGTTCTGAGCCCATAATAACTCAATTTAAGCAAAAATCAATAATAAATATTAATATCTAAACCTATGAAATAAATTTGAATAAATTTCAGAAAATATTTTCAATATGAAAGACGTTGACAAGCAAATGTCATTTTTTCCTCCTATTAATTCATGGCTTCTTTTGATAGAATCCTGCTAATATTTAATAATTTCATTTTAATCAATTAATAGGTAAATTAATTGTTCAAATCTCAAAGTAATATGTGTGTAATTATACTTTAAAGAGCAAACCAAAAAAAGTTTAACACAGAATTAACATTTTTAGTTTCTTCCGATATAATATGAATTTTTGTATCTAATTTTTAAAATGGCAATCTAAAACAACATGAAGGAAAGAAACAGCGATAGTTTATTCTCGCTTTATTTTTACAAGCCCAACATAAACATTGACAAAATCATGATTGTGTGCAGATTTTTCATCTTTCATACAAAGTTGCATCACCCTGCTCTCTTTGGTTTCTACTAGAAACTTTCTAGCTTCAGATGGCAGCAGTGTTACCAAATACACGGTAATTACCGTAAATGCACGGTATTTTGTACCAAAACACGGTCTACGGTAACGATCTATTACTGTGTCATTTTCTAAGGTATTTTTTAATATGAATTACCGTGTAAATAATAGTCGAATTTGAATCCAAAATTATAAAAAACTAGCTGTCCCTTGTGACTTCGCCCGCGTGGAATTTACTACGATTTCATAGGTTTTAATTTTTTTGCGCGGAAACCTAATTCTTTTTAAAAATAAAATAGTATACCAAGTTACTCCTTATAACAGCAGCTATCTATCTGCCAGTGAAAGTCCCGTCAAAAGTGGTCCAGCCATTTTGGAGATTAGCCGGAACAAAGAGACAGACAGAAAGACAAAAAATTTAAAAAAAAAATTTTCTGTTATTAGTACCGTATATACTTTCATATGCATATATAATTTCATATGCGTATATATTTCAATAATAATACTTAATCAAATATGTGATATGTACTTAATGATAAATTTAAAGAGTGGTCCAACTCTTCAGGTGGAGGAGTTAACCATTCCGTAGATGAAGACTTACAATGGAGTTCATAGTCGATGGCTGAACAGTCCCTCGAAATCCATCATTCAACATTGGAACCTAAAGGTTAAATGTTGAATAAATCTTTCTTGTCTTTCATAAACAACTACAGAAGAATCTCTTACTCTTACTGTCATTCAGATTCAGCCCTAACATACTCCTTAATGACTGCATTTCTACAGCATTTATTCTACTCTCATGCTTCTTCTGCCACAACCAACTTTCACTATCATGCATTAAAGTAGGGACTAACACAGCATTGTGAATTGCCATACGTGCCTTTTTGGACACATTCTGACTTTCCACAATAGAGTGTAGAGCCTCATTCACTCTATTTCCTGCGTTCAGTCTTCGTTCTATATCCTTTTTATATCTACCATCGCTCGACTCTTCTATTCTTATTTCACATATGGTTTTACTTCTCTTTCAAAAACATAACTTTCGTCTTACTTGCATTCACTTTCACAGTAAATAAAAAATAAAAACATACTTTGACAGTAAATAAAAAATAAAAACAAATAAAAGTAAAGTTAAAATTATGATTCTAATGATTTCGATGGTTATTTTCAGAAGATTCTGAGAGCAATAAACCCCAGACATCTGTCAAATTCCTCTTATTAAAAGTAAGTACACAAGAACGCTCCTGATTTTTTAAATTTATTACATGACCATGGACAGGAACTGATTTACCCACAGGCTAAATAGGCTGGAGCCTATGGCGCAAGGTTCGAGGGGGCGCTAAGCTTGCCTTTGCAAGCACCACTTACTCAATAAATAATAGAGTAAGTGCCGAAGGATTTTAATTGTTTTTTAGGGTTCCATAGTTACACAAAAAGGAACCCTTATGCGTCCTCTACACAACTCGCGAAGTAGATCGAAGTTGGACGAGGCGAATAGTGTAGAGAGGTACTTCGATTCGCTTCGTGCAACCTCGCTTCGCCTCGGGCGACTTCCGATCGCTGTCGGTTTTTTGCGTCAGAGTCGAAGGACTTCGCGAAGTACCCCGAAGTTACACGAAGCGTCTCACTACACTACTCGGCGTACGCCAGTTATGATTTTTTTTAATATATATAAATATTAAATATGTAGCTTTCTACATAATTATTTATTTAGTTAACGCTTTGAAGTCATACTGTTTACACAATTAGGTACCAATAGCAGCTGCCTCCTGAACGTTATTCATGTTAAGGGTGCGGGAGACTCAAAATGACTGAGCTCTTCGCGAAGTAGCACGAGTGTGTAGTCACTTTGTTCGGACTGCGATCGACTTCGACGAGCACTTCGCCGAAGTTTCTTCGCTAGTAGTGTAGAGGAGGCATAATAGTTTCGCCATGTCCGTCCGTCCTCCGTCCGTCCATCCGTCTGCGGTTTGGTGCGGTGCGTCTTGCTCAGAGACCATAGGTGCTACAAATCTGTAATTTGGCATAGTTATAGATATTAATCACGCTTGAAAATGTAAAATAAAATCTTAAAAAACATTTTTATTTTAGGTACTTTCCATACAAGTAAATGGAGTATGATTTTTTTACCCGTCTATTCCATCATGTGGGGTATCGTTGGATAGGTCTTTTAAAAACATTGGGGGTGTGGAACAACATCTTTTCGATTTAGCGGTCCGTTTGGGAAATATTTAGCTTTAAAGTGGTATTTTTCATTAGAGTCATGTATCTCCCCCCTCTACCAACTAAACCACTATTTTTAGAAATGTGAAAAGTATACACAATAGTGGTTAAAAGGAAAACTCACAGCTATGTAGAATTAAGAAGTTAACAGGTAATAGTCGATTAACTTATAAAATGCACTTGGATTAGTAAAAATTTCGTTATAACTCCATAGAAAATGACCTAAAACTAGCTGCATTAATAACTTTGTAATGTTATTGTAAACTGTTAAAAATAAACATTTTATGAAGAAAACAACTTATATGCATTACTAATATTAGCTTTACTTTTTCATTTGCGGGATAGATTGGGTATTATAATCGAAATCGAAAAGTTTTTTTTAATGTTTTTTGAATACCACTTCCTATAAGACTGATTTGAAAATAAGTCCTTCAGTTAAGATCTTCCTATTTGGGCCCATTTTTAGTTGTTATAGCGGTCAAACCGCGAACTCACTTATTATTATTTTTTTATTTGATTTTGATTGAAAGAATTTAAACTGCTCAAACTTTCTTCTCTACCTCTAATTTTATTAAGTTGTTTTGCCAAGGCTATCAAAGGGAACTTCTGTCAGCCATCTGTTCCATCTCTGCACATGGAGAACGACTCACTGGTCCAGGCCGCAAAGGAGAAAGTCCATCTTTTAGGTTCTAGGGTTACACACTGCCAAACATCCCGCGGATAAGAACAAAATGAATTTTGTTTCTATCACAAATAAAAGTTCGTTAGTAAAAATTGTAACGTTTAATAATTTTGAAAATGTGAATGTAGTAAATATTATTACATATTGTACTAGATAATTACTCAATAAAAAATTGACTCTATATTTTACATATGCAAATGAAGTGTGAAATTATGAAAATATAACTATCCGCCATTGAAACTTGTTTTGCTGCCAAGAGAATTTGCCTATTTTAGAGGTAAAACTAGTCTCTTTGTGGAAAATTAGGTTAGTTTTAAAAGTTCTTTAGTTTAACACACTATCTCTTATAGACCTGAGCTTTATTTAAATTTTAGTTTTATTCACTCCCTCTCACCATCGGACAACCAGACACTCGGCCAGTCTCCACCCTTTCCTTATCGATCTACCACACATTCAAACCAAACAATTTGTTACACTGTTCGTCATGCGTACATCAAAGGAGTGGAATAAGCTGTCAGCATCTGTCTTTTCATCCGATTACAATGTGGTTGAAAGCAAGAGTGAGGTGAAAGAATGAAGAGAGGTTTCTGTTAAGGGTGCGTTTGCAAATCGGGCGAAATTATGCTGTTTTTCGGTACATTTTGTGACAAAACTAAACCAAATCAAACATAGCTAATTGCTACCACATATAGAATGGTTCTTCATCTTCAAATGTTGGTGACTTTTTGTTGAAAATAATAGTTTTTATATTGTAAATACGATCTTCCCTAGCCATTTTCTACAAAATTAACGATACCAGCTCATGTTTAGGTACATTTTGTTGTATTATCAACATATATTAAGATTTCTAAAATACTATAAGTAGGCAGACATATTCAATAAAAATAGTGGTGTTTACTTTTTATCAAAATGTCACAAATAGTCGTAAAAAAATAAAACTGATGCTTATTTTTCACATATTTTGCTAATACGGATGAATCATAATGGATTGCAATAAGGGTTATTTTATTTTGGTGCCTGTTTTGATTTATTGTATAAAAATTTCGATGAAACCTCAGTCCGCGCTCGGTCGCCGTCATGAGTGGATACTGTATCGCCTGCCTGATTGCAGCAGAGGAAAAAGATCATTGTACATACAAAATATTCGAATTTGATACATAGGTACTTGACAAGGCAAAATAATATTATTATTTTTATAACCACACATTTTGTTATAATATTTTGTTTCGCTGAAAGTAAGTGGGATTTATATATATAAATAATTATATAAATGCCTATTCGTCTGCTCTTTATGGAGTGATCTGAAAGTGTTCATCGGTGACTGCTACTGGAACTCCTAGTCGAGTAGAACTAGATGTGCCGAGCTTGGGCTCGTTTTGTTAGTTATGATGAGACTTTACCTCCGGACTTGATGGAGAGACCTGATGGTGTACTTCGGTGACCATTACTGGAACTCCTGGACGAGTAGAACTAGGTGTGCAAAGTTTGGGCTCGTTTTGATAGTTATGATGAGACTTTACCTCCGGACTTGATGGAGAGACCTGATGGTGTACTTCGGTGACCATTACTGGAACTCCTGGACGAGTAGAACTAGGTGTGCCAAGTTTGGGCTCGTTTTGTTAGTTATGATGAGACTTTACCTCCGGACTTGATGGAGACCTGATGGTGTACTTGGTGACCATTACTTGAACTCCTGGACGAGTAGATCTAAGTGTGCCAAGTTTGGGCTCGTTTTGTTAGTTATGATGAGACTTTACCTCCGGACTTGATGGAGAGACCTGATGGTGTACTTTGGTGACTACTTCTGGAACTCCTGGACGAGTAGAACTAGGTGTGTCTGTCACTCCATCAAGTCCGGGGTAAGTTATTATCATAACTAACAAAACGAGCCCAAACTCGGCACACATAGTTCTACTCGTCCAGGAGTTCCAGCAGTAAGCACCTAAGTACACCATCAAGTCTCTCCATCAAGCCTGGAGGTTAGGTATCATAATAACTAAGAGAACGAGCCCAAACTCGGCACACCAAGTTCTACTCGTCCAGAATTCCAGCAGTAGTCACCGAAGTACACCATCAATCTCCATCAAGTCCGGGGTGTTATTATCATAACTAACAAAACGAGCCCAAATTCGGCACACCTAGTTCTACTCGTCCAGAATTCCAGCAGTAGTCACCGAAGTACACCATCAGGTCACTCTATCAAGTCCGGAGGTAACTCATCATGACTAACAAATCGAGCAAACTCGGCACATAGTTTTACTCGTCCAGGAGTTCCAGCAGTAAGCACCTAAGTACCATCAAGTCTCTCCATCAAGCCTGGACGTTAGGTCTCATAATAACTAACAAAACGAGCCCAAACTCGGCACATATAGTTTTACTCGTCCAGGAGTTCCAGCAGTAAGCACCTAAGTACACCATCAAGTCTCTCCATGAAGCCTGGAGGTTAGGTATCATAATAACTAACAAAACGAGCCCAAACTCAGCACCTAGTTCTACTCGTCCAGGAATTCCAGCAGTAGTCACTGAAGTACACCATCAAGTCTCTCCATCAAGCCTGGACGTTAGGTCTCATAATAACTAACAAAACGAGCCCAAACTCGGCACACCTAGTTCTACTCGTCCAGGAATTCCAGCAGTAGTCACCGAAGTACACCATCAGGTCACTCTATCAAGTCCGGAGGTAAGCTCTCATCATGACTAACAAAACGAGCCCAAACTCGGCACACCTAGTTCTACTCGTTCAGGAATTCCAGCAGTAGTCACCGAAGTACACCATCAAGTCTCTCCATCAAGCCTGGACGTTAGGTCTCATAATATCTAACAAAACGAGCCCAAACTCGGCACACCTAGTACTACTCGTCGAGGAGTTCCAGTAGCTGTCACCGAAGTATACCTTCAAGTCACTTCACCAAGTCCGAAGCTAAAGTCTTATCATAACTAACAAAACCAGCCCAAAGTCCACAGCCACCATCTCACTGCTAGTAGTGGGCTTCTAGTGCCTAGCAGTCTCTGGAGCAGCTATTCGTATTTCGTATGTAATATATTTTTGTAGGTATAAGAAATGAGAAAAAAAATCAATCTTTCAAATTATCAAAATGTTTTCACTTGATTACGATTCCCACACCCGCAGCTAACCGTGCGTACACTTGTGTGTGACCCGTGTCAATGTAATAGTGCGATTCTATACCTATCAATTTTGCAAACGCGTCCTTAAGTCAGTGCGCTTCACCATCTACTATCAGGTGGGATAGTACTTAAAAAAATGTTTAATTAAATTATTTATTGTAACTTATAGCTCTTTTTTCTTTACTTAAACTTAAATCAGTTACTAATACACCACCTTTAATTACCTTTTTAAATTTAACAATTATCAAAATATACAAATATACTTTCATATGCATTTAGTAAAAAGCTGTTATTTTAAGGGTACGTTTGCAAATTGGGCAAAATTATGCTATTTTTCGGTACATGTTGTGACAAAACTAAACCAAATCAAACATAGCTAATAGCTACCACGTATAGAATGGTTCTTCATCTTCAAATGGTGGTAACTTTTTTGTTGAAAATAATAGTTTTTTATATTGTAAAAACGATCTTCCCTAGCCATTTACTACAAAATTAACGATACCGGCTCATGTTTAGGTACATTTTTTGTTCTATTTTCAACATATATTGAGATTTCTAAAAATACCATAAGTAGGCATATTCAATAAAAAATAGTAGTGTTTACTTCTTATCAAAATGTCACAAATAGTCGTAAAAAAAATAAAAACTGATGCTTATTTTTTCACATATTTTGCTAATATGGGTGAATCATAATGGATTGAAATAAGGGTTATTTTATTTTTGGTGCCTGTTTTGATTTCTTGTACAAAAATTTCGATGAAACCACAGTCCGCGTTCGGCCGCCGTCGTGAGTGGGTATCGCCTGCCTGATTGCAGCAGCTGAAAAAGATTATAAAAATAATAATATTATTTTGCCTTGTCAAGAGATATAGGTACTTGACAAGGCAAAATAATATTATTATTTTTATAATCACACATTTTTATTATAATATTTTGTTTCGCTGAAAGTAAGTGGGATTTATATATAAATATATTTATAAATGCCTATTCGTCTTGGACTTTATGGAGTGATCTGAAAGTGTACATCGGTGACTGCTACTGGAACTCCTGGACGAGTAGAACTAGGTGTGCCAAGTTTGAGCTCGTTTTGTTAGTTATGATGAGACCTTACCTTTGGACTTGATGGAGAGACCTGATGGTGTACTTCGGTGACTATTACTAGAACTCCTGGACGAGTAGAACTAGGTGTGCCAAGTTTGGGCTCGTTTTGTTAGTTATGATTAGACCTTACCCCCGGACTTGATGGAGTGACCTGATAGTGTACTTCGGTGACTACTGCTGGAACTCCTGGACGAGTTAAGGAGTTCCAGTAATAGTCACCGAAGTACACCATCAGGTCACTCTATCAAGTCTGGAGGTAAGGTCTAATCATAACTGACAAAACGAGCCCAAACTCAGCACACCTAGTTCTACTCGATTACGATTCCCGCACCCGCAGCTAACCGTGCGTACACTTGTGTATGTGACCCGTGTCAATGTAACAGTTCGATTCTATACCTATCAATTTTGCAAACGCGTCCTTAATATTACAAGCAGACACTTCAATTTTATTTATTTGTATAGATACGTAAAACAAAACACATATTCTAATTAGGTAAACTTAATCAGCAACATCGGCTGCCACTGTTCGGGAAATCCCCAAACATTTCATTGCACGGCAAAATGAAAAATATTTATTTCAGGAAGTGGTTTTTTATTTTGTATAACTTATATTAAAATGAGTAATATTAATGAATGAATGGAATTACATTTCTTTAAATAGTTTTTTGCTGTTTACTGGTGCATAAAATATTATTTTTCTTTACAAAATCGTACATTACGAGATCATAGTGTTAATGATCAGTGATTAAAGTGACAGTGATAGTTACGAGACTGATACTGAAACTAGATCAACATCCTTCAAAATAACAAAAGCTGGGAAAAAAGGTGAGTAATTTAAAATTAAAAAAGTTTTTTTATTAATTTTAAATTAATTTGATCGCTTCTTGCTTGGTACACACAGTTATGTAATGTTTCCACTATTCACAGATAGCCCAGATGAAGGACCAAAGTGGAGAAAATGTATTTAAATTTTAAATTTATGGTGAACATTCTCTCCTTGTCCCACTCCAATGCATGAGAGAGTTTGTTCAGTCAAGTAAATGGCATCAAAACGAAGAAAAGAAACATACTGATTACGAAGACTATAAATGGAAACACTTTGGCTAAGCAATCTATTCACAGAAATGGAAATTGTGTTGATATTACACCATCGAAAGACATGATTACAAAAATAACTTCGTCAATTTATGATCAATAATTCGAACTTTTGGAAGAAAAATACATTTCTAATAAAAAAAGAAATATATCATAAAAACGTTGCATTTTGTTTTACATTGACACGGTAATAACATAAACACTCACGCCTGTCACCCAGAGGGGTAGGCAGAGACTACGGACTTCCATTTGGAATGATCCTGGCACACCTCTCTCGCCTACTTTACATCCATATATCTACGCATACACGCTCGTCGGTTAAGGGTACTCCTGACACGGTAATTACGGTACTACTGACACGGTAATACTGGGTGGCGCTTAGGTTATCACGTTAAATAGCACAGCAGTTAATACAAGTTGATATATGTCTGTTAAAATAATAAATTAAACAATAATAAAAGAAAATAAAAAATGCATTTTTCAAACAAAATAAATAGCGTAAAAAATTGACAAGAAATAAATGATCCTTGATAATTTTAGTTTACTGACCTGAAGTGACTTGTAAAAGTGGCAACGCCGCTCAGTGCTCACGCGCCATCGACATAGGTAATTATAATACATAAACTTGCCCATAATTAGGCACGCGTAGGGCGATGCTAATCCGATGTTATCAACGAATCACAAATTTCATGGTATTGTTTTTATCCAAATAATCACTTTAATCTTGAAATCACTCAAGTTTAATAATCAAAACAAATCAAATTCTCAAAAAAAATCATATCAATCTATTCCGATCACGTAAAATTGATACGAGGCATCTTAAAATTTAAAAAGTTAAGACGTTCAAAAATAAAAGCGTGCAATTGCGCACGGGTTGTCGCACCACTAAGTTATTAAATATGATTATCTAGCGTATTATTAAAGTGTCCTGTCACAAATAATAAATACAATACAGTAAAAGAAAGCGTCAAATTTCGCACAAACTGTCACACCACCTTCTTATCACAACTATTATTACCGTATTAACGTGTCCTATCACAAACAAATTAAGAAACTTATTAAAATGTCCACAAAACAAAAAAAACAACAATTAAAACTCAAAGGACGTGTACGCGAAAACGAAAATTAGGTCAAGCGACTCATGAACCATCCCCAAGGACGCCGGCGTCGGACTAAGTGACTTACTTTCTTACTAATCGTCGCACGCGCCAGAGAAATATGAATTTCGACACCCCGTCCCTTTTCTTGTCACTTCGCGCATAGAGAATTATGCCTTAGGCCTTTATTTTAAGTAAATTTTTAGCTTGAACTTGTTTTCACACACCCGCAGCGCGCGGTCCCTTTGTTTTTAATTTCGCGCATAAAATTATGACTTAAATTGTTAGCCGTAAGTATATTTTTTGCTTGATTTTCTACTTTATTTCATTATTTCGGATTGGCAATGTTTAAACTAGGTATCTTCGCCTTCAAAGGCCATTGGTCTTTGACCTTCTACTATTCATCAGGTGATATCTGTATGCATGTACATGATGTTGTTTAATATTAAAACGAAAAAAATGCTACCGCGACTAGAATGTTAATTGTTATATTTTTTTTTAGTTGTGTATGTTTAAAGAACTTTACGTAGGATACGTCTTTTCATTTAATGTGATAACTTCATCATCACTCGGTATACACTATAATTTCAAAATAAATCAAAGGTAATTATACCTAAAACACGGTAATTTTAGTCTGCTGACACGGTAGTTTGCAATTTTCACCTGGTAGCACTGTAGGGCAGTCGAATCACTACCGCTTTGGCCTAAAGGTCTAGATACCAGGCCATAAACTCCAAAAAAAAAAAAGGATCACTACCGCCATATTTAATCCAAATTCCGCCATATTTTTCTTTTCTGAGAGTCGCCCTTTGGTTTTAAGGGTAGTGTGAATTTTTAACTTAATTATTTGAATAATGGTTTTTATGAGTTAACTATTATAATATTAGTATTAGTGATTAGTGCAATATATGTGAAAGAAAAGAAGTTTTTCCTTAGTGACTATTAATGTGGTTTAATCTATATTTCCTGTATCGGTTCTCCAATCTATTCTAAACAGAAAATGGCCGACGGTGTTGGTGCGGGTGTCTCCTTTGTTTAGGCTGAATTATAGTGAAAATAAGCATTAAAAGAAATAATGCCTAGTGCCTCGTTTTCCTCTTCGCGTTCTTACGTCCGTAGATCGCGAAGAAAAGGCGGACACAGAATACCACTACCATCCAGGACACAATCAAGTAAGTTATCCGGGTCGTTTGGATGTCGCACCAAGTTTTACAAATGGCTCGTTATCGACGTTTTCGTAAATGTAGGTTTTATTTAAGTACTAATTTCCCAACGGGTATTAATGTGCATAAGAATCAAATTTCATTAGTTTCGCCTCTTTGTATATTGTTTATTGAACTTCGACATTAAATTGATTTTATAATTAAATAGAGATCATTGTTCAGCGGGGCTGCTAATATTAAGTTATATTTTTATAATCCTAGCGCCTTAAATTTGCATGTATATATTGAATAGCGCATTTCAGCGACATTTTGCGCAATGTGAGTATTGATTTGATACATGAAGTCTTATTTTACACGGCGTAACGAAACAGCTGTTCCGAACGACACTAGTGGTATTCTTACGACGTTTAGTTACGAAACATTTTATTTCATTGTAAGTAACAAATTACAAGTAAGACTAAAACATTTAGCTAGTACAATTAGCAAAGCATGAAAAATTTGTTACTTTAGCTTAGCTATAGTCATCGATTTGTTTACCTTTTATTGATCGTAAATATTGAAACTTTTACTATTGAAAATTGTTATTATTTGAGTGTGGGATATTGACAAAAACAAATTTTGTGTCTTATAACATTAAATGCTTTATATAATGAATAGTATGATAGGAGATAATAAGATAATTTACTAAACTTTAAAAAAAATCTCAATGATAATTATTATTTATAAATATGTTTGCAATAATGTTGAAAAATTATAATGCTTTACATGCAATGGATTATTTTAATACAGCCACAGTTGCTTAGGATGTAAGGGGTATACACTTGTGTACAAAGTTAGTGTATTACACTAACTTTCTCTCTTTATGTTGCCAACCTTGCTTTGTATTGAAAAACTTTCCGAGGCAGTCCTGCAAGTTGCATATAAATTTGTAAATATAATGTTTGAATAGAGGTTAAATGGCCATATTATTTTCTGTTGGCTATTCTGGAAATAGTGAACCTTTTAAAATCCAAGAACAGTTCTAGACTTGATGTAAAAATAAAATCTTTTAGTCTGTTATATTGTTTTTGGTAATTGAGTACTATTTATGTAAATAAAAATTTTGTATCAAAATTTTGTCCCTTGTACACAATAGTATTCCTATCTATTAACACCTATGGCACATATATTTAAGGTTTTCTATCCTTAGTCAATAATTTGTATTATCTTAGGCCGCCCATGCAATTCCATTTGGGATTCCGTTTCGATATTCGATTGATTCGAACACAGTAAGTCCATATAAAATCTATGACCCGCCACACGTGCGGTATTTCTCCGTGCGGAATTTTCTCGATTCGAGATTCCGTATGACCACCTGTGAATCCCGAATGGAAAAAGCCGCTCGAACGCAAGTCTTCCATAGATTTTGTACGACTCGCAACACACATACGTAAATTCCATACGAATACGTTCAGTGTTCGTCGCATGACCGAAGCGGTAGGTGTGTTTATGTCTGTTTTACATTTAATCTTATAGGTGTATAGCTTTTCGTAACCTTTCATCTTATTTTATTTAATAATTCGTAAGAGTTCGAAAGAGTTTACAGACATGCATATTTAAGACATATCTTTGGATAGATAGATTTTTTTACATAATATTGACTATATTGCAAGCTTAGGGTGATAAGGGGATGCACCCAGTAACAATGATACAGCAACAATGGAATCGCAATCAGAAAATCGTCGTCATTATTCGCTGGCAGAATGTCTAGACTCAATGGCTAACCTCTCTCAACTGACCCTTGTTATTCCAAACGGAAATAAACGTATGTGTGTGATGTGTTCACGGAATTCCGTTTCGGGTTTCCGTTTCGATATTCCGATTCGGAATTCTGTATGTGGCCGGCCTTAAAGTTGACTCTAAAGTTGAGCCTAATTCTAATCAATTACAACCTAAATACAAAAATAATAATGCTATGGTTATTGTATCTCTATTAAAAATCATATTTCTGTGATTATCATATGTTTATAACAATTAGTTGTTACAAAAATTTTATAATAATATGGTTTATTTAGTAACAATATTATACAATTTTCTAAAAACACTTGTGTTAACACTATAAATCGAGTTAATACATTAAGTGTGAAAATTACAAATTTTTTATAATGTTTAATTTTACTTGCATTGCAACACCTATGGTCACGGTGGGACTGAGTGTTTAAAGTCCCAATGTGAAAGTCTACGAGTTCAGATATAAAATCTGCAAATATTTTTTTATTCAGGTGCCTTATATAATAATATTTAGGAATATATTATCACTCTAAATAACACATTATATAAGAAACCTGCAGCCGGTCAGCACTAATAAAATTGTTAATTCCAATTTTAAATGCTTATTTACTGTGTTTTGTGATTAAGGAAAACATCATGAGAAAATCTGCATGTCCACCAAATAAAATATTTCAGGGACATATGAAGTCAGCACACAGTCTGCAGCACAATGGAGTAATTGCTCCCTAGCCCATTTAGGAATAGGAGGAGGCCTGTGTAGAGCAGTTGCATATAGGCTATAATTTTACTTTTACATATAATAACAACATTAAAATAAATGAAAAGTGTTCACTATTAAAAGAAAATGCAATTATATCATAAATTGTATTTAACCCTTAACCACCTACCATGCGTCTCACAGATCCCGATGAATTTAAAATCGTGAATATTTCGCGGCATGTGTTACCTTTTTCCCACGTCCCTCAGTGCTACGCAAGCGTTCATCAAGGATGGAGGTATGCGCGTTTGTATCTGGTAAGTAAAAAACTATCGCTGTATGTCTTAGAGATGCATGGTAAGTGGTTACGTAATGTTTTTGAAATTGTTTTTTTATGGTTATAGCTAAAAATGACTTATAATGACGTCGCTATCGAGCGCTGGTTGGAGCAAGAGTTATCAGAGAACAAAGACATACCAAGCGATGTCGAGTCTGATGTGTGAGCGCAACAAGTACTGGTACGAAGCTGCGAGTCAGATTCAGAATGTGAAGGGTCTACTCTACAGTATTGTAGAATAATGAAAATTTACAGCCCTAGAGTGATTCAATTTCTATTTTACCCAAAGAGTAAGAGTTCTCTTCTGAGGATAATGTGCCTTTATCACAAATGGGATCGAGACCAAGAAAAAAATAATTATTTTCGTAAAAATCGCTTTCGTCCGACATGTCCCACCATCTATAAGATCAAGAAAAAGAAAAAGAAGGTATAAAACCAGCATACAAAAATAAGCTAAATACTTCATCAGCTCCATTGGCTATTTGGCAGCAATTTTTTTTACTGAAGAAGTGCTCGAAAAGTTCTTCACACTAATGCAAAGATTAAAGAAATCAGACCAGACTACCAAAATCCAACTTTTCTGCAAGATATAAATCTTATAGAGTTGAAGGTATTTATAGGGTTCCTGTTTTATACAGCTATTTTCAAAGAAATTCATGAACATTATAAATCATGACGCTCTTCGTTGTATCCTCCACTGTAACGAGGAAACCACTTCATCAGCCCTTCCAAGTGGCAGCAGTGCTGAAGAAAGGTTAGCAGTTCCCAGAAACTGTTCAAAATGCGACTTTAAAAAGAGACGCAGAACACAATATATGTGTTTCGAATTCAAAACGCCTATTTGCCTTAAATTTTCAAATAAATTATGTGTTCACTGTTGTGAAAAACTATGAGTTTAGAACCTGCAATTTTGTTTAAATGTTTGTTCTTGTGAGATAATTAAAATTTTCAGATGTTTTTAACCATCAAATTAATAAAAAAAGAGTATAAAGAAGTTCCCACTATATGTGATTATTTTAGAAAATATCATTTTCCAAATATGTTAGTTTGTAAAATTGAAATAAAAGATGTCGAAAAGTAATTGATATTATTAATATTGAATATTGTTGATTTTTGTGTGTCCTTCTTTTTTAATGAACAGTTCGTCATTCGCTTTAACTGTTTTTTAATTAATAACAAACACTTACTCTTATATTAGAGATGGGCCGAACATGGATTTCACCGAATACGAATATATATTCGGCAGGATCACCTCGGTACCTAATCAATGTCGAAACTTGTTTACGCCGGACCCTGCCCCTCGCTCCCCCGCTACACCAGACATGTTATTGCATTATCTAGTACATGCGTAGTATCCTCTTAGTAGTCTGTGTCTAGTACTGAGCAAATTGCCAGCATGTGCTTATGTTTTGACTGTTTGTGAGAAAAAAAGTGTTTCGTTGTGTTATTCTAAGTGAAAATTGATAATTATATGATCAAAATGAGTGGCAGGACGAGATCTATTATTTTGACTTATTTTAGAGAAACTGACGACCAAAGTAAAGCAAAATGTACGATTTGCGAAAAAATACTTTCGCAGGGTGGCAGCGGCAGGAAAGCTTCATCCTCGGCTTTTAGCAATCATTTAAAATTGAAACACACTGCGGAATTTTCTGGTCTGGAAAAACCTGTGCATCTGTGCATCAGGTAGGCTCAAATATACAAAATATTAAAAACGACACAGCATGAATCTGAAGTTGCACAGTTCACCCAACCCTCTACCAGAGATGCTCAATCTATAAATACCAAAACCTGTCCAACCACTCAAACTACACTAGAAGATTCATTTATTTCTAAATGGCGAATCGACGACCCCAGATCACTTCCAATTACGAATTCAATTGCTGAAATGATAGCATCAGATAACCAGCCAATTTCTATAGTCGAAGATAAAGGCTTTAATTGGCTCATGCAGGTGGTAAACCCCAAATACCGAACCGAAAATATATAGGTGAAACAGTGATTCCACAACTGTATGAAAAATTGAAAAGCACTACTCAAGGTGAGCTATGTAAGGCCAAATGTCTATCGGCTACATCTGACATGTGGACAAACATGTTCGTACATTTCAATACAGGGGACACTTTGAGTACCACTTTAACGAATGTTCGGTGATTTAGCCGAATATTCAGTAAAGCTGCTGAATATGCCGAATACCGAATATGAAACGAATATTCGGCCCATCTCTATCTTATATATTTCACAAACTTAAGTATTTTATTCCGGCGTCCCAAACACGCATGGCAGGTGGTTGTGTGACATAAATAGGTGGTAGGTGGTCAAGGGTTAACATTAAAATTTATTCATAATTGGGTATTCTAACAAATTATAATTTTTTTTAATTTTTAGTTACTAATATTGGTAAACTGGCCACTGCAATTACCTTAGATATATTTTGATAATTGTGAAATTTAAAAGATTGAAGTTTAGGTAAAGAAAAAAAGCTATGTTACAATAAATCATTTAAAATTGGACCTTCTCAATCCTTTTTTTAACTACTATCCCACCTGATGGTAAGTGGTGATGCAGCTGAAGATGGTGAAGTGCACTGACTTAACAAAAGCCTCTCACTCATTCTTTCACTTCACTCTTGCTTTCTAGACACCCACATTGTAATTGGATGATGAAAAGACAGATGCTGGCAACTTATTCTACTCCTTTGCTGTATGCATGATGAACGATGTAACAAACTGTTTGGTGGTAAGTCGACCAAAGAAAGGGTGGAGACTGGCCGAGTGTCTGGTTGTCCAATGGTGGGAGGGAGTGAATAAAACTAAAATTTAAATAAAGATCAGGTCCTTATGAGATAGTGTGTTAAACTAAAGAACTTTTAAAACTAACCTAATTTTGCACAATGAGACTAGATTTACCTCTAAAATAGGTCAAGTCTCTTGGCAGCAAAACAAGTTTTAATGGCGGATAGTTATATTTTCATAATTTCACATTTGCATGTGTAAAAAATAGAGCCAAATTTTTTTATTGACAAATTATCTTGTACAAAATGTTGATAATTACTACATTAGACAAGCCTTTCACATTTTCAAAATTATTAAACCTTACAGCTGTAACTGAAGAACTGATATATATAATGAACAACAATGTTATTGAAACGTTTAAATATAATGTAATGTGATGAAAGTGAAACTCTTGTAACTTTAGTACGGAATATTTTGCCTAATATTAAACAATGAAATTTAGCATTATTCAAGCAAAAACCTCTATTTATATTTTATTTGTGGTAGAAACAAGATTCATTTTGTTCTTATTTATTTTTAATTTAGCCTTAAATAATATAAATACCATATCAATTCTAGGTGAACCATGTGAATCTGTACCTTGCCCAAACAACGTGACAGGCAGCGCTATGGCGGCTACGGCTTGCGCCGGGCCTAGTGGCAGCGGTGGCGGTGGTTCGCCCCCGGTGCCGGCCGCCGCTGCCGCCACCACCGCCGGCCACCACAGTCCCTATGACCTGCGCAGAAAGTCGCCGCCTGCCTACCATGAGCCCGGACCCTCCGGCGCCTGCTCTCTTCCTGCTAGAAAAAGGCCTAGGACGTAAGTATATTTTGCTAAAGTACCAACTGCTGCTGCTACTACAATAAAATTTGTGATGTAATTTGTACAAAAATATTGTGATAAATTGTTTCAAATGTTTTCATCAATACTACAAGGTAAACAATTGAAAAGTTGGTAGAAAATTAATAACTTGCATTAAAAATTTAAAAAACCCCCGAAACAAAGAGCTGGTGATCTTCAAATGGCTGAAAAGATTTTCTTGAAACATAAGCTGAGAACACTCTCGATCAAGTAACCTCTCAAACAAAAAAAAAACATCTAAATCGGTTCATCCGTTTAGGAGCTATAATGCCACAGACAGACAGATACACATGTTAAACATACAACACCCCAATTTTTCGTCAGTGGTTAAAAACAAACCAAAAAAACTTCAAAGACTGGTGGCACTATTTCCATTGCAAGTCTATCTGCTCTGCTCTTACTAACCTACCTTCCCATTGTAGGGATCTTCAAGTTACAATCTTCTAAGTTATGCTTGCCAGAATTCAAAGAAGCTTATGCCCTACAATTGCCTTAAAATGACTATTGTGCTATTGTTGTCCAAGATGTCTCAAACAAAAATTTATATTTGATGTATCAATATAATGTAGGAGTTTATGTCTATCAATAAAATCTTTATCTATTATTAAAATATAAAGTTTAGGAATTTACTACTTAAAATAATGTCATCTGAATGCAAACTATCATGTCCACAACACTCATATAAATGAACTGAAAAATTTCATCTGAAAGCTTGCTATGTAGACTCTGAGATGGCTGACATTTTGCAACAGATATTTTCTTTCAACTGCACAAGAGAAGTCAGATTATTGACATATACTTTGTATTTGATATATCTCTGTGGCTTCATCAAATCAGGAGTGCAAGGGGCCTTACTATATACTTTTATCAGACTATATGTGTGATTTAAAAAATTATATAAAATTATTATAATTAGCTACTGCATGAGAATATTTTGACAGATGAAGACAGAAGAATTTAATATGCACTCGATATTCTGAACATACATTGCATTGCTTTTATATCAATTGTGAAACTGCTTTTGATGATATCTTTCTACATGGATACCATAAAGAATGATAATGCAATAAAATGGACAGAATTGTGGTAAAAGAATCTGATTCCTATCCTAGATATACCTTAAACAATTATATTCCTAATGTTAGCTGTAAATAATAATAAAAATTGTCTCTGCTTACTGAATAATGTCAACCAATTCAGAGATGTACTCTGTGTTAATATTGGTAATCCCTAGTAAGGCAGATGTTCTGTCACAATTTATTTATTGTTTCTTTATTATTAATTACTAACAAATAACATATTATTATGTAACAAATGAGGTTGTGAGGTCAGTGTTTTATTCGTACAGATTTAAGTATAGAGCTATTACTAATCCATATTTAAATTAGGTGAATAGAAATACATTTTAAGTTAGAATAATATTGTAAAAATAAGTGATAAAATTAAAAAATTTATACAACCAACTTCAATATAAATAAAATGAAATCATCATCAATGTAGTTGAAGTCAATTAAATACGCATTATTAAGGATAACTCAAAAACGACTGGTCAGATCTTGTTCAAATTCATATGGGACCACATGAGAAGCACCAGTTTTCAAATAAAAAAAGAATCATCAAAATCGGTTCACCAAGAAAAAAGTTCTAAGGTAACACACATAAAAAGCAGTTGAATTGAGAACCTCCTCCTTTTTTTAAGTCGGTTGAAAAGTTAATGCTCTACTCTCCATCATATAGTTTATATTGTATGATAACAGATGTGGGCATCTTACTCAAAAACAACAATTTTTATCACTTCACTCAAGTATGGTATAAGCAAAATCATACAAGGCTACAATTTTATACAAACTTAAAATGATTTTATGTTACTGTATGATTAAATGCATAGAAAAACATTACATAAAAGTTTACTCAAATTTAAAATATAATTAAATCATTGGTTAAAACATAATATATAGGATTATTCTTTGCATTTTTGCTTTTTCTGATATACGAGGGGCGTTCAATGTATTCTCGGTATGGGTATTATAGAAAAATAATAAATTATGAAATATTTTTTATTTTTCAATATAGTCTCCCATTACATAAATACATTTACTTATTTGTGAAAAAAGCTTTTCTATTCCCTTGAAAAAATATTCTTTGTCTTGGTCTGAAAAATACTCATCTACAGTCGACTTGAGCTCATTATCATCAGCAAATCGCTTTCCCCGAAGGTCTTTTTTTAAGTTTGGGAATAAAAGTAGTCGCTAGGGGCTAGATCTGGGCTGTATGGTGGGTGGTTAATTTCTCCTCAAAGCTGCAGTCTCGTACAGCAGCCTTGGAGAGCCGCGCAGTGTAAACCGGTGTTTTGTCATGAAGAAGCAGCACTCCCTTGGTCAGCTTTCCTCTTTTCTTTTCTTTTATTGCTTCACCTTTTTTTTGTGTACTCGATCAATTCTTTTTATGCCAATGCATAGACTCCTGTTTACTCTTAGGGTCATAGTGGTGAACCCACGTTTCATCTCCTGTAACTATCCTATCGAAAAAACTTGTTGGTTCGTCACCACACAGCTCTAAAAACTCCCTACAACAGTTAACCCGCGCTTGCTTTTGAAGCGCACCCATTTTGCACTGACTTTTGTGAGGTTGAGATAATCATGCAATATGGTGTGTATGGTACCAACGGATAAGTTAGTAATTTCTGCTAACATCTTAATTCTTACTCATGCATCTTCTAATATAAGTTTTTCAATAATTTTCACATTTACTTCTGTAGCCGCTGCGATTGGCCCACCCGGGCGGGAGTCATCTTCAATGCTTTCCCTGCCTCTTTTGAATTCACTTGACCACTTCTGTACGGTTGACATTAAAGGAGTAGTCTTGGTAAACGGCCACCATTTCTTCATGTGAGGAATTTAATCACCACACGGTGTTAGATATTTTTCAACATTGTCAAGTCAGTCATTCCCGTCGTCTATGACTGAAGGTTACATAGGAAGTAATAAAGTTATCAAGACGAAATTTCATATTTATACCCTCAGGTAAGTGTCGTTAGCTAATTAATTTTTCAAATCACCCTAATACCGAGAATACATTGAACGTCCCTCATACAACTCAAAGCTTATTTATTAAGAGATTATCTCACTTCCATTAATTAGTAAATTTTCAGTTTGTGTTTAATCAAGCTTTTGTTGAAAATTATCGATTTTATTTTTAAGACGGAGGTTACACGCTCATTCTGGCGTCAGTTGAATCCATGATTGATGTCAGAATGACGGGAAACTGACTGTATATGCGTAGACTGATGGATCGATGGTCCAGAATGATGGTTATTTACATATTTTAATCATTTTTGTCAGCCTGGTCAGACTGATTCCAGACTGAACATGTGTTTAATAGCTATCAGTCCGATGCCAATCACCGTTTAGACAGCGATTGAGTCGCACGACGTGTTACCGCGTGCGCCGACTCCCCCGCTACCCCTGATATCCCCTTCTCAACCATTAGCCCCGGAGAAAGAATTTATTCCAACTATTTTTTTTAAACGTTTGTTCTCCTGTACCGTGGAGGCAGTTTACAAACATAAATTGCACAACGACAAACATCCAGACCCGGAACAATTATTTGTAGGCCAGGCCATACAAATATTTGTTCCGTGCGGGATTCGAACCCGCGGAGCAAACTCATTGCTAAGCCACTGCGCCACGAAGACGTCACTTTAGAAGAGAAATTTAGAAGTTTTACCTATTCTTTGGGATAAAACGAATAACCAACATGTGAATAAATATAAGAGAAACGAGGCGCTGCAGAAACTATTAGTAATTTAAAAAAAACCCCAAGCTAGTGTAGTAGATGTGAAAAAGAAAATTAATACCCTAAGATCCAACTATCACTGTGAATTCTTTAATTTTTTCTTGTTAAAGTCCATACCTAATGCGTATGCATGTAGTACGCAAGTCTGACTTACCGTCTAATACCGCCCGTCCATCCATCATTCAGCCATCAGTCTATACGTGATCAAGGTCACAGACTGTACTGGTCTTAACCAAAAATGGAAAGAAAGAAAGAAATTTTTACTTTATTTACTTTTATTAACTGGAACTATACACATCACATAAATAAAAAAGACAGTTAAATGTATGGCAGATTAAGACTACACAGTACATGTACAAGTAATAGGGTGTACATCCAGCCAGTGAAAAGGTTATGATTCGGCGTAATGCTGTAGGGTAACCTACAGCACTGACGGTTCTGCCATAACCACAGATACGCGTACGATCCACCTGAATGTGTTTATGAAATATATTTTATATCTACTTTTATAAATAAACACATACATTCTATATATATATATATAATAAAAGCATCCAAAGATATATAAAATGGAAACATTTTTCAGTCCACCACAGGCAACCCTTGCACAGCTTGCTCGAAGGTTGCTTCTGAGCATCGGCGAGGTTGTGCGGTAACCAAATCGAAACTATCCACCTCAAGCAAAGGTGGTCCTGTAAAATCTTGTGAATGCTTCCCGATCTTCTCTACAATATGTAAATCTCATCATATGTAATTCGCCCATTCTCTTCAATTAAATTTTTCACTGGTAGCACATTTCCTTCCTTCTTTAACAGCTGTCAAAAAAGGCCACCACTTCTTCATCCCTCAAAGTTAGATAATCTTGCTGAAATTGTTAATTGTTAAATCTTTATTCATAAATGTATTTGAAGTCTTATCAATTGATTCGTCCAGTTTTAGGCGACATTTGTAGTCGTAAAAATTTTTCCTTAAATGTTTATGTAACACATTATTACAATTTAGCTTGGGAAATTGTAATTGAAACATTCCTATTTTGCTGGTAAATAATCGTATTTTCAAAATATAGTATAACCCATTTTATATTGTCTTATGCAAAAAAAATATTATTCCACTTTTGGGGGTAATGTTTTTTTAACATTTTCCTTAATTATTGTCCTCCTTCCTTAATTGTACGAAATGAGGTGACGATTCCTGTCTTCCGCGGTCGCCGAACGGTGGATTATATAATTTACCACTGTTGTTATGTTTATTTAAAAAAAAATCCTGAATACACGTATTTCTTACACGTGAATTCAACATTGCGATTGTTAATAGCATATTAAACTTTAGTTTTGTCGTCACTAACCTACATTCCAAACATTGTTATAACGGCGTGCTCCACTTCCCATGACGAGTTCTATAAAATCGCGTCATAAGAATATACTGGAATCCTACTACATCATCGAGTTACAACTAAATACTAATAAATCGAGGAGATTATTTAAGTAATACAAGCAAGTATTCATGATGCTAACACAATAATTTATTCATTTTTATCTTCACATAATATGTAATAGACACACTGTTATTGAATTATTAGAAAAAGAGTCAAATGGAGCAGAATATTTGATGTAGTAATTTCCATTTGAACATAAAGAACGGTGTGATCCTTCCTTCCCTTTTTTAATCTCACGAGTTGTATGTAATATGTAGGTGAGCTGTGTCTACACAGACAAAGTGCCGATTGTTATTTGTCAGTAGTGTCCGACCGAAGGTCGATTTCTGGCAGAACCCCAAGCTAAACGCTTAAAATCCATAAGCATGTCTTATGGATTTTAAGCAATGCAAAATTACAAGATTGGCTAAAATTAATAATATAAATGATTATTGTGAACTTTTAAATTAAAGGTTTATATTGACTATATAATATAAAAAGGTCATTTTAATAATCTCTAGAAGTTAATAAAAATTCGTAACAGTTTGTTCAATTTTGGCGCTTGCTAGAAACTTTTTGGCTTTTTTTTCCGTGTGCCGAAGCTGAAGCTTCGGTCATGCACTATTTGTCAGTTTTAGCCAGAAATCTGAATTTGTGTGCCGTATACAGCATAATTACCTTGATGATCCCAGCGTGTAAAATAGTTATTGCCGAGGCAAAGTCTGAGAACATTGGTAGAATTTGCGAGAAACTAGTTCGCCTTTCTGTCCAAGTGACATTCTGTCAGCCATCACTTCCATGTCACACAGGTGCACAGACAGGACGACTCGCTGACTCACGCCGCAAAGGAAGGAACCGATCTTTCGGGCTCCCTTTTACGTCCAACTCTACTCTCAATGAAATTGGAAACACCACTGACTCCCGCATTGTAAGTGCCACATGCCGGATGTGCGGTTTACACAGTGTTTAGTACGTTAAACACTTCTCTCCTAATATCTACAAGTCGAATGGGCCTGACGGAATCCCCCCAATTGTTTGTGCTGAGAGCATGTGCTCCAGAGTTGATTGGACCAGTTCTTACGAGTCTTTTCCGGTACTTCGGCTTTTTCAGTCGGTCTTCAGTTGTCGTTGACAGTTTTTTGCACCCGGTTATTGCTCTGATTCGCCCAACTACCGCCATCACCTCCTTGTTCTCAAAAATAATGTAATCAATTATTAACTACTAGCTTACGTACCTTGAGGAGCACCAAATGATTAGTGAATAGTTCTAGTTTAACTTACACATTGATGGGCGAAAGCAGTTCAGCCCTAGGGGGAGGCTTTGGCAGTTAGTTAGTTTGTACATAGCTAAGGTCCTCGATTTCTTCAAAGCGTTTCTCTTGAAGCTTCCCTAGAAATTGTGCGATTGTGTCACCAGTTTTCCTGCAGATCAGAGCATCAAGGTCATAGTCGACGGTGCATGTTCCGACTCTTAAGTTCTACCCTGTTCCTTCTGCATTTCAATGATATATTGCAATCTAGTAACAATCGAATGATGTGCAGTTTCGTGGTCACTTGGAAGAGAAAGCCAAATTGGCCTCTAAAAAGATTGGCGTGCTCAGCAGAGCGGGACCGTATTTCATGCCGGTACACCGCCTGCAAATTTACTAGGCGCAAGTTCGGCCTCACATGGAATACTGTTCCCATCTCTGGGCTGGGGTTCCCCAGTGCCGCCAGCTCCTTCCATTTGACCGCATCCAGCGCAGAGCGGCTCGAATCATCGATGACCTCTCCGATCGGCTCTATTCACTGGCGCTGCAAAGAGATGTTGCATCCCTTTGCATTTTCTTTCGCATCTACCACGGGGAGTACTCTGAGGAATTGTTCGGATTAATTCCAGCCGCCAAATTTCACGATCGCACATCGCGGCGAAACTCCCGGTACCATCCACACCATCTGGATGCTTGGCGGTCCACCACTGTACGTTTTACTAGGAGTTTTCTTCCTCGTACGACCTCTCTGTGGAATAGTTTACCACCGGCGATTTTTCCGGACTGATACGACTTAGGGACCTTCAAGGAAAGAGCTTACTCCTTTGTAAAAAGCCGGCAACGCACCTGCAATTCCCCTGGTGTTGCAGTTGTTCATGGGCGGCGGTAGTCACTTACCATCAGGTGAGCCGTATGCTCGTTTGTCCTCTCTCTTATAAAAAAATATTCATTACTAGATGACAGCACTGGCGATACTTTATACACTGGCCGTACTAATATTTTTCGAGAACACGTAGTGTGCCAAAACAAACTTGTGTCTGAAATTGAGTGTTTGTTAAACAAAGTCTGTGATTTGGAGGTATCTCCTCAATTTCCCTTGTTGCCTCAAAGAGCATCGGAATCCTCGGCGTTGACATATTAAGTGCCGTTCAGTTCTGCGGTCACTAGAAAGCGGAAGGCCAAATTCAAGAAGGCCTCTAAAAAGCTTGATGGGATCAGTAGAGCAGGGCAGTATTTCATGCAGGCACACCGCTTGCAACTACATGGCGCAAGTCCGGCCTCTCATCGAATACATTGCATCCCTTTGCATAGTCTATTGCATCTACCACTGGAAGAGCTCAGAGGAATTGTTCGGCCTTGTTCTAGCCGCCAAATTGCACCATCACATATTGCTACAAAATTCGTGATACCATCCATACCATATGGATGATTGGCGGTTCACCACTCAGTGATTTACCAGAAGTTTTAATACTTCTACCAAATGTAAAGCAAATTGTTGAAATTGTTGGCTTACATACTTTTACTTTTTTTACTTTAGATCGCTGTCTCAAGGCGTGGATGTATGCAATGTGTCGCAGTACCTGCAGTATGAGTTGCCTGATGAGGTGCTGCTCTGTATTCTATCCCACCTAACTGAGCGTGACCTCTGTCGCGTCGCGCAGGTCTGCAAAAGATTCAACACAATCGCCAATGATACCGAACTGTGGTAAGTAGTTTGTTTCATCTATTCACTCATTTCATAATTTTGTCCAACAACATAATCACATTACAAAAGATATTAAATGAATAATTTTAATGTTGACATGACAAAATCGACTGTAACTAAAACTGATAACTTCATGACCTGACAAATTGTACAATCGACATATGAAATGTACACATATTACACTGATAAATATAAATGAATGATCATCATATTATTTACAAGCTGATTATTGGCATTCTAAGGGTCAGTGCACATACAACAATTTTTAGTGATAAATTGATATAGAACTAAAATAGAGTTGAAAATAGCGCGCTAAAGATACATATTTCCTGCAGCATGTGTGTACGCGTATCCTCATGGTCACGCGTTCATCCATTGGCAGACGCAATGGGTGATTTGCGATCAAAATAAAAATTGCTGAGTTTTATTCAAGCAAGCATCCTTAAAATTATGCAAGCATTAATGCGTATGCTAGCGCGTCCGCTGCGATCGCCACGACCGCAGTTTGCGTGGTGGATTTTGACTGCAAAGAACATTTCAAGCATTTTGCTACTCAATGTGCGATGACTCTTAGCTAAAATAAAAGTCCCGCTGGGTTTCGTGCTGGTTCTTCCCAGGACAGAGGTTTTTTTTTCGAACCAGTGGTAAAGTAAAAAATGACTTTCAATAAGAATTACACATGTAATCTATATTGAATAAAAAATTATTCTATTATATTCTATTCTTGAACTCTCAAGCTCTTGGTTTTAATTTAATTCTACATTTTTTTGAACAAAAAGCACTATTATGTTTTCTATTTTCTACTCAACCTAGTAAACTACACATAATTAACAAAATTTATAAAAAGAAACCTCTGATGGGCAGGAAAAGTCTATACCAGTCGGTGTTCGAGTACGACACACCACTGATGCACCCTGCTCCATGCCAGTTTGAGTTTGTGGCACCGGATGAGTGCGACGCGGATAACCCGTGGAAAGAGAGCTTCAGGCAGCTCTACTATGGCATACATGTCCGCCCAAATTTCCGCTCCAAGAAGGACTCAAGGATTAAACACTTTAGTACTATCAGGGTAAGCTTTACTCATTCAGATAGAATAATAATGTAATCATTTATGATAATATATCTAAGTTACTTTTCTCGCCAAATTAACTAAAAATTGATTGAATTAGTAAAAGTAAGACGTACATACGTACGTGAAGTACGACCCAAAGGAGGGGATCAAATGATCATCTCTAGAGATCAAATGCGTGAGCTGATTGAAAGAGTGTCACTAAAGACATGACAGTAATCGAAATTCAGACGTGTGGCAACAATCAGACGCCATATTGTAGGAAATAAAAAAATAAAAGTCGACGAATTATGTCAAGTGGGGTATCATTGAATAGGTCTTTGAAAATCATCTTTATTAGGTTTCTGTAATCATTTTTCATTTTGAATGACCAATTAGAATCTATAACGATTTAAAGTTGGTTAGCAACCATTCAAACTTAAATTTTCAAAATTTATAATCTTATTACTGTGAAAAATAATTGTTCACTTATCAGTAAACTGTTTACATAGGCGGATTTTTTAAATTAATGTTTTAACCATTAAGCTTGTTACGGATTTTATCGCCTTTAATTTGACTTCTTTGTACTTACGACTAAGATTTACGACATATTGGGTGCTTTACAATGGAGCGACTGAGGTGCTTGACAACCTGATGTCAAAATTAATTCAAGTTATCAGCTTTTGAATATTAATTTTTGGTCTCATCTAAGGAGAACAAGTTTACAGTATCTTGAAATTTTGCAGTGGTATGCTTGGGTTTGGATTTAATTTTATTTGCGTTCTGTTTAGCGTAAGTCCAGTACATTGTGCTTGTCTATTAATAACGCCTGGCAAAAGACTGTTATGTGTGCAAAGAGCACATCTATACATTTATACAAAAATTTAAGTGTCTGTTGTTATATCAAATAACTGTCTGTCCGGGTTAAATGGCTGAATTAATTGAAATGAAATTTCACGAACAGATAGAGAAATATGACAAGAGCGATCTAGGGTCTATTTTATCCAAAAAAACTTGGAGTTTTTTTTGAGAAGTAGAAAAATTGATAGCATAAATGATCATTAATGATTATTGTAAAAAACTAAATATTTGATAGATTCCACCCAGGCGAAGCCGGGTCGGGTCGCTAGTTATTACATTTGTCATCATCATCATCACAGCCCTTCACAAGTCTATCGCTGAACATAGGCCTTCCCCATGGAATGCCACAAAAGCACAGTCCTGAACCACCTGCATCCATCTACTTCCTGCATGTCTTACCAGGTCGTCGTTTTAATAGATTACTAGCGTATAATGGTTTTAATGTACTGGCAGGCGGCGCTGGAGTATGTGGAGGAGCGGAGCGGGGTGGCGTGCGCGACGAGCGGGGTGGGCACGGGCGCGGGCGCTGGCGGGGGTGCGGGCGCGGGCGGGGGCGCGGGCGCGTGCGGCTGCGGCGCGGCGGCCTGCTCGTGCCGGCGCGCGCCCGCGCCGCCGCCCGCGCTGCTCTTCGTGCACGCCGGCCTCTACCAGGAGGAGTGCCTCGCCATCGACACCGACGTGCAGCTCATTGGTCAGTGCCACGCCAATCGTTTTACGCTCACCAGATGTCGCTAGTTGGCAGTGAGGTTTTTTTAAATAGAATAGTATGACAAACGAGCACACAGTCCACCTGATGGTAAGTGGATGCTGTGGCCCAAAGACATCTACATACACCACAATTAAGAATCAAAATGCAGATACGTGGTTACCCCTGAGGACTAAGATGGAATGCCTCGTTTCCGGTAAAAAAGGGGAAAAGTAACAATAACAAAAATTCTGAAAATCTAAAATATTATTTATCCAATTACAATTAACTTTTATTTTTGAAATTTATAATGTATGTCTATTGTGCCAAGCAATGGAACATATATAGAATGTAACTTTACTATTTTTTAATCAAGGACTATGTTAATAAATACTAGTGCCAGTGCTCACTTAGCTTCAAACTTACATTGAGACATTGCCTACTGAAAGATTCATGTGGACTATCCCCATGGTAATGCTATTACGAGGTGGATTGAAAAGTACTCGGCCTAACCAAGAAAATAAACACATACTAAATCAGTAATATTTTTTTTTTCTACATAATCACCATCAAGTTCAATACACTTTTGCCACCTCCTTCCAAGCATTTAGACCGTTGAAAAATGATTCTTCCTTAGAGTCAAAATATCGTCTACAGCTGCTTTGACCTCGTCGTTTGTCGAAAATCTTTGACCTCCCAAGTGCTTTTTAGGTTAGGAACAGAAAGAAGTCTGATGGTGCCAGATCAGGTGAATACGGCGGATGCGGTAACAGTTCAAAGCCACAGTTGTGAATTTCAGCCATTGACTGTACTGATGTGTGAACAGGCGTTATCTTGATGAAACAGGACTTTTCTTCTGAGCATTCCTCGACGTTTTCTTTTATTTCCTCTCGTAAACGACGTAGTAGGTGCAGTAGTAATCAGAGTTTATAGTCTGCCCCTTCAAGATAATCAATCATAATCACACCTTCGAGTCCCAGAATACTGAAGCCATCACCTTATTGCCGACAAAATCGACTTAGCCTTTTTGGGGGTGGTGAACCAGGTCTTCTCCACTGTTTTGATTGTTGTTTTGTTTCCGGTGTACAGTAATGAACCCATGTTTCGTCCATAGTAACAAAACGATTCAAAAATCATCTGCATCGGCTTCAAATAACTCCAAACAGTCGCGTGAAATAGTCAATCGCGTCCTTTTTGTTCAACTGAAAGCAGTCGCGGAACCCACCTCACCAGACACCTTGTGGAAACCAACTCGTTGACAATGATGTTTTGAGTTCGTTCATAAGAGATGCCTATAATCTCTCTAATTTTAATCTGCGGTCTCCCATTATTAAATCAAGTACTTTTTAATATTTTCGTCAGTAGTTGACGTCGAAGGCCTTCAGGCGGGGTTCATCTTTCACTCTCTCTACCACGCTTAAATTCTGCTATCCATTTTGACGGATGAATATGACAGAGCACAATCGCCTAATGTACTGACCATGTCATCATGGATGGCTTTTGATGATAGCACCTTCTTATGGAGGTACTTAATGACGGCACGCTGCTCGATTTGCTCCATTCGCGGAAATTATGTCCGATTACTTTGTTAATAAATTTATAAAATCACAACTAATTAACGCACACGTTTCGAACTTCACACAATGAACTAGTCTGAACTGAACTAAATAATGTGGGTAGATTTGATTTTAAATTGAATGGATCTGTGTTAGGCCAGTACTTTTCAATCCACCCTCGTATAATTTCAGTCCTGAGCTTTATTGAACTGTAAATGAAAATGTCTGCTGTTATTTTCCATTTTATGCGGATTTTTGATTATTTTGAATATGCACTTAGGTCTCATTCATTCTCAAAACATAAACATCACTACTATACCTTTATTACTTAGTTACTTCATTTTTAACTTAAAAACTGAATCTGAAAATACTATAAATGTATGTTAAAATTAATGATATACAAATAACTGCTGTAGATACATCAAATTAGGAAACTTCAATCTTGTCTGCATTTACAGGTTGTGCCCCAGGCAATGTAGCGGAATCAGTGGTACTGGAACGCGAAGCAGAGTCAACGTTAACATTCGCGGAAGGCGCCAACCGCGCGTATGCCGGTCACATGACGCTCAAATTCTCCCCTGACGCCACCAGCACAATGCAGCATCACAAGCACTACTGCTTAGAGGTCTCCGACAACTGCTCTCCCACCGTCGACCATTGTATTATACGCAGTGCTAGTGTTGGTTAGTATAATAAAGCTTCAATATATTGTTAAAAAATTAATTAATGGATAGCCGTAGATGTTTCAAAAATTGTTTGGTAAATGATATTTTAATGTCTTACTCTAGCACATATAGTTAACAATCAATCAAATCATGTTGTTTTAATTATGTACAACCAAGTTCAATATAAATTATTAAGGATAACTCAAAAACTACTGGTCAGACCTTGATCAAATTTATATAAGACCACATGAGAAGCACCAGCTTTCAAATTAAAAAAAGAATCATCAAAGTCGGTGCACCTAAAAAAAAGTTATATATAAAAAAAAAATTATAGACAATTGTGATGTACAAAAGGTTATGTAAGAATTGTTTGTTACCCTAGTTAAATGTTAATTACTCACATTTTAATCTAATTGTCTAATTTTTGATTGCCATTTTTGCCAAATAATACAGCGAGTTTACATTTTAATTCCTATTATATATGTTATAATTATGTGTTCTTGATTTAAGACCAATTTTTACTAAAGGAAACGTTAGGAATCTTAGATTATCTATAAAAGTTCTTATTCCTATATTACAAACTGTAAGACTGATTCTAAAATAAAATTATTAACAATGAAAGTTAAGATTTCATTTCAATTATCCTACAGATTATTTAATTTATTTAAAATATGAATAAAATAATAGGCCGACTAATCGGTGCTTTTTGCCTACTTGTCGCCGACTACAAATATGGCCGGATAGTCAGCTTTTCCGATTTTATATAAAGTTTTAAAGAACTACTATGAAACTTGATACCTATTAAGAAATCTACTCTTTATCTGCGAAGTCGACATCCCCAAAATGTCGTTTGTACCGAACTTGACACCTTTTTCAGTTAAGCTTATTTTGTGTCATACTCATAATTCACCATGGACAAAAAATGTAACACATAATTTTATATATAAAGATTTAAGGAACTACCATGAAACTTGGTACCCATTAAGAAATCTAATCTTTTTCCGCGAAGTCGACAACCCAAAATTGACACCGAATTTGACAGCCTTTTCAGTTAAGTTTTTGTGAAATACTCATAATAATATGTTTCTATTTTCCGAAATTTCAGATCCGCACAAACAGTGATCCTATTGTTAGGCACAACAAAATTCATCACGGACAACATGGTGGTATTTATGTTCATGAGAAGGGACAGGGTTTGATTGAAGAGAATGAAGTATATGCAAACACACTGGCAGGTGTTTGGATCACAACTGGATCCACTCCTGTATTACGTAGGAACCGTATTCACTCGGGAAAACAGGTATGTTACTAATTATTAAACTATCAGTGAAATTATTTTTCAGTCTTGAACTAATATACTAATATCTATTCATAACATTTTTTAAATAGTTATGATGGTCAAATGTACATAAATTTAAGTTTCATTTAGTTTTTATTTGTAAATGAAACATTTTTGTAATATATTTTTAATTGTTCACAGGTTGGCGTATATTTTTACGACAACGGACATGGAAAACTGGAAGACAACGACATTTTCAACCATTTATACTCTGGCGTCCAAATAAGGACGGCAGTAACCCGGTCATACGCGGTAACAAGATATGGGGAGGACAGAACGGTGGCGTTCTCGTCTATAACGGCGGGCTGGGCCTGCTTGAACAGAATGAGATATTCGATAACGCTATGGCTGGTGTCTGGATAAAGACTGATTCAAATCCCACGCTCAAAAGAAATAAAATTTTTGATGGGCGTGATGGCGGTATCTGCATTTTTAATGGAGGAAAGGTAAGATTGGATTAGACCTTTTTTATAAGGTGTGTGGTGGGTGGGGTGTTAGAAACAATATGCTAATTGTTTTTACAAGTTGCAGTCTTATCTACACTGGGTGCACCCTGTTGATGATGGATTTGGCTCTGGCAAACAACCCCCAAAATCTCTAGGTGGGAGGACTCCTTTTCTGTCTAGGTGTCCATCTGGGTATATACCACCTTAACTATTT
This sequence comes from Parnassius orleans, assembly GCA_029286625.1. NCBI lineage: Eukaryota > Metazoa > Arthropoda > Insecta > Lepidoptera > Papilionidae > Parnassius > Parnassius orleans. Next base: position 7,639,523 of record JAGSMP010000018.1, read on the forward strand.
CTGCCGCCAAATAGCTGTGCAGTGCTATGTTCTGGTCATGAAGGATATAGGGAGCCAGTATAATTACATGCTGTAGGGCATTCCATCTTAGTCCTAAGAGGTGACAACGCATCTGTAGGACTGCAATAGCCTCTTACCAAAGTTCGTTTGTCACTTCAGTATTATAAAATAATCATTGATTGGTGATGAGGTGGGTAAATCTTCCAAGGAATGCATGCCAGCTGACACTTTTTTTGGTAAAGCAGACAGACTTACAAAGACTCATCTGCAGTGTTATAAATAATTTAAAATTGAAAATTTAGTACAACCGACTTCAATATAAATTATTAAGAATAACTCAAAAACTATTGGTCAGACCTTGGTCAAATTTAAATGGGATCACATGAGAAGCACCAGCTTTCAAATAAAAAAAGAATCATCGAAATCGGTTCAGCCAGAAAAAAGTTATGAGGTAACACACATAAAAAAGAACATACAGTCGAATTGAGTACCTCCTCCTTTTTGAAGTTGGTGGAAAAATAATAAAAGCTATGAAATTCCTAAATCCTGCAATCTAATCAAATTTAATAATATGGAGCAGGATGATTTAATATCACTAATGCTTTTGCTACAGGGCGTTTTGGAGGAAAACGACATATTCCGCAATGCACAAGCAGGCGTCCTAATCTCAACGCAAAGCCATCCAGTATTACGTCGGAATCGTATTTTCGATGGACTCGCCGCTGGCGTCGAAATTACGAACAACGCTACGGCCACACTTGAGCACAATCAAATATTCAACAATAGATTTGGAGGTATGTTCCATGTCCATGCCAGCACTAACAATAATATATTTTATACTTTAGTTATTAAAAAATATATATTTTTTTACTTACATTATATTATGTAGTTATATCATTGTTTACAGAATGGTTACAAAAAATGAATGCCTCCATATTATTCGTACATTTAATGAAGTACATAACTTTGTTAATTTCAAGATTTTGTTAAACAAAATTGCAGTCTCGACTTTCTCATATGACTTTAAACTAGTAATTTCTGCTGTATTAGAGATATTTTACATATTATATTTATTGCATAATGACAAAAACCCAGACCTGAAGTTTGAAATGCATGCTGGTAATTGTATTAATTAGGCAGCGCAGTGGACATTTCCTTGCCTTAATACCTTCTAAGAAATGAGAAGAGGCCTGTACCCAGCAGTTGGACGTATATAGGATGTAGGATGTATAACTTTAACCCATAAATTAAATTTCTGTTATATTAAATGTTCTTAATTATAAATTTAATTTTACTCAATTGCTAATCAACCAATACTCGTGAGATGGGATTATTGGAATCCATCAACTTATAATATCTTGTGTTGTAAAAGATAACTAAAGAAAATTATTGAGGACTCTCATAGATGTTAAAGTAACCAACTCGTGTACATACCGGTGTCAAAAATGCCAGATTTCAGAGAATAAGCTTGGACCACTGTTAAGATAGTCGAGCAATGTATTTGGTTTTTTGTCCTATTCTGGTTAAGTTTTAGGTTTTTGTCCTAGTGTTTTATTACTATTTTAAAATAATCTTAATATGATTATTATAATATGTATTACATTAAAATTATAGATAAACACGAAAATTATTTAAAAATCTTAAAATTTCTACTAACAGTCTTTGTGTCTGCTAGGTCTTTGTCTGGCATCTGGAGTATCTCCGCTGGTTCGGGGTAACAAAATCTTCAGCAATCAAGATGCTGTGGAGAAAGCTGTTGGTGGTGGCCAGTGCCTCTACAAGATATCCTCATACACCTCATTTCCTATGCATGACTTCTACAGGTAATATATTATGGTTTTTTCATAATAACCTAGTTTGACAAAAGCATACTCACTCTTCTTCTTATTTTAGATCACTTGTATGTGACAATACATGTCTGCTATATTTCTTTCATTTTGACAAATCAATAGAGATATCATTTGGTCAAAATCCGATGATTAGTTTAGAACATTCATATCAGCCAAAAATATTACCCTCTTCAGTCTGGTAAAAATGGATCAAGAGATGTATGTCTTCGTGGTAAAATTTGCTGATCTTGCCATCAAAGCTGAAAGCAAAAAGAATAACTAACAGAATTCCTATGGCAAACAATTCATATATTCTCAAAATATATTTATTACACACGCAGGTTACTTTTCCAATACTATCAACTGTCTGGTAATTTACCTAAACTTGCTCTAAGCAATTATAAACTCTGTTCACATACTTGAAACTTGTTAAATATATATGTTAATGTATTCCCAGATGCCAGACATGCAATACGACAGACCGAAATGCAATTTGCGTTAATTGCATCAAAACGTGCCATTCTGGACATGATGTTGAGTTTATTCGCCATGACAGGTAAGATTTATTATAATTATTTGATTTTTCTTTAGACAAACGTAAGCCTTCAAAAATCAATGATGTATATGATAAACATCACAATTAAGTTGGTTCCTTTTTTTAAACAACATTTGTCTATATTGCAATCTTATTGAACACACTTTTAATTTCATCCGTGCAATCTCCATCCATCTCTTTTTTTATGAAAAAAATATAGGTTTGATGATTATATTTTTTTTATATTTGCGATTGAATAAGATTGATATTATATTTAATAGGGTATTTTACACCATGTAATAAAATAAAAAAAATATATATTTATGATAGATTTTGTAAAAAGTAAATGAGAAATATTGATTACTATTTATAAAAATGCATTATAAATTTATATTTCAATTTTAAGACTAATTTTTTTTATCTGTGCCTCAAATCTGCAAAACAGTGTCCGCCATATTAGATACCGTCGTGACATCACTGGTTAAGAGAACTGGCTAATGTGTGAAATTTTTCAAGTTATCATTACGATTCTTGAGTTTTATTCCGAATTTTATTGAAAAGGCACCATGGAAGACGGATTCTTAAAAGCAGAAAGTACTAATCTTTATTCCATTAATTCGAATTTGTTTAACAGAACCCATAATCTTATATTGTGTGTAATTTTCCATGTCATTTGCCTGCTAAAACATGCAATAATCTTTATGACATTTGAAATCAAAACGAGTTTATTACTTCGCTTTTAGCACTAATGTTATAACATTAGTGCTAAAAGCGAAGTAATAAACTCTAGATATTATAATATAAGGTTAGGTGAGAAAAACTTTTTGCTATATTTTTTGTACAAACCATGTCATTATTCCCATATAATAGAAGAAAATACGAATTAAGTAAAACACTGCATTGCACTTGCAAGGGCTGTCAAAATGGCTGTCAAAATGGCCCACAAAGGGCGGGACAGATGAGCAATTAACCTAATCTATTACAAAATTTGTTTTGTTTTGTATAAACAATAGTTAAATATAAGTCATACTTACATCAAAGTGATCTTTCCAGAAGTATAGTTTAGATTTTGTAGATAATGCCTTCGGGTGTCTTCTTGCCAGTTTTAAGCAAGTGTTTGTCATATTTAAATCATTTGGCACTTGAATCCATAACATCCCCGGCGTTCATATGCTCGTATTTTTGCATTCAGGCACAACACACCAATGATATAGATGATAACTCATTAATAAACATCCAAAAGTATCTTATTCCTTTGCAAAATCGGCTAAATTCTAGGGCAGTGACGTTTAAAAAAAAATTTAGAATAAATTCTTTCTCCGGGGCTAATGGTTAAGAAGGGGACGTCACGGGTGGCGGGGGAGTCGGCGCACGCGGTAACACGTCGTGCGACTCCATCGCTGTCTAAGCGGTGACTGACGTCAGATTGATAGCTATGAAACACACGTTCAGCCTGACATCAGTCCAACCAGACTGACAAAACTTATTAAAATATTTAAATAATCATCAATCCATCAGTCTACGCGTATACAGTCAGTTTCCCGTCATTCTGACATCAATCATGGATTGAACTGACGCCAGATGGAGTGAGTAACCTCTGTCTAAGGATAAGTGTCTAGTTAAGTGTGAATGAAGCTTTAGCATTTTACATGTAGTAGAGCCACGCGGTAGCTTTTGCTGTCGCACGGATGGGCCGGCTCAAACCGGGGTGGTACCATGACCTCACAGAATACCAGCGTGAAGTAGAGGTTTACCTCTGCGTTTCGCTTGGTGAGTGCAGATGGTCGGAGGCCCAATTCCCCCCCCCCTCTCCTCTCATCAACATGGTAGCGGAATTAAATGTAATCAGACTACCCCAGGAGGGTACCAGCACCCCTGGAGAATCCCTTGCTGAGCATCCACGACCAAGCGACTCCACTCCTGAGCGTGGGTGCTCAGGCTGCCCTGCGTATTCTTGGGGGGCGATGACTTTGCCTTGGCATAAGACCATATGGTCACACAGCTGATTATATGGCCAGCATGGCCGGGGGACAAAAATTTTATCCACTGACAAGAGATAAAATTATCTTGTTATGTCAAACGGGGAGAAGTATATCCCCTACTTCTCATCATCATATCGAGTAGACATATATCCCCCGTCCGTAGTATGGAGCCAAATGAAAGATAAAAAATTATGCTTTTTTGACATTTGAAAGGGACAATTTTATCCTAGTTCATTGGACGTGGGTTGAAGTTTAAATTCATACAAAAAAAATCTATCTCCCATTTTATCTACTGTGGATATTATATCCACCGGTGTGCCCATGCTCTAAGGGTGGATAAAACTAAGCGAGGGGATAAACATTTTCTCCTTTCCCCGGGGATAAAATTGTCTCCTGCCCATGCTAGCCCTGCAGATGTGGAGGATCATGCACCTTCCCTGTTGGACCTTCTGCTGACCTCTCATCCGGACGGATATCAGGTTTCTGTCGACGCCCCTCTAGGCTCGTCAGACCATTGTCTTGTCCTGAGTGTAGTGCCATCCACTCTAACATCGCGGTTGCATTCTGCAGGCTGCCGCCGTGTCCAAACACGGCGGTAGCCTGCAGAATGCAACCGCCAACACTATAGGTCGGCTGATTGTGATAGGATGCAGTCTTTTTTGCATCCTACCCTTGGGGGCGGATTTGCTTCTTGCCGGACGATCCCAGCGTTGTTGCTGATTCTGTCGCTGATGTGGTACTTCAGGGTATGGAACTTTTTATTTGTTCGCGACGGCGAAGTGTTTAAAAACGTAGTGAAAAGTGAAACAATATTAAAAGTGTAATTAAGAAAAGTATTTGTGACAAACCTAAGTAAAAGGTGTAATAATATAATTTTACAACATGTTTACAACCTTACTATTATAGTATAGAGCATCGTTTGGTAATAGCTATGAAAATTACTTATTTGTACAAACAAAAAGTCGACCAATCAGAGCGCGACACGTTATAGAACATTCTAGAAATTATTAACTAAACTGCTAAATATTTAGTCAATATTTAGTTATGGTATTGAATTAGATTAAGGTTTTTACATTGTTAATATATAAAGAAACCTGTATGATATGCTAATAGAGAACTAAATTACCGATTTAACAATGTACAGTACATTAGCGTAAGAAGTAATCGTGTATAGAAAAAATTGTAATTTAAGACAATTGTATAGAGAAAATGTTATGCAATAAAGAGGCAAAACGCTCAAGGCAAGCGGCTCACTTTAAAGTAACGCTCGAGTCTACCTTATGTCTTCGGGGCCCAGTAACATTGTAGTAGCTGAAGTGACTAGTAGCAGAACCAAGAAGTAGCTGAATATAGAACATAGTGAATAGTAGCTAGCAACATAGTAGCTGATAATAGCAGCTACAGAAGTGATAGTAATAGTTAGTTGCACAACATAGTAGCTGATAATAGCAGCTAGATAAACAGTGAAAATAAAAGCAGATAGCACTAGTAGTAGTAAGTTACTACCGAACAATTTAAAGAAATAGTCAACTGAAGAAATCATCTGAAAAATATAGTGACCAACCGATATAGAACAACCGTATTCAACAACCATGGTCAATAACCAATAGTCAGAAGATTTCCGCCGAACAGATGAGCAGTCGAACCGCTGGCCACTGCCATGCCATTTGTATTCTATTTCGTGAATTTTGATTTAACCCCAGTCCACAGTACCCCAGCTGCACCCACAAAGACGGCAGTAGAAGTATCCTCCGGAACCTATAGGTGTAGGACGTGAGCGACTCGCGGGTACTTTCGATAACACTTACTCGCGTTTCGCCCGTCCGGCACATTATTCCATCCTCTGTAGTGCCCATCGGAGACATCCCAGCATCAACGTCTCGGGATGTAAACACCAGCGCTCTTAAAAAAAAAATATAATTCCGCCTCCAAGTCCTTCAAAAGAGTCATTGCCAAGGCAAGGTCTGAGCACATCGGCAGAATTGGCGAGAAGCTAGCTCGCCTTCCTTCGGGAACCCGTGCATTCTGGTCTCTCGCCAAGGCTGTCCAAGGGAACTTCTGTCAACCATCTCTTCCATCTCTGCACAGAGAGGACGACTCACTGGCCCATGCCGTAAATGAGAAAGCGCAACTGTTAGGCTCTCTTTGCGTCCAGCTCGACTCTTGATGACGGGGGGAGCACACCGCCGACTATCCCGCGGTGTGAGTGCTCCATGCCGGATGTGCGGTTTACACAGCGCTCGGTTCGCAAAGCACTCCTTACCTTGGACTGTTGACGTCGAGTCGAGTGGGCCTAACGGAGTCCCTCCCATTATGCTGAAGACGTGTGCTCCGGAGTTGGCACCGGTTTTAACGCGTCTTTTCCGGTACTCCTACTCCTAAGGCGTAATCCCGAATTCATGGAAGACAGCTTTGGTCCACCCGATCCCTACAAAAGGCGACCGCTCAGACCCGTCTAACTACAGGCCTATCGCCATCACCTCCTTGTTCTCCAAAATGATAGAATCCATTATAAACTGCCAGCTCATGAGGTACTTTGAGAATCGCCAGCTGATTAGTGACCGCCAGTACGGTTTTCGTCGGGGTCGATCAGCTGGTGATCTTCTGGTCTACCTGACACATAGATGGGCGAATGCAGTAGAGTCCAAGGGGGAGGCATTGGCCGTTAGTTTAGACATAGCGACAGACTTCGATCGGGTCTTTCACAAAGCGCTTCTTTCGAAGCTCCCTTCCTATGGGCTTCCCGAGAAATTGTACAAATGGATCACCAGTTTCCTTGCTGATCGGAGCATCAAGGTCGTAGTTGATGGTGCATGCTCTGATTACAAGCCTATCAACGCTGGTGTTCCACAAGGCTGCGTGCTATCACCAACGCTGTTTCTCCTGCGTATCAATGATATGTTGCAAACTGGTAACATTCATTGCTATGCAGACGACAGCACTAGTGATGCCTTATATACCGGCCGTGCCAATATTTCTCGGGGAAAACGTCGCTGAGTACCGGGACAAACTTGTGTCTGAAGTCGAGTCTTTGCTGAACAAAGTCTCAGATTGGGGGCGACTAAATTCAGTCCATTTCAATCCCCAGAAGACACAAGTTTTCGCTTTTACTGCTAAAAAGAACCCCTTTGTCGTATCCCCTTGCTGCCTCAGCTAGCATCGGAATCCTCGGCGTCGACATATCGAATAGCGTGCAGTTTCGTGGTCACTTGGAAGGGAAGGCCAAACTGACCTCTAAAAAGCTTGGCGTGCTCAGCAGAGCGAGACAGTATATCATGCCGGCACATCGCTTGCAACTTTACAAACCGCAAATTCGGCCTGACATGGAATACTGTTCTCATCTCTGGGCCGGGGCACACCAGTGCCAGCTCCTTCCACTTGACCGCATCCAGCGCAAAGCGGTTCGAGTCGTCGACGACCGAGTTCTTTCTGATCGGCTCGATTCACTGGCGCTGCGTAGGGATGTTGCATCCCTTTGCATTTTCTATCGAATCTACCACGGGGAGTGCTCTGAGAAATTGTTCGGATTAATTCCAACCGTAAAATTTCACGAACGCACATCGTGTCAAAATTCACGATACCATCCTCATCATCTGGATGCTTGGCGGTCCACCACTGTGCGTTTTACTAGGAGTTTACTTCCTCGTACAACTTCTCTGTGGAATTGTTTACCACCGGAGATTTTTCCGGACCGATACGACTTAGGGACCTTCAAGAAAAGAGCTTACGAGGTGACACTAAAAGTTCTTAGAAAATCAAAAACTGAACAAACTAGCAAGTTATTAGTTTTTTTATATCTTTTCAAAATAGTGTCCATTTACATCAATACATCGCTGCATCCGATGGAACCACTGAGAAAAGCACTTTGCCCCTCGTCCTTAGGGATCTCTTCGACGGCATTTTGAAACGAAGCCACTGCTCCCTCGGCGTCCATAAAACGTTTTCCTCGAAGTTTTTCTTTTATTTTCGGAAATAAAAATCGCAAGGTGCGAGGTCGGGGCTATAGAGCGGTTGACCCAGTAATTCCACGTCTGACGTCGCCAAGTAGTCGATTGTTTGCTTGGCGGTATGCGACGAGGCGTTGTCGTGGTGAAGGAGGATCCTACTGCGAGGTCGTTTCTCCCGAACTTTTTCCAAGACAAGTGGCAAACAATTGTTTGTGTACCACTCTGCAGTAACTGTTTTTCGATCCTCTAAAACAATAGTTGCGTAATGACCTGTCCTTCCGAAGAACGAGGCCACCATCTTTTTTCCCACACTTCGACCTCTCTTCACTTTAGTTGGCAACTCCTCGGAAGGAAACACCCAGACAGCAGAACAATAAATCCAGCTTTCGACACCCGTAAGTATGTCGAACACAGCATTTGAGTCCACCTCCGTTAAATTTTTGAACCATTTCACGACACCAATCAACACGACGGAGTTTTTGGGCCTCTGTCAAATTATGAGGTATCCACCGGGCACAAAGCTTCCTGACCACTAAATGTTCATGGAGGATTTTGTGCACTTGACTCATACCGATGCATAAGCTTGTTCAAATCTGCTGATAAGTCATTCTTTTGTCAGTCTCTATCATACGCCGCACAACACTGATGTTATCGGTGAGATTAGTGCGACCACGTTTAAACTCATTAAACCAGTTGTAAACAGTGGCACGAGATGGGGCTTCATCGTGAAAGGCCAATCGAAGTCTATCATAACTTTCTTGTCGATTTAAATGACAGCGAAAGTCATAAAAAATCATTGTACGAAAATTTTCTCGCGTTAAATTCATGCTGACGTGACACAGATAATTTTCATTTTGCCGCCAAATCGTAAACAAATGACAAATTAATAAAATAAATACACAATAATATTGGCAAAGAGTTCAATTTTTAAAATTTAAACTTATTTTTCTATTATATCGTTAACAAGTGGCCAGTTCTAAAAACTTTCAGTGTCGCCCTCGTACTCCTTTCTAAAAGGCCGGCAACGCACCTGCAATTCCCCTGGTGTTGCGGTTGTTCATGGGCGGCCATCAGGTGAGCCGCATGCTCGTTTGCCCCCTCTTCTATAAAAAAAAAAAGTAGAGCCACTGCATCAGGAATTTGCTTTCGGTTGGCTTGACGAGGGAACGACTACGCTCACAGAACACCAACATAAAACAGAAGCATAATGCTGCTCTGTTGCATATGGTTAGTGACGAGAATTCTCTACCTTGAGTCCTCATCTCCATTATAACTCATAATTGATGATAGATATGTGTTATAATCTTTCAATTATGTCACTGCATCCACTTATACCAACAGGTGGACTGTGAGCTCTATTGTCAACCTTATTTCTCTTCTAAAAAATACTAATGTCATACCTAAACTAGTCTTACTATATATTACAGTAATAGTATAAAAACGACAACGCCGTTCCTGTTTCAGATTCTTCTGCGACTGCGGCGCGGGCACGCTGTCGAACCAGTGCCAGCTGCAGGGCGAGCCGACGCAGGACACGGACACGCTGTACGACTCGGCCGCGCCCATGGAGTCGCACACGCTCATGGTCAACTGAGCGCCCGCCGCCCCCCGCCGCCCCCCGCCGCCCCCGCACACCCCCTCAGCTACAGCCACCTTACCACTTAGCCCACGGACACTTGGAATGTTCACTCGCACACGCCGGCGACTCTCTCAGTGCTGCCCAATTGTGTACGTGGCCGACCGGACACTTCAAGAGCTTATGCACACTCCCGGACGCCTCGACACCGCGTTGTACAGTCTCAGACTCTTGAAGTTACCCAACCCTGTCCGGAGGGAGCTTTTACGTCGCGGAACTTTTAGCAGACAAGCTCACAACTATCGCCGTTATACCTGTGAGCGTACATTCGCGTTGTCGCTATACCCATATGACCCCGGACACCGTCCTGCCAGGCTTCCTTGCATTGATACTGTTGCTAGATACGACGCAATGGAATGTTAACATGGCAATCATGTAATTTTAATTTGCAGTTGCATCGCTTGTTACCAAGTTTACTTTCTACAATCATTAACGCTAATATAATATTATAAAATGAATGAAATCAATGTTGTATCTATCAACAAAGTCGACATTGTATAACCCCCATTCATTTTTAAGGTTCCGTACCCAAAGAGAAAGTAACGGGACCCTATTACTAAGCCTCCGCTGTCCGTCCGTCTCTGTCAGCGGGCTGTATCTCATGATCCGTAATAGGTAGACAGTTGAAATATTCACAAAATGTGTATTTCTGTTAATAAAAATTAAAAGAGGCTCCCCTACTAGAAACATGTATTACTATGGTACGGTACGGAACCCTTCTACGCGAGTCCGACTCGCACTTGGCCAGTTATTTTTATAGTTTTCTATTACCGTTAATGTTAATAGAAAGTCAATTGAATTTAAATGAAGCAGCATCAAATTATTATGGATGATTCCATTAGGGTATAAAAAAACCATTCTGATTGAAATCACTCGCATCAAAATATAGGAAAATATAATATAAATACATATTTATATACCAGTATTAATTTCTTTTAGATTAATTTTAGATCATTATTCTTATTTCTTTCTCACTCAAAACAACATGTCCTCTAAAACTTTTAACATTCTTTTGAGCTACTATACTTTATATACCTTAGAAATGTATCCTTAAATCAAAATATGCTGGTCATTATAGTCAAGAAAAAAATTGCAAAGATGTAATGTTATTAAATTGTGATTTGTTTTCAATTGTGAACTCTCATTCCGTTGTGTAAGATCTGGGCGAAATAAAAACTGATGTAGGATTTATACTGTTTACTGGAAAAAATAGATAAGAAAACAAAACGGCATCTTGTACATATGGCTGCAAATAATAGTCAAAAATCAATCCATGTAAGTCTGGGTTGGATCACTGCGGGCTTATGTAAAAATGCTCTTAGCGATATATTCCATAATCATTAACAAGAGAACAGGTAACACAATTATATTTTATAAATTATAGTATTGTATGATTTGCTTTATGAAAGTAACTTTTATGAATTAGTTATTTTATCATGTGAAATTTATTATTTTCTACTTATTTCTCCCTGTTGTTTTATATAATGATATGGAATGTGATCGCTTGTGATAATATAGTGGCCCATGGTGCCATCTAGTTTATTTAAAATACTACCACCATTCGTGGTTTGTAGATTACTTTATCGACTGAAGCCGCATGCGTTTGCGCACTCGTTTTTAGACCTCACTCTATGCCTAACAATTATTTTTATTATCTAAAACTTGGTGTTGTTGTCATATTCTTGGATCGCTGAATTAGGCTGATCATTCTCAAACAGCCACTCATAGCATTATTTAGTTTCATAACCATCCATATTACCTTTGTACCTTATTATAGATGACGAAGGAATGAAATTGTTGTTGTGCTATTTGTATATGTAGAGGCGTCTTTTTTATCATCGGTACTTAATAATTATGTATTTCGTCGTGTAGTATCATGCATTCCCAAATTGTAATCATACCATAATCTCGAAAATCGCATTGATAATTATAGTAATATTATTTCTTTTGTAAGATGTACTGGTAGTATTGTTATATTATCTCTACTATTGCTCCGTGATCATGGGGATGATTTATTTTTATTTTTTAAACTAAACTCGATGCGTTGTTTAGTTGTATAAACCAGTTAACTCGATCCGGCGATTGTTACGGTCAGGATAGCTAGCTATTTTGTAATATAATTCTTATAAGTATTTTTAACAATTTGACAAGACGATTTTATTTTGGAGCATTTAAATAAACTCTTGGCTCTCCTGACAGTGGAGTATGTTCGCGTTTTAGTTAATAAAGATATTTGTGCAAGTTAGGTTTTCGTTCAGGTAGAGTTGCGTCGAGATGGCTGGGCCTTTGCGAGCGGGGCTAAAGCTCGGCGCGCCGCACTTAATTAATCTCTCCTTTGGGAGTCCGCCTCGCCTAACTATTTTGGCGCTCCTAATGCGCTTTGTAAATATTTATGTCACACAATAATCGAAAATGTAGTAATTAATGTATTTGTATCATTATATTTTTATTATTATAGATCACAACATGTATGTTTAACTATTACGAATAACGTACGTCATGCTCAGAAGAAGGGCGGTAGCTCACAGCCGCCACTCGGCTGCGGGCGAACACCGCGTCGGAGATATCATAGCGGTCACCGCGGCCTGTTAGATGTATATTAAAAATGCAAATTAAGAACGAATGTGCGTATTTAATTGGAAAAGATCTTAGGTACAATTGATATTTTATTATATTGTTAATTTAAATGTGGTATTGATATCGATCGACAAGCAATGTTAGGACCGGATTGAGCCGCCCCGCGTGCTCGGAGTGCTGATAGTGATAAGTTAGCCCATAAGCTATAATGAAAAATCTAAATTACTCAATAATCACTATTGCAAATTTCGAAATGTTAAATCGTCTCCATAGCACGGTATGTTCTTGAATCTGCTTTTTTATAATCCTCAATCTGTGATCATCGATAAATGTGTAAGTAAAAATATTTTAGTTGATCCCACTTACAGAATGAATACGACTTATTATTATAACATCAAAATTATTGTGGCGCCGACGTTTTATATAATTGAATGTGAAAAATTGTTATTTATTGAATTGTCAGTATGTTCATTATTTATTGAATTGATGAAATCTGGATATTTTGTTTATACCTGAAAATACCACTGTAAAAGCCGTGATATACATCGTATAATATTATACATTGGATTTTTATTTCAACCCCTAAATGATTGCCATAAGCATACAAAATTGTTTAACAGTTGTAGAGCCGCGCTGCAGCTTCTGCTGTAGCATGGATGGGCCGGCTCGAACCGGGGCGGTACCACGACCTCACAGAATACCAACGTAAAGTAGGAGCTTTGCTTCTGCGTTTCGCTTGGTTAGTGCAGGTGGCCGGAGGCCCAATCCCTCCCCCCGCCCCCCATAACATGGTAGCGGAATTTAAAAAGAAAGAACTACCCCAGGAGGGTACCAGCACCCCTGGTAATGGAGAATCCCTCACTGAGCATCCACGGTCAAGCTACCCTCTTCCTGAGCGTGGGTGCTCAGGCTACCACGTATTCTGGGTGGGGCAAAATCCCGCTCTATACTAACACTGCAGGGCAAACAGAGCAATAAAACCATGGCGACCCCTGCCACGCTATCCGTGGACTTCTGCAACATCAGGGACTTCACTCGAACCTTAACGCCGTCCACTACCATCTAGAGACGGCGAAACCGGCTGCTCTTTTTGACCGAGACGCAGGTGTCCTCTCCGGCTGATACTTCGTGCCTCTCCTACCGGGGTACAAATTAGAACACTTCTTTGTGCCCCGGGCTGGAGTTGCGTATACGTCAGAGAGGATATCTGTTCTCGACGCCTCGGCAGTCTTGAAGGTACGGACCTGTCCATCTATGGCTGCGCGTAGACAGCGACGACCATCCCCGCGTCTACGGGTGCCTGCATAGGTCCCATAGCGGTAATGCCGACACAGACCGACTCATCGACCACGTCAAATGGCTACAGATTTCTTGCTACAACAGATCCCATCCGTAGAGATCGTGATACTTGGCGATTTTAACGCCCACCACGTTGAATGGCTCGGTTCACGTTTAACCGATCATGCGGGGAGATCTGTTTATGACTTTGCCTTGGCATATGGTCTGACACAACTGATTACTTCGCCTACACGGATTCCAGATGTGGAGGATCATACACCTTCCCTGTTGGACCTTCTGCTGACCTCTCATCCGGACGGATATCAGGTTTCCGTCGATGCCCCTCTTGGCTCTTCGGACCATTGTCTGATCGGGTGTGGTGCCACTCGCTCTCCTCGCGGTTGCGTTCTGCAGTTGCCGCCGTGTTTGGCATTACAGGTCGGCGGATTGGGATGGAATGCGGTCTTTCTTTGCATCCTACCCATGGGGGCGGGTTTGCTTCTCGCCGGATGATCCAGCGCTGTTGCTGACTGTCACCGATGTGGTGCTACAGGGAATGGAACTATTTATTCCATCATCTGTGGTACCCATCGGTGGCAGATCGCAGGCTTGGTTTGGTCGCTCCTGTAAGACTGCATTACGCAGTAAGCAGGAGTGTTATCAGGCCTGGGCTGAGGCTTCGGCGGCTCGGGATGTAAACACCAGCATGCTTAAAAGAAGTATAACTTCGCCTCAGGTCCTTCAAAGAGTTATTGCCAAGGCAAAGTCAGAGCACATAGGCAGAATTGGCGAGAAACTAGTTCGCCTTCCTTCAGGAACCCGTGCATTCTGGTCTCTCGCCAAGGCTGTCCAAAATTTCTGTAAGCCATCACTACCATCTCTGCACAGGAGGATGACTCACTGGCCCACGACGCAAAAGAGAAAGCCGACCTTTTGGGCTCCCTTTTGCGTCAACTTGACTCTTGATGACAGGGGGAACACCGCCGACCATCCCGCAGTGTGAGTGCTCTATGCCTGATGTGCGATTCACACAGTGCTTAGTACGCAAAGCACTCCTCTCCTGGACATCCACAAGTCAGTGGGCCTGATGGAATCCCGCCAATTGTGCTGAGGACGTGCGCTCCAGAGTTGGCACCGGTTCTAACGCGTCTTTTCGGTACTCCTACTCCTAGGCGTTGTCCCGAATTCATGGAAGACAGCTTTCGTGCCCGATCCTAAAAAGGTAACCGCTCTGATCCGTCCAATTACAGGCCTATCGCCATCACCTCCTTGTTCTCGAAAATAATGGAGTCAATTATTAACTGCCAGCTCATGCGGTACCTTGAGGAGCACCAGCTGATTAGTGACTGCCAGTACGGTTTCCGTCAGGGTCGCTCAGCTGGTGATCTTCTTGTTTACCTAACACATAGATGGGCGCAGGCGATCGAGGTCAAGGGAGGCATTGGCCGTTAGTTTGGACATAGCGAAGGCCTTCGATCGGGTCTGGCACAAAGCGCTTCTTTCGAAGCTTCCTTCCTATGGGCTTCCCGAGGTGTGCAATTGGATCACCAGTTTTCTGGCTGATCAGACATCAAGGTCGTAATAGACGGTGCGTGCTCCGATTACAAGACTATTAACGCTGGTGTTCCACAAGGCTGCGTGCTATCACCAACGCTGTTTCTTCTGCATATTAATGATATGTTGCAAACCGGTAACATTCATTGCTATGCGGATGACAGCACTAGTGATGCTCTATACACCAGCCATGCCAATATTTCTCGGGAAAACGTCGCCGATACCGGAACAAACTTGTGTCTGAAGTCGAGACTTTGTTGGACAAAGTCTCGGATTGAGAACGACTAAATCTAGTCAATCCCAGAAGACACAAGTTTGCGCGTTTACCGCTAAAAGGAACCCCTTTGTCGTATCACCTCAGTTTCAAGGCACTCCCTTGTTGCCTCAGCCAGTATCGGAATCCTCGGCGTTGACATATCGAGTGACGTGCAGTTTCGTGGTCACTTGGAAGAAGGCAAAATTAGCCTCTAAAAAGCTTGGCGTGCTCAGTAGAGCAGGGCGGTATTTCATGCCGGCACCGCCTGCAACTTTACAAGGCGCAGGTTCGGCCTCATGAAATACTGTTCCCATCTCTGGGCAGGGCTCCCAGTGCCAGCTCCTTCCACTTAACCGCATTCAGCACAGAGCGGATCGAATCGTCGACGACCGAGTTCTTTCCGATCGGCTTGACTCACTAACACTGCGTAGAGATGTTGCATCTCTTTGCGTATTTTATCGCATGTACCACGGGAGTGCTCTGAGGAATTGTTCGGACTAATTCCAGCCGCTCAATTTGACCATCGCATCGCGACAAAACTCGCGATACCATCCATACCATCTGGATGATTGGCGGTCCACCACTGTGCGATTTAGAAGATGTTTTCTTCCTCGCACAACTTCCTTGTGGAACCGATTACCACCAGCGATTTTTCCGGACCGATACGACTTAGGGACCTTCAAGAAAAGAGCCTACTCCTTTTTAAAAGGCCGGCAACGCATCTGCAATTCCCCTGGTGTTGCAGTTGTTCATGGGCGGCGGTAGTCACTTAACATCAGGTGAACCGCAGGATCGTTTGCCCCCTCTCCTATAAAAAAAAAAAAACATTCGAGTATTAAAATTATTTTGATAATTTAAAATCAAAACTGCTTCATAATCTTCACAAAAGTGAGAGGAATCAAAACGTGAGATGATTGCTTAATTACATACATATGTATGCATAGAAAGAATCTACAATGAGGGCATCCACGACTTTTTCTGCCAACAGGGCGGCGCCATTTAAAAGTGAGGTATAATATTTGACAGATTTCATAGTGGGGAAGTTAATTTGTTCGAAAAATGTAAATGTTCTTTCTGTACTATTAGCTATATTTTATATTAATAAGATTAAAAATAAATAAACCAAATCACAGATATTCATAAAAGTAGAAAAATTAACTAAAAGTTAAAAATGTGCAAAAAATTAAAGAGCAAACCACTGAGGCATTATTTTGTGTATTAATATAATACTCTAGAAACTGATGAACCTTTATTAAAAACTAACTTCTCAATAAAATGACATTGTGTAACAAAAAACCTCAGTGTTAACTAGCGACATCTGGTGAGCAGAAAATTATTAGCCCCTCATTCTACATAGAGTAGACATGCATCAGATAGATCAAAACGAATCTAAAATCCGATTTCAAACACAAATCGAATCGTATCGATCTCTCAAACTAGAAAATCCGATTTCAAAAATCGACCAACGAAGCTACGATCTTACGATCTGTACCACCAAACAAATCGGAATCTACAATACAAACGACAATACCCAAATCCAAACGCAAACTGATGCGTAGAAATCCGTTTTCTCAGTTTCTCTCTTTCTAACCAAACACGACATAGCGGAATGAAAAGGATGGCGTGAATTTTGCCATTCGGATTTATAGCGGAATATGCAATCAATGTTATCCTTACTGCTAAGTACTTAAAATCTATATTTGCTTTGCGAGATTATGCGTTGTTGAAATTGGTGGTTCCGTATTGGGTTTTTGTTTACTAGAATATTTGAAACATGCGATCAATATCGTTCTTATTATTAAGCCGTTAAATACTATATTTGCGAGATTGTGTGATGATTTATTTTTGTTTTTGGTATGTCTTTGTTTACTAGAAATAATCTTTTGTTTGAAAAGTTTTAATTTCATACAAAACTTTTCTGCTAATCCTAAGCCTAGATTAAAGCATAAAGGATAATCGCGCAAATCTGTTTCTGTATTACATTTGCGTTTGTTGTTTCTAAGTTGAGTCGTAAAACGAAATCTAAATACGCAACGCAAACGAATTGGCGTAGCTAAGCGCTACTGATAAAGGATTTATAAAAACGGATTTTGAAATCAATTTTGAAATCTGAAATCGGATAAATACGGTTTGCTTTCGAATCCAAAAACGGCCATGACTAACATAGAGTCCTTATCATAGACTAGCTTTTTACCCGCGGCTTCGCCCGCGTGAGCTTGAATTTAGGAACATCATTAAATGCTGTTCCGTGCCAAATTAGCGAAATTCGATAACTTTTAGAGTCACCTCGGTGTCTGTGTCTCTATGTCTGTCAAACATTTTTTTTGAATTCTAAAGACTTAGACGATTGGTATTTGGCATAGATATAATATGCTACAGGAACACGTAAATATGTCTAGAAACACCTACTATTTTTTATATCGGGCGTGTCTTCCGATGTATCCATAAGAAAGGTAAATTGTCTTGGAATCAAAATTTATTATTATTATTTACATTTTACTCTTTACATTCATTCATAATTAAAATTAATTTAGTTTTAGTTGTTTGAATTTCATGGTATTCTATCAATTTACGGTATAATGTTTATTTAAGATATTTTATTCATATCATTGGTCCTATTTAATATTGATTGGCACCATAAAACAGATGTAGATATTTTTTTAAGTTCGAGTAGACTTAAAAATTTCATAAATGCAGGTATATAATTATATATACTACACATGGAATAAAACTAATGTTACGGATTTTATCACGTTTAATTTAAACTTTTTTTACGTGGGGTTTTTTTTACGCATATTTGGATGAAAGTTCCACAAAAAAAATCCGCGTAAAAGAACATATCGTTGATTTTAAGCACCGACGCTCCGGGAAGTCTAAAGTATGTCAACATGTTTAGTATCGTCCCACCCATTATATCGGATCTGATAGACAACATATCCTTGCAATAGAACACCGATTCCTACCATTGATGATTCGCGAGGCTATTGAAATTAAAAAAACATCCTAATTTTAATACGGAAGATGGCTGAGAGCTACCATCTGCTAAAGACCCCATACTTAATAAAATAAAATTCAAACCCAAGCATACTACTACATTAATTCTATTCTATTCTATTCTATTCTAACTATACGCAACCAAATCTAAGAAATACCTTTTGACGTTTCACATTAATCATTCCACAATAACTTTGTAAAAGCGTACTCACACGATTTAATGTGAGTTATATATGAAGTTATATAATATACTCTTATTTCATTACAACATGCATAATTCTTTATCACAAATTTTAGTTCGAATCTTTCAAAAAAAGCAAAATATAAAAAAAATTACCAGAGTAAATTTTTTCGCCTGACGTTGTTTCAATGATATGTCGCTATGTACATTACCGTAGTGTTTGATGATTAAAATTCATTGTTATGCGAATAATCGGTAAAAATATTCAAATAATCGTTAAAAATGTTCAATTAATCGCATCTTGAAATGTTTTAATTTATTATTTGTTTATTTAAATTTTATTTTTAAATTGCTTAAATTATATGAATCATGAAGAAAACAAGTTTATTTATTTTATAATTTGCTACTTTGTCAGTATAAATTTGTGTAGGCAAAGAAACTCATATCCAAAGCCGCGCTGAAATAAAAACACTACGTAATTCCAATGTCCCACAATTTTAGGAGCTTACTGTGCGTACTTTTGTGATTTTGTGTTTGTCTTATTTTGTGACTGGGCTATAACATTTTGGGCTGATTCTACTATATTCGTTGACCTTGGCAAGTTATATACTAGAATATCATAAATAATAATATCTAATATTATTATTTGGATGTTATCTAAATAAGAATATATTTATGATATTATCTAAATAAGATAAACGTGGTTAAATGCCAACCATACTGTGCTGCAGATATAGACAGATGACACTGCAGCATTTTGCTCGAGGTTCCCGTGGGAAAAGGTGGGCGCCTTATAATTTGCCATGCGGGACCGCCGGAAGAGGATTTGTAAAAAATTGTTTATTAGCTTTCCAATCAAAGACTACAAGAGAATGCTATGAGAAAATGGATGCAGAAAAATTCAAAGAGTGGTTTATAACCCTTTTACAAAATATTCCTGTGAATATCACTAGACTACCACCATACCACTGCCATTATAATGCTATTGAATTGATTTGGGCCTAAATCAAAGACTAGTTCTTGTAAGAAATTTTCTTAATGCAAACATATTATTAACTCTACTTAAACACACACGAGATGAAAATATCTAATGCTTTGTGAAGAAAATGGAAGGTTTGCTGAATGAAGCATGTGCCCATGTCACAAAAGACAATTGGGCAAAAGTGGTGGAGAAAACAAAGAAAATTATTATAGATGACTTTGAAAGAGACATTCATTTTGACTACATTATTGAAAATCCAATTATAATTAATCTAAACAACGACAGCTCAACTAGTTGTAGTGAGTGACTGAATAAATTTATTTTTAATCTAATTTCAAATTTTTAATTTATACAACCTAAATTTAGAAATAAGCAGTGCAACAATAAATACGAAGAAACTGAACCGAAAAATAACTGTAAATGATTACCAACTTTGAAGAATCGATATCGATTTTTCTTAAGAATCTAATATTGTACGTACTGATTTTTTGGTTGGCATGCCTAGTCCAATAAGCCTGACAGCTGTCAAAAGGTATTTCTTAACCCTGGCTTCATCGATCACTAACAAAAAACTAGATGCACAATCCCATACAAAAGTTCTCTAAAAACTGTCACCAAATGTTTTGACGTAATTCTAGTTGAAATAAATATACATTAATGTAAATTCAACCTTAAATGCATTGCCTAAAGTTGTATTGACAAAGCTACGTACAAAAAGCAATAAATTTTTATGACCGATGCTCGCTCGTCAACCTACAATAAAACAAATTCAACCTTACGCTCATGGTTTAAAGTCAGAATTACAAAGTGCCAATAAAAAGCAATAAAAATTTGCGACCGAGGCTCGTCGCTTGGACAGGAGAGTGGAGTCGAACTGCACAATATTTTGTTACTGTAATTTTAATTTTACAATTTTATTAAACTTGTTTTAAATAATTCGTCTACTTAATAAAGCATATTCTGTTCTATTCTATGGTGTATATGTGTAATGGTTATATTATTACCTGAATGTAAATATGCTTTTGGATAGAGACACCACATTCATTTAGTAATGAAAATAATGAAACAGTAATAATTATTTATTTATACTTTATCTTGTGTGAAAAATTTAAAGATATTGTGACAAACAACTTAAATCTAAATTTAATAGTTACTAAATATAAAAATAAGTACAGAAAGTTCTTGCAAAATCAAAGAATATTATTGTCCATATTTTTGACGTAATGTTCATATTTACAGATGTTAAAAACGGAAAGAATGAATAATTATAATGATTTCTTATATTTACGCGAACACTACACATTGAATAAAACTACTTTTACGGATTATATCGCGTTTAATTAACTTATTTTATTAATTCCCGACGTTGAGTCCCCTGTGACCATGGGTGTTGTAAAGCACCGAAACATATAACACATACTTATTTAAAATTAAATCTATAAAATGTTACTAGAGTATTTAGAGAAACAGTAAAGTCTCATTAAACAAAAAAAACAATCATACTTTAATAATAAAAATTAAAAACAATAGCGTCTCCACAAATGGAACAGAATCAACGCATATACCTCGAACAATGACGACTTATTTTATTAGGACTTAATTTAAAAATACTTTTACGATGATTTCTTGACAAAATATCAGTATTTACAATACAGTGATAACAATTAAATAATGTTAATATTAATACTTACCGAAAATATGAAATTCCATCCTTTTTGCGTCCTGGATGTGTGTTTTTACACTTTTAAACGAACACTGAGGCATGTTTACCGTCGGAGCATTCAGATGCTACTGGATTAAAAGTGCATCCATATGTTCGAGTGGGTGCATTCGGTTACGCCATTTTTTTGTCACTGATTGTGTATCTAGTTTTTCATTAGTGATCGATGCCTGGCTTAGACTCTCGCCTCGCGCCTCGCGCCTCGCCTCGTACCTCGCCTCGTACCTCGCCTCGCAGCTCGCGTGTTGTTGCGAGGTAACGAGTGCCTGTTTACACTCTCGCGATGCGTTCAGTTTCCGTTGAGCCAGCAACGATGGAAGACGTCGAAATAATAGCGGCATGAACTCTTGCCTTAATAAGTATTTATCGATGCTTGACCATTTTAAAAAGAAGGAAATTAAAAAAAAATACGTCGTTGAAGAAGAATATGGTGGATGATATCTATTCATTGAAACAGAACCTTTTGAGTTTCATAATTTTATATAAATTGCTAGTACCTATTGTGCAAGATTAAATAATATTATTTTGTTAAAATTGTAATTTTAAAACAAAAGCAATTCGAATGTTATAATGGAAGGGCATTATGAAACGAGAACGAAACGAGTGTAAACACCACGCTCGTGTCCCTCGCGAGGCCCTTTGCCTCGTGCCCAAAAAACCTCCTCCGACGTGAGCGCCGCGAGTGGGAGGCGAGCCACGAGCTAGCGTTTACACTCGCACCTCGTGGCTCGCCTCACGACTCGTGTCGCCGCTCGCGCGAGAGTGTAAATGGGCTATCAGGTTTGGTTGAGTATATGACATCAGGTCGTCAAACACCTCAGTCCTCCCGTGACCTCTTGGTAGAGAGTAATTGTGTTCTGTGCCCGTGACTATGGGTAAAGTGCCCAAACCATCGGGAATTTAAAAAGTTAAAATTAAACGCGATAAAATCCTTAAAATTAGTTTTTATTCCTTATAAATTTTATTTACAATGAACGTGAGAAGCACTATACTCATGAACGGTATTAGAAAAAAGTTCGCCTTGTGGCGGTGAAAGAGAATCAGCCACCTCATATCGTACCGTCGTAAGGGGCGACATAGGAAAACAAAGAGGAGATGGGCAGCATCATCTTCCTGACAACAGATAAAAATAGCTGCGGTTGCCAACCCGCCTACCAAGCGTGGCAACTATAGCAAATATCCAGCTACTTGACAATTTATGGAGGAGGAGGCCTATGTTCATTTCAGTGGACTTTTGGTAGGCTGACGATAATGAGTTCTACTCATCTTTGCAACCCATAATATTTACGGTAGAGAGAAAAAAAAGTAACATACCCGAAAATATAAATGAAATAAAAACTGCAAGTAGTAGTAGTAGTCCCCTTGAAAAGTAAAAAAGTAGCAGCTTACATACATGTTACTACTGAGCACAGGCCGCAGAATTTTTTGCCAAAAAAGTGTTTGCTGCGCTGATTCTAACGCGGGATGACCTCAACTGGGAAACTTCTCAGATATGCAGGTTTTACTTCACCGCCGAGAACGTGGTAAATCGATACTTCAAATTGCAATTAAAATATATGCTTAAATATATCATAATGCTTACGTACCATGAAATTTAAGTTTAAGTAAAATCTGCTTTCTTTAATTAGAGTATTTTTCCGCAAGAACCTGTTCATTTACATATACTCATATGAGCTATGAAACCAGGACTGTCACAAATATCTTAATATGTCTGAAAATATGAAAACTATCTTAAATTACAAACTGATTTATAAGTTTCATTAAAGATAAAAAAGTAAAGTAGCAGTATAAGTAAAGGTATACGTCTCACTACTGTGCACAGGGCTCCTCATTACCTATAGTATTTTGTGGGCAGAAAAATAGAGTATGCTGCAATGCTCAATGCATATTAACGGTTTTTACATCTCCACAACTATTTTAATTACTCGGATATTTAGGTTTCCCCACGAAGTTATTCTTCACCACTTTAACGGACACGTGTTAAGTCAGCACGTAAAATTCTATATAACAGATTTATCCTCGAGGGAATCGTACACGTTTTGCTCCCGTGCCATGATGAAATTTCACGGCGAGCTACACGGCCCTCGTATTTGTTTAAATACAATTCATAAAAACTGAAACTAAGCTTTTGCATGATCGTTGACCACATCTACCTAGTAATTACACATCCAACGTTGCCACGAACGAATTTTCAATTATTCACATCGTATAGTCAGTAGCATTCTATTATTTAATTTTATCAGTTACTTTTTTAGTTTATTTAGAAGTAAGTAGATGCGTGGCGTAGCGTGGGATTTCGCCGCCCGGGCCCGACCGGAATTTTGCCACCCCCCTTAAATTCTATAAAAATATATGTTTTAAAATATAATGGTGTATATTATAAAAAATATATTTAAAAAAATGGTGGTATATAATAAAAAATATATTTTTAAAAGTAGATACAATTTTTTTTTCAAGTGTGGATTTTGTATAATTTAACTAAACTTGTATTAGTTTACGTGAAAAAAATTTTTTTCTCTATGATTAAACCTCTATTAATGATTATTTCCTAAGATATAATATAAGCTTTCAAAGATCTAATATGATTAACTTAATTGTACCTGCTAAAATATATTTAATTATACATAGTATCATAGTAAGGATATATTTTTCGATGTATCATAAAAATATATTTTAAAATAATAAAATATTGCTTAATATAATATCTTGTATAATATAAATTAATTATACACTCATTAAAGTATTGTAATAATATATATCTTCCATATATAATTCACATATATTAATCTATTATTAAAATATATATTTCAATATAACCTAAAATATATTCGTATAATATACTGTTATCTGTTACTCATACAGTGAATCATATAATGAAAACTATAGTTATTTTTGCCGAATATATTATCACATATTTATAATATATTTTGCAATAAATTTTGACATTATATGTTTTTTTCATACGGGTATTTTACTTATTAGTTTAAAGTTTAAAAAATTTATTCAACGGACCTAATGACCTAATGTACATCGTACAACTTATTGAAAATCAGGATAAACTGCAACTGCTTCGGAATGAACATACATCTATGGGAAGAAGGCGCAAGAAACCCACAGGAAGTTTATCTTTTAAAATGTCAGAATGTGTACAAGGCATAACTTTATTAACTTAACACTAGGTACATACAACAACAAATAATAATAACAAGTATTCAGGTATTTATTTGCCAATAATGTGTACAATAGGATCTTAAATTATACATAGTGTCCATCACTTAGCAACCTGTACAGGTATTGCAAAAAAGTATAACTAGAGTAGAAAAGTTAACTTAATAAAATTAAAAGAAATAACAAATTATACTTAAGGGGCAGACGAGAGCCAACTAGCGCCACCCAACATTTTATTTCTTTTACTCCTAAATCAGATCAAATTAAAAAATCTAACATTTAACTTGACTAGTAAAATACCTGTAGTATTTTTGGAATCACTTTTTATTATTTTGCATTTGATAAATTAAGAGAATCATTGATTACCGCCAAAAGTAGCCACTTTTAACGGTTATCAACGATTCTCTTAATCAACAGCACTTGAGATCAACTTGGAATAAAATATTTATGTTACAGGATGCCTAGTATTATTAATTATTTCTATTACTGTTAGTCTAAAAAATTAGATTAAAAATGTGTCCGTGTTTTTTCAAAGCAAAATCTTTTACACAATCGTCAATATCAAAATGTATGTCATATTCAATTGCCAGAATAGCAAAATTTGATAGTCTCAACGTGGACATAGGCGATCTCAGATAATTTTTTATTAACTTTAGTTTAGAGAAGCTTCTCTCGCAACTGGCATTACTAACGGCTGATGTTAAAAAAATCCTTAATATGTTTGGTAAGCCATCTTCAAGTTTGGACTCAATTATGTATTTTAATAAACCCAGAGAACCGGACTTAATAAGCTCTTTTTTACAGTCTGGGTCTATTGCAGTTACGAATAGACGTGCGCGCTCATGTTGGAACTCTTCTGTATTTATGTCCCGAGGAGCTTGATCTAAGTTAAGTTCTTTCGAGCTCAACATGACTGCAGGCATTAAAATGGCATATTTTTGCGCTAGATTTTGAAGCCGTTGGAATCGATCACGAATTTCAGCAGTTACTCTGTCTACTGAAGTAAACATTGTTCGCCTCAATTCATTCTCGTACGATTACCCAACATCTACATTTCCGTCGCCAAAAATATGCCTCCTCTTGATTCATCTTGGGGGATTAAAAGAAATCCCAAGCTCTTCACATAAACTTTTAGCATATAGTAGAGCGTCGTCCACAAATTCCTCTCGTTTTTCATCTAATACGGTCTGTAAAGCACTTATTTTCTGAACACACTGATGTATTTTCAGTCCCTCTGTTTGCAAATACTTTTGAGTATCATTAACTTCACGCAGTACGGGTTACCAGAAGCCTAAGTAACATAAAAATTAAAATGATTACATAGCGACTAATAAACTTCCTGCATCTGTCCGTGTGTTCAAACTTTCATTCGTTTCCGTCAGTTTTTCCAGTGCAGTCAAAGTTTCTTTGTAATGATGTCTAATGGAATTTACAGCATCACCTCTAGCGCTCCAGTGTTTGTCCTGAACTCTTTTCAAACTTTTTCCTGTGGCTGCAAGAAGAACTTCCCAACGGTGCGTTGACGTAGAAAAGAAAGCGAAGCAGCGTTCTAACGTGCCAAAGAAGAAAGTCACCGAATTTACCTCCACTGCAGCTGCATGTAGACAAGATAGGTTTAGTGAATGGTTTGAGCAAGGAATAAATTCGGCATAGGGATTGATATCCTTTATCCGCTGTTGCACACCTGTGTGGCATC
The DNA here is from genome assembly GCA_029286625.1 of Parnassius orleans. Lineage (NCBI taxonomy): Eukaryota > Metazoa > Arthropoda > Insecta > Lepidoptera > Papilionidae > Parnassius > Parnassius orleans. The sequence continues at coordinate 7,665,858 of JAGSMP010000018.1, forward strand.
CAGCCATCGTGGCAGCGTTATCGTAAGCTTGTCCTCTACAATTCATGATATCGAGCCCGTCGGCCTTAATTTTGCTTATTATCATGAAATCTAAAACAGATTCCAAAATTCTAACCTCCTGGTTTTCACTCATATCGTACATATCGTAATACTTGGCTTGTTTGATCTTTATGGGAAACGTCCGGGGTGCTGTCAAAAATCATGGAATAATATTTTGCCTTTTGGACACGAGCTAAAATTACTTGACGAACTTTTTTTCCTAAAATTTCTATTAACTCGTTTTGAATTTCAGATGACATATAAGTATGAGATATGTCTTGGCCCATTTTTATCCTTACTAAATGCTCTCTGAGAACAGGATCGTACTTTGCCAGCAGATGCACCAATTCCAAAAAGTTACCTCTGTTAATACTAGTACCATCTTCCCTGTGGCCACGTAAAGCCAAATTTTGTTTTGCTAGAAATTGTATAATACAAAACATTCTTGTTAGTATTTCATGCCATTTCTTCGTTTCCTTTGCCAATGTGTCTTGTTATTTTTATCGATTGTTTGTCCTTTTCGAAGCCTATTTTCTAATTCCTTCCATTTGCAAAAAATTTCGTTATGTTGTGCACTTGATTCATGATTGGCTACCTTGGGATTCAATTTCCACCAAGTATTAAATCCGTCGGAAGAGTAAAATTCCGATGCATTTGATGAATTGGCGTTTTCAAATAAACGGCAACATAAGCAAAATAATGAAGCTTTCGAAGAAGAATATGCCATCCAAGAGCGTAAAACTTTTTCGCCGTTTGGCAATGTGCGGTAAAACCAATCGTTAGTCAGCCGTCTCGATACTAGCGATGGGCGATTGTTGCAAAAAAACAATCGACTGAATCGAAAATTATGCTATTGCGCATTCGATTGTCGATTTAGTAGTTCCTCACCAGATTATTCGAATAACAATCGACAAATTACTAATTGTACGCATATCGCACATCGGGGCGGTGCGTGCGGGACAGTGTTGAATGCGTCGATTGTTTTTAAGTATTACATAATACATATTTTAATTTGTTTACTTTAGTTGGTTAATGAATATTGACTTTTTTAGAGAAAGATCACGCGCGGGTTATGAATGACCGGCTTGACGTGATGCCTAAAAATCATAATATAATGTAAATATTGAATTAATAAATTTGTAAATACGCTTAGCTTAATAAGAAAGACTTTTTAATACTAGAGAGTCATGTACTTATTAAAGTATGAAGAAATGTTTATTGAATTTCATGCGTAAAATTTAAGCAATAAAATTAACATCAACAATTTAAAAATAATAATTCAATAAAAAAGTAAGTAATATTTTTAACTGTTAATTTTATCTGTTAAAAAAATTTACAAATAACTTTAAAAAAATTATAAATTTAACCATTAACACCATGTCTTGAATGGATGTTTCCTCATTCAATGGTTTGATTACAATACAAAACAGACAATTGAATAATCTATTGGCACCAATCACATACCTAATAACTGCAGTCGTAACGTAAGTAGTGGCGCACAGACTTAGCGCAAGCGCAGGCGCACCGCACAACATCTTTTGTAACTACTTGTTTAGTAGTACGCATAATGGGTGCGCTGCGTTACAAATTAGTAGTTAAAGTTGACACGGTAACCGTGTCAGTCATTGTCGCCCGCCGCACGCCGTCGATAACAATCGACTAACATGGATTGTTATCGAATTTTATCGACTAAACTGAACAATCGACTAATTCGATTAGTTTTAGTAATAATCGCCCATCGTTACTCGATACTAGTTTTGATATTGTAGAGTCCATGTCTGACTGAATCATGCGTGATACTGTTGGCTCTTTAGAGAAATCTGTATTCGTGTGTTGAACGACTTCAGGGCCTCTCTGTATCAAAAGCAACCTCATGTGTGAATTTACACTTTCAGGCCATTTTCCAATGTCGTTGCTATCAAAATCGGTTATATTTTGTTGCGGTGTCGGAATTTCAGCAGTCATAGCAAAAGTATTTAAATCTGACAAATTCGTACTATCAATCAAAGGTTGCGAGTCGTTGGTATCGGGTATTTGTCCTATTTGAGTTTTTTTTTGGTTTCGAACATCACTAGTCTTTGAAGAACTCAGTCGTCTATACGCTAGTATATTCTAAGTATATGGTTTTTATAGTGTACGATTGTGTGCACAAATACAAACACACTATTTCCTAAATCTGATAGTTCGGTGGGATAGCAATCCGAAACGAACTATACTAGAAAACTACATTATCAATTGTGATTAAAATATTCTATTTGTTCAATAAAATGTGATTTTATTTATATTATTTTTTCAGATGCAAGCAATGGGTGAAATAGCTGGCACATGCACCAATTGAAAAGATTCACATGTTAAAACATATTTGTGGCAAACATTGCAAATCCGAGGATTTTGAACCCAACTAAAACGAACTGTTATTCCATCAGTGGACTTGATTAAAACTTCAACAATTATGTGTATGTTAATTAGATTCCATTTATATGTAGCAAAAGATAATATTTCTCTAAAGTCACATTTTAGTGAAAATTCGATTATATAACTAAACTCAAAGTTATTTGTAATTACCTGGTTATAATTTTTTTTATAGATCCATCTACAAACATTAGCTATAATAAGCACTCATTTTGAAAGCGACTATTACTGAACGATCTCTGCGAGTAATATGTACCTCTGTGAAGAAGCCTAGCGATTTGTACATAGTCTTTGTTACACTCAAAAGCAATTTAATCCAATCAGTGTTAAAAACCCAATATTTTTACCCTTTAAAAAAACTAACGTTGAAAACAAGCATCCAGACGCTGACTATTTATTTTACAGCATCGATCCTGCACTACGGAGTCGTCATTTATTTTTTACTTAATTAATTACTAGTATAATAGTGCGTTTTTTATTTTATATTTTCTTTATACATATTTTTGTACCTAATAATTGTAGAGATATAATTACAAATTGCTGTGATTAAATACATCGATTTCTTATCCTTATCTGCAGTTTTACACAATCCCCACGTTAAAAAATTTATTTCTCATAAATAATTCAGATAACTTTTATTATGTAAAAATATCGATAAACGTTATATCGATAAAATTATTCGAGGATAGACATTTACAGCACTATTATAATTCGCCTATGTTGTCAACACTGTTTGTCAAAAATTAAATGTCATGTCTTGATATTGGTAGAGTAGCTTGGCGCCCTTTCATAACATTTACTTCACAAACTAATAAGAAGTGCTAGTTTAAAACTTTTTTTTTAGTTTATACTTTTTCTTAGGAAGTCCCGCCTCTTAAACGTAGAGATTATAATATTCTCTTTGGTGCCGCGTTACTGCCACGACGGTACTCATATTCAATAATTATTCCAATTTTTAACGTATCCATGATGACGAAAGATTCAAATGCGATGAAAACATAAAGTAAAGTAAAGTTACAGCCTATATACGTCCCACTGCTGGGCACAGGCCTCCTCTCATTCTGAGAGGGTTTTAGGGCAAGGAAATGTCCGCCGCGCTGCCCCAATGCGTGTTGGCGAACTTCACATGTCTTCGATTTTTTTTTATTTGAAAACATAACGCTAATCAATAAACAAATGACTAATTTTGTAAAAAGAATTCCATGGTTTTAAAATAAAATTAATTTGAAATTATAATTCTTACCAAACATAAATTATTTTGATTTGAAATGGCCAGTACTCTGCAGAACGGCAATTTCACAGGTAAAGACCTATTACCTACCCCGCAGTATGGGGATTTATGTATGTTTATTGTTAAACAATAAAATAATTATCGTTGGCCATTTTTCGAATGTATTACAGAATTTATAAATCACAACTTATACTACGAGGTAATACATTTAAGGTTCAATAAGCTATTAAGGTTTCGTTTACGTCCGTTATTTGAAAATTATGTAATTTGTCTAAATAAATAAACAAGTTAATTTTTTTAAATTTTTACATCATATTCTTGCATTGTCATCTAAATTTGAGCTATATTCAAAATTATAAGTAATATATATTCACAAGTTTCCAGCTTATCGAGAAGTTACTATAAAATCAATTACTAAATTCCACCCGGAACGACAAACGGCAGGCCGCTAGCACTTCTTATTAGTTTGTGCGGTAGACAGACAAACAAGAAAGTGACTTAATAAAAAACGTGATAAAAAGTTATTTTATTTTAAATTTTGTACTAAATAAATTTAATATACCACGTTTTTTTCATATTCCTCCATTGTCATCCGATTCTGAGCTATGATCAAAATCTCTAGCTCATCGGGAAGTGCTCGAAATTTGAGTTGCGAAATTCCACCCGGAACGATAGAAGAAAACTTCGAGCCAAAGAGAATATAAATCACTACGTTTACTTCGAGCATACAAAATAGTTTATTCTATGCTCGAAGCAAGAATGTGACAATAAAAACGTGGTAATATAATATAACGTCGTGCGTATGTATATTTTATTTAGTACTCTACTGGGAGTAAAAAATCGCAAAACTAAAAAGTATATAATCAAATCATCAAAGAGAGAGAGAGAGAGAGAGAGAGAAACAGTCAATACGTTTGCTACATTAGGCACATACCCAACTCTTCTGTTACATTTTACGTAATTTTTATGATCGCCATGTTACACGATAACAATTTTTTCAGCATAGTTTTAATTAACGGTTACGGTTCTTCATTTTACGTCTCAGAAATACCTCAAGACTTTGATGCATTACCTATCTAGAAAAATCTTTGGCGTGATAACTCATTTTGAAGCAAATATAATTAATATTATTTGATCAGTATTTTACATGCTATGTTTACATGCATACATACGATGTAGTGACTGCTTCGTTAGTTCAGTGGTCGTAAACGCGACTGCTGATGATGAGATCCCACGTAGGGCCAAAAAATCAGTTAGCAGCCTGGCCTGGAGTCAGGAAGCTGACGATATTTCACCCTCGTGCGTCGAAAAGAATGTAAAGCCGTTGGTCCTGCGCCTGATCTCTGTTCGGTCGTATCGCATTGCCGTCCCATCGGACAATGAGATTGAGGGATTAGGGAGTGCATCTGTGCTTGCGTATACACTCTGACACTATAATCCTATCCTGCGCAAATGGCTAATCTCCGTTAAGACTATTCACCGTGACCGTAATTCGGTCTGGAGGAGGACATACTTATATAAATTGACGCCTGTCACCCTGAGAGGTAGGCAGAGAATACCGCCTTTCATTAGGCACAATCGTAACACACCTCTCTTGCTTGTGAGGGCGAAAAAATTGCACAGTTTGTTTATATACGCGACAGTGGACGCACTTGTACTTAGCGGCGAAAATGCAAAAGAGACCACCTACGGAGACAGCCTTAAACCATTTATTTAGCAGTGTATAATAACTATACGGGAATCTCAGACCAACCAAGATAGACGGGGCGCTGTTGAGTGACACCTAAACCAAGCCATCACCATACTCAATCATACTCAACTTACTGTAAGAACACGCACTTAGGGTCAGCTCACACCGAGACGCGACGCGGCTCTCGCTTTTTAAGAGAGTGATACAAAATATAACTTTATTTACTACACAAAAAGACACAAGATAATTCGAAAGTGCCTCGCAGCGTCGCGCTACACTGCACTGCGCCTCGAGATGCCTCGCGGCGTAGCGCGACGCATCGCGATACAGCGGTGCTTCGTCGGTAGGCGGCGCAGCACACAAAAGCGGTGCACTGCCAGCGACTTCATGATGCGGGCTGCGCAGTGCGAAACCACTGGCCTCTTCAAGCCGTCGCGTCGCGTCTCGGTGTGAACTGACCCTTACGCACACATATATCTAAAATCATTTGCAACCAACATGGCTTAAGGTGCATGTTTTTTTTTTATTGTATAAGGGTGACAAACGAGCACACAGCCCACCTGATGGTAAGTAGATACTGTGGCCCATCGACATCTACATTTATCCCTCCTGAGGATTGTCACTCCTGAGGATTAAGATGGAATCTCGTTTCCAGTAAAAAAGGGTCTCCGGTTCTCTACACTCACCATACGAAACACAGCAGCATTAAGCTACTATTTTACGCTGGTATTCTGTGAGAGCGTGGTCCTACCCCGGTCGCGCCGACCCATTCGTGCTGTAACCATAATATAGCCGCAGCGTGACTCTAGCACATTACGAAGTAGTAATGCATAAGTCGTTTTCTTCAAAAATGTTTATTTTGTACAGTTTTCAATAACATTACAAAGTTATAATGCAGTTAGTTTTAGGTCATTTTCTAAAACTATGTGCATTATTACTCGTTTTAACTTTTTAAGGCTACTTAGCCGATACTATTTTATTTTTAACTTTATTATATGTATATACTAAATAGCGGTTAAGTTGGTAGAGGGAAATACTACTTTAAAGCTAAACATTTCGTAAACCGACCTATTGAATCTAAAATTGTTGTTCCATATCCACAATATTTTTAAGACTTATGCAACGACACCCCATACGATGGAATTAGACGGGTACAAAATAAATCATCACCTTTTACCTATATGGGAGGTACCCAAAATAACCCAAGATTTTATTTCAAAACTTTGTAGGCGTGATTTATCTCTATAACTATGCCAAATTACAGCTTTGTAGCACCTAGGGTCTTCGAGTAAAACCGCGCGGACGTCCGCGAAACCATAAGGATTCCTTGTTGTTTAACTACGGAACCCTAAAAAGAGGAACTAAATTAAAATTAAAACCCCAAGTAATTAAAACAGGATTTGTTTATTATCTACAATATAATATATTTACAAGTTATGGCTTTATTAGCTTAATGTTACTTTTAATACCAATTTATTATCATATTATATATTTAAAGAATACTGTGTTAATTAACATTATTAAACGAACGTTGTAGTTTCTGTCGCGGTGATCGTCTTCTCGGTGATATATGCACGGCTTTAAGAGGAGTATTTAATTTCTTTATATCGTTAGAAGGCACCGGTGTCCGTAAATTTCTTGGTTGACATAATGGTTTTTTCATAGCTGGCGTCTGAGGAGTTTTCATAAGCACACTTTGTGGCGAAACTACTTTCCTTACAGGCGGTGTTGTTTTCCGATTAAGTCTCCAGTTATTATTGTCTTCCTTTCCTTGATTAGTGGGCGGGTAGGGTCGTAAGGTGTTCTTACTGCTATAATCTACTACCCTATTTAAACGACTAGGAGCATTTGGCGACGCGTGCATATTTACTGGGACCTTTGACTTTGTGTTTGTGACACTTTTTAGTGGTTTATTTTGATGTTGGCCGTTTATTCTCGGTCTCCTTGCAAAACCGGAATGCATTTTGTCATTTCCCTCTGAGGACTTGTCGGAGCTGGACTCGAATAGCTTCGCTTTAGCGAGTACAGCGCCGGCGTTCTGCTGTCGCAACTTGTTCACCGACGGACGTCCCGATTGACCGTTACTTTCCAATTCGCCTGTTTTATCCATAAAGAACGCAGCAGCACTGCGCCATTTCTGTTGTGAAGGTCTGTCTTTACAAAACTTGTTCGACGCTTTGTCAATACTTCGGTAACACTGAAAGTGTGCTGAATTCGATTTAGCACTGGAGTCAATTAGAGAATTCTCTGAAGCCGTTCCGTCCCAGCTATTGTTCGTTGTAATATTTAACGATCTTCGAGGCTGAAGTTTACCAATTGTTTTATCTAAGTTGTTATCTGGTGCGAGACTAATTCGCTTTCTGAGCCTGTACTTTTGACTGGGGTCCGATTGGTTATTTAATGAATTGTCCGACGCAAAGACGTCCCATTCATCGAGCGTTTTATCGGCCAAATCTGGCTTTGCTGTTCTCGTCCTTTCTCTTGATATCATTCCAGTATACGGATAGAACCTATCTGAATTATGACTAGCTTGTGATTGGGAGGAAGCGTTCCATGACTTGTGTCTTACAATTTTTGTTATATTTTCTTTGGAGCGACGTCTAATTGTGCCGATTTTCCTGGCGCTGGGAGATCTTATGATTTTAGCTTGTTCCTTTGGTCTAATCTTCAGTTCTTTGCTCAGGCGTCGCGCCAAATGTTCCGAGTTTGGACAGTTCAACATGGCCACTTCCTCTAATGTTTGTTCGTACGCGTTTTGAACGTGTTGTAAAGGTTGCACTCTTGGTATTACGTCTGTGAATTCTCTGGACAGTCTGTTTTCGATGGCGGATACTCTGCTTTTGATTTCCTCATATTCTTGCTTGGAGATTCTTACGTAATCCTTATCTGCTTGTTTCATATCGGGAGACAAGTCTATTGTGTCGTGAGCACTGAATAAATTTTCAGAGGACGTTAATATGTCTTCGCTGCTCACGCTCGTTTCAGAGTTTTTATGAGAACTGAAATCCGAGTTTATTAATGGCGTACCCCTGACGTCCATTAGGCTTAGTCGTAACCTTTTCCGTTCTGTGATACCCCTATAAATAAATACAATAGTTTGAATATGAAAATAAAAGCAAAGAAACTGTGAATACCATTACGGTTACAGACTATTAACCGTAATATTAAAAGTCCACTGCTGAACATTTGCTGAACATTTTTTACGTGGTAGAACCATGCTGCAACTATATTATAGTTGTAGCACGAATGGGTCGGCTCGACCGGGGTAGGACCACGCTCTCACAGAATACCAGCGTAAAATAGCAGCTCAATGCTGCTGTGTTTTGTATGGTGAGTGTAGAGAACCGGAGACCCTTCTTACTGGAAAAGAGGCATTCCATCTTAGTCCTCAGGGGTGACACCGCATGTGCATTTTGATTCTTAATTGAGGATAAATGTAGATGTCTATGGGCCACAGTACCCACTTACCATCAGGTGGACTGTGTGCTCGTTTGTCACCCTATGCTATAAAAAAAAAGAACATAGGGCTCTCCCATACATTGTCTTATAGGGGGAATATTTGGCATATTTGCCACGCTTGGCAAGCGAAATGGTAACCGCAGTTTCATTATTTTTTAGGTGTTATTAGAAAGATGCTGCTGCCCATCTCCTGGTTGTTTTCCCTTGTCGCCTCTTACGGCGCCCACGGGACGATAAGGGGTAGTGGGTCTGGAATCTGACACCACCACTACACGGTTAATTTTGCGGAAATAAGAATGAAATAAACGTTTCTTACATTTTCATCGGCGTGAAGGATAACTCTTTCTGTGGCAGATTTTTCGTGACTTCTTTCCTGTTAATACAATAAAGCTGTTACTTTTAAAATTAAAAATTGTAAATATTAAAGATGATACAATTAATTAGTTAAGACCTGTATGAAACAATTAAATGGTGTGTTAATAGTGATATACTCGTATAAGGACTAGGTAATCCTTGTCCCTACATCTGTCACACAATTGTGTGCAATATCAGCGCCGCCAATAAATTTAACACCATTTATACCGCTTCTATTTAAACTTCGTTGTGTATTTCCTAGTCTATAATACGGGTCAAAAAGTTCGTGGATTGGAGGGGTTAGAGGGGATGGGGGATTTTTTTAAGTATCACTACTTGGTGACTCAATACAACTATAAATACCAAATTTCAGCCAGATCGGTTCATTAACCTTTGAGATATGTCGAGATAAACAAGTCAATCGGGAAGTGAACATCAACTATGGAGAAAATTGTTCTTAAAAATACTCGTCTGAAAAAAAATCAGATCGCAGAAATGATTGAAGTATCATTTAAGACCGTTTTAAACATTCTCCATAACCATCTTGGCATGTCTAAGGTCAGTGCAAGATGGGTGCCAAGACTGGTCACACTGCTTCAGAAACAGAGTGGGTCGAGTGTTCGCGCGAGTTTTTGAACCTGTGTAGTGAGAATAGGGATGAAATTATGAATCGAATTGTGACTGGGGATGAAACTTGAGTTTATCACTATAAACCTGAGTCAAAGCAGGAGCCCATGCCCATGCATAAAAAAGAGCCCATGCTCATGCATAAAAAAGGCGCAGCACCGCCTAAGATGGTCAAGGTGTCAATATAAAAAATTAAAAGGTACGATTAAAGAAAAACGAAGAGGAAAGAGGCCTCGAGGTGTGCTCCTTATGCACGACAACCTATTCACAACAGTCATGTTGCGATGGCTTCCTTACACAAGTGCGGCATCGAAACTTTTAACCAACCCCCTTATAGTCCAGATTTGGCCCCTTTGGATTATTATTTGTAGCCAAATATGATATAAAAAAGACGGCCAAGTGCGAGTCGGACTCGCGCATGAAGGTTTCTGTACCATCGTAAAACACGTTTCTAGTAGCGGAGTCCCCTTTATTTTTTTATTTTTTTTTATTTGTTATAGCGGCAACAGAAATACACATTCTGTGAAAATTAACACAGCCCGCTGACGGACGGACTGACGAACGGACGGACAGCGGAGGCTTAGTAATAGGGTCCCGTTGGTTATACCCTTAGGGGTGACAACGCATCTGCATTTTGATTCTTAATTGAGGATAAATGTAGATATCTATGGACCACAGCATCTACTTACCATCAGGTGGACTGTGTGCTCGATTGTCACCCTCATTCTATAAAAGAAACGGAACCCTAGAGCTTTGGAGAAAGAAATTTACAGATGACGAAGAAGTGAAGTCGGCAATTTCTGCCTGTTTTGAGGTACAAAACATTTTTTTTCGAAGGTATAAATAAGTTATTTGAACGGTCTGAGAAGTTTAGGTTTATGAAGAAAGAACTGCGTGGGAAAAAAATTGGCGACGATGATGAAGTGAAGTCGGCAATTTCGGCTTATTTTGGCGCCCAAGACAAATTTTTTTTCTTTTAGACGGTATTAATAAGTTATTTGACAGATCTAATAAATGCATTAGGGTTAATGGAGAATATATCGAAAAGGAAAAATAATTTCATGTTTAATTTCACCCCCTATACCTTTCATTCCGCGAAGTTTTTGACCTCCACTCGTAGGTTAACTACGAGGGGAGATTTTCCCACGCAGTTCTTTCTTCATTTTTGGAAACAAATAATAGTCGCTTGGGGCCAGGTCTGGGCTGTAGGGTGGGTGGCGCAGTTGTTCAAAACCACACCGGTGAATGGCAGCCGTCGCAACATGGCTTGTGTGCACGGGCGCATTGTCGTGCAAAAGGGCTCGCCTTTGTAAGCTTTCCTCGCCTTTTTTTTAATAATAGCTTTAATTGATTTAGTAAAGGCGTAATATTCTCCGTTATGGAAACACCATATTCTTATAATCAATCAAAGGATACCTTCTGTATCACAAAAGATCGTCGCCATGATCTTTCCGGCCGATTGAGACACCTTATATTTCTGGGAGGGTGTGCCTTTTATGCCATCATCGACTCTTGCTTTGACTCAGGTTCAATGGTGAACCCAAGTTTCATCGCCATTTACATTCAGGCCATAACTTCCTCCCCTTGTTTCCACAGCGGTCCAAAACTCGCGACAACTTTCGACGCTCGTGTTTTTGATGCGCAGAAAGCATTCTCAGAACCCATCTTGCACAGACTTTAGTCATGCCAAAGTGTTGATGTAGGATGTTTAAAATGGTTGTTTCTGATACTCCAACTAATGCTGTAAGCTGTTTTTCTTTAGCGGGCACCCGATACAAGTTTTTCAACCTTTTCGATTATTTCTGGCGTGGTAGCCTCAATCGGCCGTCCAGGTCGGGGGCCGTCTTCAATGGAGTCCCTCCCTTGTTTGAAAAGGGCGTGCCATTTATAAATCATGGTTTTCCAGGAGCGGAGTCCTCATCACATCTCTTGAAAATGGTTTGAGGTGTCTTTCTTTGTTTGGTGAGAATCTTAATGATGGCGAGTTATTCAATTTTCTCCAGTGGCTAGTTTTTTCCCGATTGACTTGTTTACTCGTTGATAACTCAAAAGCTAATGACCCGATTAGGCTGAAACTTGGTATATATACTAAATGAGTCACTAAACTAGCGCGCACTTGGATGAGTAAACTCACCCTCGCCAACTCCGCCATTCCGCGAACTTTTTGACCTCCCCTCGTATTAAAGACTAGGAAATACACAACTTTGTCGATAATACGATACGTGTTTCGCCTCTAAAGGAGGCGATATTATGAGAAATAAAGTCTGCGAAGATAACTGATTTGGTTAAGCTAAATCTCCATACATGTAGGCAACATCGCTACTTACCAACAGTAGTAAAGCAATGGCTTACGTTAGTAAAAAAAAAAAAAACAATGTGCGGTTACGATAAAATCTTGCAATTAAGCAGAAAAGAGATTATATGCAACAGTATACTGTACAGGGTTATTTTTCAAAGAGTAGCCAAATTTTAAACTTAAGTTCAAATATATAAATAATGATATACCGTTATTGCAGTTTTTGAAAATACGAGTAAATAAGGCTTCTACTTTTATTTGAAATTATCCCAAATTGAATGTGATTTATGGGCAACAACGTTTTTGCCACCGATCGACCCTTACGAATGTGTGCGTGCGCAGTAAAATCAGTTAAAATAATGCATTACCAAGCATTCTGAATTTAAAAGATAAAAAGGACTGAATGTTTGAGATTTTTATTAATTAATTTTTCTTCACCATTTGCCTATATTACTTATTAATAGCTATAAGCAAAAATAACCCTGTATAAAACTTGATTATTTTGACGATACACTTACTTTATTTTGGCAGAAAGGCCTTCGTAGCCGTCTAACTTCCTTTTGGACGCCGATTTGCTGAGGATAGGGGTTTTTCCATTTTCGGGCACCGTCGCTGGTGTGTTTGCGTTTCCGGACACCATTTTACGAAGACCGCTGAGCATTCCTGATGTAATGATTATATAAATGTTATGATTGTACTTCAATTAAAATATGTTCATATAAGACGTAAATACTGTGTAATGGCAGCGTAAGAAAATCCACTACCCCGCATCATCCCGTGGTTGTCGTAACTTGCGGCGACATAGGAAAAGAGATGGGTAGTTACATCTTTCTGATAAACTCAAAATATTAAAAAAGAAACCACATGCCGAGCGAGACAACGAATAAAAATGAAATGATTTTTTTGACGTAAAATTAAAATTTTATTTGTCATACGACAAAATATTTTTTAATCTCTAGGTGCTCAATTAGAAACAAAATAGCACTATGCTGCTATTTTACGGCGGTGATCTGTGTCGTGGACCTTCCCCGGTCAAGCCGACCCATTTGTGATATGAGCATAGCTTACCACATATTATAACGTATGTGGCCATAAAGATAAAATAAATAAAACAGAAATCTCTATGCTTCATTTATGTTCGCTGAAAGAATTTTATGTGTCCTGAAACAAATTATTGAAACACACAAATACAATTTTTGTGTTGTTTTATAACCTGTTTAAATCTGGCCCTGCTACAATAGATTTATGCCCTCGGACTAACTTCTTCGTCTCCCGAGTCCAGATTTCATTATCTTAAATACTCTCTATCTCTCCAAGTATTGAGTATTGGAATGTGTTAAATAAAAGTAGAAGCGATTTCGCAATAAATTTCAGTAACATAATAATTAATGCCCACCGATTAAATTTTGGTAGAATAAGTCCCTGATTAAAATGTTATCAAAACCTGCCTTAATTATTATATATTCATTGCCAAATGCTATGCTTACGATTTAGTGACCCGCTCCGTCTTTTCTTTCTTCTTGATTTATAAACATCAGAGTCATCATCCAGTTGTGTCATGAGATCGTCCGTTAGAACACCAATGTGTTGAGAGTTTTCTATGAACATCTGTAATTAAATTAAAATATAAAATAAATAATAATATCACATTTGAAAAAATAAACGGCGAACATATTATACTATAAACATTTGAAAAAGGTAAAGGTGCAAAAAATGCCTTACGAACGGTTCTCCCCGCGGAAATAAGAATACAAAGATGAAACGCATTTTAGAGTTAGCAAAACCTAGGTATCTGGCAGTTGTGTCTGGTGCTGTATTGTCATAGTGCCAGAGATGTTTTTTTTATAGATTGAGGGTGACAAACGAGCACACAGTCCACTTGTTGTGGCCCAAAGACACCTACATCTATCCTCGATTAAGTCAAAATGTAGATGCGTTGAATCTGAGCACTAACAGTAACAATGCCTTGTTACTAGTAAAAAAGATCACCGGTTCTTTACGCTCACCATACGATACACAGCAGCATTAAGGTGGTATTCTATGGTCCGTCCCCAGTCGAGCCGACCCATTCGTGCTGCAACCACTTTGGTTACTTATCAACACCTAACTGATAATACTTTTGGGACACAAATTGTCATATACCGAGTGACGATCTCAGTCTTCAGGGATGACAATGCATTTGAATTATGATTTTTAATCGATGATAGATTCTAGTCTCTATGAGCCACGGCATCCCCTTATCATCAGATGGAATTTGTTCTCGTTCGTCTCATTTATCTCTATAAAAAAAAATCTATAAAAGATTTTAATTTTTACCAAAGACGGACGTGGAAGTCTAAAAGGTCTTCGTGACCACATACCATATGTAAGATATGTACTTGACTGTTAGACTTTCGCTGTTAATCCTATCCTATCACTTTAGACTTGAGTAATTGATCAATAGATGATAAAATACAACCAATATTAGAAGAAAATAAAAGTCTAAAAGTGGAAGTACAAACATTAAACAGAAAAATAAAATACTTAGATGATGCGAATAGGAAAAATAATTTAATAATACATGGTGTTAAGGAAACGGACAATAACTACGAAGAACTATTTAATATAATATGTAACACCCTGCAAAATAAAAATGTTAATGTTGAAAAATTTGAAATAAATAAATATCACAGATTGGGACGCAAACAACAAGGAAAAACAAGACCTATACTAATCGCCTTTACTTCTTATCAGAAAAAAGTAGAATTACTGAAAAGCAAAGCAAAAATGCCAGAACTGACTTATACAGGGTATTTTTGAAACGCTCCCGAAAACGAAGACAGACGACAGTACTAACTATATCTTAGATGATGGGTGAAATATAAAATCGATCCTGATGAAAAAAATCATCTTTTCACAACGTTTTATTAGCTTCATTCACGCTCCATCGTGTTGATATAGTTAAATAAAACATTAATTTCATTAAAAGAATCATGAAAATACTTAAATATTAAACCAGCAGTGGAATTTAAAATAAATAAATCATAAAATCAGCTGACTAGGGTCAATATCCGCGTCGAAGCCAAACTCTTTTATCTAGCTCCGTACAGGTCCCGTCACGACGCTGAGCGACAGTGGAGGGTGTGTCTGCGCACGGTACAGTCGCGTTCTAAAGTACTACATGGTACTAGGCTGTTGTTTTATAATATTATAATAGTAATTAATGGTTTTATTGTAGAATCATAATAGTTACTTTACTAGCTTCTTAGAACTTTGGAAGAGGTTGAAATTAAAATGGATAATGTATGCTTGAGCATTATTTTTATTTCAATCGTAAAATAAAGTAGTTTGTAACAAGAAAACTTAAGCTAAGGGTGACACGCCGTCCATTATACCGTTAGAACATGGAACATGGAAGCCGGATGTCGATGGTGTGTTGGTGTTACTGGATGCTACTTCATCAGAATCATCATCATCAATGCGAATGATAAATGTTTCCGTCATCAGGTTGACCACATGGTAATTTTTCGGTATTCTTCCTCAATACATTTAACTTACTGCACAATTTTCCATTCACCTTCTATTTACCTTTTCGTTCACTAGTTCAGTCATAAAACAATAGATATAAATAATTTTTTCCTTCCTTTTAAAAACATCGTCGCGCGTCGTGCATAAGCTGTGTGTGCGACTGTATATTGGGAAACATCGCTTTTTCAAAGCGCGGCAAGAATGAGGAACCAATAGCGTGCGCGCACAACAATACTGGCGAGCATTCCCCGTCGCGCCCCTTCGTACCGCGCTGCCGCCACCCGGCCGACTGTGTGTCACCTCGCGTCAGCGCCAACATGGAATTCCCCAAATTTACCTACTAAGATTTGTTTGCAAGCGACATAAGAATTAGAGGCGGCAATTACAATAAAACTTACCAAGTAATTTGTAATAGTTTTGACGTACCTGTTTTCAAATCAAAGTATTGGAAGGATTAAAAACGGAAAGTCAATAAAAGTAAGTAAAATAATTATTTTTTAGATTAATTAACTGTCGATCATAATGCAATTGATTTTAACTATTAAATTATTCAATACCATTTTATTTCTATTTTCTTGTACAAAATCAAAGATAACCAAACCCAAGTAAGTACGTTTATTAATTTCAATATCATTTTGTAGTAACGAACTGCTTGTTTCGTCAGGGTACAATTGATTGTCTAATTGTATTAAAAATTACAACTATAACTTCTAAATTCCATATGAAAGACTAGTCGTAGGGATCATATGGAAACTAAACTTATAAAATAAAAGTTGGCAATGTCATAACATTTGACGGTCTGTGGGAATGTTCAAAGTGTTTACCGCAAGGACGTTAGTTAGGACGCAGTAGGCTTCAGTTTTGGCGGGATTCACTATTAATTTTAGTTTTGAGACAGTTCCGCGCTGACTTTGGACACGCATGCGCGAGCGACAGTTCATTGGTTTTGTTTATTAAATTCTTATTATTATTACTTGGTATTACGTACTTGTTATTACGTGTTATTCTTGTTGTTACGTTTTGTGTTTCTTTTTTGTTTTAATAATGCCTAACGCGTACGTTTATAGTGCTCGTGAATACGGCAACATATTAATGTGCCTTGGAGAATCTCATAAGGCCACGGAGGATCGGTAAGCCGTTTCATACCAAATTTTTTTGAATTACTTAGTACTGAACTGATCTGAAAAGGTACATAACTGAATACATCAGAATAATAAACATACCTACATAATGGATAAAAAAGCATGACTCTAACCTTTTTAACATTTTATTTAAGTATTTTTTCATTAGCAGGGGAATCGAACCAGTTATTTGGTTTATTTAACCTGTGAATTCGAATTAAAGTGGCTACGTGGAGACAAGCACAGTGGCAAATTAGTAGGTTAAGTAGATAAGTTAGGTATTTAGACAAGTGTTGTAAATTATTAGGTATTGTGGTACCATCGCTGGTTACAGGCCGCGCAATTCGGCGTTCGCGCGTACATTGACCTAGTCAGCTGATTGTAATTCAGTAATTCCACTGCTGCTTTTATGTTTAAGTATTTTCATGTTTTATTTTAATGAAATTAACGTTTTATTTAACACGATGATTTATACTAACACGATGGAGCGTGAATAAAGCTAATAAAACGTTGTGAAAAGATGATTTTTTCATCAGGATCGATTTTATATTTCACCCATCATCTAAGATATAGTTAGTACTGTCGTCTGTCTTCGTTTTCGGGAGCGTTTCAAAAATACCCTGTATAACGGAGGATTTCTCAAAGGAAACAATAAAACTACGCAAAACTCTGCAAAAACAATTAAAACAAGAAAAAGAAAAAGGAAAAGAAGCCTTCATTAAGAATAATAAACTAATAATAAAAGAAAAACCGGATGCTGAAAAAAGGAAAAGAGATTCTTCTTTGTCACCTGCGAATATTCAAACACCAATATGTCGCACGGAAGGGATCAAAAACATTATAGCTCCACCAAAGTTGCAAAAAATTGATGCATTTGCTTATATGAGAGATAGATCGCATTCGCTGGCAGAGAAACAAACCCAGCAGCATGAAGTATAGGAATTACCAGACACCGGAAACGTGAGAACAATAAACAAAACAAAAATTGCTTTAACAAAAAAATACACAGATCCCCAATACGGTTGGTCACCGTGGGGTGATAAACCGATATCCCCTAAAGCTTACAACAGAAACCTTCAGCGATACACTACCTAAAAAACCATACTCTGAAAGTAGAAAACAAAATTCTAGGAATAGATTCAATATAGCTACACTTAACACAAGATCTCTAAAGTCACAAGAATTTTTACTAGAACTAGAACATGCATTTGAAACTGTTAACTGGGATATTATAGGCTTGAGTGAGGGAAGAAGAGTGGATGAGAAAACCGAAGAACGAGACAATTACATACTATACCACATTAATTAAAAGGCTGGAATATACGGAGTGGGGTTTATGGTCAAGAAATACTTGAAAAACGAAATATTAGAGTTTCGAGGAATATCAGACAGGATCGCCATTTTGAATGTAAACCTCCCTGGCTATAAAAAACCCACTTCTATAGTTCAAATATATGCTCCGACAGAGGTTAGAAGGACCAGAAGGACATAAAAGATTAATTTTATAATAAACTCAACCAAATTATGCCGAATCTGTGTAGAACAGCTATTATAATGGGAGACTTTAACAGCCAAATTGGAAAGAGGAATAAAAATGAGAACAATATACTTGGACCGTATTCAACTGGGAAAAGGAATGAGAACAGACAAAGACTGATAAAATTTGCATCAGGAAATAACTTACACATCATGAATAGCTACTACAATAGAAAACATAATAGAAAATGGACATGGGTGTCACCTGATGGGAAAACAAAAAATGAAATAGATTACATTCTCACAAACAAACCAAGAGTGTTTTTGAATATTGATGTTGTTAATCAACTCAACTACAACACGGACCATAGAATGCTTCGAGGACAAATGTACCTATTGGAACCAAAAACACCGAGAAAAAACATTAACAATAATAAAAAACCAATACCCTTACCAATTGCAGAAAATATTCTAGAATTATTGGAAAATAATTTAAAAGCAACAAAGAATGCCAAAGATGTCCAAGAGAAATATGACATTCTCGAAAAAGAACTTAAGAAAGTCGAAAACAAAACTAGAATAAATAAACACACCAAAGACAAAATAGGTCCAGAAGCAAGAAATTTGATCATACAGAGAACATCTCTCTATAAAGACAGGAAAATGAACAAAAAGAAGATAGAAGTCCTAAGTAAAGAAATAAATCTGCAGATCAGGAAACATAGAGAGAAAAGAAGGAACAATACAATAAACTATTACACAGAAAAGTTGGGAGGAGTCACGAAAGCATGGGATGAGCTAAGAGAAAGTACAAATTGGATTGACAATATGACACACCAATATGAAAAACAAGACAAATAGAATCGAAATATTAGAGGTAGCCACGGATTACTACCGCGAGTCATATAGCGATGACAGAAGATCAGAAGAAAACCACCTACTAATTGAATATGATATAAATAGAAATGAAGAAATCCCTAATATACTGAAAGAAGAAGTAGATAAGGCAATCAAATCACAAAAAAGAGGTAAAGCACCGGGAGAAGACTGCATATCTAACGAACTTCTAATAGGAATAGCTGATATAATATTAGACGCTATCACAGATTTATTTAACGAATTTTTAGTCACAAAATATATACCTCATCAGTGGACTACGTCGACAATAGTACTGCTCCATAAAAAAGGAAAGAAAGATAATATAGCCAACTACAGACCCATTAGCCTGATGTCTAACGTCTACAAAATATTTTCTAAAGTACTGCTAAACCGTTTAACCCAGACTGCATGAAAACCAACCCAGAGAGCAAGCAGGTTTTCGTAGTGATTTTTCAACAATCGACCACATACACACCATAAAACAAATTATAGAGAAATGTAATGAATACGGCATTGATTATTATTTGGCATATGTGGATTATAACAAAGCATTTGACTCTTTAAAGCACACAAGAATATGGGAAGCACTTGCAACACAAGGAGTTGAGAATAAATATATACAACTAATTAGCAACATACAGGGTATTTTGAAACGCTCGAAAACGAAGACAGATGATAGTACTAAGGATACCTATGATGATGGGTCACAAAGAAATTCGATCGAGGAAAAAAAAATCATCTTTTCACAACGTTTTATTAACTTTATTCACGCTCCATCATGTTATTAAAGTTATTTGAAATGATATTTCACAAAAAATATCATGAAAATACTGAAATATAAAACCAGCAGTGGAATTACTAAATTACAATCAATGACTACGGGTCAATGTACGCGCGAACGCCGAATTCGCGCGGCCCGCAACTAGCGATGGTACCACAATACCTAATAATTTACAACACTTGTCTAAATACTTGTCTCCACGTAGCGACTTTAATTCGAATTCACAGGTTAAATAAACCAAATAACTGGTTCGATTCCCCGCTAATGAAAAAAATACTTAAATAAAATGTTAACAAGTTATTTAAAAAAAATTAGCTTAAATAAACCAAATAACTGGTTCGATTCCCCGCTAATGAAAAAAATACTTAAATAAAATGTTAACAAGTTATTTAAAAAAAATTAGCTTAAATAAACCAAATAACTGGTTCGATTCCCCGCTAATGAAAAAAATACTTAAATAAAATGTTTACAAGGTTAACATTGTGTAGGTATGTTTATTATTCTGATGTATTCAGTTATGTACCTATTCAGATCAGTTCAGTACTAAGTTATTTAAAAAAAAATTAGGTATGAAACAGCTTACCGATCCTCCGTGGCCTTATGAGATTCTTCAAGGCACATTAACATGTTGCCGTATTCACTAGCACTATAAATGTACCTACGCGTTAGGCATTATTAAAACAAAACAAAAACACAAAACGTAACAATAAGAAAATCATTATTAATTAATAAATAACAAGTTATAACGACAATAATTTAATAAACAAAACAATTGAACTATCGCTCGTGATAGTCAACATAACACTGTTTCAAAAACTAAAATTATTGTAACGTCCTTGAAGAATGTGTAAATTCCACAGCGCGAAGGCGACACGAGGCAGCGTGTGTGTGAAAGGAAGGGTAGAGTGAGTAAGTGGTATACCTAATGCATTGTTTCGTACCGATCTAGGTAAGAGTTCAGCGCCCGCGAGGATATTGACCCTATTGTCAGCTGATTTTCTTTTTAAAGTTTCACTGCTGGTTTTATTTTCAGTATTTTCATGATTTTTGTGTGAAATATCGTTTCAAATAACTGTAATAACATGATGGAGCGTGAATAAAGTTAATAAAACGTTGTGAAAAGATGATTTTTTCCTCGGGATCAATTTCTTTGTGACCCATCATCATAGGTATCCTTAGTACTATCATCTGTCTTCGTTTTCGGGAGCGTTTCAAAAATACCCTGTATACAAGAACATGAAAGCAAAAATACGAACAGAAAGAGTGGGAGATCACTTTCCTATAAAGAGAGTGGTCAGACAGGGAGATCCACTATCACCCAAACTTTTTACGGCAGTGCTTGAATACATATTTATTCGTCTCGAGTGGAATAGATATGGACTAAACATCAACGAAATCAAACTAAATCATCTAAGATTTGCAGACGATTTAATTCTAATTTCAGAAGATCAAAAAAGCCTGCAAGAGATGTTTGAAGAGCTTGTGTACGAAAGCGACAGAGTTGGACTTTCAATGAACGCTACAAAAACCAAAGTAATGACAAACCAGGACAAAATTCCTATCACAGTCAACGGCACAAAAATATAATATATCGAAGAATATATATACCTCTGACAGATAATATCACCAAAAGATCTTACAACAAAAGCAATAAACAACAGAGTACAGCTAGCATAGAAAAGATATTGGTCCCTAAAAGAAATAGTCAAAAACTCACAAATACCACTGAAAGCTAAGAAATTTTTTTTTTGATTCATGTATATTACCCATCATGACATATGGATGTCAGACATGGAGTTTAACGAAACAAAACCTGCACAAACTAGAGACCTGTCAACACAGCATGGAGAGGCGCATGCTCAACATCAAGTAAAAAAACAAAATAAAACTAAAAACATTACGAAATCAAACTAAAATAAATGATGTAAAACACTATATGAAAACTAAAATGAAGTGGGCCGGTCATATGATGAGGAGTAATAAAGAAAAATGGGCTAAGAACGTTACCGAGTGGTGTCTAAGATAAAACAAACGAAAGAAAGGGAGGCAGCGTCTTAGATGGGAGGATGATATTCAAAAAATTGCTGGAGCTGCTTGGAGGAGGATTACCCAGGATCGGAAAGCGTGGCAAGCTCTAGGGGAGGCCTTTGCGGAAACGCAAGACAATCACAAAACCGGTGTCAAATAATTAATGTATATATTTAAGTTTAAGTTACTTCATACATTATTATTTATAGTGTTTTCATACGCATATTTTGTAAGATTGTTAAATAAACGCTATTATTATAATTGATCAATGTACACTCAAGACCTTAGCTGCACAAATATTGATGCAATTATGTTTCAAAATTAGATATTCAAAATATGTCTGACTGTCAAGTCAATTAGGTATAGGTCTACAGTTTTTTATAGTACCTACTATAAAAAACTTTTTTTTATAGTAGGTACCTCAACAAGCAGATTCCACAAACAGATTGATTGCATTACTACAAGCTGAATACGGTTATACGGGTTCATTAAAGGCCAATTAATCGCGTGCTGCAAGTATAGGGCTTTAAGAGGATTGTGAAGTGCCGATACGCGGCGCGAGTAGTATTTTCAAAATGCTATCTGTTTCCTTTACCGTTCGCTCCGTATAGCCGTTTTGTGCGATAGAGAGTTGCATGTCTTGAAAGCAATTGGCTACATTTCCTATTTTTCCTTTTTTAGTAATTCAGTTTAGTTTAATTAAATTTTGGACTTGTCCAAAATATAGATATAGATGCTAATAACTTATATCGTACGTAATATACGAGGGTGGATTGAAAAGTACTCGGCCTAACACAGATCCATTCAATTCTAAAAATCAAATCTACCCACATTATTTAGTTCAGTTCAGACTAGTTCATTGTGTGAAGTTCGAAACGTGTGCGATAATTAGTTGTGATTTTATAAATTTATTAACAAAGTAATCGGACATAATTTCCGCGAATGGAGCAAATCGAGCAGCGTGCCGTCATTAAGTACCTCCATAAGAGGGCTATCATCAAAAGCCATCCATGATGACATGGTCAGTACATTAGGCGATTGTGCTCTGTCATATTCATCCGTCAAAAATGGATAGCAGAATTTAAGCGTGGTAGAGAGTGTGAAAGATGAACCCCGCTCTGGAAGGTCTTCGACGTCAACTACTGACGAAAATATTAAAAAGTACTTGATTTAATAATGGGAGACCGCAGATTAAAATTAGAGATAGCCGAGATTATAGGCATCTCTTATGAACGAACTCAAAACATCATTGTCAACGAGTTGGGTTTCTAAAAGGTGTCTGCGAGGTGGGTTCCGCGACTGCTTTCAGTTGAACAAAAAGGACGCGATTGACTACTTCACGCGACTGTTTGGAGTTATTTGAAGCCGATGCAGATGATTTTTGAATCGTTTTGTTACTATGGACGAAACATGGGTTCATTACTGTACATCGGAAACAAAACAACAATCAAAACAGTGGAAGACCTGGTTCACCACCCTAAAAAGGCTAAGTCGATTTTGTCGGCAAATAAGGTGATGGCTTCAGTATTCTGGGACTCGAAAGGTGTGATTATGATTGATTATCTTGAAAGGGGTCAGACTATAAACTCTGATTACTACTGCACCTTACTACGTCGTTTACGAGAGGAAATAAAAGAAAAACGTCGAGAATGCTCAGAAGAAAAGTCCTGTTTCATCAAGATAACGCCCGTGTTCACACGTCAGTACAGTCAATGGCTGAAATTCACAACTGTGGCTTTGAACTGTTACCGCATCCGCCGTATTCACCTGATCTGGCACCATCAGACTTCTTTCTGTTCCTAACCTAAAAAGCACTTGGGAGGTCAAAGATTTTCGACAAACGACGAGGTCAAAGCAGCTGTAGACGCATATTTTGACTCTAAGGAAGAATCATTTTTCAACGGTCTAAATGCTTGGAAGGGAGGTGGCAAAAGTATTGAACTTGATGGTGATTATGTAGAAAAATAAAAATATTACTGATTTAGTATGTGTTTATTTTCTTGGTTAGGCTGAGTACTTTTCAATACACCCTCGTATCTTTAAAATAAAAACGTAAGGTCCTAGTTTTCATTATTCTATCATTATTTTTATTATATCTACAAGATTTCCAAAAATTATGAAAATTAGACCATGTTTACGAGGGGAAAAATGTTATCGCTTTTTGTATGAAAATTTACAGCTTCACAATCCTCTTAACTTATCGTCGTATTAAGACGACTGTTAACAGGATGGAATTTTTTTTCTTTTTTAATATAACTGATATGTGTTGCTGATGAACTTAACTAAATGGTAAAAAATTCTTATCATTTCCTGTCAGACAGGGCGGAAGCTCAAAGTTCAACTTAAAATAATACTTTATGGACAATATAAAGTTAAAGCGTATAAGCTATATACGTCCCACGGCTACACTGCATAAGCGGCTAAGGTATTTGGAGAATTGTAAGCAGAATGTTTGTTCCGTTTCCACATGAGTTGGGCCGCGGGCAAAAGCTAGTTAATATTTTTCTCGACATATATCCAAGTGAATCTAGATGTGTGTGAATTCTATCCTACGATATAGGAATTCCGCATTTCACATCACAAACAACAAGGCTTCTTTTTCGTTAGCCTGTCGTTCGTTAGTCTACTGCTTCGATGTCCAGTTTCTTCCATGGAAGGGGAATTTATCTAATCAACAAGTATTAAATTGGTGATTGCAATGATAAAATGTTTCACACATTTTGCGCAGATATTTTACATACAGCCGATGCGCGTGGGCTACAAAACTTAAAACAAAATTTGAACAAGAATTGTTTGGTAATGTAAATACACTATTTCATCTCGGAGGTGTCAAAAAAGTCGACTTATTAGTGGAGTCGATCTCGGCTCCTTAGTTAACACAGCAATGGAATCAGTGCTACTTGACGGCTGTAGAGTAACAGGCCTGTAACCATTTGTAATATGGGATGACCCATAAGATAATGGTATACCTACCTGAGAGGCCAGGTCATCACAGACCAGAATATCAAAATATGACCCTAAGTAAAAACCCGCTAGTTTACTAGAAATTGGTCCTATCATGAATGACACTTTTGATCATTCTCAATTACAATATTTCTCTTATACTACATTAATACGTGAAGAAAAGTTATACAAAAACACGCGAATTTGAACGCAACGTTGTGTCAATATTTTACAGCAATCGGTGAAGAACTTTCAAAGATTTAGTATTTTGAATAAATGAACATTTACATTTTTATATATATAGATATTTTAAAAAAAACTCACTTTAACAAGTGCAACATGGTGCTCCAGCCTCTGTGCAGAAGATGCAGCTGGTAAGGGCATAATGCTGGGTGCCAACACTATAGCTAGGTTTGATGAGTCCATTAAATTATCCTTGTGTCTTGATGCAATAAAATTAAGTAGCTAAAACAAAAAAAAAAGATTTTAAAATTATAATTTAAGTAACGCAAGGATCGGGCACTTGGCTAGATGGAGCGACGATCTGCCCAAGGCGGTTGGCAGCAACTGGATGCGTGTGGTGTAGCCGAAGATCGGGCTAAGTGGCGGGCCTTGGGAGAGGCCTATGTCCAGCAGTGGACTGCCGCATGCTGATGTATAGAGGTAGAGCAACCAGAGTTTAATCTTGTACCACTGAAATTGTTAATCAAAATTTCATATTCTAATTAATCTAAATGTGCAAAATTAAAATTATCTGAAGACTTGTATTCAACATTTTACACTGGAATAGCGCCGAGTAGTTTTCCCATGGCCATTAACCTCTCAGAAATGAAAGAATTCTGTGCCTAGAATCGGCTGTAACTTTACAAGGTAAAATTAAGAGAAAAAAAAATTACTTTTCGAATATTTACAGTTTAGACAAAAGGAATTGTCTAACTTACAGACCCAGTTGCCAAGAAGATAGTTCGGAAAAGGAACATTATGAACTTCCAAAACTGAAACGAGCGCCTCGAAGCCTTGATCCTTCATCAGATAAGTTTTTTTTTAATATTAGGTAACGAAGAGAGTGTGAGTGAAATAAAAATTATCAAAATACTATAAATATTCTCTCTTCTTTTGAGAAAAATATATCAAGGCCTCCACTGCTTCATTGT
The DNA here is from genome assembly GCA_029286625.1 of Parnassius orleans. Lineage (NCBI taxonomy): Eukaryota > Metazoa > Arthropoda > Insecta > Lepidoptera > Papilionidae > Parnassius > Parnassius orleans. The sequence goes on from JAGSMP010000018.1 coordinate 7,691,855, forward strand.
TTAGACTTGATATCTCTTAATTTGGATTATGTGATTAAAATTTTATATCAAATAAAGTTACTCTTGATTAAAAATGACAAATACTTAATTTTGTAGTGTTGAAAAATTTTAAAATATATTTGTCATGGTAACTGACACCATCATGCATAAGTTATTATTGCGCTTTATTTACGGTCATCGCATAAAACACACGCTGACTGGGAACTGAACACGCTTAAAACTGAAAGGAAAATTATTTGGTATAAGAGGGATTCTTCTGGGTATAAAAACAATATCACGACATTTTGGTTACATTCTTGTTACTTTTAGTCGAGTTTTGTTACATAGCTTAGATGGACATAAATTTATCTGGTTTCTGTGATGTTAATGCTGTTAGTTAGCCTATTACAGCTTCATCGTACTAAGCTATTGAACATAAATTTCTTCAGTGAATCTCAATACGATTCACCGGCGAAGAATCTTAACACCGCAATTCAGAAAAAGTTGTAATTTGTACCACGCCATCTATTACATTCTTTGTGAGAAAACATCCTTTTCTTTAATTTAAGGAAACATCTTTTGTTTACTGTGTTTTAAGTATAAATATATAATTATAGAACATTTTTTACACACAAATCTTTTATTACTATTTCTGAGATTTTATGGCGCCATTGAACAAATTCGAACCTACATTTCAAAATAATAATCATAACTTTCGATAGAATTAACCAATTTTAATAAAACAAAGATTAAATGTAACTCGAAGATACGCTTTATGATTTTCTTAACGATTTCTTTGAAAAAAAGATGTTTACTTTAGACGTGATGCGTTCATAAACAAACAGACAGACAGACAATTCTAAAAATTATAAAAATGTACTTATTTAATTATTTTCAGTCCCCATAATGATTTTAGTCACAAATATACTATACAATGTACAGAAACAGACACAACATGTTATCACCATTTTTATTATATGTATAGATTTAAAGAGAGATGGCGCTGTTAACATCAATTCTAAAAATAAAAGAGATTAATTGACGCGATTGATACATTATATAAAACATACAATAACTTGTAAATCAGTGTCTGCATAGTAAGCAAAAAAGAAAGTTTGATCCTCGCTGAAACCAACGAAATTGTTAATAGCTCTTTTAAAATTTGATTTACCACATAGAGTACTCGGCGGTAAAGAATAGCAGCAAATATGAAAACTTATCTACAGGAAAAACCACAACCTGCCTTTTTGTATTACATTTGCACAACACCACCATCTATCGATGAAATTAGTTAACTATTGTATTTTGATTTAGATAATAAGGTTAATATATTTTTGTATATATTTATTACGTTCTTTAATACTTTTGTTTACTGCGTTTTAGATATAATTATAGAACATTATTTTACATCATTTAATTATGATTTATGATATGATATTAGTTTAAAATGCACTTGATGACTCAACCAACGCCACCATTGAACAAATTCGTACCTATACTTCGTACCCATACTTCAGAATATTTATCATAACTTTTGATGGAATAAACTGATTTTAATAAAATAAAGACTAAATGTAACACGAAGATACACTTTATAATTTCCTTAACGATTCTTATGATATAAATTAGTATTTTATACGTGATACGTTAACAAACAAACAGACAGACAGAAAATTCTAAAAATGGTAGAAATGTATTTAATTACTTATTTTTAGTACCTCTCAATCACTTTTATTAAAAAATATAAAATGTACACACGTCTGCTATTTACATTTTTATTATATGTATAGAAGATAAGGAGCGTCAGAACAAAATTCGATTTGATATGCAGGTTTTTTGAAGTTTTGTTACCAACCTGTAGTTTTTTTAATGTAACTACATGAATGGTTAATCACACTGCACAGAAAACGATATATTTCTTGCAATAATGCGCTTAGTTTTTTTTTATAGAATAAGGGTGACAAACGGTAAGTGGATACTGTGGCTCATAGACATCTACATTTATCCTTGATTAAAAATCAATATGCAGATGCATTGTCACCCCTGAGGAATGCCTCGTATCCAGTAAAAATAATCTCCGGTTCTCTACACTCACCATATGAAACACAGCAGCATTAAGATACAAAAAGCAGCACTAAGCCATTTTACGCTGGTATTCTGTGAGAGCGTGGTCCTTCCTCCGACGAGCCGACCCATTCGTGCTACAACTGTAATATAACTGCAGCATGGCTCTACCACGTTTGCACTGCTGAGGTCAAAAAAAATTGATATTTAAACAAAAACTGATAAATTCTAAACACAACTGCCACTATAGCCTATCACAAGTTCATTGCTTAAAGATCTTCCCCATAGATTGCCACAGTACGGCTGGCTATCGTCAACTACCTACGTGTTTCATGCTTTCATGAGGCCGTCACTCTGTCTAGTGGGGGTCACACTACGATCGCCAGTACGAGGCTCCCACTTGAGAACTTTCTTCCCTATCGGATGTAGCTATATGGCTGGCCAATTGCCATTTCAGTTTACTGATCCGTTGGGTTATGTCAGTTACTCTTGTACTTATGCGGTTATCCTCGTTACAGATTTTATCCCGCAGAGAAATTCCAAGCATAGCTCTTTCCACTGCACGTTGAGTGACTATATGGTACGTTGAGTACTATATGACTTACAGAGTTAGCAGTGTAAGACTATGTTACAGCTCCGTAAGTCATCACTGGTAACTGTTTGTACACTTTCGTCTTAGGTCTTAGGACTTTGAAGAATATTGCACAAAAAGATTTGTCGCAATTTCCCGACCGCAGCACCTAATCGGACATTTTGTCCTAGGTACACATACTCATTAACAAATTGGAGTGTAGTGTTCCCATGGTATAGGTGTATCATGACCGTTAGACATGATTTTTATTTATTTATTTAACACTTTTTTGTACTAAAGGTACAAACGGCGGGCAAAAACTATATATCAGTTTTTAAACTTATAAATAAAGCTAGAATAAGAATATAACATGAAATTAACCTTAAGAATTTCAGTGGTGCCATGTTTCAGTGGTGGCTAAACCCCATTATATATTACACTATTTAATGTATCAAGTGTATTTTAGCACTACTGTACAATAAATGTTCTGTATATTTTTGGGAAGTGTTTATTCATACAATAATCGTATGATTATTTTTTTATTTATATGATTATCATATGATTTAATTTTTATTTGTCCGATATATTTTAAATTTTTTTAATTTAAAATATATATATAATAGCAGTAACATCATTACCGCTAATAGTTCACATGCGCAGAATGCACAGCAGACAGAAACACTTCAAACCATTATTTCAAAAATAATACCGGATTATCAATCCGCCGAGGGTCAAGTCCCCGTTATAGCCCTTAACATAAATATTTTAACCCTTTCGCTGTCCCGTGCACTATATATAGGTCATTGCTATTGTCTTACTATTGTGTCTAAAAACCGGACAGTGAAAGTGTTAATATACTCCGATACTGATTCGTATGATTAGGCCATTAGTGTCTAATAAAACATTATACCAATCTTGCAATATCAGTGACAAGCCACAACTTCTTCAAAATTAGTTAAATACATAAGTGGCATCATAAGAATACGGTCTTTACGGTGGTGAAGAGAGCTATCTACATGTTGATAATAGAACAAAAAATGTACCTAAACATTAGCCGGTATCGTTAATTTTGTAGAAAATGGCTAGGGAAGATCGTTTTTACAATATAAAAAACTATTATGTTCAACAAAAAAGTTACTACCATTTGAAGATGAAGAACCATTCTATACGTGGTAGTTATTAGCTATGTTTGATTTGGTTTAGTTTTGTCACAAAATGTACCGAAAAACAGCATAATTTTGCCCCATTTGCAAACGCACCCTTAAAGCTGGTTACAGATGTCCATAGGCTACAACACCCACTTAGCATCAGGTAGATTATAATTTAGTTTGTCAATTCAGTTTTATAAAAAATATCTACTCTATTGAATAATTTTACAACAACTAATAGTCAAAACAACTGTACTTAGCTAGGAGTCGCTAGTATTTATTTATTATATCCCCATTGCTATAAAATATCTAAACTAGCTTATTTTATACCAGACTGACCCAGTAGGCGGGTAATGTTTTTCGAGTATGTAAGTCTATTTTATGGCACACTGTAGCAGCCTAAGCGTATTTGATGGGTTTTGACAAATAGGTTGTCTTTAGATTCGTCTTAGTTATGGAGACGACATAGAATACTTTTTTCTTTTGAGTATACTTTTTACACAGTCGTTTTTTTTTAAATTACTGCTTTAAAAATTAAGCTTGAATCTTCATTTATTCATTCACCAGAGCCTACCAAAAGTTCACTATTGAATAAAGGCCTTCTCCATACATTGTCTCATAGGGGGGATATTTACCATGGTTACCAAGCTTGGTAGGTGGGTTAGCAAATAAGCTACGTAAATTCAACTGCAAAGAGGTGTAAGAAAGGGTGACGTAATATCTACGAAACTGCACCGCTTTTCAATTTGCTGGACTGGAAAGGATATAAAATCATAGGTATTAACATCAATGGCGAGTACATCACTCGGCTTCGATTTGCCGACGTTATAGTCCTTATGGCAGAATAGCTAAAAGATCTCAGCACTATGTCCAATGACGTCAATAGTGTCTCCCAATGGTAGGTCTTAAAATGAACATGGACAAAATAAAGGTCACGTGTAACGTCTATGTCACACCTAAGCCGGTAGTTGTTGGGAGCAATATGCTCGAAGTTGCAGACGAGAATAAATTACTGTTACAGCCTATTAAAGTCCAATGGTGAACATAGGCCTCCCCGATTAGGGTTGCCATCTCCTAAAATGAAAAAGCCGGACTCGGCGCTCCAAAAAGCCGGACTTTTGGCCCTAAAAGCCGGACAGTTATTTTTAAAAAGCCAAACATAGCCAAACAAGCGCGGCGGGGCGGGGCGGGGACCCCACTCCCGCGTCGCGCGCACCGCACCGCTCTTCGCCGCCCGCGCCGTAGCCATGTTTAATATAGTATTGGCTGGTAATAATGTATATGGATAGATAAATTCGGCATTGCTTCGCTCATTCTGCAAGCGATGCGTGCAACGCGTTACACTAACAAAAAGCCTAACAAAAGCCGGACAGGCCGGACACATAAAAATTTGGCCGGACACAACCCAAAAAAGACCCTATCCCCGATAGATTTGTTTCCCTCTGTCGCTTCTTACAACACCCACGGAATCATATTAATGGAGTAATGGATTTTCTTGCACCGCCATTACGTGGTAAATTACCTAGGACTAATAGTCCGACTAGGTAAGTCCAACTTCTACCGAGAAGTCAATCGAGGGCTTCAACTCGGCTGGGCAGGGTTCGGGCGATTACGACACATCCTCTCGTCAGGTATACCTAAAAACTTGGAAACAAGGTTGTACAACCAGTGCATGTTGCTAGTGATGACTTATGGATCTGAGACGTGGTCCTTCTTTGCTGGGCGTATGAGGAAGCTCAAGGTTGCTCACCGAGCTATGGGGAGGACTATGCTCGGAATTTATCTGCGTGACAGATTTAGAAATGAGGTTATTCGCAGTAGAGCCCAACGGATCAGAATGGTGAAGTGGCAATGGGCCGGCCATATAGCTCGAAGTCCCGACAACCATTGGTAAAGAAAGGTTCTCGAGTGGTAGCTTCGTACCGTTAAGTGAGGTGTAGGCAGGCCCCCACTAAATGGAGTGAAGACCTTGTAAAAGATGCGGGAAATCGATGGATGCAGGTGGCTCAGGACCGTGCTTCGTGACATTGCTTGGGAGAGGTCTATGTTCAGCAGTGGACTTGTGAAAGGCTGTAATGATGACCCTACGTAAATAAGGTCCATCTCAAACAAATTGGAAGTACTGCTGACAACTATTCAATACATTTATGACACATATATTTTCACCTCTCTAAATATTAGTACATCATATTAATAATACCTTTAGGGTGAAAAGAGCTAAGTGCAAAACAGCGATTTATTGTAAAACGAGTAAAATTACAAAATCCATTATTTTATGGAAAAGACAAGAAGCACATTTCGCTAATGTGGCGTAATTTTTATAAAAATCTGAATAACGGTTTTGAAGTTAAGATTATTTAGTATTTTTTGTTTAGCCTCCCCACTTGTAGTCTTTGCGTTATAGCATGGTGCGGGTGACAGGTTGACAGGTCACTAGAATGTAACTTGCGTGTGTTTGCAAGATTACGACAACATTTTTAATTATGAGAAAATAACACTGAATTTGTTTTTTTATTTTTTTTCTAATCTGTTATGACTATTAAATTAAAATTAACTTAAAAAAATCTAACCTATTCTTTTACTAATAAAATTATAAGTTTCATTCAGTTACATATTATGCATACTAGTGGTAATTATTTTTTTAATTACTAAAAAAAACTGTCAAGCGAATATAATTGCTAAAAATAAGTAAGATAATTCTATTTTATATGTGCAGTGCAATACCATCATACTCATGTATACAAAATTTTAGTAACTTACGATTCATTTACTACAATAAGCAAATAAATAGAGAAAGATATAAAATTAAGAAAAAGGAATAAAATAATTTTAAATTTATTCCGCCATTTTGTGGATCTCGCTTAAAGTAATCTCAAAGGCGAATGACTAACCCCCCACACTTGATTCACCTTAATGTTTTTGTTCACTTTGGAATTTTAAATAAACTCAACAAATAGCAAAAATTTACTTTACAAAACACAACAATAAACCCAATAATCGCAAGTAAAAGCAAAATAAACTCAACTGGAAATTACAAAACGGCCGATAGGTACTTCATACAAAACGCTAGGCGCTAGCATAGATTATACACAGTAGTGTTACCAGGTGTTAGTCATGGGATACTCATTCCAATTTACCTGTCCGGTAGTTGTGGTATAGTATACGGGTATGCGACCCCGGCTTCCCTAGCTATTACTGTCCTATCCCTTGCCCTCCTGGGCGGTAACATCCTACATTTCCTATTTCCCACTCTAACTTACCAATCTTCCTTGTCACACCACCTATCCTTCCCTTTCCCTATTCCTACCCTCTCCGCCAATCCAACGTCTGCCGCGCGGATGGATGCATGGCTAGGGGCAAGCCTAGTAGTTAGCGTGCCACACTGCCCTGGGACCGGGCGACCCCAGAATTAAGCCAGCCTTACCCTGGCATGCGGAGCTCTGCTGGGGGGACAAACCTTTCCCTCGCTATTCATGGGAACGCAATGGATAATCATAAAAATAATTTAATTAACCAAAATGGCGGCGATGTGGTTCACCACCCATCACGTCTCGTTTCTCGCGGGAGCGAAAAGCGGCGCAGGGAGAGCCGCTTCGCTACGTTGATGTAAGAGGAGGAATGGATGGTAAGATAGATGAAGTATGTCAGATGATGGATGAACGATGCATAGATATTCTGTGCGTGAACGAAACCAAGAGGAAAGGATGTGACACCACGGTTCATGGCCCCTACACGGTATACTGGTCGGGAGTCCCCCAAACCAGCCGGGGATGTCAGGGAGTTGGTGTGATTCTTTCATCTCGAATAGTAGAATGTGTGATGGAGCAGGAATGTGTAAGCCGAAGACTCCTCTGGATTAGGTTAAAAGTCGGACTCACTCGCTTGTTTATCCTTGGGGTCTATGCACCGACGGATCTGCGCGGAGGTGGGTCATTAAAAGCCCAACAAGAGAGAGAGGAATTTTGGGATAGCATGAGAGAGGTCTTGAATAAATGCGAAGAAAATGAACGGATCGTGATGTTAGGGGACCTTAATGGATGGGTTGGAGTAAAGCGTGATGGGTATGAAGGAGTTCTGGGTACGTTTGGGGACGAGAGAGTGAATGACAATGGGAGAAGCCTGCTTGAAGTATGCTTGGAATGGATTCTGTGCGTGGCCAACACAATGTTTGACCACAAAAAGATCCATTTGTATACAAGAGATGAGGGTGAGTCTAGAAGTATGATTGATTTTGTAATTGTGGATGAAAGTCTAAGGAAGAAAGTGCTAGACACTCGGGCATACCGCGGTGTAGGCCTCGACACAGACCACTTCCTGGTTATAGCCCGAATGCGTAGCCTCTTTAAACGGTGGCGACACCTACTAGTGTTTTGGACAGAGTAAAAGTGGAAAATCTACAAGAAAAAGAAAAGAAAGACGAGTATGTAGAGAAACTGAAAGAAAGTTTTAAAGGCATAGAAGAGATAGGTGTGATTGAAGATTTGTGGGAGACATTTAAGAAATGGGTTCGTGAATGTTGCTATTGAAGTATGCGGGGTAGATAAAAGAAGGAAAGGAAGAAAGAACTATAATGTGTGGATGGATAAACATGTACAAAGGGTTGTGCAAGAAAAGAAAGCGTGGTTGGATTGTTTAGCAACAAAAGCTAACCAAAAAGTTCAAAAGTGAGATAAGCATGGATGAAATAGTGAAAGCTTTGAAAAGTATGAGATTAGGTAAGGCTGCAGGGTATGACAGGATTACCGTCGAGATGCTGAGGGCTGGACAGGGCATAGTGGCTAGTCAGCTGTACCGCCTTTTCAATTTGTGCTGGCGAAATAGGCAAGTACCGAGAGACTGTTGCAAAGCCGTAATCGTGCCATTGTATAAGAGAAAAGGGTCACGGCAGGACTGCATAAATTACCGCCGTATAAGCCTTCTCAGCGTCGTCGGTAAATTGTATGCGAAAGTGTTGATTGAAAGGGTTGTGAATGAAACAGACGAAAAAGTATGGGATGCACAAGCGGGATTTAGAAAGGGAATGGGATGTATGGATCAGGTCTTTTCCTTGCGGTGCATAGCCGAAAAGTGTTTGGCTAAAAACAGGAAGGTCTATTGCGCATTCGTGGATCTAGAAAAGGCCTATGATAGAGTAGTGAGGAATGAATTGTGGTCAGCACTGTCCGTGAACGGTGTGAGCAGTATCCTCATACGAGCATTGCAATCTCTTTATAGGGATTCTAGTGCTTGTGTAAGGATAAACGGGGCATACATTGAATGGTTTAATATCGAAAAAGGTGTTAGACAGGGATGTGTAGCGTCACCGTGGCTGTTTAATCTGTTCATGGACAATTGCTTGACAGATTTAAAAGAGAATGAAAGTGGGTTGAGAATGAATGAGTTACTCATCAAATGTTTTCTCTATGCTGATGACCAAGTATTACTTGCGTCTTCGGCCGAGGAGTTGCAGGAGATGGTAACTGCTATGAGTGGAGCTTTTGTTAGAAAGGGAATGAAGATGAATGTAAAGAAAACGAAAGTGATGGTGTTTGAAAGAGATGAGGCAGTGACAGACTGCAATATCGTGATTGGAGATGAACAAATTGAACAGGTGAAGGAGTTTGTGTATCTGGGTTCAAAGTTTACAAGAGATGGAAAGTGTGAGAGTGATATCGAAAGAAGAGTGAATGCAGGAAACATGGTGAATGGAGCTTTGCACTCCACTTACTTGCTTTGCTTTGCAGTCGGAAGGTGTCTAACAAGGCTCGTTTGGCTGTGCATGAGGAGGTGTTGGTTCCGACACTCATGTACGGAAGTGAAAGTTGGGTATGGCAGAAGAAACATGAAAGCAGAATAAATGCATTTGAGATGAGAGCGTTAAGAAGTATGATAGGAGTTAAATTTAGTGACAAGATAAGAAGATATAGTGACAAAAATTGAGAAAGGTATGCTAAGATGGTTTGGCCATGTCGAGAGAATGAATGAAGAACGATTGATGAAAAAAGTGTATAAGGCGAGTGTGAATGAAAGTGTTGGAAGGGGTAGACCTAGGCGGACGTTTCTAGACCAAATCAGGGACGTCTTGAAAAAAGGCCAGGTCAAGAGTACCCTAAACCGAAGAGCATGTATGAAGGGAATAATGAAAGTGGACGAAGCGAAACAAGTATGTAAGGATCGTAGCAAGTGGAAAGAAGTGGTCTCTGCCTACCCCTACGGGAAAGAGGCATGATTATATGTATGTATGTTACCAGGTGTCCCGATTTTAAGGGTGACACGTCCCGATTCACTCTTGATCGGGACGCCAAATGTTCCGATTTTTTACGTCCCGATAGTACCCCCTGTAAGCTGTTACTGTGGTTGTTACTATATTTAAAATTTTAGCTTTGAGATTTTATATTTTCTCACCAAATTCGGACTAAATAGTTAACATCAAAGTTTAAAATTTTACGCATATTAAGTTGGCGAGATACAGATATCATTCATGCTGTTTTGTTTTTTCTCTCTCCAAGTGATGCCGCCCGCCCAGCCACGCTATGCATCGACGTCGTCCATTCGACCATTATTTATTATTTTATTCTTTTAGTAGTAATTAGTATAGTACCTAACTTACATGCTGCAGTTTAGATAAGTACATTTAGTAAAATGCAAAGGTCTTGTGGGTCAGTTCTACCACTAGTCAATTTATTCTTTCTGCTTTCAATAAATAAAGTCACTTTATGCATGCAATGCAAGGATTTTATCTGTGTGTTTGGGGTTATAATTTGATTATGAATGAATGTGTGCTTTTTATTGTATGATGCCATTTTTAAGGGTTTTTTGAAGTGCATGCATTCTGAGTTCATAAGATTTATTCCGATTTTCAGAATAACATTAAAATGAGTCATCATGAGTGCAACGATAAATAATCGTTCAACAAGTTCTGATTTACAAAAAAAGAAAAACGCACATAGACAACTATGCAGTTTTTACGATGTTTGGACGATAAATTATTCATTCATTAGCTCAGTCCCAAAAAACAATTATAAAGCACATTGCGCATTTTTAAATAAATATAAGAAATCATCACATTGCGCATTGTGTCAAAAAGACTTTAGTATAACTCATGGTGGCCAAAATGGCTACAAAAAACCTGTTTTTTATTTTATTAGATTTGTAAACCAAATTCTCGATTATTTTTACCTTCTGTCGCGATATTTCACCTACTAGACCTGGCAACACTTATACACATTTATAGCGAAAAGCGCTAGCACTTGTATCTTGAAAAGCTGCAGGTGTAGTCAATACCTTACTAGAAATCACAGGTGCTGACAGTTATTTTATTTCTTTTAATGTTAATAATTGCAATTAACGTAAAATATGTAACTATTATGTCATAATTTGTATTAGACTGTAACTAAAATTTACATGCATTGTAATTTATTTATAAAGAAATATACATTTCGGATATAATTTTTTATCAATAGCTAAACAATAATTTTTGTTTTGCTTTGTGTATCGTTAATCGCCTTTTTTTAAATCGATTTAACATTATTCATCTCTAGACACACTAAACTGTAAGCTATCACCCTCAACATGCTATAATGCAAAAACTATAACTGTTCATTATCTCAAAACTTGTTTTGTGTGGGCTGACTCTATTCACTACCAAAGCGACGACATAATGAAAGAATTGAACTTTTTAATTTTAAATATTATCGGACAAGTAAATAGTTTTTTATACATTTATTTTCAAAAATTACATTATATCATATGAGTAATTATTTTTTGATCATACATATCTCGTATTATGATTAGCAACAGCCCTAAAACCCAAAAGTGAGAGAAGGCCTGTGCCCAGCAGTGGGACATATATTGGCTGTAACTTTACTTTAACGACAGGCATATTTTCATTTTTACAAATTCTTCCTATTAAAAATTATGGCCATCAAATAATGTTAACATTTAACTTATTTTGAAAATTTACCTCCATTATATAATGTAGTAAGTGAACATGTAGAACAGGCAATAATAATAATGTGTGCAGGATGGGTTTCAACCCATCTTCCCCAGCTGTCACTCTACATCGTAGAAGTAAATCCTGAACTTCTGCACTAATTAGAGGCTCTGGTAAACAGCGTAAGTATAATTTAAGTACACTGGCCACATCTATTGGATGATGGCCTTCTGATACACATCCACCGGCATCAAGTAGTCTCTAAAAGTTAAATCCAAAAATTATTAAGATCCTAACTCTGTATGTAAGGAGTTTATTTCTTCATTTATAAGTTTAACACAAGTTTCTTTGAAAAAAATTTATAAGGAAAATATTATACCTTTATGTCTTTTTGGCGAGTTTGTGAACCAGCTTTGCGAAATAAACCTTCAATATGAGCATTAGAGCGAAGCACTGATGACATTTCACTGACTACAATAGGAATGCTTAATGTACTTCCACAACAAATTACACTACACGATGGAACTTTAACTAAAGGCGCTCCAAAAACCGCTTTATGATCCTGTAAAAATAAGACACTTTTGTAAGACTTCTGAAAGTCCATCAAAAAATAAATCCATTTATACTTCGACCGGAAATATTTACTTTCACATTTTTTAATATGATTTTCTTTAAGCGATGCTTTAATCCTGCTTTCTTTAATTCTCCTACAATAATTGATTGTAATTTGCCGTGATTGATCCCTTCCGATATTAACATTTTAAGTTCGTGTATTTTTTGTATTCATTTGCAAAAAATGATTCACAAATTACCAAATCACAATATCTCAAATTATGTACATACTCTTTCAAATGAAATTAATTCGTTACAAGTTACAATAGACAATAAAAGTTTGTTGGCCAATTGTTATGAATTAAGACGGGCAAAGGACTTAGACCATACAGCCTAGTCAGATGTGTATTTTATTCACATTTCGCACAACTTTGTCTTTCTCAAATCTCCCAAAAACTGAGTTTGAAGCAGTTTTTGAGAAACACAACAGTTCTTAATGGCTTTAAGTAAAAAAGTAGTAAAAACGGATAAAAAACTTATGATTTAAATTTTAACATCATTACCGCTAATAATTCACATGCGCAGAATGCGCAGTAAGCAGAAACACTTCAAACTATTATTTAAAATATATTACCAGATCATCAATCCGCCGAGGGTCAAGTCCCCGTCATAACCCCTTAACATAAATAACATACGCCAATCAGGGCAGGTAAAGGTCGTAGACCGGACAACTTGGTTTGACATACCTTACAACATTAAGCTGATTCATAGACTTAGAATAAACTGGCGTATAGACCAACATAGTGCGCAAGGGAGAAGAAAATTCCTTATGGCAAAAATGCAAGATAGAAGGATACCAAATCTCATGACTCTGTAACCGATTTTGAATGACAGGTCGGCACAAGTCGGCACGCAAGAAATAGCATCTAGATATTTTGTAATTTTTTAGAGTGTAATAGTGGTTATTTTTGGTAACTAACTTTTTTCCAAAATGGTTACTTGTTCTGTGAGTGACTGTGTTGTCAACATAGACTTAAAATATACTAGCGTATAGACCAACATAATGTGCAAGGGAGAAGAAAATTCCTTATGGCAAAAATGCAAGATAGAAAAGGATACCAAATCTCATGACTCTGTAACCGATTTTGAATGACAGGTCGGCAAAATTCGGCACGCAAGAAATAGCTTCTAGATATTTTGTAATTTTTTAGAGTGTAATAGTGGTTATTTTTGGTAAGTAACTTTTTTCCAAAATGGTTACTTGTTCTGTGAGTGACTGTGTTGTCAACATAGACTTAAAATATACTAGCGTATAGACCAACATAATATGCAAGGAGAAGAAAATTCTTATGGCAAAAATGCAAGATAGAAAAGGATACCAAATCTCATGACTCTGTAACCGATTTTGAATGACAGGTCGGCACAATTCGGCACGCAAAAAATAGCTCCGAGATATTTTGTAATTTTTAAAGTATAATAGTGGTTATTTTAGTAAGTAACTTTTTCCAAAATGCTTACTTGTTCTGTGAGTGATGTGCTGTTAATAATAGAAATAATCCTGATAATTTCACATATCACAGGTAAATTCTCAAGACGTCGTCAATGTTATGAAGCGTTTATTTTGGTTAAAATTTATGTTACATACTGATTAAAATATAGAATATATTCAATTATTTTGTTAATTTTGATATTTTGCAAAGAAAAAGTCACGTTGTTGATAATTTGCATGAATTTGGCAAATACATTTTATAAAAATATTTTACATGTACGCTAGGATTGACTCAACTATATCAAAATTAATGTCGATATCTATCTTGAATGTTTATAATGAATCGATAGACTTGCCTACACAACAAGAAAATAAATCCTCGGTTTGCGTTCTAAAATGTAATTTTATTTTGCCGTTTTCAAACAGATTCCTCCGATTCTATAATTAGAAAAAGTGGTTAAGGTTCATTGGACGGGTTGGTTGGAATGCAAAGAAGAACTCAACAATTTGCAGCAAACATTTTCTTGAGAAGTATAAAAGAAGAAGTAGAATATAAACAATTTTATTTAAAGGAGTCATTTCTACATTATTTGTACCAGTAAGTAAAATATTGTTATAATAAGACTTCAAAAATTTAACTTTCAAAACTTTAGATAAATATAGAGACAGATTTTCATACATTATAAAACTGTAGTACATTAAAGACAAAAAAAAATCTTGAGATTATCCTCTTTAAGCCATTATGAACCCAACTAAGTATCTATTTATCAACCAAAATAAATCTATGACCTTATTTAACCAACCGCACAGCCCCACGGTCACACTAGTACAATATTCATAGCATCACGCTATTTTCCCCAAGGGGTTGATCGGAGCTTCGGAACTTCGGATTATATTCCCAAGTCACAACGATAAAACTTTTAGCGTAGTTAGGTATATATTTAGTAATGCTCCTCAAGCGCTACTAGACGAACGCGCATGAGACGTGATAGTATAAATTCCATAGTATTTGATACTCACAACGGTCAATGCCCGATTCATGCTTGATGACCGACGACATTGTCGCGAGGGCTTAAATAGCGTGGTTCATCCTCTACAGCGTTAGTCGTAGAGAAGAGGAACTCGTGGTTAAGTAATAGCTGCGAAGATCAATAGATCTGCGAAATTAAGATAATTAATAGAATCAGGCGTTACTTTGCGGAAATCCATTATATTAAAGTTGTAAATATTTACTTTGCAAATATCCGCTTAATAATTCCAAAAGTTTCCTTACTTAAATTATTAAGTTTACATTCATACTTAAGTCGAATGTTAAAATAAACATTTTATAATCTATTTAATTATTAATTATTAAGTGTTTGTAATTATCACAAGTAATACTTATATGAAAAATAAAGCAGTCATTATGTACTCCGTGTCCCCGTTTTTTATTTCCCCCATCAAAACATTTTATAAAATATATAAAATATAAATATAAGTAGTTAAGTATCTACCTATTTTTATTAACAATATGTTAGAAAAGAAATTCCGGGGAAACTGTCCATGGCAGTAAATATTTTTCTCCAAAGATCGCTCGAAAATACAACTTTCCGATCTGAATCTGATTCTTGGGGAGTTTTTTTAAGGTTATCGGTAGAGTCACCTGGGATTTTATACATTTGAATTAAAATCCAACAGGAGGTTCAGCTTATTCCCAGGAACATGTTATATTAATATTTTTTAATTATTTTAGAACTATCATGGTAAAAATTCAGTTAATTTTTGAAGTTATTCAATATCGTGGACAAAACAATTTTTTTAAATCTTTTTACCGCTTGATTAACAATCATATATATATATATATTCAAAAATTACCACAAATTGTAATGCATCGAAATACACTATGATACAATTGGTAAAATTAAAAATGTTGAACAACCGACTTCAATATAAATAAAATGAAAACATCATCAATGTAGTCGAAGTCAATTAAATACGCATTATTAAGGATAACTCAAAAACTACTGGTCAGATCTTGATCAAATTTATATGGGACTACATGAAAAGTACCAGCTTTCAAAAAAAAGAATCTTCAAAATCGTTTCACATAGAAAAACGTTCCGAGGTAATACACATAAATTAAAATAAAAAATACAGTCGAATTGATAACCTCCTCCTTTTTTTGAAGTCGGATGAAAATAAGACAAACAATACGCCATCGGTCATGTTCCCAACTAAATTCCTTACCAATTACCATAAAACAAAGAGATATATATTATCTACACATGTATAAATAATACCTTGTAGTATTTATTTATATATGTGTAGAATAGATTGTAATGATAATTGATTACCATTTCAACTCAAAATCAATGAAATAATTTTCCCACATACCAATAATGAATCAAAAAGTACACCTTTCATTAATTGAAATATTAGGTATTACTTAATAGGGCAGACACTTTTGCAGTCTAGTAGACCGCGATATCTCAGTAGAGTACTCGTAATAGTGTTCTGTGTCTCAATGAGTCCTTATTGACTGTGGGTATTAGATTAGAATAACAGAATAACTGCAAAAAAAAAACTGTGGATGCATAACGTAACAACAGCTTAATAATTAAACTTGTGAAAATGCCTTCTTGTGCTTAGCCATTTTATCAACACAAATTATAGATTATAAAAAAGATCACACAAATAGAACATATAGCTATTGATACCTTGGATAGATCGCTATAGCTTGCTATTTATTTATTTATTAATCTGTGGATCACTACTTGGTCGTGTTTTGGAGATGACTTTTGGTGGGAACTTGACCGGCGCGGATTGTTGCTGCTCCTGTAATATTGTTTAAATAATGGTTTGAAGTGGATTCTGATATTTAAAAGTGGCACGATTTTGTGTATTAAATGTCTGTGCATGTGAACTATTAGTGGAAACGGTGAAACGAGTGCTCCGATGGTGATATGAATCTCAAGATAAGGTGAGGCGCCTTGAGATACTATCGCCAACTGTCTGCTGGCTCAAGTTGCCGTCAAAATCTCCCAAAACTACGCAATGTGATATATCAACATATTGCCAAGCTGTGTTCTATAAAGGATTATTATCACTTGATACTGAAAATCTTTTATAACGAAGGTCTCGAATGAAAAGCGAAAAATCTTAATAAAAAAAATATGTTTTGGCGTAGAGAGAGAATAAACTATAGAGGCGTCACTAAAATGACAGGAAATGCGTGAGAGAAACACACTTATCTGTGTTAAGTTAAGAGCAAGCGAGTCGAACAGTTTTTTTTTGTTTCTTTCACCGTATGCGGTTTCCTTTGTTTGGAACAAAGGTACTATCACTGACTTAGAAGTATATGGACTGGGCATACCTACAGAATTAGCGTGACTACCTACAATACACTGCCGCATAAAATGGCCGCCTTTTATAGGGTTGTAACTCAGCAATATGGGCAGCTGATATCGATATTTTTTCTAATATGAATTTGTTCTCATATCATATAATTGAATTTGTTGCTTTATTTATTTTATTCCGTAGGTATTTATATAGGTACAGGGCTATATTTTCAATCGTCAAATAACTTATCTGAGGAAGAAATAATGTGTCTGACAGTTTTATGCTTTTGTGTAGATAGAAATTAAATCCGCAGCCTAATTGTGTAACACACAAAATGACAAACCATACCAATTTGACAGTTTAACAATATCCATTGCGTTGTTTTTGTTGTCGAGCAAACGAATTATGAAGGTTAAATTGGCCACCCAGACATTTAGCAATTCAGTTACCGATGCTATTGAATTCTGTGCTAATGAACTTAATATCGACGACTTTCAAAACTCTGAGGCAACAGTAGAGTTCATAAGGAAAATAAACGATTTATTTGATTTATTAAATTCGTGAAATATGAACGCACATGGTTTCAAAAACCTTTATTTGAGGGAAACTTTGTAGAAAAACAAAAATTTTTAGAAGATATGTTACAATATTTAGCTAACCTAAACTTAGATGGCAGGTCTCTATGCAAAACTAGCAGAAAAACTGGGTTTTGGGGTTTTTTAATTTGTATAAAAATTATCTGTTATCTTTATGAAAAATATGCTAGAAGTGATTCTCTTCATTTCATATGTACATACAAATTTATCCAGGACCACCTGGAATATTTTTTAGTGTTATAAGAGCAAAGGGTGGTTTTAATAATAATCCTTCCGCTAGACAATTTAAATCTGCTTTTAGGCGAATGCTCGTACACGGTGAGCTCAAACACATTACCACTGGAAATTGTATTCCTTTACAAGAAATTAATATTCTGACATATAGAAAACCTGAAGATTCAATTAATAAAACAACATTAATTAATGATGCAAATTCTGAAAATGAAAGCTTTAAAAGTGAAGATATAATTAGTACCATAAATGATCATGACTTCATCACAGACCCAAGCAGACTTACAGAATTTTCCAAACAGGTCGTTATTTACATTGCGGGGTTTATTGTACATAGGCTTAAAAAGGAAATAAAGTGCCCAGAATGTGTATCTGCGTTAATTTCTCAAAAATATCCCAGCTTACAGTTAAAAAAAGACAAAAGGGGCTTACTCTACCCCAGTAAGGACGTTGTATGTATTTGCGAAATAAGTGAAAAAACATTTCATCAAATGAAAAAATTGAACAAAAAGGATAATTTTCATAGTCTTTCGCAGGAGTGCCTCAAAAAATGCTTGAAGACAGATTTTTTTTCCCCCAAATTAATGAACATTTTCAAAGTCAGGAATTTTTAAATTCCCATTACCCACTTTTAATAAAATCTATTTGTTTAAAATACTTAAAAGTGAGAATGCATTACGCAGCAAAGAAAATTTCTTCTAATGACGACAAGGTTCGTAACTTTTACAACAAATTGATTTTGTTTAGGGGTCAGTGATTTTAAAATTCCTTCATGGTCTGTCTATATAAATTATAAATTCCATGATTGACGTAATTTATAATTTCTATAAAATAAATGATTTTTTTATGATATACAAACATGGGTGTGATTTGCTCGACTCATATCATGTATCAACTTATAAAAATGTTTGCAATAATAAACATGTAATCGTATGTAAGTTTAGCTGATTGTAAACAGTTCCCTGAAGTTTCTTGCCCGTTCTTCTTTAGGTTTACAGACTCTGAAGGGGATGAAAAAATATTTATTTAGAATCCTTTAGTTTTCAAGCATGCGTTACCAAACCGAAAACTGTAAAGATGTACAAAAAATTTCCTGTATATTTTTGTACATCTTTACAGTTATTATTTAAATAAAACAAATGTTTCAATTATTTGTTTTATTTATATAATATTCACATAAATATTTTGTTTTATTTCTGTTGTTTCATTCGAAATTGAATACATACCTGTGGATATATTATTATCTACCCATAAAAAAATCGGTAGATAATAATATATCCAAAGGTAAGTGTTTTAAACTATTTAATTTCAAGTTTATTATAGTTTTTGTGTGTTTTTGCGTAATCTGTTATACATAGCAAAACATTATATAAAAAAACTGATTATAATAACAAGCAAAAGACAAAACGCAAAATAAAGCGATTTAAATATAATAAAAAAATTCATTTTATTTTTCAATTTAGTACATTTACCTTTTAATATATATCTTAGGAAGTTAATGAACTACTATTAACCTAATAAGATATATCTGAAGAGGTTAATGTACTAATTACATATTTTTGAAACACTGTGTATTGATTCTACCTATAATTAGTAAACAGAATTTACTTTTCCCAAAAATCAAGGAAATAGAAATAGAGAATCATCGGCAACACTAACCTTAAACTATTGCTATATCGCTTAGGTATACGGCAAGGACTTCTCTTTTGTACATACTCCCTCTACGGTTTTAGCGTAGAGAGAGACTCCCTCTACGTGTTTTGGAAAAGTACTCTGTGGTCATTGTTATATGACAATGTCAAGTCAAATTTAGATAAAAAAAGGAATTTTAGCGGGAACTTGACTGGCGGCGGTTTGCTGCTCCTGTATTATTGTTTAAATAATGGTTTGAAATGGATTTTGATATGTAAAAGTGGTGCGATTTTGTGTATTAAATGTCTGCGCATGTGAACTATTTGTGGAAACGGTGAAACATGTGCTCTGATGGTGATGTGATTCTCAAGATAATGTGTCCGTCTGCTTAGACGCCTTGAGATACCATCGCCAACTGTCAGCTGTCTGCTGGCTCAAGTTGCCGTCAAAATCTCCCAAGGGCTGCACAATGTGACGCATCAACATATTGTGAAGCAGTGTACTTTGAAGGATAACTATACATTGAACTTCAGGCTCAGAACCCAAAGCCGTAAAGCCAGTTATAAAAAAAAATATTTTGTTTTTGTTTACCTGTCAGCCTGTCACTGATCACTCAATTCAATATAAAGAAAACTTGGCTTTAGCCTTTACGGTTTTTGAAAATATGAAGAATTAAAAAAAATAAGACTTGGCTTCGGCCTTTATGGATTTTGAAGAGACGGAAAGAAGAAAAATAAGGCTTGGTTCTGGCCTTTACACCTTAAAATTGTATATATTCAAAATAAAAAAGACAAGGCTGTATGGCTTAGTTCCTTTGCCTGCTCTCTCGAGCGAATAATAAAAACAACAACAAGTCAAATTTATAACTTGCTAAATATATATTTATCTATGATTTACAAATAAAAATATTTAATATTGACGAATGCATCAAACCGCTAAGATTATAAAGAAAATAATTTAATTTAAACTATATTTATTGAACATTGCCAAGCACATATGATTAAGCATGTAAATAAGTCACAAATTAAGAAACAATGATTGAACTTTCAGCCAAGTTGACCACAGGTACCGTTTATTTAGCTGGAGAAGCATTAGAATGTTGCATTACATTTTGTCACACTACTCAACCAGAACACCGGAATTCACAAAGCCACAGGTACAGTTTAAAATATTTAAAATCACCCTACATTCTT
The DNA here is from genome assembly GCA_029286625.1 of Parnassius orleans. Taxonomy (NCBI): domain Eukaryota; kingdom Metazoa; phylum Arthropoda; class Insecta; order Lepidoptera; family Papilionidae; genus Parnassius; species Parnassius orleans. Next base: position 7,712,540 of record JAGSMP010000018.1, read on the forward strand.
TAAAAAAAAAAATTAATTTTATGTTCCTTACAGTGATATTTTGGAAAACCTAGCATGGGCTTCAGCTCAAATACACTGTTTCTATTCAACTTCGGGTAACTCTAGTGAAAAAGCAGTTAGTGTAGAGAAGACAACTGCACTGGAAGTTACATCATGTGATATTGGGGATGTTGTATTCCATACAAAACCAAAAATATTATTTTGTGACCTAACTATTCCACTTGGCGAAACCAAAACATGTAAGTATATAGTAGATGACATGATTTTTGTTACACTGTCAATAATATTACTAGAACTAGAACGCTAGAACTAGAATGTTAAGAAAAAAATATATTATGGTATTGACAATTAAACTACAATGTAAGCTTGTTGTTATACAGAATCAATTGTAAATTTAATCAATATTTATTTATATTTGATTGTCATAGAAAACATTACAACTTTTTATGAGGTCCTATTGCAAAAATAAATCTTATATTATAAGATATTATATACTTAGATAAAAAATATATTTGTAAGTGAAATAAAAAAAATCGAAAGTTTTTATCATATTCTAGCATTATCATCCGAATTTGAGCTATGTTCAAAACTAGCTTATACTTGCTCACTTCACTGGGTACATGGATATAAAATATCAAGAATTTTTGTTTGATTGGACTATTGTAAAATCAGTTGTTAGTGAGCGTTTACATTGCTAAATAAGTAACAATACTAAATTTCAAGTCAATCGGGTGTATAGTTTTAGAGATCTTATGATGAGTCAGTCAGTCAGTGGTATTTTGCTTATATATACAGGGTGTTTGTGAAATTACTAACGATACCTTTGATGATGGGTCAGAAAGAAAATCGATCCCGAGGAAAAAAAAGTAATTCACATCGTTTTATTAGCTTTATTCACGCTCCATCATGTTAGTATAGCTAAATGAAACGATAATTTCATTAAAAAAATCATGAAAATACTTAAACATAAAACCAGCAGTGGAATTACAATCAGCTGACTAGGGGTCAATATACGCGCGGACTCCGAATTCGCGTGGCCCGCAGCTAGCGATCGTACCGCAATACCTAATAATTTACAACACTTGTCTAAATACCTAACTTATCTACTTAACCTACTATTTTGCCACTGTGCTTGTCTCCACCTAGCCACTTTAATTCGAATTCACAGGTTAAATAAACCAAATACCTGGTTTGATTCCACGCTAATGAAAAAATTACTTAAATGAAATGTTAACAAGGATAGAGTCATGCTTTTTTATCCATCACGTAGGTATGTTTATTATTAAGATGTATTTAGTTATGTACCTATTCAGATCAGTTCAGTACCATGTTATTTAAAAAAAATTTGGTATGAAACTTACTAGTCCAGTCAAATAAGGTCTAAAATTAAAATGTTGACACTCAACTTTGCATTTTTGATATAATGTAGTATTAATGATACAAAACTAATGTGTAAAGGTTTTCGCGTCCGCAACACCTGGCAAGGGTTAAAAAAAATTGTCAAAAGTGTTTTTTCGCAATTACTTGAAAACGGTAGAAATAAGACAAAAAAGTTCTTATAAAAATGTGTAGAGCTTAACATTTTACATAAAAAAGGTTAAATAATTTTTTTTCGTCCGGTCAAATTTAACCGAGTTAGGGAGGTTTTAAGTTTAAGGGATGAGCGTAAATTTTAAAAATCGTAGGGAGTAGAAAAATAAGCGATTTTTTTAAATTGCTTAAAAATCTAACCTTAAGGTTAGATTTTAAATTTAAAAATTAAAATTTTAGAGATACAAATATTTTTTATTGTTAAAAAAATATAACAATTTGAAATTTTCTAATTGGAATTTCAAAAATAAATGAATTATTAAAAAATGCTTAAAAATTAATGAATTATTTATTTTTTGTCATATTTAGATTCCTCGTAAAATTTCCTAAATTTACGACTGAAAAATTTTTTTCCTAGTATATTTCGGCAGGTGTGAATTTATACAGATATAAAATCTTTTTCAAATCCTACGCCGTTGTATTGTCCCTTGTTAAAAAGAGAGGACTATTGCTTACTCGTATACTACGTATGCTTACTCATATATTACTATACGAGGTCCGAGTAAGAGTGAGAAGGCATCATCGGAGTATCTTAATTCTCTCACTCTCTCTTTATTTTAGATCAGGTTATTTTTGCCTACTTGGTGATTGAATCCGAAACCAGGAATTAATTTTTTTTTAATTTTTTTAATATTATTATTTCTTAAAACTAAGTTGAAGATTTTTTTTAACTATCCCGACGAGAGTAAATATATTATATCGATTCTAAATTTCATCATTCTTCGTAAAAAATAACTTGACATTTTGGGATTGATTTTGAAACTTCACATTTTTTTATAAACATTTGGTTTACAAATTATTTTAAAAAAAAAATCATCCCGACATGTTGTTCGTTTTTTAAATTTCGCAACTTGGAATCGACCCAGCCATACAGTTGATACAATTCTTCAAAGTTTTCTTGAATTAAATAAATTCAAAATCCTGATTTAATTTAAATTTTTAAGGGGTGTTATAGTACAATTTTCCTTGTATTATTTAAAAATAATCGATTTTTGTGAAAAGTTATTAATTTTATTATTTTATTTATTCAAAGATAAAAGTAAATAAATAAATATATATTAATTTGAAAGCTTACAAATTATGGGAACTTCAAAAGTAGACTAGCAGAGTTTGGCGCTTTTAGAATGTGCTTGCTAAAAATATAATTATAATTTCTTAAAAATAATCCTCAACTTATTTTTAAGAAATAATAATGTTAAAAAAAATAATTCCTGGTTTCGGATTCAATCACCAAGTAGGCAAAAATAACCTGATCTATTTTAATGAAAAGATCGTAAAATAAAGAGAGAGTGCGAGAATTATGATACTCCGATGATGCCTCCTCACTCTTACTCGGACCGCGTATAGTAGTATATGAGTAAGCATACGTAGTATACGAGTAAGCAATAGTCCTCTCTTTTTAACAAGGGACTTAATACAACGGCGAAGGAATTGAAAAAGATTTTATACCTGTATAAATTCACACCTGCCGAAATATACTAGGATTTTTTTTTTCAGTCGTAAATATAGGAAATGTTACGAGGAATCTAAATATGACAAAAAATAAATAATTCATTAATTTTTAAGCATTGAAATTTCAATTTGAAAATTTCAAATTGTTATATATTTTTAAACAATAAAAAATATTTGTATCTCTAAACGAACTGCACTTCAGCTATATGGAGCTGTAAGAAAAGCGATTTGAAATGTAACCAATTTTGCAAAAGTTGCCATTGCCAAAGCTGCGAAAACGCATCAACAACGCAAATAATTTTAGAAGATGATAATTCATTAAATGACAATGATGATGATAAAAGGGAATATTATCGTGAAGAAGAAGAAATAAGGACTGGAAATTATACATTTTTTGAACTAGATGAATCAACCGAGAGATTCATTGGATCATCTAATGAAACAGAAATGGAATTTAATCAGACAAAAAATAAATAATTCATTAATTTTTAAGCATTGAAATTTCAATTTGAAAATTTCAAATTGTTATATTTTTTAAACAATAAAAAATATTTGTATCTCTAAAATTTTAATTTTTAAATTTAAAATCTAATCTTAAGGTTAAATTTTTAAGCAATTTAAAAAAAATCGCTTACTTTTCTACTCCCTACGATTTTTTTAAATTTACGTTCATCCCTTAAACTTAAAACCTCCCTAACTCGGTTAGATTTGACCGTACGAAAAAAACTTAACCTATTTTATGTAAAATGTTAAGCTCTATACATTTTTATAAGAACTTTTTACCGTTTTCGAGTAATTGCGAAAAAACACTTTTGAAAAAAAATTTATAACCCTTGTCGGGGGTTGCGGACACGAAAACCGTCACACATTAGTTTTGTATCATTAATACTACATTATATCAAAAATGCAAAGTTGAGTGTCAACATTTTGATTTCAGACCTTATTTGACTGGACTATACCGATCTAAATCCTCCGTGGCCTTATGAGATTCTCCAAGCACGTTAACATGTTGCCATATTCACGAGCACTATAAACGTACCTACGCGTTAGGCATTATTAAAACAAAACAAGAAACACAAAACGTAACAACAACAATTTAATAAACAAAACGATTGAACTGTCCCTCACGCGCACGTGATAGTCATCACGGAACTGTCTCAAAAACTAAAATTAATAATCAATCCCGCCAAAACAAATGCCTCGTGCGTCGTAACGTCCTTGCGTCCTTTTAAGCACTTTAATCATTTCTACAGATCGTTAAACCGTTACGACATTGCCAACGTTTATTTTATTTATAAGTTTAGTTATCCCTGCCACTAGTCTTCATTTTTTTTATAAGATAAGGGCGACAAACGAGCACACAGTCCACCTGATAGTAAGTGGTTGCTGCGGCTAGAGAATGCAAAACCGGACCAAACTAAAACCCGGTTTTTTTTTCGGATTTCTTATTAAAAAACCCGATTTTCAGTGAAACCGGTTTGAAAATAAGATTTTCTATTCTTTTTCGTATAAATTATATTGCATGCCGTAAGCGCTAAGCGCGCAGGTATGGCCTAAAAATTAAGATTCCAACGTTTTGTCGCATGTAATCGTATATAAAAAGCACATTGTTAGAAAGATAAATGATTGTTGAACTTATTAATATTTTTTAAATCACAAAAAAAAGGGGTTTTAGTGGCTTATGGTGTGAATTTATCAAGTCCGCATGGCTTCGTAAACACGATAACTTTTGAAAATATCAATTGTTCAACTCAATCTATTTTTAAAACTCTTCATCTATCATGTGGGAAGCAATTGAATGTAAATGGCAGTTTAATTTTGTTTTGTTTAGTTATAATTAATTTTGTTCGGCTGCGAAATGTCTAAATATTCATTGTTTTAGCAGCCTTGTATTTTTTACTAAATAGAGACTGTTTCACTCACTCAGTTAGTTCGGCGTCAATCGCCGTCGTGAGTGGACACTGTATCGGTTGTTTGCAGCGGCTCAAAAAGATCGCTGTACAAATACACAATATTCGAAAAACCAAATTTCTTACATACTTGATTATAATAATCATCAGAGATTTTTATTACAATATTTTAAAAGCACAGGATAAATAATAGTAGTACGTACTAAAAGTAAGTACGATGTAATATTTATACTTAAATACGTCTTGGACTTTATGGAATGACCTGAATGATGATATGATGATCATATGAGCATTATGAGTCGCGCACTTTTGGATTTTCCAAACTTTTTTTAAATTGAAGTTTGACAAAATTATCGGAAAATTGGAAGTATAATAAGGTTATTAGTGAAAACTTGTGTCTATTTAAACTACTTTAAAAAATCCGTATAATCATGTTATACGTAATTTTTTTAATGCGCTTAGGGCATGCCCAATTGGATTTACCATAGTCTTTTGTTAAATTAATTAATAAATTATAGTGAAATTCAGGTTTTCTGTCTATCTATCTTTTCAATTATTAAATAGATACGTACCTATTAAAAGGAAATAAATATTCTAAATTTCAATAAAAGTGCAGAAATTTATAAAAGAAAAAGTTTAATGAAAGGTTTGTATATTTAATATTATTATTAGTTCTACTCACATTTAAAAACGACACAACAACGGGTCAAATTCAATCTTTGCAAATATACTGACAAGACGAATGAACATCGATGTCTGTTATTTGTTTTCATCGGTATAAACTTAAACAAAACAAAATAAAAGGCTGTAATTAGATTAGTATGAAAAGTTTCAACTCGCTCTTATTTTGTTCCGTTTAATTTTAGTACTTTGAAAATTGAAAAATAATTACAGACATCGATTTGTCTTCTCAATATATCTGCAAAGTTTGGATCTGATCTAGCATGTAGTTATACATTACATTTGTATGCGGACCCTTAAACGTTTTTAGTAAGAAAATGAGATCTTAAGAAAAGTAAGCTATATTAATAGTATAGTTGTAGCACGAATGGCTCGGCTCGACCGGGGAAGGACCACGCTCTCACAGAATACCAGCGTAAAATAGCAGTTTAATGCTGCTGTGTTTCGTATGGTGAGTGTAGAGAACCGGAGACCCTTTTTACTGGAAAAGAGGCATTCTATCTTAGTCCTCACGGCTGACAACGCATCTGCATTTAAATTCGCAAACGAAGATAGATGTAGATGTCTATGTGCCACAGCAACCACTTACCATCAGGTGGACTGTGTGCTCGTTTGTCACCCTTATTCTATAAAAAAAAAGTAAAGCATCAAGAGTGGAATCATTAAGACGGGACCGTATTTTGCTGCAGAAATAACCAGCTGTCGAAAATGCACGTTCTGATTCGACACTATGCACTATGCCTTTTAAAAAACTCCCGCGTCCACCGCTATTCTTGTGTAATGCCATTTCACATAACACCATTTTTTCGGTTTCTAAATTTAGCGCAGATAAAGATGGTTTAGTACAGCTCTTTGTTGGTTTCAATGCATACAAAAGCTCCTCTTTGAAACTTTTGAAAGTAGGAGTTGAAGAAGCACTGTTCAACCTCTGATGTTCTGCCAAAGTAATACTGTCGTCATCGTCAGTGACCATTTTCGATACGATAGATTTTATGAAATCTGCTGTTGGTTTTTGAAATATAGAATCATTGTCAATGTCATCGAAAAATACTTGAGGATCGTCTAAATATTTCAGAACACCTTGTACTAAAAGGTATCTCTCACCTATTCTCTTTCGTAAAGCTGTCTGCAGTTCAAAACTCACACTGCCGTGAAGGCTTGACAGTTTTCCGAACATGCGTTTTAACGCAGTGTCAGCTGTAAGAAGAGTTGCATCTTCTAAGCACAAGACTTCGACAACTCCTTTTACTATTTCGAGTGCTTCTTTTAATCGATTTAGAGGTAATTTCATCGTCTGTGAAACGAATATCCGATTTTAAGTCCAGCAACGCTTTCTGTATACACTCATAGAGTACTAAAAATTTGTCAACCATATCGCATAACGAACTCATTCTCGTTTTGCAGTCAGATCAGTTTCGTAAGTATTGGGCAGAAGACAGCCTATGCCGACTACTTATTTCTACTAACTACTACATTCTGCCCGTGACTGCGTCAGCTTTCTACTTATGTAGAACATAATTTATTTGGGATAAAAGGTTACCTATAAGCGTATGTACAAGGGTATAAGTTTTCTCTATTCCAAATTTCATCCAAATCTATCTATCCGTTTAACACGATAAAGTACCAAACATATTTTAAAAACAAACTTTTGCATTTAAAATAATTTTCTATAAGTGTGACTATCTTAATATTTTAAAATAGCAGTTTATAGACACAGTGCACTGCACATCATTTTACGTGGTAGAGCCACGCTGCAACTATATTATAGTTGTAGCACGAATGGGTCGGCTCGACCGGGGTAGGACCACGCTCTCACAGAATACCAGCGTAAAATAACAGCTTAATGCTGCTGTGTTTCGTATGGTGAGTGTAGAGAACTGGAGACCCTTTTTACTGGAAACGAGGCATTCCATCTTAGTCCTCAGGGGTGACAACGCATCTGCATTTTCATTCTTAATTGAGGATAAATGTAGATGTCTATGGGCCAAAACAGATTCCCCACAAATTCCCCTCAATTTTATTTTAAGAAATGAAACAATTTTCAACCAATTTTATAAGATTTACTTTTTAAATAACATTTTTTTCTTTAAAATAAAAAAAATAAAGAAATGAAAAGCATTAAATGATATACAAAAGTTGCCGAAATAAATCCGAAAATTAAATGTGGTGCAATGAAGATAATTAAAAAAGGGAGTAATTCGATATTCATAAGTAACCTAACAAAATGTTAAGATAAGTAATTAGATTTGTTGAAAAAAGGTTCTGACTTGGCCCTGGCTATCGATTTTCAAAATCCCCGCATAATACCAATTCCCATAAAATCCCCAACCAACTTTAAATTCCCCGCAATTTGGGGAATTCCCTACATGTTGGCAACGCTGACATGTGTAAATTCCACAGCGCGAGGCGACACGACACGAGTCGGCCGGGCGGCGGCAGCGCATGTGGAAAGAGATGGGTAGAGTGTAAGTAAGAGTTCGGCGTCCGCGAGAATATTGACCTTATTGTCAGCTGATTTTATTTTAAGTTTCACTGCTGGTTTTATGTTTAAGTATTTTCATGATTTTTTTAATGTAATTATCGTTTCATTTAGCTGTACTAACATGATGGAGCGTGAATAAAGCTAATAAAACGTTGTGAAAAGATGATTTTTTTTCCTCTGGATCGATTTTCTTTCTGACCCATCATCAAAGGTATCGTTAGTACTATCGTCTGTCTTCGTTTTCGGGAGCGTTTCACTAACACCCGGTATAATAGATTTCAAATTTAGTTTAAAATCAATTACTAAATTCCACCCGGAACGACAGATAAATAAGAAAGTGACTTAATAAAAATGTAAGTTTAAACACTATTTATTATAATTGGTTAAATTACAGTTTGGTATAGAGAATCTCTGCCAATTGAAGCTGCACCATCATACAGAGGAACCACAGTAAAATATTCATACAAAATAACAATAGCAACACAAAAAGTTGGCTCACATATAAAGATGATGAGAATACCATTCAGAGTGTTGCCAATAAGCCCCATAATCAATATGCAAGACTTAGCAGCACTTTGTGGTAATGAGACAACTGAAGAGTTACAACCTACAAACCCATTTTCAGAAGAGAGAAAAGTTGAGACACCATTGACTATGGCCCTACAAGTTCTACAGGTAAAGTGGATGATGTCAAAAATAATTTAAATCATCCTAAGTTCATTCTGAGCATTGCTTATATATATTCATTATATTAGCATCTGTCTCATTTTGAGTTATGGGTAACCTACACCAGTTGTCTCATCCTCACATACAAAATATTTTACAGGGAAATGGTAAGTTATAATAAATGTCCAACATTAATACAGGCATAGTTAGATGGGATTTACCCCTACATTACTGATTATTTTATGTAATTACAGAAGATAGAAAATTGAGAGAGGCTCTCATTATTTCATACTCCAAACCTTAGGAATATGTCTTCCCTCATTTAATATTATTGTGTGCCTACCTCAACATTAGGTGATTTTGCACTATTACACAGAAAAATTGGGCACCTAAGCAAAAAACCAGTTTTATTGTTACTATTAAATTATTTTAGGTAGTCTTATACTCAGAATTTTGTAAATTAATTAGCATGGAGTAGTTTTCGTCAGCTTTATCATAACATTTTGATTAAATTAATGAGAAATATTGTTAAAGTTCAAAGCACTAGTAGTGTACCTGCTCACTAAGTAAAAGCAGATTAAAGTTTAGTATGAGTTTGACTACCTTTTGCTGAAATAACAGCTTGCATTCGTCTGGGCATGCTAGCAAGTAAATCTCTTACGGTTTCTTGTGAGATACATTCCCTCCACGGTAATCACATTCTTTAGCTGTCTGATGGTCTGCGAAGCTGGCTGCACTTATTTCACTCGTCGCTTCATAACGTCCCAGACATGCTCTATGGGATTTAGATAGGAACTTTGAGCTGGCCAATCCAAATGATACAAATTACATGCGGGTTCGGCATTAGAAATTAGAACTTCTGTTATCGGTTCATCGATTATCAGACAGTTAGTCGTTTTCAATTATTCTAACTCCGTACGATCCATCGAATTTATTCGCGCAATTATTCCTAGCCAAAACATAACAGAGTCCCCACCATAATGTCTGATTTCTTCAAAACATGCCTCTGCAAAGCGTTCCCTCGTCTTCGTAGCACTCGTCGAAGTCGGTTTTCACTGTACAGGGATATCCTGGCTTCATCGGAGAACAATACCTTATCCCAGTCTCCTTGAGTCTATGACACATAATTTCGAGTGAAGCTAATCCTGGCAACTCGGTGATCACTGATCACGGAGTAATTCAGGTCCACGGGCTGGGTGATGACTGCTTATATCCGCAGCGAGAAGCCTCTTCATAACCGTTCATATACTAATTTGCACATTTCTTACTTCTTCTAGGTTGTTATTGAGGTCCACATACAAAGATTTGGGCTTTCTCTTTTATTTCATTATCTTTGCGATTTCTCAACGCTTGACTCATCAGAAAACGAAAATGGCTTTCTTCCAGAACTAGGCCTTCTCCTGATGGAACCAGTCTTTAATAGCGCTGCCAGGTCCTTTGGACTGTCGAACGACTCACATTTAGCCTCTGAGCCACGAAGCATTAGCTGTAACCCTCCTCAAGCAACACAATAATATTGCTGGCTTTTATCACTTTATCTATACCATTTTCGAGACCGCTAAACAGCAATAACAATACTTTAAAATGTCACAAGGAAATGAGATAATTCAATAAAAATAGACTAAAAGTTATTTAGATTCGATATTAACTTTCGGGAGTTCGCGCCACGCGCCGGCGTACTTTAAAAACCAGCCTCAGGCGAAAGTTTCAGTTTGGCCAGTAACATGTTTAAATTATTAAAACCTTTTTCCTATTGTATTATTTCACTAAATAAATTTTAAAATGTTAGAAGATAAAAGTTAAAACTCATTTTATATTGTAAATTTATTGAATAATATAATATGTAGATGAGTCACAACCATACACAGAAATAGTGAACATATCTGCTATTTTCTAGATTCATACTAGTTCTAGACTAATATTAAAATCTATTATTTGCATAATGTTAATTATTTGTTTCTAGAATTGAATATATTATTTTTTCTTTATGGCTACTACACAATACTATTCAATTAGGTACATACTTTTCTCAAACATAATTTAAAAAGTGTTAGAAGTTTTTAATATTTTGGAGTAAAAAGCTAGTTTAAGTGACCATTTCTGAAACCTACGACATTTTTTTCCTACAATAATTTTTTGTTAAATTAATTTTTCTTCTCAATAGATCGTATCATTTCTTTAGTGTTTTTGATATGTTACAGAATCTTACAGCAAGGAGGAGTCCCAATTCATATATGATAACCAATACCCGTGGGAAAGTTGGTCGTTTCTGTTTATTTAAATCTGCTTACAAATTGGGAGAAGACATTGTTGGCACTTTTGATTTCTCCGTTGGCACTGTGACATGCATGCAGGTATCTGCACTTTTATGAACTACTGCTTATAAGAAGACATATATTACTATACACAGAACACCTAATATATGGAATAGAAATGCCTTTGTTTCAATTTACTTGCAGTACCACTGCCGCTAGTCTCCCCACTCTTGCAGGTAGTTAACACATCAACTCATATACGCTAGTGCTTGACAAAAACTATCGATAAAATATCGACACGGAATAATGTAGTTAATAAATATGTGATAAAATAAAACAGTTTAATGATATAATATGAAACGTAAATTTAATGAAATAAACTTAATGCTATAAAAAAGCGTAAAGTAGAAAAAAAATTAATTACAAGGGTAAAATTTATACAGTAAAATAGAAAAAAATTAAGACATTTTCGTCATTTCAAAACAAAATATTTATTGAAATATTTATTTATTTATTTATTGTCCTGTAAAATGCAAATATTTATTTAAAAGTTGTCTTTTGATACTTTTGTGCTGAGATTTTCATCAAATGGTGAAGGCGAATATCTGTATACCTTTCTATAATACATTTTGTTAACAATATTACATGGTTTTCCATTGGTCCCTGATCAAATTGATGAAAATCGATTTCTCTGAATATTTCAATGCCAATGAAATGACGTAAAGCTCTGATGTTACCTGCTTTTAAACTTTTCAAAATTTTTTGACTAATTGAGCATCTACAGTAAAAGTTTTAAGAATTGATTCAATTTTTTACAAATCAAAATTACGTCGGCGCTAGGAAAATAAGACCACCGTTGTCTTTCAACCGTATCAATTTAAAATTGTCTTTAATAGCACTGGAATTCAAAAGAGCGGAAATGCAAGTTTGCATTTAATTTTGTTTAGCAAAAATGTACCACATTTCCTGCTATGTAGCTTACTACTTCCAAACTAAATTCTGTCATGATATTTTAAGTTTTCAAAACTTCATCAAATTTTAATGTATTCTTCATTTTCCATTTCTTCTTCAACCATTGGTGATAAAGTAGATTTATTCATTTTTTCCACTGATGAAGAACACGTCAAAATTGAAATATTTTCAAGTGCCATGCAATTACCACTTTCAAAATTATTCAATTCCAGTTTGACTATTAGTTTTTTATAAATAGCCATGAACTGTCGCGCTGTCGGGTTGTTGTTACATCCACCATGAGCCTTATATTACCGAATAACAACCCAGATGATCTTGAGACAACTTATAGGTGGGCAAATATTTAAATTTTTTTTCTTCGACAAGTCTTATGTATAAATTTTTGACACTATTGATGCATGCCAAAAGACCTAAAACCCGGTTTTTTAGGTGATAATTATTTCCGTTTCGTTATACATTTTAGTTTTTATATATGCTTCCATTTTGTTCAAAAAATGAACACCTTATCTTTGTTTTTGAAATTTATGGGTTTCTTATAGTGTAACTGATTAATATTTCGTGAATTTAAAATATCAAACAAGTCATTAAAATTTTGCAAAAAATCTACTGTGCCTTGAACATCGGTGAACCCCGGTTGGTTAGTTTTGGAACAAAAAATTAAAGCTCTAGCCACACTACTGCTCATCAGTTGTGTCGCCAGCTTAACTTTCAATTTTTGGTTGTAGAAATAAATATGGCGACGTCTTAACTTATTTGCAAGATGCAAATGTTCTTTTTCCTGTAGATGGTTAAGATGAACCAGGTACGACCACTTTATTGATCTACCAAAATTGTCTTTTAATGTTGCGCTTGATTCGAATGCATTTCTTACTAGTTTTACCATGTGGCAAGCATCTAACAAAACGTAAACTGGTTTTTGTGAAACGGGATGGCTAAAACAAGTGTTTATATTATTGATGTCAAAAGAGCATCCGAGAATTTTTGCCATTGTAAGATTAGCAGGACAACCGTCAAACGTCAGAGAAACAACTTCAACGCCAGTTGTGCTTAAAAGTTCAAGACACTGTTTCACTAGGTTTGACTTTTGCTCACCCGTTACACCGTCTGTCAGAAACTATCCGACAGGAATTTTCCATGCCCCATTAATTGCAGTAACAAGGAATACTAAAGCCTCTTTAGTTTCACAAAAATTATCCCCACCATCGTTTAAATTGTTTCCGAAATTGACATAACCATGCCTACGTTTCCCATCCCATTCGATGCGCTGACGAATTGCCATCTCATCCAACATCCATCATATTGTGTAGATTGAACTTTAGATTTTATAGCATCAAGGGACTCTGTGGTAAAACCAGGTTCTGCGTCAAAAGATTGATACCATTTTTTAATGGTTCTGGGGTGAGGCAAGCAGGTCTCAAACTTGCGCCTTACATAAAGATATGCCTTCGGCGAATAAAAATGTAGCGTCATCGCAAAACTCCTAAGGTTCGGTGAGTATTTTTCACGTGTTAATTTTTTAGATTTTAATTTCTTCTCACATCTTTTAAATAACTCTTTTGTGTTAACGTTGGTGTTTTCTAAAAAAAAGGCTTGGTCGCTATTAATTAATCTATTTGATTGTAATTCCTTTATTATTTCTTGCAACTCTATAATTTTTTTTATATATCTCCGGTTTTTACCTTGTAAACTTTTTATTTTCGATCGTTGAATTTTTATAACATTTTCCTTTTCGTTTATAATACGCTGCATTTTTCGTTTTCTGGGAGTTTCCATTATGTCCGGATCTAACTGTATCGCTCGCTTAGCAGATTTATATGACATAGAAGGTAACGGAGATTTTGATGGTGTTACGTTAACTTGGTTATCTGCGACCTGAAATAACATGTTTGGTAACTTAATGGTTACGGAAAAGTAGCAAGGTGACAGTTATAGAATTAAAAGACAATGATTAACAAACATTTTCCATTCATCATTCTCAAAAGGGTTTAAGGTGGTACGACACGCACATTAGCGCCGCAAATAGAAATGATTTTTCTTATATTTAGAACATCAATCGACTTGTTCGAGTATTTATGAGCAGTTACAATGAAGTAACAAGTTACAGTAACAAAACAAACCATTCATTTGCGAGCTGAAACTATCATAAATAGATAGAATTTTGTTTGTATTGACTGACTTCATGTCAGTATAATTATGCGAAATGTCGTAAAGCGTTTTGTTTCTGAATTATAAAGTATCAAAATGTACTAGTGGCCACATAATTTCTTTACTGTTTTGCATAATAGAGCCACGGGATGGTTTGTATTTTACTAAAATACTTTATTTATTTAGAAGATACTTACATTTTCAGAAGTTGTCCAAACGTGAATAGTCGGATAAGCATGATCCAAAAAGAACACGGCGTTTTTGTAGGATTAAAATCCTTTTCTTGAAAATGTGCTGAACATATTTTGCTATGTTTAGAAGGAAACCAATTTTTTCCCTGTCGCCAAAATCCATTTTTTCCTTAACTTCTGGGTTTATCGGAAAACTAAAAAATATAAGCATATTGATTGAATAAGAAAAATATTTATATATAATTTTGCTGTTAAATAAAATATATAAATTTTGCTTCTATATATATAAATTATATAAATTATATAAAATTATTTTTAAAATAACCTGCTAGAATTGATTATACAAGGCATAGAATATCGATAGCGTCGATAAACCAAAATCTACACATCCTTAATTGGCGTCTGGGACCAGCGGCCATACTACGATGCGTTGACGCAGGGCGAAGTATCGTTCAATAAAATCGATTTAAAATGTATTATTTTACTCACCAATAATAAGAAATTCCTTTAGAAGAACAATAACCTTTCTTGAACAGTTTGAACAGTTCGAAACACTGCAATAGACCATTTTAACCACGTGCACCACGACTAACACGTGACCACGGTTTGTTTCGAACTGAGTCACGAAATTTAGTAGTTGGTTTTTAAGCCATATACACGGCGCGCGTTCGGCTCATATAACATTTCTATTGCGCTATATATTAGGTGTTCTGTGTTACTATATGACTTAATTCCTGATCCTATAGCGCATGGCTATTCAAAAAAATATTAGCTTATTTATACCCTAAACATTAAAAATATGTGTTTTGTATTTAGCCGTGTGGTAGGCCTAAGAGAATCCATTACTCCATTTCTTTCTGTAGGTATCATAAGAGGCAACAATGAAAAATGCTAAAAAAACCATAGCAAAACTGTAGCACTAATGGATCGACTAGAGTTGTGAAGGACAACGCTCTCACAGTAAAATAACAGCTTAATTCTTCTATGTAGAGAAACGAACACCCCTTTTACTAGGAACAAGGCATTCCATGTTAGTTCAGAGGAGTGACAGTGAATCGGCATTTTGTTATTTAATTGAGCATAGATGTAGTTGCCTATGGGCTACAGCAACTACTTATCATCAGGTGGACCGTGTGCTTGTTTGTCACCATTATTCTATAAAAAATGGCATCCGATAGATGGCAGTATCACCATCTAGTTTATACCAGATATGACATACCATACATGTGGAGGGAGAAGCCGTACAGGTGACAGACATCTGGTACTGCAATGACCTTCCTACCTGCCAAGTGTGTTGATTAAGGCAAATCCTAACAAAAGTGGGAAAAGCCCATATCCAGCAGTGAACTCTTAAAATACTGTCAGATGAATGATTAATGATGATGATGAGTAAAATTATATTATAGTAATTTTTATGAATATTTTACAGGTTTCAGTATCTTTGCAGCCCGAAGAAATAATAAAGTCTAAATCACCAACAAAGAATGTGAATAAAGAGTCCAGCAGTAGATCAATGACAGTGGCCCGGTTTCATGAAGTGACACTTGGGTTGACACATTCTGAACTTATTCTTCCAATACCTCTACACATCACTCCAGCATTTGATGTTAATGAAGGTAAAACAAGAAAAAATTAAACAATTTTTGGTTAATAATATCAGCATTTTTGAACATTATAATACATACTATATTCAAGTATTTGCTGAGCTATTTTTCTGATAAACCTTATTACAACTATTTTAGTATAACAATTAATAATACGTGAATGTGAAGTATGAAGACGATAACAAGACAGTTTTATCCATAAAAAACATATTGATAAAAAGGTCTTCATATTTTTTTAATTGGAGACCAGGTGGTCTCCAATTAAAAAGTGTGCAAAACAAACAAAATTAAACTTGATTCTGTTACACTTTTTTCAAATTTCTACAGTTAATAGTATATTTAGCACCTATGTACCAATAGTAGTCCTTAGTTCCATCAATATCAAGAAATGACCTTGGTCACAGAATAAATATAGTACTACGTACAGAAGTTGCACTTCTTTGATGTTGACTACTTGCCGACGTTTTAATAGCCTACATTATTTATTATTTTTAACGCAAGCTAAAATAAATTTTATCGCTGCCCGCGAGTGATCATATGGATTTGCATCTTTTCCCCTTTCTACGTCACAGACGATATTCCGTGGTTACCTTGGCCTTTCAACAAAGTGTTAAAAAAAATACACTACGTATTGTACCTTTTATTATTTAATTAATTTACAACTGTTTTACTTTAATATAATGTCTGATATTTTTAACCGGCTCTACAATAACAGTTATTAAATTTAAGAATGTAAAATCTCTAAATCTGATGAGACGTAGCAAGAGTGACAGAGGCCTTGGTGTACCAAGTTTACTTATGACAATAGCTGGCCAATTAAGTCCAGCAAAGAAGCATCTCATGCTCCTTGCAAGTTATGCACAGAGATTTTAGTAACACATCCATTTATCCAATAAATGTTACAAAAATAAAAAATACATCAAAAAATCTCTGCCTATCAAAAATTCACTGCTGATACAAAGGCTTTCTCTGTGGATGACCTCATAGGCGGGGTCTTTGCTATAGTTGCGATGCTTGGCAAGCAAGTTTGTAACTTCAGTTTTTATTACATATTTTGATTTGTTGACCCAGTTCGTTTCATTTTTCTCTGTCATCTCTTACGACACCTACAGGATGATATGGGGTAGTGGATATTCTTAGGCCACTACCTACACAGCTACATAAAATTAATTGTTTGTAACAATATTCTACTAAATGAAAATACTAATCAAAAGATAATTTCTTCTAGTGTAATATTATAGTGTGCAAGTCAAATATTTCATAGCTCTTACTTTTAGTTTGAATTGTAGCTAATTAAAACATTTCTCTCATTGACACATTGTATAAAGGATGTTATAAGAAGGATTTTGCTTCTTTTTTAGGGTTCCGTACCCAAAGGGTAACCAACGGGACCCTATTACTAAGCCTCTGCTGTCTGTCCGTCTGTCTGTCAACAGGCTGTATCTTATGATCTGTAATAGTTAGACAGTTGAAATTTTTACAGAATTATTTCTGTTGCTGCTATAACAACAAATAATAGAAATAAAAATAAATTAAAAATTAAAGGCTCCCCTACTAGAAACATGTTTTTTTGCAGTCTTAGTATTAAATCTTGTACGATGGTACGAAACTCTTCATGCGCGAGTCCGACTCGCACTTGGCCGTTTTTTTTATTTTTGGTTCAATTTTGATAACGGCTGCATGTGTCTGATGATTCTTGATTGGATTGAAAAGGCAGCACTTTATCTATCGCACCATACACCACAGATCACATTTGTAAATACTTGAAAAATACTATAAACTTCATAAATATATACATTAAAAATTAATTTTTTGGTAATAAAAATGTTTTTCGAAAATATATAGCCAGGTTAAGCGATACATGATTACATGCGGCAAAATAAACTTACAAGTTTTTAACTTTTTGAATTACAGTGTCACTAAGATGGCGTCTTCACTTTGAATTTGTGACTACAAATGAAAACCTTTCCCCCAACTCAGAAGATAATGATTGGAATGCTCCACTCAATGTGCCCATAGAAACAATGGTCTGGAATCTTCCAGTTAAAATTTACTCTACGTTACCAAAGCAGATAACACAACATTCAGTTGGCAATGATGCTTATACATTGTACATTAAATAGATTCAAATGGTTTTATTATAAAAATAAACAACATACTGTAAGCATAAATATTTTAATCTTATAATATATAAACTTATGTACATACTTAATGTTAATAAAGTTTAATTTTTTATTTAATCATCAGTAGGCTCTTTGTCCCAGTCTTTCATTTTTGCTCCCATCATAAAGTCATCTCTGTAAAGAGTTAAGTTTTTATTAGTATTGTAATAGTTTTTTTTGTG
Source organism: Parnassius orleans (assembly GCA_029286625.1). NCBI lineage: Eukaryota > Metazoa > Arthropoda > Insecta > Lepidoptera > Papilionidae > Parnassius > Parnassius orleans. The sequence continues at coordinate 7,730,832 of JAGSMP010000018.1, forward strand.
GTATAACCATGCTGCATCACAAATGTGTCACCTCTACTAACCAGATGGACTGTATACTTATATATCAGCCTTCTAAAATAAGAGCTATTCTTATGTGATAATAAGTCTTTCCATTTCTGTTACAGCCTATTAAATTCCACTGCTGAACTAGGCCTCCACTGACTAGACTGCCACGCTTGGCAAGTACGTTGACAACTGCAGTTTTTTATTTTTAGTTGTTATTAGGAAGATGCTGCTGCCCATCTCCTGGTTTGTTTACCTCTGTTGCCTCTTACGACACCCACGGGATGATATGGGGTAGTGGTTATTCTTACTCGGACACTAAACGAAAGTGTCCTTAATCCTATCAATATTATTTATATACATATTAGTTCAATCAAACCTTTTTTGTTTTTCCATAATATGCCCTAGCCGGAGGATCTAAAGCACAATCAACATTTACTAAAGTATATTAAAAAAAGAGCACCTTAAAGCATTCCATTTAGGTTTTTCTTCTTCAGCTTTAACTTCATTTTTTAAAGACTGTGTTTGGTCATCCACAACTATAGACTTTGTCTGACCCATTAAGGTATCTAAAAATGCCCTCTTATCAAATTTTTTCAAGATCTTCTCTTTCTTGGCTTCTGTTAAATCTTTATTTAATTCCTTTTCTAGTGTCTTCTGTTGGTTCCTCACTGCATTAAATAACTGTACCACACCTTTAGTTGCTATTTTAGATAAGAGTCTCTCCCTGTCCCTCTCTAAAATGTTTGGTTTAACTCTAATAGTTGATTTTTCATGTCTCTAAAACATTGTTACACCTTTCAAATTTATTATACTAAAGGCACTTACAGAGTTACAAAATTATTACTTCTATAGGTATGCAATATTTTGAAAAAAATCTTAAAAAATTAGTCAGTATAAAAGTTAAGAAACATATAGGAAGTAAGAATTGATAATGATCTACGCTTTACCACTATTTCTTTATTTATATATTTATGATGAAGAAACAGTTTTGTTTTATACAAGTGTCAAATGGTTCAAACCATTCACCTAATTGTAAGTTGATGCAGTGACATAGACTTTAATCTTGATTAAGAATAAAAATGCAGATATGTTCTGTCTGTATGGTGAGTGTAGAGAACAAGAGACCCTTTATACTACAACAAGGCATTCCGTCCTAGTCCTCAGGGGTGACAACACATCTAAATTTTGATTCTTAATTGAGTATAACGTCGCTGAGCTTACAAAAATCGCTATGTGTTTTGGACCTACTTTACAGGAAACGCAAAAAATTAGTTTTCATGGAATGTATTCATAGCATAAAGAACTATTTTTTTTTTGATAATGTTACTAACATAATTATGTAGATTTAGATTACTTTTGGAAAGTTACGATGAAAAATGAGCTTACAAAAAAATACTTTGCTTGAATATTACACATAGGGTGAATTTTCAGAGTATTAAATATTCGTTATGTGCCTCATGTGCACATAGCGATTTTGTAATGTCACAGATTTTATAAAAATCACAATTGTTAACACCACATAGCTATTAAATAAAATAATTTTTATTCATAAAAATCAACTTTAATCACATAAAAATGTCCATATGACTTAAACTGAAAAAATATGAAACTTAAATGAAAGTTATTGTTTTGACAAAACCAAAAAAAATAGGCAGGTACGCGGTATAATAACTTAGTCTTACAGTATTGATATGTGGACTAATAATAGGAGCTAAAATTATAAATTCAGTTAAAAATAAAACAGTAAATATTTAAATGAAATAAGTAGGTACAGTGCTATGATAATAAGATCTAATCAATGGTTTAAATTATCATAAAATAAGTGGTAATCACGGTGCATGTAGGGTTTCAGACTTTGTAAATGGCTGTATTTAGTAGCGTCAATTTTTAACGGTCCATTATACAGGTTCGTTGGTTCTGCGATAGCTGATGACGTGTTCGCTCTTCGTTGAGGTAAGGTGTCAAAGTCATCTGAGTGCCGTAATTTATATTTCACTTCAACATTTACATAGAGAAGTCCCCTTATATCATTTACTGTAGCCTCGCCAGATTTTCTTCCTGGTCTTATACTAGAAAAATTACCCAGCACACACTCGTAATTTTTAAAGAATGTGAAGTCTAAATAATGTACATTATATGGTTGCGAAGGTCTCGCTTGTCTCATTCGAGAAACATAATCTGAAGGAGAATAAATAGGGGCCTTAAACTTTTTTTCCAGCGTCGAATGGACGCTGTCTACCTCCATCATAGTATGTCCTTTTTCAAGTATGATTTGTTCAATAACAATTCCGTTTGTAGCGCTAAGATTAGCTAAGGAACTACATAATATTTTATTTTTGTTTTGGTATGCACAACCATCGGATATTAAAACCACTTTTTTTTGCCATTACAATATTTTTGTATAAAATCAATGATGCAACTAGTTATATTATTTGCTGTTACACCTCCATCGCCATCGTGCCAAACATATAAATATACATTTTTCGTGTTTTTGACATAGAAAGAATAATTGTGAAGTCCTAATTTCATTTTGTAATACTGCTCTGAAACAAGAAGTTTAGGACATAGTAGAACGCTTTGCATATCCATTGATACTACAACTACATCATCAGAAATTTGGTCAATGGCTTTAGATTTTGCTACCCGAGCCTCATCTTTTTTTATGATGTGTAGCTGATACAAATCTTCTGGAACGTTTCCCTGCTTGTAACCAACACATGTGTCACACTGGTCTTTGCGTGGCTTAAAAATTGAAATCTTATTTTCATGTAAAATTTCTTGAAATTTCTTCCTCTTCACTGCATATATATTATTTGTCTGGCACCAATCAGTATACACAGAATGCATGTGGGTAAAGGACTCAAAAGATTCTTCGACATAAATCCTGGAACTGTTTGCTCGACAGTAGTGGCTAGGTACTTTTGGTATACATTCCAGCCACTTGTTGACTGAATCAGATTTAAGAGTTTTGGTTTTAGTACCAGAATGAATAGGGACTCTATCGATTCTTCGCACTGTGTTGACATCTTCACTATCTGTTAGACAAACATTAGACCGAATCCATAGCTGTAACGTGTCTTTTTTTAAATCAAATGTGGCAAGAAACATTTCCCTACAAACACGAATTTTTGCACCATATATGCCTGGCAAATAACAATCAAACCCAAAAGATTTTCTGTGTAAATCTACAGAAGTTTTTCGTCGTCGTAATATATTTCGTACCTGAGTCAATCCATTGATGTACGATTTCTTTGCATGCCATGTTGGTAACTGCCAAAAATATCGAAAAATATCTTCCCGCATTTCATCATTTATAGCAGCACATGAATAGCTTCTGTCTGACTTTTTAGCTGCTCCATGATTACAAGGCTTATCCCTCATTTTTCTACTTGTTTTCGTAACTTCTTCTAATTTAAAACTCTCGTCAACTTTAACAATCTTATGCCCTGTATAGTTCTTTCCTAACAATCTCAACTTCTGATTTTTCTTTCTTTTTTTGGTCTCACTTATACCAACCTCGTTTACCTCGTAAATATTATTGGAAATATTTTCCTTTTCGAAAATTACAGGCTCAAATAGACCAGATTGCTCGTTTAATTGTAGCGTCGGGTAGTGATCTGAGGTGGCATTATTCACGGAATTGTATTGTCTTTCTAAGCAAGAGTCAGAACCAATACTAGCAGCTGTTGTATAAGTTAATGTTTGACTTGTTGCTGTGATAATCGTAGTTATTTCCTCGCTAGTTGTGGTGATGTTCCTCGTAATTTCCCCAATCGTATCCATGGCGATTTCTTTCTGTTGGTATTCACTGGCCGATTGTGAAGCTGTAGCCGAAGGAAATAGGAAAGAAGATTCTTCTTCAAGCTCTGTAGCAAATCGACTTATCGAGACCTGTTGATCTTCCATGCATAATGATACGAGTTGTTTGCTTCTCCAAAATTTTGACATGACTAATATCTGAAAAGGGTAGCAAAATATAAAGTGTTAGTTTAAAGCATTAACTGACATACCAAGTTAGTTGTGTATAGTTTACAGAAGCATATCACAGTTCTTCACAAGCTATAACTAACACCCATTACTGTCCACCACCATTGTATAAATTAATTCATTATATAAAATATACTAAATGTATTTAGTACCTAAAGGTAATAAAACATTCAAAATACTTACATTATAGTGACTTCAATAACTCAAACTTTTACAGTTTTACTGCAAATAAATATTTTTCTTATTCTTAACAAACTAGCACATTAATTACAAAACCGCTTGAAAACCGCCAAAAGCGTACTGAACAATTTCGTAGAAAATATAAGCTATGTGACGCTTAAACTATGCGCTGCATAATGGTACAGGACTAAACATGCTTAAAAATGTCGCTGTGACGTAAAATACATAGCAGGCAAAATTGATGAGTTTAATCTATAGTGATCTTTTATAGCTATGTGATTTATGACACGTGGTGGTTTTAAAGGAACATTTAATGTATGTACGTCACATGGCTACATTTTGTAATTCCGTGAATATCGAACTTATCACAAATCTGTTTTTACAGATTGTGTGTATTGAAATAAGGATCAAATTGGTATTAAAAACAAAAAATCATAAAAAAACACATAGCGATTTTTGCAGGCGCAACGACGATAAATAGATGTAGGTGTCTACGGGCTACAATATTCACTTACCATCAGGTGGACTATGTGCTTGTTTATCACCGTTATTGTATATAAAGTGCTGCTATTCTGGAAGGGAGTGTTGCAGGTACCTGGTTGAACAAAGTCAAAGTAATACTATTAGTTACTAACCTTTTTCTTTATTGGTGGCTCAGATGACACAATTTCTTCTTTTTTTTCTTCGTTTTTAGTTTTTTCACTGTCGCCAACTACTTCAAATGCTGGTTTTTCATCTTTTTCCTTTTTTATTATCTCTGAATGTTTTTTAGCTCTTGATAATACCAAAGTCTTTTTATTTTTTGGCTTACTAGAACCTAAAATCTTTGCAACAGAATCTGCCCAGCCCTCATTTGTTAACATTACTCCTTCGTCTTTACTGCCACTCGGATTGTCTGATTCCTCTGAAGAAATTTGCTCGTCGTCACTGTTTCCTCCTTCATATTCTGATTCTTCATTTTCATTTTCTGATCCAGAATCTGAAACTAAGGAATACACTCAATTAGTTCCTTACATGTTAAAGTAATTAATAAAAAAAAAAATAGAAACTAAATTTACCAGTTACTTTAACGGCTGGCTTTTTCGTTGCTGCTATTACCATATTTTAAGACTCCAATGTTACTCGTTAAACACGGGTCAAAATGTTGCACAAATTGTTTACTACCGGAACTTATTTTCACTGTGCGGTTATCTATATAAATTTAAAACCAAAACACAAAGCATGTGCTTGGCTCGTTGACGTACGTACCTATAAAAATGTCAGTGTCAAGGCAGTGTTACCAACTCCAAAAACTATTTACTCCTAAACTCCTAAAGGTTAATTAAAAAACCCCTACTTTAAAATCACCAATACAACCCTCTAAGTCCATATAATCCCTTTGAATGTGTTTTTTATGGAAATAGCCATATAATGGGATTATACGAACTTAAAAGGTTGTATTGATGATTATAATGATTATAATTCTGTAAATACATACTCGTTACAGTCGCGAATCAAATTTTGTTAAACATACAACCTGACACTGACCTGCAAATTGCAAAAAACGTAAGAAAATTTGAATTTCGCGGGCTACCCTGGCGCTTTCACCTTAAGTTATGTGTACGAGAAGAATGAATATGTTGTCTTTAATTAATGTAATTGGTTTATCCGTTTTAACTAAAGTAAAAATAAATAAATAAATGTAAGCAGAAGTAGTACAGAATTCGGCCTTGTCATGAAAGTAATTTCTTCCAAACAACCTTTGCGTTCTCTGATGCGAATAATCCGAGGGTGATTCCCGCCGATAACAATGAAATTGTGCTGATTTACCACATGCTCAGCGGTGATGGAAAACATCGGAAGGATACCTGCATGTCTGAGACTTAAAATATTTTGAAGGCATGGGACGTATAAGGGCTGTAACATATAAGTTTAGAGAAATAGCAAAACCTAGTTGCTATTTTATCTTTTTTTGAAAATATGTTTATGTCGCTTATTAGTTTGAGTTTTTCAATAAAATACCTTATAAAAATTAAATCATGAAACGTAAAACATTATTTTACGTTTATAAACTAAATTTACTAAATATTAAACTAAGTCAATTATGTCATCAAAACATGTCACATCACACACAGACATCAAATAGAACAGATTATTTTTAGAATTTTATTAGATGAAAAGAATATGTAATGTAATAATGTTAGAAATGATCCCACTTCTGATGTTAGAAATTATTCTCAATATTATTTAAATAAAAGAACACACTCGGTAACCAATTTTCTATACTATTAGAAATTATTCTGGAGGTTAATTGTTAAAAATAATAAAGGTGTGAGAGCGGATTTTCAACTTGCTCTCCTGTTTACGCAACCGATTATTATCAGGTATCCTCTTATTAGTCTGTGATTAACAGCAACAAAACAGCGCACTGCACCAAACACTCAGTATAGAACAATACGGTTCGACCAACCACTGGTCTGGAATTACACAATGTTGTAACGTGAAGGACCCAATTACACGATAACACCAAAGTAACAAAGTATGCAAACCAACAACAACACTACCGATCTCAATGTAACACAGGGTCAGGGCCGCCTCTCAGCAACACGATCTTCCTTGCCTACACTAGTAGATTAGTAGAATACCCCAACTAATTTGTTTGTATTTCCTTTTATTATTTACCCTCATTTCTAACAGTAGTAATTCGATGTAAACAGGGATTTTAATGTTGAGATTCTAACGATTCTGTGATAAATCGTTAGAATCTCTACATTAAAATAAGCAACATTTTTAAAACATAATTTTTATGAAAAGCACAGTATTGTATAATGGAACGTTATATATTATTAAAAATAAAGTACAGCTGATCGTCAAAAGCGAGTGCCGAGTGAAGTCAAAGAGAAGTGAAGTGATAATAAAATGGTGGTAATCTCCTAAACATGGCGAATATTGCCAACCCTCTACCTTATTTAACTAAAAGAGAATATGGACTTATCCCTAATATTAAGTCGCACTTGTTTAATAAACGGCTTAATGCTGCGAAGAACTTGTATCGACGGGATTTAGTGTGCCATTTCGGATGTGTAAACGCTATCGAGTTTTCCAGCAATGGCGAATTGCTCGTATCGGGTAAAAAAGATTACCATATTTTTTATAAATTTGTGCATATTTTTTCTTTTCTGTTTTTATAACTTGCAGTATATTTCTTTAATTAATATCTAACTTAAATTATAATAAAATTATATTAGGTTTTATTTCATCTCTATTAACACAACATTCATCTCTATGAACATGTTAAAGATTATTTAAAAAAATATTTAATAATTATCTTGCTAAGCCCTATGTTTACCCCAAATAAAAAAAAATTAATCGGATATTTGTGTCCCAAGTTCTCTTAAAGCTAATTAACACTTGTAGGAAGTGCAGATGTTAAGTTACTAGTAAAATCAACATGTTAACAGTTATGATGGTATTTTTTATGTCCGAATATCAGAAGTGCAAAGGAAAGTGATTACGAGCCTGTCCTACCGTTTCTATTAAATTTCTTCTAGGACACCCTTCATACTTCCTTACTCACAAAGTTAATTTAAATGTAAGTGCAAACAGTGTAAGACCTCTTATGGGATATTGTTGCCACTCTTGGCAGGCAGTGCCTGCTTTCTTATTATTTTGAGTTGTTATTAGGAAGATGCTGTTGCATATCTACAATTACTTTTCCCTCTGTTGCCTCTTAGACCACCCACAGAATGATATGGGTTAGTGGATTCCTTAACACTGCCACTACATGACAGCTCTTGCTACTTAGCAAACTATAAATTAAGCATTATGTGAAAATACAAATATCCTGAAGTATGATAAAAATTTCAGCTGTATTCATTGTTCACTTTGTCTGTGGTAGCAGCTAAGGTTAGATGTGTTTTTATGAGCTGGACGATTTTCGTTTGTTAAAATTTCTTTGGATCAAAGAATTTTATAAAATATTTTATATATTTTATAAAATAAATATATATTTTATAAATATATATATATATATTTTATAAATATATATATATTTTATAAATATATATATATTTTATAAATATATATATATTTTATATACCGGGTGTTTGTGAAACGCTCCCGAAAACGAAGACAGATGATAGTACTAAGGATACCTATGATGATGGGTCACAAAGAAATTGATCCCGAATAATCATGAAAACCAGTGAAACTTAAAAAGAAAATCAGCTGACAATAGGGTCAATATCTCGCGGCTCGAACTCGTTATCTAGATCGGTACGAAACAATGCATTAGGTATACTACCACTCTACCCTTCCTTTCACACACACGCTGCCTCGTGTCGCCTCGCGCTGTGGAATTTACACATTCTTCAAGGACGTTACCTCCGTGCGCATTTGTTTTGGCTATAATTTTAGTTTTGAGACAGTTCCATGTTGACTATCACGAGCGACAGTTCAAGTTCAGTTGTTTTGTTTATTAAATTATTGTCGTTATTACTTGTTATTTATTACTTAATGATATTGTTCATGTTGTTACATTTTGTGTTTTTTGTTTTGTTTTAATAATGCCTAACGCGTAGGTACGTTTATAGTGCTCGTGAATACGGCAACATGCTAATGTGCCTTGGAGAATCTCATAAGGCCACGGAGGATCGGTAAGCTGTTTCATACCTAATTTTTTTAAATAACTTAGTACTGAACTGATCTGAAAAGATACATAACTGAATACATCAGAATAATAAACATACCTACACAATGGATAAAAAAGCATGATTCTAACCTTGTTAACATTTTATTTAAGTATTTTTTTCATTAGCGGGTAATCGAACCAGTTATTTGGTTTATTTAACCTGTGAATTCGAATTAAAGTGGCTACGTAGAGACAAGCACAGTGGCAAAAGGTTAAGTAGATAAGTTAGGTATTTAGACAAGTGTTGTAAATTATTAGGTATTGTGGTAACATCGCTAGTTGCGGGCCGCGGGAATTCGGCGTTCATTGCGAATGTGTGAAATCAATTCGCGCGTACATTGACCCCTAGTCAGCTGATTGTAATTCAGTAATTCCACTGCTGGTTTTATTTTTAAGTATTTCATGATTTTTTGAAATGAAATTAACATTTTATTTAACTATACTAACACGATGGAGCGTGAATAAAGCTAATAAAACGTTGTGAAAAGATGATTTTTTTTTTCATCAGGATCGATTTTATATTTCACCCATCATCAAAGATATAGTTAGTACTGTCGTCTGTCTTCGTTTTCGGGAGCGTTTCAAAAATACCCTGTGTATATATATATATATATATTGTATAAATTTTTGTGTAAAAAATTAAATAAAGTGTAACAAAGAGTGTGAAATGTTAACAAAGGCCTATGGTGAGTCTGCTATGAGTAAAACAAGAGCTTACGAGTGGTATAAGCGTTTCCAAGATGGCCATGATCAACAACCGAGAAAAATGTAGAAGTGAAAGAAATGGTTAAGAATGATCGCCAAATCACAATCAGAGAAGTTGCTGATGATGTTGGCATTTCAATTGGCTCATGCCATGAAATGTTTTCGAATGTTTTGGGTATGAAACGCGTGGCAGAAAAATTTGTTCCAAAATTGTTGAATTTTAAAGAAAACAGCAGCAAATGGAAGTTGCTTAGGAGTCACTAAATGAAATCAACAACGATGTAGAATTACTTAAATGTGTTATAACAGGTGTCGAAACATAGGTTTATGGATATGACGTTGAAACTAAGCCTCAATCGTCCCAGTGGAGGCATTCTGGCTCGACAAGACTGAAAAAGGCTCAACAAGTGCGGTCGAACGTGAAGGTTATGCTCACTGTGTTTTCGATTTTATAAAATATATTATAAAACATTTATTTATAGACATGTATATTGTTGTTGCGTGTTAATTTTTAAAACAGATACAGACCATGCTCTATTGCTATCTCTTTCTAATAATTACATTGTTATTTCGTTTTCGTATCATTTTTAAATGGATATAACCTCAAAACTATAATTATCGATATCTCGAAAACTAAAGATTTCCGGCATAAAAAGCAGCTAGATGGTAATCAATAGCATCATTGCCTGTCAACTAAAGCTAAAATGATCACTTAAATCGTGCCGCAGATTACTAAAGCCGACCCAATTTATAGGAATGGTGAAAAAAACTATTGAAAAAAATGTGTAACATTCTGTCCTTTTTATCTTTTAAATTAAGAATGTTTGGTAACGCATTATTTTCATTGATTATCATTCATAAATATCTAACACCTACTATTTTACGACGCAAGCACACATCCGTATGGGTCACTCGATTACAAATTTAAGTACATATCTTGTCGCGCGTCTTCCCGCGCCCTTCTCTTCTGTTAATCATTACACCGCTAGGTACCTACGTGCGCCCGGGCGGCCGACAGCTAATAGTGTTGACCGTGACCGTAAGTAGTGGCGCTTCGTTACCAACGACGGAACTAAATATTAACTGCAAATACTATAAAACTATGGAATGGTGTTACATTTTAAGCAATGAAAATTTACGTGGTGCGCAAAGATTATATGTAAGTGAGTCTTTACCAATCGAGGAACAATTGACACATAATTAAACTATTCAAGTGCAGTGAGCGATAATTTAAAGAGTGGATATGAAGAGAGGTAGATTCCGGCGAGTTTGCAGGCCCTATACTATGGCCTGCAAACTTGCCGGACCTTTCACCGTTACACTTTTATATGTGGGGTGAAATAAAGAGTCGTGTTTAAGTCAAACAGACCCAGAATTATGAAGACCGCCGCAGCAAAATTATTACCTGCATTCGCGGAAGTTAAACGTCTTTAAGCACAGGTTATAAGTGTAAAAAATAGTTTAAGAAACGGATTCCATTTTGAGGTAGTTATATTAGTTATTGGGACTACTTGCGTAATTTAGTTGTAAATAGTTTAATTATTTTTTAAATACGCCATAATAATAACAGTCATCGGTTACGTCTTTGAAAAGTAATATATGATTTATTATGACGATCCTATATCCGTTAAAATGTGTAGGGAAAATTGGAATCATTGGAACTACCGACCGCGCGGTACAAGATCTAAGTAAATGGCAATTATCGTTCACATCACCGCGCGGCGCGCTCCGACCCGCGCGCAAGATTTTGAACCGCGGAGTACCGCGCGGTTCAAGTTCTACGAACCTATATCGACCTGTGCAGATGATCCGCGCGAGTTGAGACGGACTGACGCATAGATGCAGGAAAAATGAGTAGCGAAAGTGCCAGACTGCCGCGCGTAGATATGCCGTCATGTGAATGCTCCAACCGCGCGGTGACGCGCGGCTTCGCGCGTTCATATGAACTTAGCCTTAAGCATTTATATCCTGTGAGTGCGAATCAATTCATATTGAATTGATTCGCACTCACAGGAGCGCGCGTATGGCGTAGTTGTTAATTATAAATCAAATTCAATTTGGAATAAATTCAAATAAAAGTAGAAGCCTTATTTACTCGTATTTTCAAAAACTGCAATAACGGTATATCATTATTTATGTATTTGAACTTCAATATAAAATCTGGATATTTTTTGAAAAATAACCCTGTATAATTATTGTTTTTGTACTAGTAACTTTTAACTGATGCATATTTACTTCTACAGCTGTTCTAGCCAATAATGACCGGAAATGTGTTTATTTTCCTCAAATAAGTCGTGTCCAAATGTAAGAACGCTTCTCTTATTACATACACAAGGAATTTACTTTTTTCGTTATATCAATGACAATTTCCAATTTTGGTTTGTCACTTCAAAGTTTCTTTGAAAATGTCAATATTTTATTACATTTAAGTCTTAGAGCAGATGTCGGCAACCTTATCCAGCCTAAGGGCTTATTCTAAAATAATTTACTCCCGAAGGGCGCATGAATGGTTAACGCAAATTAAATATTACACAAAGACAAAACAAGATGTTTATTATATGAAGCATACATACAGTCAAATACACAAGTCACTAGTTATTACAACAATTAGTTACAAATTATTAGTGTGATCCTTGGCCTTGCATTTCTTCCGACAACTTGATGAAATCTGGCTTATAATTTGAAGTACCAGTTCTCATACAATGGTCGAAATTTACATTTGTCATACTGCTTCTATATTTTGATTTCAAGTGTTTCATTGTTGAAAATATGGATTCGCATGCGTACGTTGATGCACTATACGCGTGTATTTTAAGAGATAATGCCCTTAAAATTGGATATTTATTTTCATCAACAATATTCCAAAAGTTTTCGTCCCTCATGTATGATTTCAGGCTCAAGTCGTTCTTCATGGTTATTATTTCCAGCTCTAATTCATCGTAATTTTCTATGCCAAAATAGTTTTTGATCTTTTCCGAAACATCACCTTCTGCGAATGGGTTCATTATGAACTCCAAGATAGGCTCAAGATTCTTAAATTGTTGGAAACGAGAATTAAATTCGTCCAAAAGTGTATCTAATTGTGGGGCAAACGAAATGGTATCAATATCTTTTTCACATACATTCATGTGATCGAATTTTTCTTTAAATTTGGGAAGTGTGAAGTTGAATTTCCCAGTAAATGGGATTTCCATAGATTCAGTTTGGCTTTGAATGTATTCACCGATCCAACCATTTTCGCAACATGACAATTTTTCCTTGTATTTCCAGGTTCAGTTCATTCAGTTTTATTGTTATATCAGTGAGAAACCCCAAATCTGCAATCCAAGAGGGATCATTCAACTGTGGATAATCTTCCTTTCTCGTTGTCATGAACTGTTTGATTTAGTTTATTAAACAGAGAAAGCGTGCAAGCACTTTGCCTCTACTCAGCCATCGAACTTCCGTATGCAATATCAAGTCCGCGTACTCTCAGCATCTTCATCTTGCAAAAGCTGCCGAAACGGTGTTTTTTTTTTTTTAATATATAGAATTAGGGTGACAAACGAGCTCACAGTCCACCTGATGGCAAGTGGTTGCTGTGGCCCATAGACATCTACATCTATCTTAGTTTGCGAATTAAAATGCAGATGCGTTGTCAGCCGTGAGGACTAAGATAGAATGCCTCTTTTCCAGTAAAAAGGGTCTCCGGTTCTCTACAGTCACCGTACGAAACACAGCAGCATTAAGCTGGTATTCTGTGAGAGCGTGGTCCTTCCCCGGTCGAGCCGACCCATTCGTGCTACAACTGTACTATTAATATAGCTGCAGCATGGCTCTACCACGTATAATGTTGCATTGCCGCAGCCTTAATAGAGTTAACTATCTTTAAGACAATCTTCATGATGTGTTCAAAACGAAGAATTTTGACACACAACGCCTCTTGGTGGATGATGCAGTGGTAATGAGCGAATTGAGCAAACACGTCATTTGCCATACACAGCGCAACGAAGCCATTTTTATTGCCTATCATTGCAGGTGCACCATCAGTAACTATGGCAGCTATCTTTTTAATGGTAACAGACTTCTGCAAAGTTTATAAGTGCATCGTAAATATCTTTACCTTGTGTGACCCTTGAGCGACAACAACTTCAAAAATTCTTCCTTTGTTGTAAAATCATTAAATACCATTTTAATAATAACACATAGCTGTGCAGTGACGAAAATGTCGGTAGACTCGTCGAGTTGTGACAGAGAAAAAAACTTGTATCACTCTCCAACTCCGATTTCATATCAGTAGCGATGACTTCGATTCTTCTCGACACTGTTCAGGCTGACAATTGTATCGCTTCAATAGTCGCAATAATTTCAGTTTTGTTTTTAAAATTCTGAAAGACAGAATCCGCAGCTGTTAAGAAGGCTTCCTTTATTATTTTTTATATATTTAAAAAAAGTCCGTCTACAAATGGCTTTTTCTTCTTAGCCAACAAATGAGAAACCTTTAAAGATGCAATAGTAGCACTTTTTGAAAGTTGAACTGGCCTGGTGAAAACACTTTGTTGTTTTGTTAGATTTGTCTTCAATTCGCAGACACGTTTCTTCCGGATTTCAGTATTTAGTGGAAACTACTGTTACACGACGTATGCAGAGTATTGAAGTGTCTTTCAATGTCCCTTTTTAGACACTGCTACACTGGCGTTGCATAATAAACAAATACTTTTCGTTAAACTCAATAAAAAAGAACTGTTCTTCCCACTCTTTATTAAAATATAACAATTCAGGTCTACAAATATGTAGCTAAAAGTAACGACACAAAAATGCGGCTACTTAACTCTGAGTATTGCAGCGCACTGACTCACTCGGGCGGATGGGGGCGAGGAGGGGGAGGCTCGGTATAATAGTTATATTATGTATTATATTTTGCACGCTTTTTTACGCCGTGCCGTTACAAAGGGCTTGCCGACTTGTGCTAAAAGCCGAAAGTCGGCTCATTCAAGAAACGACGTGATTTTATGAGGGTGCATTAAAAAGCCCTCGCGGGCGGGCTATTTCAGATGTTCAACTATTTACTATATTAAAACTCTAACACGACGTCTGTCTGAACACGCATCACGCAAAAACCTGTGAACCGATTTGGATGGAACTTTCACTGGCAGATAGATGATGTTATAAGGAGTAACTTAAGCTACTTTTATTTAGGAAAATAATTAGGGTTCCGCGCAAAAAAATAAAACCCATGAAATCCAATCACACCTCTCTATTCATACTCTTAGTATTAAAAGGTAGCGTGTGCCCATCAATGGGACGTATATAGGCTGTAACTTTACATTTATTTGAAAAAAGTAAGTTATTATATTTCCTATACAACTTAATTAATTTTTTTTATAGAATGGGGTTACAAACGAGCACACAGTCCACCTGATGGTAAGTGGGATGCTGTGGCCCATAGACATCTACATTTATCTTCGATTAAGAATCAAAATGCAGATGCGTTGTCACCCCTGAGGACTACGATGGAATGCCTTGTATATAAAACACAGCAACATTAAGCTGAGAGCGTGGTCCTTCCCCGGCCGAGCCGAGCCATTCGTGCTACAACCATAATATAGCTGCAGCGTGGTTCTACCACGTAAAAATATTTTATTATATATTATTATTGTTTATATTAATATTGTTTCATACAGGTAATAGTGCATGATTTAGAAAGTAAATGCCCTTTGGAAGTTCTGCAACACCAAAGAGCAGTATGCAGTCTCAGCATAGACCCATTTAATGAACGGGTTGTAGCGACAGCCGGGAATGATGGTCGCCTTCTTCTTTTTGACACCAGGCAATCTGTTCATGGTAAGTAGTGTTTAGTAAAATTCTTAAATATCTATCTATTAAATGTAACATACTATAATTGTTCTACTAGACTGAGTCCTCCTGTATTTAAAGGTATTTGAAAAGTTAATGAAAGTAGGAGTTGCTTAACAGATTTCGCATGTTCACAAAATTTATTTTTTCTAGTCATGCATATTTAAGTGTGAGAGAATCTGCAATTTAGAGAATAATTAAAGTTATTACAAAACTTGTCTTATTAGTAGTCAAGCATTTGTAATTCTAGGAAAATTTTAGAGTCTTCATAAAATGAGTGTGTAGTTGTTTCCTTTAAAAGAAATAACTCGGATTAGTAAAAGGGAACAGCATCTTAGTTACAAGTAAGTCTCTTTTAAACTATCAATTTGAAAGATGCTTATTGTTAATGGTGGTGTAATTCAGGTGATAATAGATAGTTTGTTCTCAGTAAATCATTTTTAGTGTATGGTCATTAAAATGTAATAATGTATCCAAAAAAAATCTAAAAATTTATACGAATGACGCAATTCCCAAACAATAATAATAATAATAAATAAACTTTATTTATATAAAAGTGATTGTAGTACATGGGTGGGACATTACATCGTTTGTACTATCTATAAAATATAATCTTCAATCTAGTGGATGTAACTCTGCTCTCCTAGCTAGGTTACAGAATAACCTGTATTAAGGAGTAACAGTCTCAATCCCCATAATAGTAGGTATATAATAAGTACATGCTTACAGTTATAAGTGCTACAATTATAACAATTTCTACTTATCCAAATAATTAAATATAAAATTGAGAAGTGTGTGTGTGCGCGCGCGCTCGTGTGTGTGTGTCTGTCTGTCTGTCTGTGTGTGCGTGTCTCTCTCTCTCTCTCTCTCTCTCTCTCTCTCTCTCTCTGTGTGTGTGTGTGTGTGTGTGTGTGTGTGTGTGTGTGTGTGTGTGTGCGTGTGTGGGCGTATGTTCGCGTGCGCAGTGTGTGTCTTTTCATATATAGGAAATTTCTCGCTTATTTTATTGTAAAGAGACGGACCCAGGAAATAAAAGAATATTTTAGTGATTAATGAGCGAACTTGTGGAAGAGAACAAATTTTGTCTTTTCGACGTTTACTTATTTCCCTGTGAGGGGTTTTGCGGTACTGAAAAAGAACTGTTTATAGAATAAAATGTTGCCGAACATTAAGGACGTCCCAGTCATTGTACAACTGATTAGTTGCAAAAATTA
Organism: Parnassius orleans; assembly: GCA_029286625.1. Taxonomy (NCBI): domain Eukaryota; kingdom Metazoa; phylum Arthropoda; class Insecta; order Lepidoptera; family Papilionidae; genus Parnassius; species Parnassius orleans. Next base: position 7,747,428 of record JAGSMP010000018.1, read on the forward strand.
TTGGCCGGAAAATAGCCACTTTCAAAGTGGCTCTGTGTGCCACCTCCAGCTTCTTTAAGTTAGTTTTTGCAGCACCACGCCAGCAGAAAATACAGTATGTAATAATAGATAAACATAGGGCAAAATAAACTTTACGTATAATAGTAGGGTATAATAGTACTTCGTAAGGTTTTAAATATTAATTTACGAACTCAGCCAGTGAGAAGATTAATGTAGCTTTTAAAATTTAGATTTTTATCTAAGACTATACCTAGGTATTTAATATGGTTAACAGAAAATATGGTTGGACATTGACAAGAGACCAGAGTATGTCTGTGGCAAGAGTGGGCTTTACCAAATTTACCAATATCCCTTATATTGGTAAATTTGGTTGGGAGACTGAACTAATTGAATAGGTAATAAATTTAGGCATTATGAGCGTGTGGAAATAAAGCCAATTTGATATAAGGTCGAAGCCAAGCTGAGTCTAGTGCTCAAGTACAGACCATGTTTCAGCGACGAATGTTATTGCAGTATCATCTGCAAATTATATAATCTTAGCATTTGTAATGTTAAGGTTGCATAGATCGTTGACAAACACTAACATATTTTTTCTTTAAAATCTAAAAATAAATAAAATGAAATGGTACTGAATAATTTAATAGTTAAAATCAATTGCAATTATGATCGACAGTTAATTAATCTATCAGAATTAATGTAAAAAATAATTATTTTACTTTATTTTAATTGACTTTCCGTATTTAATCCGACCAATACTTTGAATTTAAAAAGAGGTACGTCAAAACTATTAAAAATGACTTGCAAGTGTTATTGTGATTGCCGCCTCTAATTCTTATGTCGCCGGCAAACAAATCTTAGTAGGTATATAAATTTCGTTGTAACATGGCAGCGTTGCCAACACCAGTTTGTCAAATTCCCCGATAATTCATGTCAAATTCCCCAATTTAAGGACAATACTTCAACAGATTGCCCACAAATTCCCCTCAATTTTATTTTAAGAAATGAAAAAACTTTTTTTACTGTCGTGTTATCAGAAATGGCCGAAATTATTAATTGAATGAATTTATCGGTAGCTATTTTTGAGAAAAGAGGGGTGAAGTCCAGTTGTAATAATGATTTGTCAAGCCCCTCATAGTCGATCCTGGTGATGATTGAAGTTGGTTCCGTTCGTATACGTTGGGTGTGTATGCAAAGTAATGTAGAACAGTGATCAGGTAGTGTGGAGCTATAGATAAAAGTAAGAGTGGGAGACTTTGTTCTTAGGATCGTGTGATCCAAGCAATTGCTACTCCTGGTTGGAAGAGTGTGGTTAGGAAGATAGCCGTGGCAAGCAAGACAATTCAAATATTCGTGAGATCGCGTGGCAGGCGTATCGGATTTGATATCTAGATTTAAATCACCTTTTATGACAACAGATACAGACTATTGCCACGTCGGTATTTATTTTTATTATGAGCCCAGAAGCTGATTCGTGAAAGTCTGGGTCTTCGCATGTAGCCAATAGGTGCGTCTCTAAATACTTATCAGGTCATAAGTTCTGTCAAAAACTTTTTATAAAATTAATGATACTTTTTGATAATTATATAGAAATTATATATGAAATGAAAGATAATTTAATTTAGAATACAATTTTATTTACATTATTCAAAATGCCCTCCCTTATTTTGAATACATGCCCTTAATCGACGCGGCCAATCATCAATCGCAGCACGCACCACACTCATATCTATTTCTGCCGCTGCTTTAGCCAAAGATGCTCGGAGAGATTCCAAATTCTGATAGGCGGTCAACCAGTTTTGCGTGCTTCGTGCCCTATGAGCTGGTGCAGAGTCCTGTTGGAATATCCAATGTCTGTTTTTGAACATTGTTTGAGAAAGAGGTTCCAGTATGTTTGTTAGGACGGTATTTTGGTACACCTCGGCACTGGTTTTACACCTTTTTCACAGAAAAACACCTCAGTTAAGCCTGAATATGAGACTCCAAGCCACCATGAGTGACGAAGGATAATGTGCTCGTTGAACCCTCGGAATACGCGTGCTGACTTCTTCACTGCTATGGGCATACACCTTATCATTTTGTTTATTATAACTTTCTTCGATTTTAAATTTTTTTTCATCCGTAAACAAAATTTCGCGGTATTTTTGCGTACCGCCGGATCTATCCAGCCTAATTTTTTCAAAACGATCGTTCAAAAAATGTCCGGTCTTCTTACGATAAGCTCGTAGTCCTAGGTTTTCATTGATCACTCTTTTGACCGTGGTTCTGCTTAGGCCCATCTGAAGAGCTAAGATTTTTTGTTTACGAACAGGATTTCGTTGATTCGCGCCTTCACTGCTTTGATGATCGCGGGTGTCCTAACTGTACGAGGTCGGCCGGTCCAATTACGATCTTCGAAGCTTGAATCTTTAGTGAATCGTTTGATAGTGCGATAAACAAATCGTAGGGTTATTTTCAATTTTTGTAGAATATTGAAAATCTCTTTTGGCGCGTAATCACAGCGGTGCAACGCGTTAACCGCTACTCTATCTTCTTTCTTCGACCACTCCATATTTTAAAATGAATGAAAATTAATGTCTTTTTTATTTTCGGCAAGCGCAAACGTTATATTTTTAAAATTGGTGAAGTTCATCTAGCCAGTATTCAAAAATTTTAAATAATAAGGTTTTGACAGAACTCCCGACTAAGTATACCAAGACACTTCGTTAATATGCTTGGTGGTCTTGAATATGGTATAATTTTGCAAGATTTGAAGAGTAGTTTTTTTATGTAACCAACAAAAAAAGTCAAGACGACCAAATCGCAATCAAAGGAGATGCGGTGCATGAGAATTTGTAAGCTTAAGAAATTACAATTGATGGAACGAATGTTTTGCGATAGAATTTTGACATAGCTTTTTGGATTTTTGAGAATTGTATGTGTTTCTTGTGAAAGTTGGTCAATGTCATCAATTGCATAGTTAACGCTATTAGTCGTTTTTGCAGTAAAGTAAACGGGGCAAAACGGGGGCGAAGGAAGATGGTTATTATTTTTTTAAAACTGTGTCCAAAGTTTACAATAGGTTGTAAAAGATTAAAACACTTGATAATTTTTAAGTAATAAAAGCAAGTTAAGGAATACAATGTTTGGGCATACATCATAATTTGTCTATTTGAATTTTATTTTCTTGCTGTCGATATGTGCTTCTCGGCGCTGACCAAAACGCTAATTATCGCCGTCCTGTGGGCGTCGTGGAAGGTATTTGATATTGCCATCGCCAATCTGCTTATCTAGTGTTTGTATGGCAAATCCTTCATAGGGTAGATATTGGAAATTTAGTAGAGGTCGACGTCCAGCTGTGGACTGTTAAGGACTCACAATAAAAGGTCGATTTATGTTGACATTCGAAATATACTGAAGTGATCTCTTCGTTGCGCAGAATCCCTGGTAATATCCCGCAGCCGAAAAGCGTTCCACGGCGTGATGTTTCACCCACAACAAGTGGGAGTTTTAGTGTCAGCCAACGCGAGGGACGGCGTCGCACTGTGGGATCTGAGATCGCCAAAGCAGTGAGTTATGCATTTTTGTTTCTAATTCATATATTGAGTATTCTATTACATAGTTCTATTAGTATTATAATAGATGCATTGAATAGTTTAGTAGGGGGGAATACGTAATGAAACGGACGCGTTATGAAACGGACACTATCGATATCTCGAAAATTTTGAACGAAAATATTAATGTCATTTGGTTGTTGGCAGCAGTGATGACCATAGACAATCCCACAAAAATTACAGCTACCGGCAGCCATCATTTTTGTTTACTTTTTCGCATGCGCTTCAACACTTGATTTTTGTAAAAAATAACGTAAATTTGTCAACTGGTTTCAAATTCGATAATAACTTGGGCTACTATTGTGATAATCGTATTTGTTGTGATATATTCTCAAAAATACATGGAACGGTGAGTTATAATCTTATCAATACTTATTATATGGAATTTGGTTAGATATGTATTTAAGGTTAGATTTGCAATGAATCGGACAGGTACAGTCGCGTTGAAACGGACGTCCGATTCAATGCGTCAGTGCCTAGTGTCCGATTCATTACTCCTGTATACCTAGTCTCTTAAATTGGTTTTGTTTGTTTCATCAGATGCCGCCAAAGAAGAGAGTTCGACCAGAGAAAGCGGCAATAGAGTCTGCTGTAAAATAAGTATTAAAAAAAGGCCAGCATATAAGATATCGAAATCTTATTTGGCGGATATCGTTAAAAAAGCTAAAGAGTCTTCAACTACGTTCACTCATAATCCCAATATTGGAAATAGAAGATTTTTTTCTCAGGACCAAGAGGAACTATTAGCCGATTATTTAAAAAGATCTTCCAAGATGTGCTATGGGCTCACTACAATCCAGTTGAAGGAGCTTGCTTACCCAATTTGCAGTTGCAAATAAGATAGCGCCCGAAAAGTGGATTGAGCGATAAAAGGCTACAAAGGATTGGTTTAGTGGTTTCATGAAAAGGAATCCATCATTATCAGTACGTAAACCAGAAAATATTTCTCCATCCAGGGCTACATCTTTTAACGAAGAAAACGTTGGTAAGTTTTACGAAAATCTTGCAAGTATATTGAATAAAAAGAAAATTGAACCTCATATGATATGGAACCTTGACGAAACTGGATGTTCGACAGTGACCAACCCACCAAAAGTAGTTGCAACACGAGGCTGTAAACAAGTTGGACAGGTGACATCGGCAGAGAGAGGACAGTTAATCACAATGCTTGGATTCATTAATGCTTCGGGTGGCACCGTACCTCCGGTATTTGTGTTTCCTAGAGTCCATTTCAAGGAATTCATGTTACAAGGCGGTCCAAAAGGGTCACTGGGCTTAGCCAACCCAACTGGTTGGATAACAGAAGAGAGTTTCTACAAAACCATGATACACTTCATCAAATTTGTAAAGCCATCTGAGGAAAACCCCTGTTTAATACTATGTGACAATCACTCTAGCCACATAACAATCGACGTTGTCACGTTGGCTAGAGATAATTATATAACAATCTTAACGTTTCCACCTCACTGTAGCCATCGCCTCCAACCGCTGGATGTTTCTGTTTATGGACCTTTTAAAGCTCGGTACAGGGAGGCCATGAATGCATGGATGTTATCTAATCCCGGAAGGACAGTATCGATTTATGAAGTGGCTCAATTTGCCAATACCGCGTATACTGCCGCTTTTTCTATGGAAAATGCTATCGCAGGATTTCAGAAAACTGGTACTCATCCATTTAACAGAAATACGTTTACTGAGGATGATTTTTTGACATCTTTTGTCACTGACAGACCTGCAGCTGAGCTCCCTAATGCTGAAGTATCAACTGATAATGCTCCTGGAACTACTGCTGAAATACCATCTACTGTCGATGCTCCAGATACGTCTGCTGCTATCTCTTCTAGCTTCATACCACAAATAACAGCCTCAGAATCGAATCCATCAACCATGGTTTTATCTCCTGAATGTATCCGACCATATCCAAAGGCATTGCCTAGAAAGAAAGCTCAGAACCAACCTAGTTAAATGAAGAGCACGGTTATAAATGACACGCCTGAGAAGGATGCATTAATTGAAAAACATTCTGCTAAAAAGAGAGTTCAGAAAAGGAATCAAAAGATGAAAACTTCTAAAAACATTATAAAGCTAATACAGACATTTTCAGAGTCGTCAGATTCGGATTTTTCATTTTGAGAATCAGATGATTCGGACGTTATGTCTGACGGCTCTACATATAATCTATCATCTACATCTAAGGCTAAGGGAAAATGCAAGGCGAAAAGCACCGGAAAAAAAAAGCAATAAAAATGATGACTATTGCACTGTTTGTAAAGGGGCTTATTTATGCAGCAGTGTCGACTGGCTAATGTGTGCTATTTGTAAGAAATGGGCACACGAGACATGTGGCCTGAAGGGTATGAATAATTATTTTTGTAATAATTGCAATTAATACTCCAAATTGGTAACGGGAAGACTGATTATTTTTAATGTGTGGTTATAAAATTATAGGATATAAGGAAACAGTTTGTGATTTTTAGTTAGTCCTAATATTATTAAGGAATATTTTTGATACCTACTTATATTGTTACCATAATGAAGCAAAGATCTCATGTTTGTTAGAAGATTAAGAAGTCTAATTATTTAATGTCGTTTTTTTGTAATTGTTAAATTTTTTGATCTCAGTTTGTTTTGTACCAAAGTGTTTGATTTGTTTAAATAAGAGTTATAGTGTAAAAGAACAGAATTTGTGAAACCTTGCGTATTTATATAGCAAAAAGTATAAGAATGGTTCCTAGTCCGTTTCAAGACACCCATTGTCCTGTTAAATGCTTCCTGTGTCATGAAACTGACAATTAGCGAGTTAAAAAAAACAATATTTCTTAAAATAAATTTCATTTTCGTAAAAGATGGTGTATTACTAATAGTATAATACCTCTGAATTTCTTAAGGACAGATAACGCGTTTCTAAGATTTTAACTACAGTACGTAATAATACTCCAAAGTTAAACGTCCGTTTCATAGCGTATCTCCCCTACTATGTTTTTTGGGTGAAGTTGGTCCAAAGTGAGCTTGTGTAAAACGTTTGGCAGTAGGCTTTTAAATAAATAATTATATTAAAGTTGGTAAAAATTACTTTGCGTACAACCACTGGATAAAATAAAATGATGTGTCTTACCTAGTTTCAGTCCCGCCGCCCTCCCTCAATTGCCTGCACTATCCCCTTCACCACTAAACTAGGAAAGACACACCACTGACAACAATACGACACGTGTTTCGCCTCTACACGAGGCATCTTCAGGTGTAGTAGACTCTGCGGTGGAGCGCCGAGCCAAAAACAATTGCTATTTATACCACGTTGCATGTTTTCCAAATTTATCGAAAGCCAACTCATACCGACTCGGTCATGATAATGTACGCAAGGTAATTTTTACCAACTATAATATAATGGATTTCCGCAAAGTAACGCCTGATTCTATTAATTATAAGTAATTATAGCTGAAGCTGAACAATGAGCAAACCTGTTAACCATAATGTTACAACACATACAATATTCTATGCACTCTCTTTCTATGTTTTTTTAGAAGATTCCCACTCTAGTGACATTATTCAGGGAATATGTTTGAAGAGATTTAAAGCTGCCCCGATATCCTCCCAAATTTACTGTAAGCGGCATTTTACAGACTATCATAAAATTATAAATGAGACCGTTAATCATTTAGTTTATTTTAAAAATGTTGATCATAGAGTAAAGATGTCGTATAGGTTATAGTCTCGATTTATTTTTATCAATACAAAAAATGCTGTAGTAAAGCTTGGAAAAGACTGCGTTATAAAGAAGTCATATGTATATGTTATATATATAATTTTTCGTCAAGCCAGCGTCAAGAAGGACATTAACCAATAATCATACAATAAGAAATAAGGAATACAGTATAAGTGTTGTTAATTCTTCAACAGCCCAGTGCTCCGTTACGTGGGCAACAACGGCACATGTCAGAACAGCATGAGTGTTCGATTCAATTCAGCGGGTACTCATATACTCGCCCTGCGACGTCGTCTCGCCCCAGTATTGTACGCCGTGCACTCGCCCGAACCAGTGGCAGAGTTCTACCACCAGGATTACTATAACTCTTGCACAATGAAAAGCTGCTGCTTCGCTGGAAAGGGCGATCAGTTCGTGCTGTCCGGGTCCGACGACTTTAATCTTTACATGTGGAAGATACCGGACGGAGATGACGGTTTTGGTGTGTATAATTTTTATTACAGATTATAACTTGTAACAAAAAGTAAAAACCGACTTCAAATTGCTAAAAAAAAGAAGTTATTTATTTGCTATCCTTAGGGGTGGAATTTTTTTGTGCAAGTTTATATGGGACCACCCTTGAAGAATAGCCTATTTAATAAAAAAAATAGAAAATATTCCTTAAAATCGGTTCTCAATCTGGGAAGATTTTTTATGAAATTCCTTACACAATAGTCCAATATGAAACTTTTTCCCCTCTTCCCCACCCTTTTTTAAGTTAAACTAAGTTACTTACTTCATAAACTGTTTTGATTACATAATAATGTTTGTGGCGTGTTTGTGCAATAAATGTTTCCTTCTTTCTTGGAAATAAAATGAATTATTTTCATTCATAATGTAATTAATATAGACTGTTTTATTTAGATAATTTTGAAAGTTAGTGTAGTATCATTTGTTTCCAGATATGGTCGTAGAACCGCCACACATCGTGCTATATGGTCACAGGTCGATAGTGAATCAAGTGCGTTACAATCCGCATTATTGTCTCATTGCGTCCTCGGGTGTCGAAAAAATTATTAAGGTAAGGTTTTTTTTAATATAAATATTTTTAATGTCTCACAGAATTATAATTTCTAGAGTTTATTTCAGCATTGCATTTAAATTTTAGAAATTAAGATAATCTTTACGGTGGAACCTACTTTATGAGTGATATACATAAATACACTTGTAATAATTTTGTTTATAGGTGTGGTCGGCCTTAGAGTACCCGCAAATGCGCGGCACACTGCTAGAAGAGGCGCAGGGTTCGGACAATCCGCGAGAAATATATAGCCATGAGGATTATGTGTCCCTTGTACACCACAGTGGACAGGTTAGAATATACCAGATTTCATTAATGCTCTTCTATTTTACATCATCAAAATGATCATCATCACCATCAACCTGTAGGCAGTTCATTGCTGACACGTGTCACGCAGTTGTAAAAAAAAAATCATGATCTCGGCTTGGCAGGCGGATGGGTTATATAACAGCACTAGATATCTCGTATCTTTAACGCTGCACACCGTCACTGTTCTGGTTTTTTAGGTCCGTCACATCCGAGTTGGTTATACCTCTTTTTCTCTTGAAACTTGCACTTGCCTAGGAGAAAGTAATATAAAACTTTCAATACGATAAAGACGTTTCGAGACTTCTTCGCAGTTAGGCCTAGCTTTAAAAATGTATGCATGCTAAGTACAATGGATATTTTATATAAGGACTTACGTCATAACAGCCGTTTAGACTTTGTGAATAGTGATTGGAATACAGAATTCAAATTTATATGTTTCAAGAAATAATTTCTTTAAAAAATATCATAATAATGCATGTTTGTCTTTTTATAAGCAATCAAGTGGCTCAAATTTGACTATACCTCATGACATTTTTTTTAATATGACAAATTGTGGAATTGCTAAGATATTTGTCAATTTTTGAAGTGAATACTTCTTTAGAATCGTTGTGATTTGAAACTCGATGAAACGAAAAAGCGACACTAAAAAGAGACAAACATATACATGTGTACGATTTAGCCTGCGAAAGAATGACATGGAATACAGTATACAGTTTTTCCTATTATGCATGGAGATTATGCATGTGATCTATGAACAGTAAGGACTAATGCTCGACACACACAGTCAGTTAAACTGATTAGTTGTACCGACGTACTTTCAAAAACTGACCGTGAGTGTGGAATCTTAATTTGAAATTTGAAGCCAGTGAGTGGGAAAATCGTTTTGGCTTACATTCGTTTGAACTGATCACTACAACTGATCAGTTATTCAACTGATAGTTAAATATTTTGCTGCGTTAATATGATTATTATTTGTAATCGGTATTCAGTAGTCCATCAGTGATTGTCGCAGAATGGTGTTACGACGTATAAGTAGGTACGTGGGTGTATATGAAATAAAAGGCAACACTTAAAAAGATCTTTTTTCCAATGGAACGAGATCTAATTCGTAAGCGATCAGTTCGGTGATCATTTGGTTCCCCGTTTTCATAATTTAATTCGGTGATTGTGATACGTCATATTTATACTCATTAGAATCGAAAATGTTGCATTTATATAAATTTGCATCTTGAATGTCCTGTGACGATACCTGTGTCTCTTTATTTTGTCTATATGTGACTCTTTTCGCATCAACATTATCATCTTCATCATCACATGGCTTTCTTTTTCGCGAACCAAATTGTCTCACACCGTCACTCAATAAACTCGGTGACGATGGTCGAGCCTCACCTTCAATAGAAAATCATTATTAATTATTAAGTGAAACAAATTACGATGCACTAGAAATAGTATGTAACTGAAAACCCTTTTCGATGTTTTCTCTTCCCTTCAACTACTAATTCGAACACTACTTATTATACTTAGTACATTTAAAATAGTAGACTAAATACTATTATTAAAATTATGCTTAACTTAAATACATCAGAAAAAAGGTTTGCAATCCCTGGTCATATTTCAATAATACCGAAAATATTAATATAAAGACCAATTTCATTACTCAAAGTGTAATTGGAAATCTTTCTATAATGTGGAAAATATCCTATACTATACTGAATAGAAAAGAAACAAATTCACTTACTATTTCCAGACATATTTATGGTAAATAGAAAATCGCCAGTATTTTTTAATAAAACTTCACTATTAATCATACGCAGTCACTTGCACATGGCGTAGTCTGATGAGCGTCAATAAAATTCTGTCTAAATAAGCAAGAAATAATTTTCATGTGCGGAAAACGCGATCGGCGTCAAAGTGTTTAAATATGAGATGCGTCCGACGCCTATGGGCGTTAGTCCTTTGAACCGCCTGCCCTTACGTAATAAGGGCGATTTTTTGAGCCGCCTTGAATGGGTTAAAAGTTCAAATATATTAATAATGATATACGGTTATTGCAGTTTTTGAAAATACGAATAAATAAGGCTTCTACTTTTATTGGAAATTATCCCAAATTGAATGTGATTTATGGACAACAACGTTTTTGCCTACCGATCGACCCTTACGAATGTGTGCGTGCGCAGTAAAATCAATTAAAATAGTGCATTACCACGCATTTTGAATTTAAAAGATAAAAGAGTACAGAATTATTGAGATTTTTTAATTAATTTTACTTCACCATCTGAACCTTCTTTGCAAATTTGGCCGGTTATTGCAAAATAACCCTGTGTATCTCTATAGTCCCTTGGAGGTCTAAAAAATTCAAGCTTCCAAGTCAACGCTATTAAAAGCCATTTATGTTTGCTGTTAAAGGGGGTATGGTGATCATAATACACAGCAAACAATATCGAGCCATTATAGATTTTTTTTTAATAAAATGAGACTGACAAATAAGCACACAGTTAAGTGGATGCTGTGGCTCATGGAAATCTTCATCTATCCTCGATTAAGACGATAGAATGCGACGTCCAATTAAAAGGTTCACCGGTTCCCTACACTCACCATACGAAATATAGCAGCATTAAGCTGCTATTTTACGTTGATGTTTTTTTTTTTCAATTTATTGGGTAAACAAACAACATCACAATAACAAATGGTTATAATAGTGTTAACCTATACATTATTGACAATTGTGATATCCACACTGTTTACCACGAGTATTATGAACACATTATTTTCACTGTTGTGTATAGTGTATAGTGTCATGCAGTTCCTTAATTACTAAGTTTCTGTAAACGCTTACACTATTTACAAAAATATCAATATGACTGAAGTTTCAGTTGTAAGAATTTAGTATGCGACGAATAGGTGCACGCATGCCTGCGTTAGTGCGTGATGTTCGTGTGGCAAATAGATGTATCGAACGACAGGCTCGCGTGTACGATCTAGTAGGCACTCTATAGTTAATATTATTGACAATATCAAAGCAGTCGTACTTGTTATGGCAATTGTCATACAAAAAAAATGTTCTATGAGAGCGTAGTCTTTCCCCGGTCGAGCCTGTCCATTCGTGTTACCACCATAATATAGCTGCAGCGTGGCGCCGTTACCGTTACAACCTATTAAAGACCACTGCTGAACATAGGCCTCCCCAAAGATTGCGTCATATTTGTTGTTTGCCATATTTGCTGATTGCGCTTGACAAGCGGGTTGGCAACCGCAGTTTTTTATTTTGTCGTTATTAGGAAAACGCTGCCCATCTCCTGATTTGTTTCCCTCTGTCGCCTCTAACGACACCCACGGGATGATATGGGGTAGTAGATATTCTTACACCACGGTCACTACACGATAACAGTGCAGCGTGGCTCTAGTATGTATAAAATCGTAAGCATGTGGTCGGCAGTACATATCGCACAACTACGCGGATCAGTCGACGCGCGAGGACCAGCGCATGATGGCGTTCTTCGACTCGCTGGTGCAGCGCGAGCTCGAGTGCCTCGCCGAAGAGACGGACTCGCTGGACGGCTCCAGCTCCGCCTCGCACGCCTCACCACCCGCCAACGACGACTCCGATGATTCCGACCGCGTCGTCGCCGACTTTCTACCGCTCACCAAGCGAGGTACGTAGCACACGCACTAACGCGCACGCACACCTATGAAACACATACACACAGTCATTTGTCACGTTGATACTTTCTGTTTATTCGAGAGTTGTCGTTCCGGCATACAAACAGATCATTATGACATCATAATCCTTATCATACGTGCCTGGTTGTAGTTGGTCAAACCAAGGTCATTATTTTTTGTTGCCACATATGTCACATTTATTACTTTAATTCAGGTAGGTTCCTAATTTTCTTGATATTGCAAAGAAACACATTAATGAACCAAAAAAGTTGTTTTTTCTCAGAGTAGATGTCGATTTATTCTGGATTAACTTAGTAAAATCAGAACTAAAGATATATCTATATTTCTTAAGAACGATACTACAGAATTAGTGCTGATAGTTCTGTATAGGAAAACAGTCTACAAAACTTGTTTTACTTTGTTTACAGTCAACCCAAATGGTAACCGAAGTCAGCGATGTCCAAATAGATTGGCTCGTCTAGTAGCATCGCGGTATCCTAAAAATGTGCGATCGCAAAAGAGAGGCTCTCAAAGGTAAAAATAAATTACAGCTGAATCTCCACAAAATCACAATAACATCTTATATCAAAACGGTTATTTTTATGTTATGTTAATGTTACACATTTGTCACTTCGCCGGATCGATTATCTAAAAATGCCCGTTCAGTCAGCATACAATGTGGGTATATTTTTTTTTACTAGCAGCCAAAGGACGGATCTTCGATGTGACCAATGTGAGCGCAGATACCTAAAGTTGCATTTAAGATTCTATTTAAATCTTAGCTTAACGAATAACGCTAGTTATTGCTTTGTGTTTATAATATAGCATTTCACCGATTTTCGGATGTATTAATATAACAAACACTTTCAATTTTGAATCTTAAGTGGAGTGATTAGGCTGACAGATTTCATGGCGGGGAAGTAAACGTATCTATTGTTTGTTCATAGCAATTCTTTACTAAATCTTCATTTGTAAATATTATGTTATCATTGATGAATAATCACTGCACAATTGTGAACTTAAATTGCAATTAGTTTAGTATCATCATGAATTCTTTAATTAAGTAACGCTAACTTATATAATTTAGTTTATATTGCATTTTAGAATAAGTTAGTAATTAATCATTTTAAAAGCATCAAGCGATTAGTAAAATTATGTAAAGACTATTAGTATATTATTATCAAACCAAATCTCCCAACTCACTCTATAATAAATAGACTATAAATGTTAGAAATCCGTCAGACGCAACAAACAGTCGAGGTCGTGCGTGAGCAAGTCGAGCAGTAAGTGTTCCGCGGGCAACTCGGCCGCGAAGGGCAAGCGCGCGGCGGCTCGCAGGGCGCGCGGCCTGCGACGGTCCGCGCCCCGCGTCGCGGCACGGGACGCGCTAGTGGCCCCGCGGGACGCGCTCGTGGCCCCGCGGGACCCGCTCGTTGCCCCGCGGGACACGCTCGTAGCCCCGCGGGCGCGCCTCTCCGCGCCCTCCAGCGAGCGCACCGACTCCGACGAGCCCGCGCACTGCCTCTACAGGAACTCCGGCAGGGTAAGGGTCGGACCTTAAAATATTTATTATCTTATATCTACGTCTAGAAAATACAGATTTACGGTTTTTGTTATTCATAATTATCACAATAATAACATTGAAACACAAATTTAAGAACAGAATTTAGTGCTTTGTAATATTTGTTTTCTATCTTTTCCTTTTAACATGCTATTCTTTATTGAAGATAGATGTAGATGTCTATAGGCCACAGCAACCACTTACCATCAGGTGGACTGTGTGCTCGTTTGTCACCCTATCCTATAAAAAAAAAAATGCTTTTATTAGCTTGGTATGTATCTATGTAACGGAATTTTTGAATGTGATTTTCATCCCCTTCAAAACGTCGGATGATTTGAAACAAAACAACTACGATTTCTGCCAGTTCAATCTACTGTAAGCCGTTTAAAAGAACTTCATTCCAAAAAAAAAACACGCTTTTGTATTTAGCCGCACTAAAAATTGAAAATAAATAATAGTTTAGAAAAACTAAAAAAACACGCTTTTATAGATAACCGAACTAAAAAGTAGAAAATAATTTTCAATAAGTTTAAAATAAGAAAATAATTATTTATATAAAAAACCTTTTTAACCTCGTTTGCGAATCAAAATGCAGATGCGTTGTCACCTGTGAGGACTAAGATGGAATGCCCCTTTTTCAGTAAAAAGGGTCTCCAGTTCTCTACACTCAACAAACGAAACACAGCAGTGTTAAGCTGCTATTTTGCGCTGGTATTCTGTGAGAGCGTGGTCCTTCCCCGGTCGAGCCGACCCATTCGTGCTACAGCTATACTACTAATATAGCTGCAGCATGGCTCTAGCACGTTTATTATAATTTAATTTAATTATTGTTATTATAATTTTAAAGAACTAAAGATCCATATTAATGGTTTCGATTCTAACTTAGTTCTAGTATTTCTAATCTGTATTAAAATGAACTGTATAAGCTGCTACAAAGAAACAAAAGTTAATTAAAAAAAAGTAATTATCTAAAAGGAGATGTATGAAATTGGGTGCTTGACATCGTTCGTAACAGTTATACAAAAATATGTAGGTAATAAAACGATAAATTATAAGCATAAATAAATGGTTTTTATTTCTGTAATACTTAGGACAATCATAAAAACATTTTTTAAAACTGATAAATGAAAGCTAATGCTTTTGTTATAGCAAAAACGAAACGTTTTTAAATATTTTTCTGTATTTTGTCTATGGCAATAGATAATGAAGGCTATTTTTATAATAAAATAGCCTTCATTATCAAAAAAAATCATAATATTGAAACATTGACGCGAATCTGTAGTGATTAATTTTGAATAAAAGAATTTAGAAAACTTGAATAGGCTATTAAACTAAAAAAACACTTGAATATTATCCTACACAACTGAGTAGGCTGTATGGTCATTGATCATTGCATATGCCGAAGGAGACTAACTTCGAGTTTCAACTTGTCATGCGGCATGCGCATTTGACATTGTAGCTGTTTTTTTTTTTGGATAGATTTCGTGTTTTTACTTTCGTGGATTTATTTAACTTGACTTGATTTTTCTAGATGACATTTTATTAATAATTGCAGAAAATAGTTAAACACAATTTAAAAAGGTTGAGTTTTATTTTACTTTATTTAATAATAACTACAAAACGGCATTCTTTTGTGTTGTTTTCAATTTATTCAAACAATTTATCACAAGAATCAAGAACGAGTGATTTTTAGAGACCGACCGAAGATTCGGTTTTGGTTTCGGCAAAATATCTGCCTAACCTTCGGCGGCGCCGAAACTCGGTGTTCGTGTATTATCGTGCGTCGTTCGGATAAGTTCGTGACTCGTGTATTCTCGCTCGTAAAAAGTATTGCAATCTTTGTTGAGACTGATAGTAATTACTCTTATAACGAGTCCATTCACAATATTTAAGAACCGTAGTAACGCTGTATAACATACCCCAAAAAAAAATTATTTTGACTGATGTGCAAACCCAGAATGTACCTACATTTCTACCTAATTCGCGGAACGACAAAAATTTTAAAAGACCTAACCTAACGAAACAACCTAAACGAACACTTACTTTTTCATAATAAACGTCAAATTTACAGAAACGGCTCAAAGTGTGCTCCGCCTTGCTCAATACACAACCTCGCTCGTCGGGATATGGCTTGTGTGGCATTTCGCACCATCGTCGGTATTATTGATGCGAAAACCGATCTAACACGCTGTTCCATCTCGGCAACCGTTGGGCAATTGGAGAAATACACTCTGTCCTTCACATAACCCCACTAAAAGAAGTCCAAGGGTGTGAGGTCCGGAGAACGAGCAGGCCATAGCACCGGTCCCCCGCGGCCGATCCATCCTCGCGGAAAGCGAACGTTAAGATGTTCTCGTACGTTGCGAGCAAAATGTGCCGGAGCTCCATCATGCTGAAACACCATGTTTCTTTGGTTCTCAAAGTAATCCCAGTCAGCCACAGGAAAGTCGTCAATCGCCTCTTCGAATTCCGTTTGTAAAAACGTTAGATAGTTGCTACCGTTCAGACGTGATGGCATAATGACGGGACCGATTACATGCCCGTCATAAAGGCCAGTCGACACATTCAGCCGGCACTGGTGTTGGAATCTGCCCTGCCGTGAAGCATGTGGATTCACGCGAGCCCAAACGTGATCGTTATGCATATTTGAAAGTCCTGACCTCGTGAATGTTGCCTCGTCCGTCCAAAGAACATAGTTTACGTAATTAGGGTTTTCCTCTAACTGCCTGAGGTACCACTCGCGGAAGTTCCTCCTGGGTGCAAAATCGAAAGGTATCAGCGCCTGTGTACGGCGATAGTGATAAGGGTGACGATTGTCGTCACGAAGAATTCGCCAAACTGCAACATGGTTTATACCGAATCTTGTTCCGGCTCGCCTCGTACTTGTGGTCGGCTCTTCTTCAAAATGCTCTAACACTAATTCAGCCTGCCTGGCGTCGACTGTGCTTGGACGTCCACTTCCAGTAGACCGATGAAAAAAGCCGGTGGAATGTAGTCGTCTTGACATGTTCAGAAAACACTGGTACGAAGGCAGCCGTCGCTGTTCAGTGGGGGGTCTACCATCGATAAATCGTTGCCGATACAGTTCGCGAGCACGATTTAAATTGCTATCTTCATGGCCTACGCATAACATCATATCGTAATATTCCGAGTTAGAAAGCATCGTTATTTTGCAAAAAATGTTGGAAAAAAACTCTAAACAGTTGTAGGATATCGATTAGAAGATTTGAAATTGACAACATATTTTTTTCCAACTTGACATTTTTTGAAGCCAGTACTTGAGTATAATGACATCCTTGTATTGAGGTAGCAAACATTTATGAATGAAAAGTAGAAAAAATATTAAAGGCCTTTCTGTTAAATAATCTGGTTCCCTGACATGACAACTTATGTTGTTAAACTTAGGTTGGCAAACTTTTTGGCTTTGATAATTAATTATATTTTTACGGGGTATTTTGTAACACGTTGTATATTAGGTTAATGCTTAACTGAAGATTTCATTAAATAACGTATTTGTTTTAACAATATTGTGAACACAATAAAATATGTTCTCAATTAGCGAGCAACTTTTTCTATGTGTAAGTGTTGATTTTTGACAAAATGTACTTAAAAATTATTTCTTAAGGCTGGGTGTTCCTGTTTTTGTCCGTTTTAAAATCGGTTTTTGATAACCAAATTATTACATTTAGAATCTGAAAAAAAAATGTTTTAGATGCACTTTTTCTCCTTATGATGTCAATACACGATACAATACAATTTTCTCGATAGAAAATTACCGAACTACGTTTGATTTGCAGTTTTTTTACAAACCAAATTTCATTTTAAACAAGTACTAAATACTCCTTTTTTTCTATAAAAAATATCAATTTATAGGTAATTCATTTTGGAATCAATTCCAACCCGAATGTTTTTTTTTTCATTACATTTATTAAAAAATATCGATTATTCAAGTGATTTTCGATCCGCACGTCGCTTGCCAGTGTCCCGCGGGACGTTGCCGAGGTATACCTGTGCCAAATTTTTGCGCGCGAACTTCTCTTCTGCTACGTAAATAATATTTAGGAAATAAAATAAATTGTAAATAACTATAGTTTTATGGAACTTATATAGACTATAGTTAAGCTTTTGTTTGTGTGTTTATTTCTCATTGTGTAAATATTTGTTTATAACTTTAAAACAATATTTTTGTGATTATTTTGTAAAAATCACGATCATATGCGCGGCCCGACTCGATCTTTGCGACGACCGCTTGTAAATACCTAATACGCTTGGAACACCCAGCCTTAATGTTGAATTGTTGAATTTTTACTTTAAAATAAATAAATAATAAATAATAGATCGGGGAAAAAGTTTCTTAGTATTTTGTTTGTATAAAATTGAAGAAAAATCTCTTTGGTTGTACTGTTTGTATCTGGCTGGTTTTAATATTAATACTTAAAGGACATTAAGAAAAAGAAAAATAAAAAGTAAAAAACACTTTCCCGCCATTTTTCAATTGTATTTCTGTCCGCCAAAATGAATGAATCTACGAAGAAATTCAATACATTCTGAAGTTTTATAACAAAAAAGTGAAAAATGCGACTCAACCCGTGAAAAAATTTGTGACGTTTATGGATCTAATGCAGTGTCAATAAGAGTAGCACAAAGTTGGTTCAAGCGTTTTCAGTCCGGGAATTTTAAGTCAAAGATGCAGCTCGCTCTGGTCGCTTTCATACGGATAAAGTCGATGCCATTTTTGAAAAAGTGGAGCAAGATCGACATATTAGTAGTTACGAGGAATTTAAGATTGACCACAAAACAGTTTTGACCAATTTGAAAAAGTCTGGCTATAAAAAAAAGCTCGATATTTGGGTACCACACGAGAACGTAATGAAACCGAACCATTTTTGAAAATGAGTAACTTACGATAAGAACGTGCGAAGAAAACGTTCGATTATAACACGTTATCGAACAAAATGGCACATATATTATAATTAAATGTAATTAAACTTTGAAAAAAAAATGTCTTGAATTTGTATATAAAATACGAAGAAACTTTTTCCCCGACCTTATATATTGCTACATGACTACTAAAATTACTGTTTTTCATTAACATGAATTACCTATATGTGTAAAAAATATACAAGATTAGTTTCGGTTTCGGCCGAAACTGACACCCAGACCGAAGGTCCGTTTTCGGTTTCGGTTTCGGTTGAAAATCCTGTTTCGGTCGGTCACTAGTGATTTTTACTACATAACCTACAAATCATAAGACATAAAATAAAAAGAAAACCCCAGGTCCTGCAAAAATATGATTTTTTGACATAAGTAGCAAATGTTTAAATCTTCAAACTAAGACTTATTTTAAGTTTGTTCACGCCGGGCCCAAGCTTGTATGGAATCAAGTTCATCTCATTTCATTAAAAATTTTGACACATTTAATAATTATTTCTTGCAGATTATCAGACCACTGCGAAGAAGAATGAATTTATCCAGGACTACAAAAAGGAAAACTAAAACCACTAGTTATAGGAAAGTTATGAATTTAAAGAATAATGGTAAGGTGAATATTTGTGAAAAAATATTTTATTAAAAATAACAGAGGAACTAATAATTTATAATTATTGCAGGAACAGCAATGGCTCAAGACAGTAGTGATAATAATAATTTTACTAATTTTAATCAATTTGAAGACAATTTAGCGCTGCCAAGTACCAGTACAGGTAATTGTATAATATGATTTGTACTACACGCGCAAGATAATAATAAGCGGTGGCTCCGTAGCGCAGTGACTTAGCATTGAATTGCAGCGCTGAGGGCCGCGAGTTGGACTCCAGCATAGACTTGTGTTTGTATGGGCTACAAATAAGTGTTCCAGATCTGGATGTTTGTCCTTGTGCAATTAATGTATGTTAACTGCCTCCACAATACAGAAAAAATAAAAGAGAAACAGGCTTGAAATAATGTCGGATTTATTGAGAACTTCTTCTATAAATGACAAGCTGTCATTTTAAGGTTATTTAAGCTATTATTATACTTATTTTAAGGAAAATAAACGAAATACGTGCAAAAACAAGAAATAATAACAATTTAAATAAAAAATTATATTTATAATTTTTTTGTTTGAGTTTTTGCACATTCTACACAACATAGGTGTTTAATGTTTGTCAAAGATCCTGATCCCGGATACGGCAGGTGCAGAGGGCTCTTGGATGGATGATAATAACCCCTGGGAATGAGGTGATCGCTACCAAGCTATTTCTAATTTGTTTTGTGTTGTTTCTGTTTCTTGGGCAAAATTAAAATCTTTCTTTTTAATT
The DNA here is from genome assembly GCA_029286625.1 of Parnassius orleans. NCBI lineage: Eukaryota > Metazoa > Arthropoda > Insecta > Lepidoptera > Papilionidae > Parnassius > Parnassius orleans. Next base: position 7,767,610 of record JAGSMP010000018.1, read on the forward strand.
AAATTTCTTTCTTGAAAAGTAAAGGCAAAGAACATATGTGTGACATAGTAATGTAAAATATTGAAGTATATTGAACTGTAAAGATCGACCGTGCAAGTCAGTTCTAATTAAAAAAAATCTCTCTGAATAAACACCCTCCCGGACTATTTTATCAATGTTGCGTTTCGTTTTACTGTAAATCGCAACAATCAGTCTGTCTTAATTGCAAATAAGGATAAATGCATATATACATTAATAATTATAGAATTATTTTAGAAACCATTGAAAATATTAAAAAAAACATATATAATAATATGTACATAGAAATACATTATATTATACATATTATATTATTTGTTTCTTTTTCTTTTATCCCACTAAATTGACCACATTCAGCCTGGCCTGTGCCCAGCTGTGTGACGTGTATAGGCTGTATCTTCAGATGGATTGCCAATAGACTTATCAAGTCAGGTCATGTGGTGTAAAATATATAGTTAATAGTTGTATCGCCTTTATGAATCTTATTATTATACTTTACTGTTTCTCTCATTACAGGTTACAGGGGACAAAATTCAGCGCTATTCCGGATAGCTGAAGTGGATTCGGACGACGACCAGTCGGTGGGCAGTCGACCCATATCGCCACGAAACCAAAACGGCAACCATAACATTCCCAATAACCTCGTCAGCATCATCCCGACACCCATTAATGGCTCACGGGACTCGTTAGGCGATTCGCTTCGAGTGGAACCACCAGAATCAGAAAGCAATAACTCGACGCCACCGCCTGAAACTCGTTTGCGAATGACATTAAGGAGAGTGAGAAGGAATGGCCGGCTTAGCATACACCGGTCTGACTCTAGCGAGTCCCCACCGCCCAAAGAGCAGACCGATAGAGCGACAACCTCTAATGCGGAAAGATTGTCGCCTAAATACAACACGTCAGTCGCAAGGCTCATGAACGAGACCAATGAAAGTGAACTCGAGAGCAGCTGCAGTACAGAAAGCAGTGTATGGCCCGCACCAGATACGTTGGGTACACCCGACAGTGGAGTCGGAACATTTGCGGGCAGCAGTACACGAAACTCCCAGCCTCGTGCCGACGAAGTCTCGGACGATCCGGAATACCAAGCTGCTAAATTTCGACAACGTGTAAAGAAAGCACGCCGCAATTACAGGAATCACATGGATTCTGACTCCAATTGAAAACTTCATAGATAGTTATTAAATTGTATTCCATAATGATATTCTAGTTGTTCTACTCTAAGTGGAGACTGTTTAATGCACTACTGTTATACTTAAGAAAAACTTTCTAGATGTACCTACATTTTGTGGGTGGGGTCTCTTACGCGCCTATAACTTTTTTCCAATATAATGCCTATATACTAGTCTTATCATTGCCAACATTTTTTTAAAGTTGTCTGTTGGTGCGATCTCAAAAAATGGTGTGTAGCATGGGGCCCTTACCTTTGCTTATCTTATAGCTTATTATTATATATATAAAATATATGTGATCTATTATCAAATAACTTAACTAGTTCGTAAGAAACATCACTTTTCCTGTAATGGTTGTTAGTATGCAACCAAGCTGGAATAAATACATAATATAAAAATGTGTCTTATTTTTTTTTTCAAATAAACCACAAGATTTTTTTTATAGGATAGGTCTGACAAGCGTACAGCAGTACTTTTAAACTGGTATTCTGTGGCCTCGCTCAAAGCTTAAATTGCTATAATAATACTCGTTATTGAGTTGGTACATACTGTACAGAATAGTAGTGTTACTTTTTCCAGGCTTGTATTATTAAGCTTGCCGTAAAATCTTGGATCACTAGGTTCCAAGTTGGTTTGATATTAAATTGTAGATGTATGCCATTTTTATTTTTTACGTTAGACAATAATTCCGCGCAGTTCATATTCAATATTTTCATTTCATTTGAATTGTAAAAAACGTTGCCACCACACTATGATTTTCTCTTGGTATCGTGGGGGCAGTTTACATACATAAATTTCATAAAGACAAACATCCAGACCCGGAATTACTTGTAGGCTATACACATACTTGTTACGTGCGGTATTCAAACCCGCGGTCCATAAGTGCAGCAACTTCTTGCTAAGACACTGCGCCACGGAGGCCATATAATATCGCCTATAAGAAACCACTGCTGGACATGGGTCTCGCGCACATAGTGAGGATTTTCCTTAACCTTCACACTTGACAGGAACTCGCGACTGGAGGTCCCAGATCATCATTATAATATAATGATCCAGCAGACACGGGGTCTTTTCCGTAAAGGGAGGAATGTGCCTTCTTCGTCACGCTTGATCGCAGTGCCCGCCACCTCGCAACTTTGACGCTGCTCCCCATAAATGCCATCTATCAGCAATTATAAAGAATTATCTAGCATTTCCCATATTCCGTCTTTTACGACACCCACTGGACGATAGGTGATACTCTCTTCCGCCGCCACCATACGTCACGTTTCTGCGCAGTATTCGATTATTATTCGGCGGCGTTTTTTTTCAATTGTTTTTACGAAAGAACTCCATAACATCTAATGATATAAAGGCAAAGACTTATTTATCCTTAGAGGTGGCAACGCATTTGTAGACTCCCTTTTTTTTGAAGTTGGTTACCATCAAGTGGATGCCCACTTGTGATTTAAAATTGACATAGCGTTAAGGTCTAAGTCTAAGACCTTTCATCATCAATCAATCATTAATACCACCATTCAAAGTCCACTGCTGAACAAAGCCTTCCCTTACACTTTTACTTTACAAGGGAGTTACTTACAATAGTTGACGCGATTGGCAGGCGTGTTGGAAACCGCAATTTTATTTTTAACGCCATTGGCAATCTAGTTTGTTAAAACCAAAAGGCTCTATTCAGTATGACGATTTATTCAAGTTAAGATATCATAACATTATTAACTCTTAGCGAAAATAGTTTAGATACAGGCGACAACCCAACCACAAGAGTACTTTATAAACACATGAAGATCCAAAACCAATAGGATTGATCGGAACTTTTGGCAGGAACTTAACTGCCTCTGGCAGATTGTTGCATAAGTTTTATCGTTTAAATCATAGACTTTTAAAACCTCAAGCTATTTTGTCCGCTTAAGAACTTGAGATAGATACTGTCGTCATCAACTGTCTGCTGACTTAAGCAGAATAGAATAATATTTATTCAATATTTTAATTCTCCGTTGAATAAGGTACGTCTCTCGAAATGTCGACGCCAAGGATTCCGATGCTGTTGAGGCAACGAAAGGAGTACCCTAAAATTGAGAATATACGATAAAGGGTTTTGTGATACACGCGCAAACCTATGTCTTTTGGAGGTTAAACTGAACTGGATTTAGAAAGACCTGACTTCAGACACAAGTTTATTCCGGCACTCGAAGTGTTCCCGAGAAATATTAGCACGGCCGGTGTATAAGGCATCGCTAGTGCTGTCGCCTGCATAAGAATGAATGTTACTAGTATGCAACATATCATTGATATTCAAAAGGAACAGGGTAGGCGATAGCACGCAGCCTTTACCGGAATTCACTAGACGGATATGCCCACGGGCATGTGCAGACATGCCTGCCGGAATTCGTTACTATAGGTCTGTGCAAAGTTTAATAGTGTAGGACCGTCGCAGTCGGTCTTGCAGATGTGCCTGTTGAACGTCCGCGCGATCTCATTTTGTCTGCACGGGCACAGACATGCCCGAATGTGAATGTTAACTGCGGGCTGTCTGTTCACAGACACAAGAGCGACTGCAACCAGTGCAGACGGCCTTTTATTATTATTTAACGAACTTTGGAGATTTCTAATTTGCAATGAGTTTTAATGATAATAAAATATTCTGGAAAGAGAATATAATATGCTGAGAAGAGAGAGTCTATCAGTTGTAATAAAAATTCAAACGACTCTATATCCATGCGCAAGTAATTTGTACAGGTCTCCTGGTTCATCAATTTCTAACTCTTTAAGTAAATTGATATGGCTAAACTTATTTCTATTCTCGAAGTATTCCGAGAAATATTAGCTCGGCCGGTGTATAAGGCATCGCCAGTGCTGTCGCCTGCATAACAATGAATGTTACTAGTATGTAAAACTGTAGCAAACCGTATGTATTCGGTACTGAGTAACGGGTGCGCCATCTAGTACCGAGTAACGAAACGTTACTCACGAATGCATTTCGTTACTCGCATTTTCGTATTATGGGTACCTACACTGTTTCAGTTCCCGCAAGTACCGTTGATGCGTGTAAACATTTGCTGATCGTATGTTTTACGCATGCGCACGCTTATTCAATGAATTTAAGAACGTACGTTACAAAGAGCGATGTTTGTTTATTAAGTAAAGTATAATTTGGAAATTCGTCGTCCAAGTTGTTTACTGTTTATTAAAGGTATTGTTTGTGTAGACAAAGTTTTGTTAATGTATAAGCATGTTCTACAAATTATGAATGTTGCGATGCCGGGACGTCATACTGTACGCATACGCAATACGACTTGATTCGATGCTCTAACATAATGTTGCGCGCCACTATTAATGTCTTTTACATGGCAACACTAGCCACTAGCGCCCTCTAGTATCGAGTAGCAGAACTAGGAGAGTCAAGATCTTTCTAGAAATTTCGGGACCGATATGTACTCGAACATTCTAGATGTTTCCACAGTAGAAGGTTCTGGAAACTATCTGAGGCCCTATATAAGGCCGGTATAGACCGCGACCGAGTCAGTATTGAATTGGCGATACAAGCGAGGACTTCGAAGCGATACAACTACGAACTTAAGCGATCTGTAGTAAAATTGTATTTTGTTATTAGTGTGGTTAAAGTTGTAATTAGTGTTGTATAATTAAAGTGTCAATTTTGGTAATTCAATCGGCAGTTTTTAATTGTCTCGAACCCCAAGCTCGTAACAATTGGTGTCAGAAGTGGGATCAGATCATGCCAATTTTACCAAAGGACGACACGGAGGGTATCCGTACCCGAAGTCAACGCCAGCAAGAGACGGACCAGAGACGATTTGGTAATGCAACGCCGCAAACGTCGGAGGGCCAGCTGCCGACCACGGAGGCCGGCCCGTCAGCAGCTCCTGCATCTGCAGCACCTGACTTAGGTGCTCTGATGATGATGCTGCAGGAGCAGGCTCGCCGACAGGAGGAACAGGCCCGCCGACAGGAGGAACAGGCCCGCCGACAGGAGGAACAGGCCCGTCGGTTGGAAGAGCAGCTGCAGCGTGGACAGGAGGAACAGGTCCGCCAACAGGAAGAGCAGATGCTCCTCATGAAGGACCTTCACGCTACCTTCGGGAAAGAGAAGTGAAGGATAGGGTTGCTCAACATGACAACCGCCTGTCGGAAGCTGAAACCCGAATCAACCAAGTGAACAATCGGGTTGACAACGTGATTGCTGACGTGAAGAAAACGCTGGACGACCTCAAACTTGGGGATGGAGTTACAGCTCCGTGGTAGCTACAACACATTCGCTACGTGGATTCAAAGTGCCGCCGTTCGACGGGACTTCTTCCTGTCAGCGTACAGAATCCAGTTCGAGGCTGTCATGAAGGCGAACGGCTGGAATAAAAGTCAGGCCATGACTGCTCTCACCCTAGGCCTGCGCGATAAGGCCTTAACTGTTCTGGAAGCTCTCGGTAAGGAAGTGACTTACGAGCAGCCTTGAGGCATTGGAGGCGAGATATGGCGACGCTCACCTGGAACACGTCTTTCGTGCGCAGCTCAAAGATCGCGTGCAACGCAGCAACGAAAACCTGCAGCAGTGGGCCCTGAGGTGGAAAAGCTGGTTCGAAAAGCATACCAGTCTGTACCTGCGCTCATTGTGGGAACCTGGTGCAGACATTCATCGACGGCATCCGCGACCTTGAAGTCAGAGCTGCTGTGAGGCTCGGGCACCACGAGACGCTTGGGACGCGTTGGCCCATGCACTGGAGGTGGAAGCCGTGCGGCAGGATCATCGTTCCCATCGCGTCAGGGAGGTTGCAGCAGCTACAGTTCGCGACTGCAATAAAGGATACAGGCCTAGGTGCTACGGCTGTGGAAAGGGCCATCTTCGATCCAGCTGCCTAAGCGAAAGGAAAGGGAAGGTGAACTATCTCGAGGGGCAGTGCGGCTATCAGCACCGCCCAGCACAGCGGGGAATCTCATAGCAACGCAGATGCATTGTCAAGAAGGTCTTGTCCTGAAGATTGCAAGGATTGTACTAGGCAAGAGGGTAAAGAAGTGGTGTCTGTGAAGATGCTCAGGGCAGACCAGCTCAGCAATGAGTGGAAGGACAGCCTACAACATGCACAGCAGGAAGATCCGGACATCAAGCCGATTCTGGAATGGATGAAGGCCAGTGCTCCTAAGCCCAAGTGGGTGACGTCTCAGCGATGAGTTCGACCACGAAAAGCTATTGGGCCCAATGGGACACTTGCTGATTCAGGATGGAGTCCTGTGCCGTAAATGGAAAATGGTCAGGAGACAGTTGTCATTTGCAAATGGTTGTCCCTAAAGCTAAAGTACCGGATGTTCTACAGCTGTACCATAATGGTTGTTCAGGAGGCCACCTGGGAGTTAAACGAACTCTACTGAAGATCCGAGAACGGTTTTACTGGGTCCACTGTCGTGACGATGTCGAGGACTGGTGTCGCAAATGTACAAGTTGTGCGGCTGTAAAGGACCTCAAACTCGTAGTAGAGGTGCATTGAAATTGTACAATGTTGGTGCACCATGGGAGAGGATAGCCATTGACGTTGCGGGGCCGTTTCCGGAAAGTGAAAGTGGTAACAAGTATTTCATGGTTGTGATGGATTACTTCACTAAGTGGCCAAAGTCTTCGCCATTCCAAATCAAGAAGCTTCAACAGTTGCAGATAAACTAGTTCATGAAGTCTTCTGTCGTTTTGGAGTACCTTTAGAGATTCACAGCGATCAAGGAAGGAATTTTGAGTCTCAAATATTCCAGGAAACTTGCCGAGTTATGGGTACTCATAAAACAAGAACAACTTCTTACCACCCACAATCTGATGGAATGGTAGAAAGATTTAATCAGACATTGGAGGGTACCTAGCAAAAGTTGTGGAAAAACGGCAACGAGACTGGGACAGGCACATACAACCGTTTTTGTTGTCATATCGAAGCGCTGTTCACGAAAGTACATCAGTGACACCAGCTTTAGCAAATTTTGGGAGAGAATTACGGCTGCCTGCAGACCTGATCACCGAATACCACCTGATGCCCCACGCAGTATAACCGATTATGCAAACGACTTGCGGGACAAAATGAATGACATTTATGAGCACGTCAGACAGTCGGGCCAGCAAACGTCTGAGAAGATGAAAACACGGTATGACCGCAAAATGAACAACAAAGGGTTTGACGAAGGTTCACTAGTGTGGTTACACAATCCAGTTCGCAGCAAAGGGAAATCTCCTAAGCTTCAAGCTAAATGGGACGGACCGTACCGGATTGTGACAAGGATCAATGACGTAACCTACCGGATACAGAAAGGTGCAAGAGGTACTCTAAGATCGTCCATGTGGATCGATTGGCGCGTTATTATGGGGCCAATAATGCTCGGGACGAGCATGTCTTAGGAGGGGCAGTGTTGCGCGCCACTATTAATGTCTTTACATGGCAACACTAGCCACTAGCGCCCTAGTATCGAGTAGCAGAACTAGGAGAGTCAAGATCTTTCTAGAAATTTCGGGACCGATATGTACTGAACATTCTAGATGTTTCCACAGTAGAAGGTTCTGGAAACTATCTGAGGCCCTATATAAGGCCGGTATAGACCGCGACCGAGTCAGTATTGAATTGGCGATACAAGCGAGGACTTCGAGCGATACAACTACGAACTTAAGCGATCTGTAGTAAAATTGTATTTTGTTATTAGTGTGGTTAAAGTTGTAATTAGTGTTGTATAATTAAAGTGTCAATTTTGGTAATTCAATCGGCAGTTTTAATTGTCTCGAACCCCAAGCTCGTAACAATAACATAGCATGTTATGAGGTATCAGAAGTAACGAGTAACGTAACGATACGATAGTAACGAGTACTCATTGTTATAGTAACGAATACATACAGGTACGCTTTTTTCGTTACTTTTACACCTCTACTAGTATGCAACATATCATTGATATTCAAAAAGAACAGGGTAGGCGATAGCACGCAGCCAAGCGGGGAATTCACTAGACGGACATGCCCATTGCCCACACATTAAGATGACAACGAAACGACGAAAAATTGCAATAGTAGCTGATGCTGGATTAATACTGTCCGATGATAAGAAAAAGAATGTGTCTGAACAGACAGCCCGTAGTTAACATTCACATTCGGGCATGTCTGTGCCCGCGCAGACAAAATGAGATCGCGCGGACATTCAACAGGCAAATCTGCCAGACCGACTGTGACGGTCCCACACTATCAAACTTTGCACAGACCTATAGTAGCGAAGTCCGGCAGGCACGACCAAAGAGAAGGCACGACTACAGACTAGGCATGAGACCGATATATCAAAACGTAACTAATAACGTTATGTTATCTAAATATCATATCATATCGATAAACCTAAGTACATAACCGTTATCACATATCCAACCAAAACCAACTAACCAAAGTACGAAACGTAAAACGCAAACTGGAACTGTGGAACGATATGCCAACACGGCCCAAACCCCAAACCAACTGATGTCCTTCGTTGATATTCGTTGTTTCGCTCTCGCGACGGTATCATAAATACGTATGAAAGAGATGAAGGAATATGGATTTCGTTGCCATGTTTTGGTAGTTATCACACAACGGTGCACATAGTGAAATATAATTAATTACCAAATGCAATAAGTTCGAATTTTAAATAGTTAAAATTACCAAATTTTTAAGTTTGTGTAGTTGTGAGTTGTCAAATTTAAACGATCTTAGGACATTAGACACAGGACTTAGATTTGTATGTCCATATTATATTTGATCTATGTGCAACTATTTGTTTAAGTTTTGAATGGAAAGTTTAGAATTTGCATTTTTTCAAAACGCAACAATTACGCGCTTGACCTTGGTGGCGCGTGCCATTCACTAAGATATTATCTATAATCTATAAAAGTATTAATTTTGACGTTACGTTTGTGCATTTATTTGCAATATATTTGTTTGCGTTTTGAACATTAGTTTTAATTCAGACAATTATGTGTAAAGTAAAAATATATTATAGTGTAGTTTAAGTTGATTTAATATCTTTTAATATTTTAAATAGGGTTGATCATTAACGAAAAAAGGTGTCGTCTCAAACCCGACAAAGTTGAGGAATATACATTTTAAATGAAAATCTTGATTAAAACGATTTGATAAATAAAAAAAATAAAAGAAAAACTTTAAAAGGAAAGAAATGTGAATACATACGTCTGTAAATATTTTTACGCCTTGTGTGATCATTTGTAATTTGTAAATACGGCAAATTTAAAATGCGCCCGAAAAGTTTTATTTTTATTTATCTACCTCTTGTATCTACTACGTTATGATTAACGTTCTTTATTGTGCAATGTGCGTTGTCTATTTTGTATTTTGTGGAATTCGAATTTAAAACTTTTATGCTAGTCCTAAGTCTAGTTAAGCATGAAGGAAAATCGCCAACTTAAAAAATCATTAATAAATAAACTACCTAAAATAATTTTCCATATATTATATAAATTATGTTTATTCTTTAATTATAGACTTTGAAATCAAACTCATAACAATGAATTTACATAAATTATATATTAACATACATGTTTAAATATTACATTTAAGATTATATTAGAACCTCTGACTTCTAAACTAAAATAGACTAAGTAATTCGTAAAATAAATGTTGCACTGGTACTACAGTTTGCGGTTATGTTTCGGTTGTCGTTTGTGCATTTAGTAGCAAACCATTACTACTGATATCGATATTTGAAAACGGTTTTCAATAACGATATGAAAACTAAATATCAGTTATGTAACCGTTGCAACTAAAAACTGAAAACGCCCATGCTTACTACAGACATGCCCGTGGGCATATCGGTCTAGTGAATTCCCCGCTTTATGGAACACCAGTATTCACATGCTTGGAGTCGGAGCATGCACCGTCGCCTACGACTTTAATACTCCGATCTGTAAGAAAACTGGTGACTCAATTGCATAATTTCTCCGTAAGCTCATAAGAGGGAAGCTTTAAAAGAAGCGCTTTATGCCAAATCCAAGCCTTCGCTAAATGCAAATTAACTGCCAGGCCTTCCACTTGGTCTCAACTGCCTCCGCCCAACGGTGAGTCAGTTAGACAAGAAGATCGCCAACTGAGCGACTTCGACGGTAACCGTATTGACGGTAACTAATCAGCTGATGCTCTTCAAGGTACCTCATGATCTGGCAGTTAATAATGGATTCCATTATTTTGGAGAAGAAGGAGGTGAATGCGATAGGACTGTAGTTGGACGGGTCACCTTTTTTAGGGATCGGGCCCTCTAAGGCTGTCTTTCATGAGCTTGAAACGACGCCTAAAGAGTAAGAGAACCGGAAAAGACGCGTAAGAACCGGGGCTAACTCTGGTACACAGGTCTTAATCACAATTGGGTAGATTCCATCAGACCCACTCCACTTATGGACGTCCAGGAACACTGTGAGATGTCAGCGGTAGATTCCTCCAGTCGTCGAGAGTCGAGTTGGACACAAAAAGAGAACCTAAAAGATCGGCTTTCTCCTTTGCAGCGTGAGCCAGCGAGTCATCCTACCTGCGCAGAAATAGTAATGATGGCTTACAGAAATTTCCTTGGGCAGTCTTGGCGGGGAAACAGAATGCACGAGTTCCCGAAGGAAGGCAAACTAGTTTCTCGCCAATTCTCTCAATGTTCTCCGACTTTGCCCTAGCGATAACTCTTTTAAAGGACCTGGAGGCAGAGTTCGCCGATGCATCGGCCCAGGCATTGTAACACTCCTGCTTTTGCTGCGACGCAATTTTGCAGGAGCGACCAAACCAAGGCTGGGATCTGCAGCCGATAGGCACTACAGATGACGGGATGATAATTTCCATCCCCTGAAGCACCACATCGGCAACAGATTTAGCAACGATGTTGGGATCATCAAGCGGGAAGCAAATCCGCCCCCATGTGTAGGATGAAAAAAAACCCGCATCCTATCCCAATCCGCTGACCTATAGTGCCACACACGGCGACAGCCTACATACAGATCAGGCAGTGATCCAAAGAGCCTAGACAGGCATAGGCGGAGACCTGATATCTGTCTGTATAACAGTTCAGCAGAACGTCCAAAAGGGAAGATGCATGATCCTCCACATCTGGAATCCGCGTGGGTGAAGTGACTAGTTGTGTCAGACCATATGCCAAGGCAAAATCGTAAATAGATCTCCCCGCATGATCGGAAGTACGAGAACTGAGCTCTTCGGCGTGGTGGGCGTTGAAATCGCTAAGGAGCACGATGTCTGCGGATGGGTTGCAGCACGGAATCTGTAGCCATTTGGACGTGGTCGAAAAGTCGGTCTGTCTCGGCATTACCGCTGTGCGACCTATAAAGGCATCCATAGACGCGGTGGTGGTCGTCGCCATCTATGCGTAGCCATGGGATGGACAGGTCCCTGCCTTCGAGACTAACGAGGCGTCGATAACAGATATCCTCTCTGACGTACTCACAAACTCCAGCCCGACGCAGAAAGCAGTGTTCCAGTTTGTAATCTGGGTAATAAATAAGATGTGTCAGCCAGAGAGAACTGTGTCTCGGTGAGAAAGAGCAAGCCGAGCTCGAGTCGGCTTAGCCATCTCGAGATGGTGGCAGACAGGGTTGAGGTTTGAATGAAGTCCTCTTATGTTGCAGATATCCACAGAGAGCGTGTGATGGGGTGCCGCAGTGATTTTACTCCGTTCGTATAGTGTGTACAGAGCAGAGTTATGCCCCCACAGAATACGCGGACAGCCTGAGCATCCACGCCGAAGATTTTATTTAACACCGCTTTCATGTTTTTCCACTGAACTATATTATGAATTATAACATAGTTTATTTGCAAAATACGTAGTTATAATTTATAATAAATAGCCGCCAGAGGGGCGCCGATGTGGTGCTAGCCTAGGGCGCTGTCGACATTTAATCCGCCTCTGCTTTCAGTTATGAGGAAACTGAGACCTTTATGATGTACAATGTATAAATTTAAGTATATTATCTTAGTTGACTTGAGATAAAAAATAAATTTAAGTATATTATCTTAGCAGACACAGCAAACGCACGCACATATACATACACACACACACACACACGTGCTCACTCACGCACATGCACACGCACACACGCATACGCAGACGCACACGCGCACGCACATTTGCATTGTAATGGGAGAGAACCATAATTAGCTTAATTATTTTTCTTCCTCCTAATTCTTTCAATTATTTTTCTTAAGAATTGTTATTTCATTTGTCTAATTTTTATGTTTAATTAGTTAAATGAAATTGTTGTGGAAGAGAGTGACCTTCTGTTACAAGTACTTATTTACGTTCTATAAATGTATGAATGAAATGAATAAACATATTATTATATGTGGAGAAGTTTTTAACTAATTATTTTCAAGGATATTTTACTATTCTTTTACACTGGCAAAAGTACAATTGTAAGAGTCCATTCCAAAATAAAAAATATATAAATATAAATCTCAATATGTCAATATGTCATTTGTCATTGTCACGCACGCGCATTTCATACAAAAATAAAAATAAATTAACCTTTTCGGTTAAGAGTTTTTCAGTTGGTTTTGTTATATTTTAAGCAACATGGATGGAATATCGAGCTATAATGCATTTATAGCACTTCATAAGCCCCAACTAGTTTTATCGGGTGTCCCAGAACATTTTTGGCAGATTCTAAGCAAGAAATTACGGGATCAAATTTTTGACTCCGGTCTGGCTTTTCAGTTGGTACAAATTGATTATGAAGATGAAAATAAAATGCCCTATGATCCTATTTGGAGTGTAATGGCTATCCGCGATATAGACAAATCGGATTCAGATCACATTTATCTCATAGATCACGCGTGGACTTTTAAAGCAAATAGCGTAAAAAGTAATCTCAGAAATGTACCAGGTCTTTTAGAAAGAATGTGTAATCTTATGCAAATAGCTGGTGAAAGTACGGAGGAAAAAATAGACAAAGTTTCTAAAAGTATATGGCAGTATGCCCACACCTATGCTATTGCTGGTAGTGAATTCTCTGTAGAAGACAGGGTACCTGTGTGGTACGTTTTAGATGAGTTAGGTTCTGGTATAATACATTCTGATAATCCAAACTTTCGTGCAGTTCCATTTATTCATGTGCCTGATCAGATGACTTATACTTTACTTTTTCCAATTGAAAATGTGGAAGAAGGTGACACAATTACCAGAAATTTTGTAGAGGGACACTATCCTGATCCGCTTCAGAGAGAAGCTATGCTGATACCTTGGAAATATTATGATCACTTTAATGAAGATCTTAGCCAAGAGGAACCAGAAAAGAATTATTTCTTGGAAGGCCATATTGTAGAAACGCTTCCTAATTTAGAAATGTTGCAATTAAGGCAAATTTCATCTGGTAAATTGAAAGTGTTCTCAGAATACATTCTAATTAATGAGTTTTTAACTGCACCTGAATTTGAAATTGTTGAAAATGAAAGTGAAGCAGATATTTTGTGGTTTATAAACCATTTTAAAAATTTTGAGGAATTAAGTATAAATTCTCCATCTAAATTTGTAAATCAATTTCCTTTTGAATACGTCATTACTGTTAAAGATCTTTTAGCTATTGTATCAAGAAGGTGTAGCAATCTAAATGAAAACATTTCTAGAGACACATCTGAAACAACACCTGCCTGGTTACCTTCAACCTTTAATATGAAAACAGAGCTACCCAAACTTGTAGCCTGTTATATGCAGCGGAAGCAAAAGGGGTTTGATAACCATTGGATCTGTAAGCCATACAACTTAGCCAGAGGATTGGATACTTATATTACTGACAATCTTAATTTTTTGTGTAGATTACCTCTAACAGGACCAAAAATTGCCCAGAAATATGTACATAATCCTGTTTTATTTGAAAGACCTGATGTGGGTTTGGTAAAATTTGACATTCGGTATGTTATTCTATTGAAATCAGTTAATCCCACACAAGTCTACGTTTACAACAATTTCTTTCTTAGATTTTCTAATAAAGCATTTGCACTTAACAACTTTGAAGATTATGAACAACATTTTACAGTTATGAATTATGCAGATGAAGCCCCGCTGTTTAGGATGCTGTGTGCAGAATTTAAACAGGCTTGGGAACAACAGTATCCTGATTATATTTGGGATCAAGTTGAGAAGTCAATATTTAAGATGTTTGCTGAATTGTTTACAGCGGCAACCTCTAAGGAAGCACCATGTGGTATTGCTAAAAGTCCGCAATCCAGAGCATTATATGCGGCTGATTTAATGATTAGCTGGGATACTATTAACAACTCTACAATAATGCAGCCCAAGCTTTTAGAAATCAACTGGATGCCAGATTGCCGTCGTGCCTGTGAATACTATCCTGATTTTTATAATGATATTTTTTCCATTTTGTTTTTGGATAGAGACGTTGGCTCTTGCACAAAAATACTCTAAAATATTATGCTGTGAATTTGAACTTTTGCCACACTAAGTCTTTTGACATGGTTTTTAAAAATCTTAAGATATCAAATGTTATTCAAATTTGTATAAATATAATTAAAAAATTAAGTTAAAATTTTATTAAGTTTTTATTTCCTAAAGTTGTACAAGATAAATATTCATACAATTAAACTTAATATGCATATCACTTTAAAAATTGCTTGATTTTATAGACATAAGATATTTTTTAATTATAATAAGCATAATAAATTAGTTTTTCTGTAATATTCTTCCATCTTCAACTTGAACAAATCCAAATGGAGTATCTTCATCAACATCTCGGTGACTAAGAAGCAATAAAATAATTATGACTGCAATCAGCACAAACAACAAAATCCAATAGCGTTTATAGATGCCACCGGCTCTTCTCACCCGTGAAGTGGGAAGTGTATTCCTGTCAATATAAATTATTCGTTAAATATACTTTTAACATAGATATATCTTTCTCTGGTCAAAGTTTGAAAACATTGTAAAGATTTAAATTTTTACACAAGCAAGATTCAATTAAGCAGGATCATTTTTTTTATAAATCATACATAGGCCTCCTCAAAGTAATGTTACAAAGCACAGAAAAAGGCTGATTTTCGGCTACTTTTCTTTTAAAACTTGTTATGAATAAATTGCTCTAAACAAATTTTAAATCATTGAAAATAAAAAATCAAATATTCTTAAAGCTTCAGACAGCTTAGCCTTCATAGACATCATTTTATGCAACAAAAGTTTCAATCATAATCATATAAATGGTATATGAACATATACGGGACAATCAGATACATTAATTTTTATTATAATAAATATTTTAGATATATATATAAATAAATAATAATATTTTACAAATGTAAGTGTAAAAGTGTACTATAATGGAATTATACTCACTTCCACCATCTGTTTATCCAGGCAAATGTTGATTTTTGTTTGTATTTATTTTCGTCATGATCGAAATTCGTTAAAACGTTAGAGTGGTCCACTGGTTTGAAACCCTTCCTCGATGCTTGTGCAGCTAAAATTTTATGATTGGATTTAGAACTTACAAGTATTTCATTTCTGACCGTTACCATTACAGATTATAAAAAATCCACTGATGAATATAAGCTTCTGCTAGATTGCCTCATCAAAGGGATATTTGCCGTAGTTGCCACGCTTGGCAAGCGAGTCGGCAAACAATTTATTTTGTCACACTATTTCTCACCCTGTCATTCAGATTCAGCCCTAGCATACTCCTTAATGACCGCATTTCTATAGCATTTATTCTACTCTCATGCTTCTTCTGCCAGACCCAACTTTCACTACCATACATTAAAGTAGGGACTAACACAGCATTATGAATTGCCATACGTGCCTTTTTTGATACATTCTGACTTTTCATAATAGCATGTAGAGCCCCATTCACACTATTTCCTGCGTTCACTCGTCGTTCTATATCCTTATCATATCTACCATCCCTGCTAAATAAACATCCCAAATATTCAAACTCATCCACTTGCTCAATCATCTCCCCTTCTATTCTTATTTCACATAACGTTTTACTTACTTCTCTTTCAAAAACCATCACTTTCGTCTTACTTGCGTTCACTTTCATACCCCTTTCTTTTAATGACCAGTTCATTAAAGTAACCATCATTTGTAACTCGGTCGCCGACGATGCAAATATGACTTGATCATCGGCGTAAAAAAGGCATTTGACGGTTAACTCACCCATTCTCAACCCACATTCTTCAACTTTAAAAGTTTGCAAACAACTGTCCATAAATAGGTTAAACAACCACGGGGAAGCTACACAGCCCTGTCTGACACCTTTTTGAATGTCATACCAGTCCGAGTAGACCCCATTGATCCTGACACAAGCACTAGAGTCCCTATAAAGAGAACTTAATGCCTGTATCAAACCAGCGTTCAAACCAAATGAGTTAAGTGTTTGCCATGACACATTCTTGTCCACTCTATCATAAGCCTTTTCCAAGTCCATGAACGCACAAAAAACTTTCTGGTTTTTGGCCATAAACTTCTCAGCAATCATGCGCATGGAAAATACTTGATCCGTACACCCCATCCCCTTTCTAAATCCAGCTTGCACATCCCAAATTTTTCCATCAGTTTCTTCCATAACTCTTTCAATTAACACCTTAGCATACAGTTTATCCACAATGCTAAGCAAGCTAATGCCACGGTAGTTTTTACAGTCCTGCTGTGACCCTTTTCCCTTATATATTGGGCCTATAACGGCTTTGCACCAGTCTTCCGGTACCCGCTTCAGTTCCCAACATAAATTAAACAAGGTGTACAGCAGGCCTGCCACCACTCCCTCTCCAGCCCTTAGCATTTCGAGTGATACTCTATCATATCCGGCTGCCTTACCTGCTTTCATGCTTTTCATTGCTTTCATTATTTCACCTACACTTATCTCCCTACCTCTCTCCACTTCTTTCGGAATTTCTATTTCAATTAATTCAGACGACTCTTTACTCATAAACACGCTTTCAAAGTATTCCTTCCATCTCTTTAAATTAGAAACTTCATCATTCAGCATACAGCCATTCTCGTCTCGTATAGCATTCATTCTAGGCTGTATTGAATTTCCCCAGGCAGTTCTTACAAGTGTCCAGAACATTTTAATATTTGCCTGGAAGTTATCAGATATCCTTCTATCATTCTTATCCGTTCTTTCTTGCTTTTTCCTTTCAACAACTTCTTTTACTCTCTTATTTATACGTCTAAAGTCTGCCTTTTTTCTTTCAATCTCATCAATCATACCGTTAGAATTAAAAGCTTTGGTTGCTAGTAAATCTAGCCATGCTCTCTTCTTTGCTTCAACTTCCATCCGTACCACATCATCCCACCACAACGTATTATTTTTCCTTTCATTCGTTCTCTTACTTACACCACATACTTCGGTGGCTGCATCCACCAAACCTTTCTTGACATTATACTGCACAGTCTCCAAGGCTAAATCATTCATACACAATTCATCCATACCACTTATATTTTCTCTCAGTCTACATTTGAACATTCTACACACCTTCATCTTGTAACCTCTATGTACATCTTTCACAACTTCATCTTGTAACCTCTATGTTCTTATACGCTGTAACGCAGTGGTAGACACAGATGTCCGATGCCGCCAACGCTTGAATAGACCATTCATTTGGCATAAGGCCAAGTAATGATCCGTCCCTGCGTTGGACCCCCGGTAAACCATTGTATCTACCACTGCGCTCCTCATTCTCTTATGCCACCATCACATGGTAACATTTAAAGTAACTATGATATTATTCTAAAAATAAGTTATGGCACATACCTTCACTATAGGAATGGGATAAGTTAACCACATTATTTCAAAGCTGACATTGTATCCTACTAATATTATAAACATGAAAGTTTGTGAGGATGTATGGATGTTTATTACTCTTTCACACAAAAACTACTGAATGGATTTTAATGAAACTTTACAATTATATAGCTCATACATCGGAATAACACATAAGCTATAATTAATAAAGATATTGTGTAAATTGGCCAAAATATAACGATAAATGTTAAGTAAGTCGGAAAAAACACGGCGTCTATCTAAACACGCTTAAATAAGCTTTATATTTACCTTGTAAACTGTCATTTCGTTTTGATGTACCATCATATATATTAACAGGCTCATCAGGAATTTGAACTATGGAATGTGGGCTGCTTGTCGCAGAACGATTTGACTCGTCATCACTTGCACCAACGGGTGTTCCACGTTGACTGTCCATTATGTTGTTAGAATACTGGTATTTGTCCATTGGGGATTGGCTACGTCGGCCAGTAGCACCTTTCATATCCTGGTCATCTGAAAGCTAATTTTTTAATATTTTTATACAGTTATAATATTAAAACATAATATAAGGTTAACCTTATCAGGCTGTTACAAACATTACAATAATTATATGTAATGAAAATTTATACATGAGCCTAGTGCATATTTGTAAAAGGAAGATAAAAATTCAAGATTACCTTAACAACAAATTTTGGAAGATTATATTATTGCATTTTATTAAAGCTTTTGAGACATTTTTATTTAATAATCTTGTAAACCATAAAATTTACATGCCAGATTTCACAGCTTTGCAAGCTCTAGTCAAAACACTTCACTCGACAGGCAGAATGAAATGCAGTTCATCACACGTAAAGGTGCTTTGGGTCAACTCTTTCTCCATTTCAACCTCAACTGTATGAGCAATAATATATTAAAATTATATAATAAACAAACCAATGGTAATCCAAGACCAGCTCGAGCCCAATTAACTCCAGCCAACTTCTCCCGAAGAACATCAGCTACAGGTGATACCAAATTTGGTGGTGGAAATACTGGTGTGGCGCAGGATGGACACTGATAGCCTGCTGGTGCTGTTGTGCGTGGAAGTGCACGATATCGTGATTCCGCACATTCCCAATGAAATACATCTAGAAAAGATAAAAATCCATGTCTATATTAAAATTAAGCATTATGATAACACAAACCCAGGTGATATAAATAGTAGTTAGTCCTGATTTGTAATTGCAAATTTTGGTGGACGATAAGCTTGACAGTGAAAGTAAACTAAAGATACTGCTAACTTACATATACATATAAAAGCAAAGGTGTGTAAAAATTTTAATTTGTATTTTGTACTGTAGCAAAACAGTAGTCTTTATTGCCCCCATTACTATATTAAAAAAATTGAGCTTTGTGGCTATCATTAGGCCTCTTATACACTGTAACAGCAGTTCCTAATTTATTGCCTTTTCTGTATTTATAATATTAATTTAAACACTTCATAATCTGTCTAGTCATATTGGCTACCTTATATTGGATTATTTAAAAAAAAATCCAATATCATCATATTTGGCTTAAATTGAAATGAGTCAATTATGAAATTACACTATTTTGTTAAAAAAATTGAGCAAATGGAGTTACAAACCTTAAAAATTATTATTTATTGTCAATTACTTAAAAACACATTTATATGGATGCCTGTCTCTTTTTTAATTTGGTTTTTTAAATAGAATTTCCATTGAATATATTGAAATAAATAAATAAAAAATGTAACAATTTCTATTTATAATATTACAAATATATCAATATTCATTGTAAATAAATGAGATGAAATAAAGGTAATGTAAATCCCACAATGGCACACATATATTTTATTATTTCTAAGAGGGTTATTGAGTAGGCAAGAGTTCTCCAGGCTGTTCCAGTTCAAGCTGACTTACTCAATAAATATAGAAAATGTTTAAGAAAATTTCACATAATATACAAGCTTTACTTTTTCATACTAATTAACCAAACCCATACTTGTACCGAAAACAAGATCATAATATCCCCTCCTTTTGCCTTTGTTTTTATTTAAGTAAATCCTCCTAACTTAATAATTTAACTTATTATAATTTAACTATCAGACACCAAACTCTAAGCAAGTATCCCTTTGTTGTTGACATACCTCACATTTGAATCAAATGGTTTGCTTTGTTGTTTTAATGCATAGGAGTGGAATAATTTACCAGCATCTGTCTTTCCTTTTAATTACAATGTGGATGTCTTCAACACAACAGTGAATAGGATTTTGTTAAGCTAAGGCAGTGTGTGTACATCAACACTTAACATTAGGTGGGCTAGTAGTCAAGCACTGACTTAAAATAGGTAAAAAATTTATTGTATATGAATTGTTAAAAATGACATCGTACATAAGCTATGTTCATCAGAAAGAATAACTTACGGTAGCAAGTAAGCCGTATGCACTCTCCCTCAGATAAACTTTTTGTGCAAATTTCGCAAATAGGATTATAATCACTATCTTGCAACCACTGAAGGTATGATTGTATTATGCACTACAATCAAAACATAAAGAAAATTTTATGAAAAGGTATAAATAATGATAAGCATACACTTAGTTGTCTTGTAACAATTTTATTTTACAATATTTTACCTTAGGGTGGTTTGTTACCATACAGTTTTCACAAACATTCACTCTGTGTTCGAAACAAAACTGATTGGTCACCCTTCTTTTAGGGCATTTGCAAAGTCCCATTATATCAGCTATATTAAGTCCGTATGTAAGGATAAAATACTCGACACAAATTAATAAAAAAATACAGTACTCAAGAAGCTAAAATAAAGCGATTTAAATTTTCGACATTGGTCATCTGTGAGTTATCTGTCAGCCACGTAAATTAACTGTCAAAAATATTTTGTTGACAACACGCCTTTGCGTTCAAAAGTTGGCGCATATTATAGAGCATTAAGTGATTGCGACCATTTAGGAGTGATTATTTAAAGAGCTCAAAGTAAAATAATAGATATAAAAATTCATTTCTCGATGTAAGAGATGTACTGTGTCACAAGTATTTAGGCATGGGCATTGAATGAATGAACTAGTTGAATCAACTATTTATTTTCTGTCAACTTATGAATTGTTAACGGTTTAATTAGTTGAAATCGCTAAGGACGTTTCAAATTTTACTACTCGTTGAAACAATGATAAAACGAAACGATTAACTCAACACTTTCAATTCCTTGTTCATTGACGCGACACAAAACGGTCATCAGAGATTTGTCTAACGTTCGTGAAAGAGATTGATTTGGTTTTTAAATTTTTAATTTGCAATTTGCGACTAGTTGAGCACAAGCTGCACTGATTTTTTTTTTATATATAGAATAAAGGTGACAAACGGGCACACAGTCCACCTGATGGTAAGAGGATACTGATGCTGTGTTTCATTGACATCTACATTTTATCCTCAATTAAGAATCAAAATGCAGATGCGTTGTCACCCTTAGTCTTAAAATGGAATGCCTCGTTTCCAGTAAAAGAGTCTCCGATTCTCTGTATAGCAGCATTAAGCTGCTATTTTATGCTGGTATTCTGTGAGAGCGTGGCCCAATCCTGAGTCGGCTCAACCGGTATGGGGCCACGTGCTACAATCATAATATAGCTGCAGCGTGGCTCTACCACGTATAGACATTACGTTGTCATAATTATAGTCAACGTTAATAAATCTTAAAATTTAAACAATATAAAGTTTAGTTATTGGGAAGCTTTCCAGTTGTTTCTAAAATAACATATTATAGTAGTCTAAAACATGAGCAGGAACTCGTTGACAGTCACGGCGTTGAATCATCAGTAAACTGTGTTAAGTTGACATTAGTTAACACGTCAACTAGTTGCATTCAACTATTTAATCAACAAATATAACGGTTTCGTTACATGTTAATGAAAAACCGTCAACGACCCAGCACTAATTACGCTGAACATAAGAATTACGCTGGTTTACAACCTGGTTTTTCTTAACCACACTGGAGTAAACATAAGTCATACACACTTATGGGTCTTACTTACTCGCAGGAATCTAAATATATGGTCTTAAATTGAAATCAATTTCATACGTCGATATAGAATTTGTGTAAGATGGAAAGCCATGTGTTCTGACACATCTAGCTGGGAGGAAGTGAAATAAAAGAAGAAGGAGGGGGTGTATAGGCTGTTACTATATTTTTACGTTACTTATACCAAATGTTCATGCAATCGAAAGTCTAGTATTAGTCAAGTATTAGCTTTTATAATAAGTAAAGTATTAAATCTCTCAAAAACTTCTTCATATGACGTATCAAAAATAAGGTGAAGAAGTTTTAAACAAATTATTTAGGATAATTTTAAAATACTTGACACTAGCAAAAGTAAAATCGTACAAGTCCATTACTAAAGAAAGAAAAACTATAGATGACTGTAACAGACGAACGGTGGTACGGAGGATTTCTATGCTCGAAGCGAGCCCCCTAAACCAGCATACGAATTTGAGTATACATAAAATAAAAATACTGACAGACGTATTTTAAATAGCACTTAAAATATTAATTATTTAAATCGTACCCATGTCGTTTATAAATAAAAATAGATAAAAATCGCTCACCTTATAACGTCGATATAACTTGAAATAATTAAAATTGGGTACTTTTGCAATGTGAAAAACTGCACCATGCTTGAATATAATTGTACGAGGGCCATTCAATGTATTCTCGGTATGGGTATGTAAGAAAAAAGATAAAATTATGAAATATTTTATTTTTCAATATAGTCTCCCATGAAATCAATACATTTACTTGTTCGTAAAAGCTTTTTCCTTGATAAAATATTCTTCATCTTGGCCAGAAAAATGCTCATTTACAGCGGACTTGAGCTCATTATCGTCAGCAAATCGCCCCCGAAGGTCGTTTTTAAGTTTGAGAAGAAAACTAGCTAGATCTCGGCTGTATGGTGGGTGGTTAATTTCCTCAAACCTGCAGTCTCGTACAGCAGCCTTGGAGAGCTGCGTCGTGAACCGGTGCGTTGTCATGAAGAAGCAGCACCCCTTGGTCAGCTTTCCTCTTTCTTTCTTTTATTGCTTCTCTCAAACTGCGTAAAGTGGCTGAGTATTTGTCTGCGTTAATGGTTTCACCTTTCTTTGTGTACTCGATCAATAGTATTCCTTTGGTATCCCAAAAATTGGCCATGATTTTACCGGCCGATGAAGAGACTTTGAACTTTGGGGGTCTGATCCCTTTTATGCCATTGCATAGACTCCTGTTTACTCTCAGGATCATAGTGGTGAACGCACGTTTCATCTACTGTAACTATCCTATCGAAAACACTTGTTGGGTTGTCACCACACAGCTCTAAAACCCCTACAACAGTCAAACCGTGCCTGCTTTTGAAGCGCAGTGAGCATTTTGCGACACCCATCTTGCACTGACTTTTGTGAATTTGAGATAGTCATGCAATATGGTGTGTATGGTACCAACGGATAGGTTAGTAATTACTGCTAATTCTTACTCGTGCATCTTCTAATACAAGTTTTTCAATAATTTTCACATTTTCTTCTGTAGCCTCTGTGATTGGCCCACTCGCGGGGTCATCTTGGATGCTTTTCTTGTCTCTTTGAATTCACTTGACCACTTCTGTACGGTTGACATTGAAGGAGCAGAGTCTTGGTAAACGGCCACCATTTCTTCATGGACGTTTTTGAGGTTTTCCTTATTTAGTGAGGAATTTAATCACCGTCCGGTGTTCGATTTTTCAACATTATAGAATCAGTCATTCCTGTTGTCTATGACTGAAGGTTACATAAGAAGTTATGAAGTTATGAAGACGAAATTTCATATTTAAACCCTCAGGTATTGTCGTTAGCTAGTTAGAGAATACATTGAATGCCCTCGTACTCTAACTAAGAAAGTCCCGCCTCTTAAATTTAGTGATTATATACTCCTTGCATTTTATGCATTTCTAACGACGGTGTAATTATATTCCAGCAAGGTGCAGTTTCTTCATATTGATAAAAGTACCCAATTATAATTATTTCAAGTTATATCGACGTTTTAACGTATGTGATTATTTATTTATGCTACATGGGTGCAATTAAAATAATTAATATTTTTGAGATGTGCTATTTAAAATACGCCTGTGAGTAATTTTTTATGTATATTCCAAATTTGTAAGCTAGGGTAGGGGGGCTCTCGAAGCGGAAGATTGACTTTACGCCTTCGATCAACAATACCAACCAGATATCGGGTCGGCGCAAAATTACCGATTTTAAATCACCCCCGCAAATTTTTTGCCAAGGTTGGCAAATACACG
Organism: Parnassius orleans; assembly: GCA_029286625.1. Classification (NCBI taxonomy): domain Eukaryota; kingdom Metazoa; phylum Arthropoda; class Insecta; order Lepidoptera; family Papilionidae; genus Parnassius; species Parnassius orleans. The sequence goes on from JAGSMP010000018.1 coordinate 7,791,883, forward strand.
CGTAAACATTTGTAAATCAGAACAGTAGATGCATGGAGTAGATTTGTATTGTAATAATTTTGAATAATTGTTTACTAGAACTTTAAATAATGTACCTGATTATGACACGATAAAATATTGTGTTGTTGGAATTAATGTTAATTTATTAATAAAGAGTCTTTTAAAAAACAGATTCAACCCCCGTCGAAGGACCCACAATTGGCAACACCCACTACTAAACTCTCAATATCTGATATTGAAGTGCAGGTGAGTTTTAATTTGCATTTAATTTGTTGAGTTTAAAATTAGATTAGTTTTGTGTTGAGATTTGTTGTTAATTTCAGTAACGTATATTCAAGCCTTTGCAGATACTTCATTGAGGATATACACTATATATAAATAACATTTTTTTCAGCCTCGTTGTTCGAAGTCTGGATTGGACATCACACAAAAAACCACCTATAATATATATAAATAATTCTGTTACCTCTCCCGTAGTATTCTTATCAGATTTAATAACTGTTTGCGAAACACCTAGAAAGAGGTTTCTAAATAGACAGTTACTCACTGCTCGTAAAATCACAGATAAAAAAAAAAAAAATTCAAACATTGCAAAAAGCGAACAAGAGACTCGTGAAA